>CM038675.1:340790130-341990130 GCA_021605145.1 Aegilops bicornis
CTCAGTCCATATGAACTTGGTATCCTTCTTCAACAATTCCGTCATAGGCTTGGCAATCCTTGAGAAATTCTCAATGAACCTCCGGTAGTATCCTGCGAGTCCAAGGAAACTCCGAATCTCTCCAACTGTCGTGGGTGCTTCCCATTTGGTTACGGTCTCAACCTTTGTGGGGTCAACTGCTATTCCTTCTCCGGATATAACATGTCCAAGAAATCCAACTTCCTTTAGCCAAAACTCACATTTGCTGAACTTGGCATATAACTGATGCTCCCTTAGTTTCTTCAAAACCAATCGTAAATGTTCCTTATGTTCCTCTTCATTCTTCGAGAAAATCAAAATATCATCTATGAACACCACGACGAACTTATCCAAAAACTCCATAAACACTTTGTTCATCAGGTTCATGAAATAGGCGGTAGCGTTAGTCAGTCTAAATGACATAACGGTATATTCATACTGATCCATATCTCGTGGTAAATGTTGTCTTAGGTATGTCCCGCTCTCGAATCTTCAATCGATGGTACTCGATCGCAAATCGATCTTGGAAAACACTTTAGCTCCTTGCAAACGATCAAACAGATCATTTATCATTGGTAGTGGGTACTTATTCTTGATTGTTACTTCATTCAATCCACGATAATCAACAACCATCCTTAACGATCCGTCCTTCTTCTCCACTAACAGTACGGGTGATCCCCAAGGTGAAGAACTTGGGCGTATAAAACCTTTATCCAATAGCTCCTTAACTCCGCTTCTTGATTTCCGCCAAATCCTATGCGGGCATCCTGTATGGTCGCTTCGATATTGGGCCTGTTCCTGGCAAAAGTTCAATCAAAAACTCAATGTCTCTATCCGGTGGCATTCCTGGCAATTCCTCAGGAAATACATCAGGGTAATCCTTTACTACTGGCACCTCTTCCTGCACCACTCTCGATAGGCAATTTACATGAGCTCTCCTCGGTGATGTCGTGATACATACTTAATCCTTCTTCCTTACGGTGTTGTGAGCAAAATCGTCTTACTTGCGCAATAATCGATGTTTCCTCCATACATCGACAGCCAATCCATACCGAGAATTACATCAAATCCTTGAGATTCCAAAATGATCAAATCCGTGGAACACATGCCTTCCTATACTTAATGGCACTTGAAAACATCCTTGTTCCGCCATATACTCCGCTCCTGGTGAGCTTACTAGCAAAGGGGTTTTAAGAATCCGAGTAGGTAGACTATACTTTTCTACAAATCCCTTTGATATGTATGAATGCGATGCACCGGTATCGTGAAGAACTAGTGCAGTAAATGACTTAACCAAAAACTTACCGATTACTGCATCGGGCTGATCTTCAACCTCCTCCACATCAATGTGGTTCATTTGTCCCCTATTGAAAGGGTTTGGCTTCTTTCCAGAGCTTCCATTGCCACCTTGGCCTTCTGGACAGTCATTTGCATAATGCCCGGGCTTGGAACACTTGAAACAGGTGACATGGCTTAAGTCTTTCTTGGTTGGGGTTGATGGTGTGGTGCGGTTCTGTCCATTGCTTCCTCCATTCCCGTTCCCATTCTTGGTGCCATTATGGTTGTGCGAATTACTTCCTCCATGGGTATGTCAAACCGAACTCCCTGTTTAGGGGTATAACGGGCTTCTCATTGGGCTCGAGTTATACTTCCCTGTCCATACTTCCTCTTGCGATTCTCAATTTCTTGTTGCTTTCCTTCAATCATGAGGGCACGGTCTACTAACTCTGGTAGTTATTGAAACTTGCTACCATCAACTGCATGCTTAACTCATCATTCAGTCCTTCCGTAAACTTCTCCCGCTTAGTCGCATCCAGAGCAACGCTATCCGGGGCATAACGTGCTAACTTACTAAAATCATCCACATACCGGCCAACAGTCCTTCCTCCTTGGCGTAAATTGCGAAACTCACGCTTCTTCATGGCCATAGCTCCTGCCGAGACATGGGTCAGGCGGAAAGCTTGTTGAAACTGATCCCATGTGGCAGTGTCTCTGTGGTAAGTGGCTGTAAAATTCTCCCACCATGCTGCCTGCGGGTCCTTCGAGTTGGTGTGCAGCAAACTTCACCTTCTCTCCATCGTACATCCTGCAGTGATCAACTCCTTCCTACCTTACGGAGCCAATCATCTGCTACTATCGGCTCGGTGCTCTTTGGATAACACTGGCGGATTCAGTCTTAAGAAACGTGTCAAATGATCCGCAGGTGGTGGTGGTAGCGGTGGGTTGTTGTTGTTGTTGCCTTGATTCTGCACTAGTGTTTGGATCAAAGTGTTCTGCTGCTGAATCAACAGGGTGATCTCTGGCGGGAAAACAAATCCGGGGTCGCGTCTCGGAGGCATCTGATGGGTTTAGAAAAGACGAGAAATTAATAATAGAGCAGGGTCTAAGGAGAAACACTACCCAAATGTATATGAGCAAATTCACACAAAATCACTTCATTCAATTCAAACAAAGGGCTTACAACGATCTAACTATCGCAAAAGTGCGTGTACTAAAATGTTACATGGAGGAAATACTACTAATATGTGGGGGTCATCTACTAATTTGAACCGGTGGAAGACTCCATGATGTCTGCTCCTGCTTCATCTTCAAAGTCGGGTTCACTTGGATCTGAGTCGGTGTAAATCCGATGTTGATGTAGTCGCTTGGACAGCCGACGTACTGGTCTTCATTCTTGAGCGCCAATTTCTTCTTGAGTTCTTCAATCTTATACTTAAGATCGTTATTGTGCCTTGCTAACGCTACGATCTCGTCCATGTAGTCCTTGCGTGTAGACTTTAGTTCTCCTTCAAGTTCGATGATCCTTCCCTTCGCATTCTTCAACTCGAGCATATCATTGCACATCTGGTTCTCCTGGCGACGAATGTGCTGGTTTAACTCCTGGATGAAAGCCGCAATGGATCGGTCCTTCTTAGTGCTAACTATCTCCCATTGTTCATCTCGGCGTCATAAATCGATAGATGGTGTCCTTGAGGTCTTCTTGATAAACTTCTCCAATGCGTCCCATGGTGATATGAGCTGCCATGCTCTTTCCCGGACTCCATGTTGGTGCAATGAAAACACTATCTATAGGCTTGGTGATTGGGGCTAACGTCCTTCCCGGTACATGAGCTTGAATCTTCCAAAGCTCCTCTTCAAAGAGTGGCGTTGAAAATCCCGGTGAAACTTGGTAGTCCAAAGTTCAGGTACTTGGTGACTTCCTTCTAGTGAAATCCAAAAGGTGTGCCTTCATCCGGTTGGGTGTACTTGATCTTCGCGTCCTTCATCCTAAAAGAGTAGAAAAGATGAGGAGTTAGAAAATGAGAAGAGAGTAGTGATCTATGGCTTTAACTTAGTGGTCGTGTGTCCCTACATCGGTGTGCTCTCGATACCATCTCTCAGAGCGACCTGACCGAATGGATCAAGTCTCTGTGCTCATCGGCCATCCTGGATCGAATGCCGACACCACACAAGATTGAAGGATTTATAGCAGAGTAGCAACCACACACTTATTACAGCGTTGTCCAAAAGAGGACTTATTACAATAAATATGGCTTATGGCCATCTAATAACGATAACAGCGGAAGACTTGGAAGATAAGTGAGTCCATCAACTCCATCGGCATCATCGAGTATAGAACCACGACCTAAAACACCTTACTGTTGTCAAAAAGTCTGCAACATGAAAGTTGCAGCCCGAAAACGGGTCAAGACATGGAATATGCCGCAATGTAACACATAGAGAGCGATGAAAGCATAAGCCTATACTACATGCATATATGGCTGGTGGTAAAGCTCTCTGATTCGCTTTTGCATAAAGCTAGTTTTTCCCTCTTGCAAAGGAATAAATTTGTTTAACTATCATGGTGGTTGTTAAACATTGAGAATGGTTGATGACATCCTCAATCCCAATTAAAAGTACTCAATAAAAACCCAATAATATTAATTAGAAGTAACATGATGAGATTCACATGATATTCAAGTACTAGATACTCAAGATGTCCTTAACCGGGGACACGGCTAATCATGATTAGTTTATACACTCTGCAGAGGTTTGCACACTTTTCCCCACAAGACTCGATCACCTCGTTTGGTTTCTCGCACTACATGTTGTTTGAGAGACGGATGACCGAGACACAGCCTTTCAGAAGCGCTAGCACCTTACGATGGGTGGACCGGTACACATACATCACCTACATCTGCTAGTCCACCACTATAAGAGTTCGCACGACTTACTCAACTATGCCAGAGCCCATAATGGCTTGTGGCTGCACACGGAAGTTTCTAGTTTGAATAATCTTATGATCCCTTTGAGCCTGGGTGGCGGTCCATAGGAAGATCACACGGGTACCCCGGGATTTCCAAAAAAAAAAACAGACAACACTGGGTTCCCCAGGTGCCTCATTCCACCCAGATGTGTATTTAAGTTGCCACCTTAAATAAACCATTAATTAACAATCTCACATATGTCATGGATAATCACTCACCCAATCCACGTCTACTAGCATAGCATGGCATAATAAGCAAACGTAGAAGTAACTCCCAAGGTTTCATAAGTAAAAGCAGTAATAGGTACTACCTCAATCTACTTCCCATCCCACAATTTGATTAGATCCTAATCATGCAAGTGTTTGAGGATTGATCTAATGCATAAAAACCGGGTAGTAGAAGAGATATGATCAAGTGTTACTTGCCTTCTTTGACGATCCATGAAACCTAGAGACTCAAGTAACAAGCGGCGACTCCGGGTGATCTAACGCAGACAAACAACAAGCATACAATAAGTACTCATCTAATGCATGGTAAATCTCGAATAGAAGATCTGACCAGAAAGTTCAACTTAAGAACCACGGTGGCAAAAAGAATCGAACCAAATAAAGCAACGAAAGTCGAACGTCGAAAGAAAACGGCTTGGTTCTAACAATTTGAAACTAGGTCAAATCTTACAGTAGCAAAACTTTGTTTGAGTGGATTAATCGGAACGGCGGTTTCGTAACGAAACACCAGGCGCTTGAATCACCTGATTCCGGTAAACGAGCGAGAAGATAAACTGATTCGAAGATTGGATCTGAAATCGAGATCGGAAAATAACGGATTAAATCCTATTTAAAATAAAAACGACGAACGGTTAAACGAACGGACGTTCGTTAACAGAAACTAACTGGCGAACGCGTTCGTTAAAACGAACGGATCGGTGAACGCGTTCACTAATTAACTAAACCGAGAGAAAAATAAACCGATCTAGGGTTTTTAAAAACCGAACAACAAAAGAAAACCGGACGGTTTTTTAGAACAAACTGAACCGGGGCGGTGGCTACCTTCCGGCGAGGTCGCCATGGGCTCCGAGGCTCCGGGGTGGGGTGGCCTCGGCGGGCGGCGTGGGTCGGGCGGGTCGGCGACGGCGGCGGAAGTCGCGACGGCACGGGCGACGGCGGGCGGCGGCGGCTCGGGGCGCCGGGCGGCGGCGGGTCGGGCGACGGGCTGGGTGGGTCGAGGGGGTGGCGGCTTATAAGGAGGGAGGGTTGCCTTGGGGGAGGCGGCGGTGAGGCGTGGCCGAGGGGACTCGGGTGGCGGCGTGGCGGGGGACTCCTCCGGGAGGCGGCGGCGGGCTGGTTGGGCCATTTGGCGGGTGGGTCAATTTGGGCCTTGGCCCAGTCGGCGCGGTTTTTTTTTTAAACGAAAACGAATTAAAATAAATCTAAACGAACCCCAATTTTAATAAAATAAATTTTCCCCGACTCCTAAAAATGAGTCGAACAAAATGAACTTTAATACGGGGCGAAATGCAAATTTTTAAAATACGCATTTTTTCCCTAAAGCAAATAAACTCTGAAAAATCCAAAATTTGATTTATTTATTAAATCTTCATTTTTCCTAAATTTTTGGGAAGTCATATTATTCCCTCTCTTATTTTTTTATCGGAAAAATATTTGAAGATAAAATAAATAAATCCAAATGATCCTATTTTCAAAATTTGAGAAAAACCAAATATGAAAATAATGAAATCTCCAACTTCTCCGAGGGTCCTTGAGTTGCGTGAAATTTTCTAGGATCGAAAAATGCAAGAAAATATGATATGCATGATGACTTAATGTATAACATTCCAAATTGAAAATTTGGGATGTTACAAACCTACCCCTGTTAAGATGAATCTCGCCCTCGAGATTCGGGTTGGCTAGAAAATAGGTGAGGGTGATCCTTGAGCAAATCTTCTTCTCTTTCCCAGGTGGCTTCATCCTCAGTGTGGTGGCTCCACTGAACCTTGCAAAACTTGATAACCTTGCTGCGAGTAACTCACTGGCATAATCGAGAATCTTGACGGGTCTTTCCTCATATGTCAAATCATCCTGCAATTGAATTGCTTCAAGCGGCCTGTATCTCTTAACGGTACTTCCGCCATCTCGGCGTGACATTTCTTCAATCGAGAAATATGGAATACATCATGAACTCTGACAGTCCCTCCGCAATTCCAGTTTATAAGCAACTTCTCCCATGCGTTGCAAAAATCTTATACGGTCCAACGAAACATGGGGCTAACTTTCCTTTAACTCAAGCGCTTAACTCCTCAAGCGGGGATACTCTAAGATAAACTCGCTCCAACTTCATATTCCATCGCCTTGCGTTTTGAATCCGCATAGCTCTTACATTCGGACTGGGCTGCCTTGAGCCTATCACGAATCAACTTAACCTTCGCTCGGACTCCTTAATCAAATCTGGTCCAAACAATCGACGGTCTCTAGCTTCGTCCCATGATAACGGTGTCCCGCACCTCCTTAGTACAAAGCCTCGAAAGGTGCCATCCTCAAGCTGGTTTGGTAACTGTTGTTATAAGAAAACTCTGCATACGGCAAGTTATCATCCCAACTAGATCCATAATCTAGTGCACAAGCTCTCAGCATATCCTCCAAAATCTGATCGACTCTCTCAGTCTATCCATCGGTCTGTGGGTGGAAAGGCATCTTGAATTCCAGCCTGGTTCCCAATGTTTCGTGCAACCGATTCCAAAATTTTGAAGTAAATTGAGTTCCTCTATCCGACACGATACTCTTGAACTCCGTGTAAACACACAATTCTGGTCATGTATATCTTTGCCAACTTAGCACTGCTATAGGTAGTCTTGACTGGAATGAAATGAGCTACCTTCGTCAAACGGTCGACTATAACCCAAATCGAGTCATAGCCCGAATGAGTCTTTGGCAAACCTAACCGCACACACCAGCCTAACTCACCGGTGTCTAGAATCACCCATGACACCCGTTTAGGCAAAACTCAAAGTGGGGAGGCTACAACCTCGATTAGCATGGGATCACAAAATTTTTAATGCGTGCAAACTAGGGGAGCTACCCCTTCGGCTCCAGCCGAAAACACCCATGCCCCCGGACCAGGTGGCATGCCTACCGGATGCCTCCTGTATCTTCCACCATGGCCTCTCTGTACGGTGTGTGCTAGAAAAGGGGTTGACGACTTACTGAACCATACCCTACCTATGGCAGGGACAAGTGGTAGTACGAACAAGTATGGGTGTTACCGGAACAAGACTCGATCTATGGTCGACTCAGGAGGTTTGAGTATTCCCTACATGATTAGCATAACAATTTATACTTCAATCAACAGATAGAATCACCACTCGACATACCTCATCATGCTGTACCGGACACAACCGACTCGACGGAGGACTAGGAACAAGCCCGTGTCTACCCAAGATAGAGGCTTTCCGGATTCCTTCGGTATGCATGAAAGGCATATGATGGCGACTACTATCACAAACATATCAAACTCCAATAGCATGAAATCATCCATATGCACTCATGAGTATGAACATATCATCACAAAAAATATAGCGGATACTCCGTGTCGAGGTGGTGTTGTAACCGTGTCAAATAACACACACAATATTATGCCGTGGTTCGTAATGCTTGCCTTCATGTTGTGGGGGGCAGGGTGCTTCCCAAGACTTTTGAAAGTTTTCTTCTTCTTCAAAATCCTATTTTTGAAAATATTCGAATTAACCCATAGTTTCAAAACAGTACAAAAACGTTGTCTGATTTTTTTTCAAATAAATATTAAAATAAACTAGACAAAATTTGAGGAAGGTAGGAAAAAGAATCAGCTCATTTGGAGTTATATTTAAAAATTTATAGACGGTGAAAGTTTTGGTCAAATTCTATTTTTAAAATAAAACAGAAAAAGAAAAATGTTCCGAAAACTAAACACGTCGAAGGCGTACTCTGGGTTTACGTCTTCACTTATTCCAGCGTGGACAGGCTCGTGGTCACTGACAGTGGGTCCAGGGGGCCGACTGGTGAGGTTTGACCAGTCGCCTCTCCCTCCTTTTCCTCTGCCCAAGCGGAGGCGGGACTCCGGCGATCGCCGTCGACGAACGGCGTTTCCCCGCGGGGTCCTGAGGGCGGGGATGGATCCGCCAGTCCAGGGCGGTCCTCCCGGTGGTCATTAGGAAGGCGGGGACGGAGGAAGTCGCTGGCGGCGAGCTCCGCGGCGGAGGTGGCCTCGGGAGGTTTGGGGCTTCTGGCTATGGTGGCTCACCGTCGAGGCTGAGGGTTTGGGCGGCTCCGCAAGACCAAGAGGAGTCGGGTAGTGGTGCTGGATGGACGGGGAGGGCTCTAGTTGCGGTGAATGGGGCCGGAAGGCGGCGGCGGCCGAACCGGCCGGAGACGGGGAAGACGGCCTTCCCTGGTCGATTGCAGGCTAAGGGAGCTCTAGGGGATCGGCTTGAGCTTGTCTGAGGGCCTAGGCGAGCTCGGGGTTTCCTTATATAGGCGGCCGAGGTTGGTTCCGCGGCGGCCGTGGATTGGATCGTCGGTGAACCGCCGTTCTGTAGTTAGGGGGCGCGTGGCGGCGACGGGCGCTAGCGGACGTGTTCGAGGATAAGCTTGAGCTGCTCCAGAGGCAGCTGGCGCGCACGTATGGTTTGGGCGGCGCCGTCCATGGCAGGAACCCACTGTGGCCGGCCGCTAGCCGCCGTGGCCGACCTGACGGCGGCGCGGTGGGGCTCCAGGGGCGGCTTGGAGCATCCTGGTGAGTGGATGAGGCTGGGGTGTGGCTCTGCAGGTAAGCAAGGGCCAGGGGCCTGACGCGACGACCCGTGCGCACGCACGTGCAAAACGCGCGCTCTGGGCGCGCCCAGAGCACGCACGGTGACCGCTCGACGAAATGCCCTGGTGAGCTAGGAGGCTTGGATGCAAACACAAATTAACAGGGCTAGGTTATCACTAGCTAGGGGATTAGTGGACATGATGGTTTGGTCAGGGAATCATGTTCGTAACACAGAATGAAAACTAAGCCAAAGCTGGTCATGCACACAAGGTGCTTGACAGAATGCCAAGGGCATCTAGGTAACTCTTGGGGTGGCCAAAATCTCCAGATTGGGGTCTCTTTAGATGTAGGTGATGGTGGCAAGTTTAGTTGGCCAAAGCTAGAAACTTGCTAGTGCAAATTTTTGAGAAAACTAATTACAGACAAGAGGTAAATGGCATCATTGCATGGACCAAACATACTCCAATGGGTTCACTCTCCTGGACTTAAGGGTTTTGTAGGATGGGCTACAAGCAGGGAAAAGAATCATAGGCAACAGAGCAAAATAAAATGTGGTTGCTGTAGAAAATGCCAATCTGGTCCAGAGAGCAAAAGTGGATGGTTTGCTCAAATCTTGCAAAGAACATACATGGGTTTTTGCATAAAAATGAATTATATGCATCTACTGTCCTCCCCTAATACCTGGTAGAATTTTTAAAGAATTATTTAAAGGGGTTGTAGTGCAAAGGTACCAACTGGACTAGTTCTGAAGCTTTGGGGTAGGGCTCTAAATCTCCTATGACAAAAATATTTTTTTTCACAAAAGTGATTTAGGAACATCACATGTTATCCCCAAATTTTGGTGGGATTTTTAAGTAAATTTATCAAAGGGTTGTAGTGCAATTGGAACCCAAAACTAAAAAAACCATTTTTAAAAGAATAAAGCTTAGGGAGAATAATCATGTAAATAATTTCCACTGATAAAATAAATGTTTCTTGAGAGGGTATAGAAGTCCAACAATATTTTTGAAAAGTTTTCACTTGGGGTGAAAACTCCACAATATCTAAGAAAGTAGTGGTTCTGAAATCAAAGAAAATCCAGAAAAATGAAAGATTTAATTTGCTGGCAAAATTTTATTAAGCAAATCATGTTAAAATTTTGGGGGTGTTACAACACTACCCCCCTTAAGAAAAATCTCATCCTCGAGATTTGCTAAAAGTTGTTTTGAAAATATTACTCCTGCCATCAAAGTAATATCACAAAAATAACCATCCTATTCATGCAATAAAATGTGGCTACAGTGAGCGGGAAGTGGTGTAAAACTAAAGTGTGGAACGCTGGTGCTGCGTGGAAAACCCATGGTTTGGGGAAAACGAGGGATTTCTACATTGGATACAGTAAATTTAGAATAAATTCTAAATTTCTAAAATACGCTGGTCGTACCCGAGAGCACAGTGCTCCCTCTGGCTGACAGGTGGACCCAGGGCCCACTGTCGGCCTCTTCTTCTACCTCTGGCTCTCTCTTCTTCTTCTTTCCCGCGCGCTTTCCCGCGCTTTCTCCACCGGCGACGTCTAGCGCGTAGGGCATCTAGGCCATCTCTGCGGTAGTCTTGGCGTGCTAACTTGGGCGCAGCGTGCACTCACCTCGTGGGCAGTCTTGTTGTCGGCCTTTGCTTTCATGGATTCGTCTCCAAACACCGGCGATCGAGCGACGATCGGCGCTGGTGGACCTCGCCCACCGTACACCGATCTCGAGCTATAAAACGACCGCGGTGCTCCTTCTTATTCCTCACACCTGGCCTCGCTTCTCCTTCTCCTTCCTTCTCCTTCATTCCGTTTGCAGGAGCTCGAGACGAGGTTCTAATGGCGGAGGTGATGCCTGACTGGTGCGTGATCCTGGTGTGCGGAGGGTTGGCGGCATTGCTGGGGTTCTCCGTGCTCCTGTGCGTGATGATCCTTGATGATCGTCGTGATGCTGCCGCTCGAGTGTTAGCTCTCTGCGGTGGCGGTGATCATGAGGATTAAGTGCGGTGTCGGGCGCTAACTGCTGTCAGTTTGCTGGAGGCAACTTGTACCCGAGTGATTACCCACTAACCTCTCCTTCAGAGGTGATCATTTAGGTGTAACGTGTGTATGTGCATTAGCAATTACTGCACGAGGTCGAGTGGTTGTGGTTGTGAGTCTGCTGCCGTGGTGCTGCGTGAATAAAAATCTATGTCGTGAGGAGATATACGGTGTAGCAACTCAGGGAAAAGAATCTCACTTCGAAATTTATTTCGAGTGAAAACAGTTAATCAAAAATTACCGCAGTAAAAACCACTCACATTGATTGAATCTAAAACTTCGATTCATCGCACAAATTTAGGATACCACACATAAGTTGCAACACATAAATAAATGCGGGGGACAATAAACATAGCGGTGACATCTACAACGTCAACGGTAAGTGGACAGGGTCCTGAGAAAAAGTCTCTGGAATCGGGGCACACTCTTCTTCTATCGGGGGAAGCAGATTGAATAGTCGATGGATGCGCCTCTCCTGGTCGGGCCTCAGTGGTCTGCCGATGGCGATCTGAGGATTTAAATCGGCGAGGCTCTGGAGATAAACCATTATTCGCTGGGTCAAACGCTCTTGAGCGATGACATACTGGGCAAGGTTGGCCAGTACTGGGTCTCTCTCAATTCGTCCACCGGGAAAAGATGCTACTTCCCCGGGTGCTGCACGACTCGGGAAGTAATAATACCCTCGATCGCTGGCATAGGGTACCACAAATTGAAGGCGAGCAAGTGCTTCGTATGCAGCAGCTTCTATGGCCATATGCGGAGTCGGCATAAATTTCCCTATGAAGGAAACTTCCGTTAGGTCTTGGTTTGGGTTTGCGGGAGGGATGTGCACCACTTCCCAATATTTCGAGGTGGATGGGGTGATCCTTGATTTGAGCAACTTCGTCTTTGGGGTGGGTGGATAGCACTCATGGTAATCGCAGGTAAAGTCCCACAATATTTTAACAAAACTACCCGGGGTTGCATCTGGAGTTCTTAGATAAATACTAGGGCTTGGCATGGTAAATAAATGGCTGTGAGAGTTGCGCCCAAGGTGAGGGATACTTGGCAAGGTCACGAGGTGGCCTTTTATATAGCCTTGGGGCTGGGTTATTTACCGTGGTGAAAGGTAATGAATTTGTCAGTTCCGCTCTA
The DNA here is from genome assembly GCA_021605145.1 of Aegilops bicornis. Classification (NCBI taxonomy): domain Eukaryota; kingdom Viridiplantae; phylum Streptophyta; class Magnoliopsida; order Poales; family Poaceae; genus Aegilops; species Aegilops bicornis. Next base: position 340,802,359 of record CM038675.1, read on the forward strand.
AGGGTCGGGGTCAATGCCACAGATACACATATCTCACTAAAGTGACGTATCACTGTGGGGGTCGTCGGGGTGGTTTTTGGTAGCTGTGCCAGGGATAAAAATGCAACTGCATGCTAACATATTTATGCAAGGTTACTATTTAAAACAGAGGCAAACAGCAGGCTGCGTTTATTTACAAGGTCACACGATTATAAGGCGTGGACACACTGAGACTCGGTACTACTCGAGTGACTTAGTCTACCTCGTTTATATCCAAGCGGGCGGGGGTCTCACTGTCGGGGTTAGCTGGAGGAGGTTGAGGGGCCGCAGGGTCGGGGTAGCGGTGATGACCATCCCGGGGATTGTTGGCCACAATCCCGTTGGAGCGTGTTCCCAAAAGGCGACGAAGCACTTCTAGGGACACCAAGGTATTTTGGTCGATGGCTGGAGCAGACCTCAAGGACTCGATCGGGTGTCCGAACAGCACGACTGGGTTGTCGGCGTCGGGCTCATCTTCTCCTCTCGTCGGGGCTCGGTGAACCAGTTTTCAACGAGCTGCGATCAGATCAAGGGTGAGTTGATCGAACAGTTCCTCTAGTGTACCTACATAGCGAACTAGATGCAACAATGCAGGATCCGTCTCGTGATCTCCGTTGGCCACCTGGGGTGGCCTACCATACCCGTCACGGCTGGGGTAGTAGTAGAACGAGCGACAGTTAACTCTGGGCGACAAGTGCCGGAGTTGAACTATAGCCTCTCGAGCAGCTAGTTGGATGGCTTGTGGCTCAAAGGAAGTTGTCCTTCCAGTGAACCTGTAGGGGCGTTCTGGCGATAGCCCTAGATGTGCACAGTGGCCCAGAATTGACGGCTCTCACCGCTCATGGGTCCTTGGTACACAACATATTCTGGGTTTTCTTCCAATGCATAGGCACGACGGGTGAGGTTTGCGAGCACGGTCACAAAACCTCCAAGGTTGGTTGCTGTGGTCTCATTGTGCACAATAGGGCCGGGCATCGTAGCTTGGTTTGGGGAAGAGGTTGTGCTGTGCTATGCTGTTGAGGCTAAGCGTGCCCTTTTTATAGAAAAGGGGATGAGTCTTCCTTCTGCGCTTGTAATGAGACAATTTAGGTGTCGGCCATCGGCGTGATCGACAGGCTAGGCTGTTAGGTTGGGCACCGACTGCCAAAATGTGTCGGGTCACTGTGTGGCTATCTTACACAAGAAGCTTGGCCGGGGTTAGGTTAAGGTCTGGTGGGTTGGTTAACCTAGGTTTTTCGACCTGGCTAAGATAGGATTAGCCAATGGTCAGCCTGGCTCTGATACCAAGTTTGTCAGGACCGGATTTTCGGGATATTAATTTCCCAGGAAATGGCCCTTGTGCTCAGCTGCCCCAGGATTACTGTTAGCTGGCGAGACACCAACTTGATACAGAAACTCCAAGCAAATTACATAATATGTAGTACAAGACCATTCTGGCCTATGGGTACAACCATTGGTTTCTAGTGGCTGATGGCGGAAGCGGTTTGTGGTTCATCTGCGACTAAGGGTCTCCATTTCCCACAGGAACAGCTGACTTGGATAACTCCTATCTTCGCGAGACTGCTATCACCAGTGCGTAGGTTCCGGGGCTGTCGGTATAGAACGCTCCTCTCCATGCAAGAAATCTAGCCAAGACAATAGCCAGGGACAAGCCAGTGAGTACTTTGAATGTACTCGCAAACATTATGAACACAGGTATAATATTCAAATGATAATCATGTTCTAAATATTCTATGATCACTCGTCAGTCACAAAATAAAATTCTTGACGCATGCACGCAGGTTATTTATACACAACTTGAATATGCAATAATGGAGTAAAAATAAAATGCACCGATCGGGTGTCTGAAGCGACGCCTCGAAGGGATAATGATATAAAGCATGCCACAGTCGGGCGTCTAAGCGACACCACATAAAGGGCTTATAAATTAAATAACAAATGTGCCACAGTCGGGTGTCTGTGCGACGCCACATAAAGGGCTTATAAAGTAAATCAATAACAAACATGCCACATTCGGGCGTCTGTGCACGCACCATAAAGGGCTTATAAGTAATTTAAATGTCAAGCAGGCCATAGTCGGGCGTCTGAGCGACACCACATAAAGGGCTTATAAAAGAATAATCACAGTGATTATCCAGGAGGTAGAACCGTCCCAGGGATACTCAATAAATCAAATAATGAAAATAGTTAGTCCACAATAATAATAATCATAATCATCATATGTCACCGGTCATAATCAATGTTCCGACTTAGTAGTTTTTCCTCCGAAGACCGACACTAAGACCGACACTTGACCCATCCCAGACTGTAGTCCTTAACCATGGACACGGCTATTCGAATAGATGTTTAATCTCTGCAGAGGGTGTACTCCTTACCCACGGGTAACAGATTCCTTTAGTCCATCGGGACTAATTCCGTCTATGGTCTTTTAGTTGAAAACACACCTGAACGCACACACCAGCCTAACTCACCAGTGTCTGGAATCACCCACGACACCCGTTTAAGCAAAACTCAAAGTGGGGAGGCTACAACCTCGATTAGCATGGGATCACAAAATTTTTAATGCGCGCAAACTAGGGGAGCTACCCCTTCGGCTCCAGCCGAAAACACCCATGCCCCGGACCAGGTGGCATACCTACCGGATGCCTCCTGTATCTTCCACCATGGCCTCTCTGTACGGTGTGTGCTAGGAAAGGGGTTGACGACTTACTGAACCGTACCCTACATATGGCAGGGACAAGTGGTAGTACGAACAAGTATGGGTGTTACCGGAACAAGACTCGATCTATGGTCGACTCAGGAGGTTTGAGTATTCCCTGCATGATTAGCATAACAATTGATACTTGAATCAACAGATAGAATCACCACTCGACATACCTCATCATGCCATACCGGACACAACCGACTCGACGGAGGACTAGGAACAAGCCCGTGTCTACCCAAGATAGAGGCTTTCCCGGATTCCTTCCGGTATGCATGAAAGGCATATGATGGCGACTACTATCACAAACATATCAAACTCCAATAGCATGAAATCATCCATATGCACTCATGAGTATGAACATATCATCACAAAAAAATATGACGGATACTCCGTGTCGAGGTGGTGTTGTAACCGTGTCAAATAACACACACAATATTATGCCAGGGTTCAGAATGTTTGCCTTCATGTTGTGGGGAGGCAGGGTGCTTCCCAAGACTTTTGAAAGTTTTCTTCTTCTTCGAAATCCTATTTTTGAAAATATTCAAATTAACCCATAGTTTCAAAACAGTACAAAAAAGTTGTCTGGATTTTTTTTCAAATAAATAATAAAATAAACTAGACAAAATTTGAGGAAGATAGGAAAAAGAATCAGCTCATTTGGAGTTATATTTAAAAAGTTATAGCCGGTCAAAGTTTTGGTCAAATTCTGTTTTTAAAATAAAAAAGAAAAAGAAAAACGTTCCGAAAACTAAACACGTCGAAGGCGTACTCTGGGTTTACGTCTTCACTTATTCCAGCGTGGACCGGCTCGTGGTCACTGACAGTGGGTCCAGGGGGCCCACTGGTCAGGTTTGACCAGTCGCCTCTCCCTCCTTTTCCTCTGCCCGAGCGGAGGCGGGACTCCAGCGATCGCCGTCGACGAACGGCATTTCCCCACAGGGTCCTGAGGGCGGGGATGGATCCGCCAGTCGAGGGCGGTCCTCCTGGTGGTCGCTAGGCAGGTGGGGGAGGGAGTCGCCAGCGGCGAGCTCCACGGCGGAGGTGGCCTCGGGAGGTTTGGGGCTTCTGGCTATGGTGGCTCACCGTCAAGGCTGAGGGTTTGGGCGGCTCCGCAAGACCAAGAGGAGTCGGGTGGTGGTGCTGGATGGACGGGGAGGGCTCTAGTAGCGGTGAATGGGGCCGGAAGGCGGCGGCGGCCGAACCGGCCGGAGACGGGGAAGACGGCCTTCCCTGGTCGATTGCAGGCTAAGGGAGCTCTAGGGGATCGGCTTGAGCTTGTCTGAGGGCCTAGGCGAGCTCGGGGTTTCCTTATATAGGCGGCCGAGGTCGGTTCCACGGCGGTCGTGCATATGATCGTCGATGAACCGCCGTTCTATAGTTAGGGGGCGCGTGGCGGCGACGGGCGCTAGCAGTCATGTTCGAGGATAAGCTTGAGCTGCTCCAGGGGCAGCTGGCGCGCGCGTATGGTTTGGGCGGGGCCGTCCATGGCAGGAACCCACTGTGGCTGGCCGCTAGCCGCCGTGGCCGACCTGACGGCGGCGCTGTGGGGCTCCAGGGGCGGCTTGGAGCGTCCTGGTGAGTGGATGAGGCTGGGTGTGGCTCTGCAGGTAAGCAAGAGCCAGGGGCCTGACGCGGCGACCCGTGCGCACGCATGTGCAAAACGCGCGCTCTGGGCGCGCCCAGAGCACGCACGGTGACCGCTCGACGAAATGCCCTGGTGAGCTAGGAGGCTCGGATGCAAACACAAATTAACAGGGCTAGGTTATCACTAGCTAGGGGATTAGTGGACATGATGGTTTGGTCAGGGAATCATGTTCGTAACACAAACTAAAAACTAAGCCAAAACTGGTCATGCACACAAGGTGCTTGACAGAATGCCAAGGGCATCTAGGTAACTCTTGGGGTGGCCAAAATCTCCAGATTGGGGTCTCTTTAGATGTCGGTGATGGTGGCAAGTTTAGTTGGCCAAAGCTAGAAACTTGCTAGTGCAAATTTTTGAGAAAACTAATTCTGGACAGTAGGTAAATGGCATCATTGCATGGACCAAACATACTCCAATGGGTTCACTCTCCTGGACTTAAGGGTTTTGTAGGATGGGCTACAAGCAGGGAAAAGAATCATGGGCAATAGAGCAAAATAAAATGTGGTTGCTGTAGAAAATGCCAATCTGGTCCAGAGAGCAAAATAGGATGGTTTGCTCAAATCTTGCAAAGAACATACATGGGCTTTTGCATAAAAATGAATTATATGCATCTACTGTCCTCCCCAAATACCTGGTAGAATTTTTAAAGATTTATTTAAAGGGGTTGTAGTGCAAAGGTACCAACTGGACTAGTTCTGAAGCTTTGGGGTAGGGCTCTAAATCTCCAATGAAAAAAATATATTTTTGCACAAAAGGGATTTAGGAACATCACATGTCATCCCCAAATTTTGATGGGATTTCTAAGTAAATTTATCAAAAGGTTGTAGTGCAATTGGGAGAATAATCATGTAAATAATTTCCACTGATAAAATAAATGTTTCTTGAGAGGTTATAAAAGTCCAACAATATTTTTGAAAAGTTTTCACTTGGGGTGAAAACTCAACAATATCAAAGAAAGTAGTGGTTCTGAAATCAAAGAAAATCCAGAAAAATGAAAGATTTAATTTCCTGGCAAAATTTTATTAAGTAAATCATGTTAAAATTTTGGGGGTGTTACAGATCTGAGGAAGGACTTCATCATCTTCAACATTGTCATGATGACCAATGTCTTCAGCTGCGGTGGGGTCAATAGCTGGAATGTCTTCAGCTTCAGGAGCCTTTATGGAAGCAGGCTCATGAACTATCATTCGACGTTCTTGTTGTGTAGATTCAGGACGAGCAACATAAATTGGCTCGACGACAAGGGGCTCTATGGGAGCAGCCCGGTCTCTCTTCTTGTTCTTGCGCTTCTTGGTGGGTGGAGCATCATCAGTGGTGTTCTTTGTCTTGCGCTCTCTGGCCTTGGCTTCGGCTGCCCTTGTCTTCTGAAGCTCTGAAGCCACTGTGGGGACCTTAGGCTTCACGCCTGTCATACTGGCTGGGATGACAATGCGAGGTTCTTCCCGCCTGGATGGTTCGGTTTGGTCCACAGATGGCTTCTTCTTCTTCTGCTTGGCAGTCATTTTGGGGTCGATGCCAGGACGCCCAAGTGCCTTGCGCTTCTCAGCTTCATTGTAAGCTAGAACACACTTGGCAGCAAGAATCTTCATGAGCTCACGAGAACCTTTGGCTTCATCACGTTTCTTGTGAAACGCTTCCTTGAGCTCATGCAGCATGACCTTGAAGTTTTGGAAGTCTGCCATGCTGAGCTTGGCCATGTGCTTCTTGAACTGAGCCTTTTCATAATCGATCTTGTGCTTCAGCTCAACAATTTTACGAGCAAGAGCCATTTCGGGAGCAATGGCGCCATGGAAGGAGAGACGCTTTCGGGCCAATGGGAAGTTGTAGAGTGTCAAAGCTGAGATTGTGGGTGTCAAACCACTCATCAATGAAGTTGTTCAATACTTCCACGTCAAAGAGAGGCAAATCATTGAAGATTTCCGCCTCTTGCTTGCTCTTTATCAGCTGCTCAAGAGCGTCATCAGCAAGATCATTGTCACTTGACAGATCAATGGCGTCATTCTCATTGCTCAGAACAGCAGCAGGGGTCATAACTGGACCAGTGGTGTGCATAGGCTTCTTGTTCTTCTTCTCAGTCTTGGAGATGCGTGAGAGATCTTCAGACTGCACACTTGGTGCAGGAGGAGCAGTGACTAGAGGCTTCACCCGCGAAGCTTTTGGTGCAGGGGAAGGCTTCGAAGCTTTAGGTTTCTTCAGCTTCTTTGGCTTCGGTGGTGCAGGCGCTTCGTCAGAATCAACGTCTTCTGCAGGCTCATCCACGGCTGTCCCTTGAACCATAATATGAATGATGAGACCTTCTAAGTTGTAGAAGGGCCCAACAAGATTGGGTTCAGCTTCGCGGGTGCCATCAGCGTGAGGAGCAGAGGGGCCTGGATTGAACTCTAATCCCCGCAACTTCTTGTTTTGTTTGGCAGAGTTCTTGGCAAACTGGAAGTTGCACTTGAACAAATTGTCGTCACGACACCATAGCAATGAAGATGGGTCGGCATCTGCAGGTTGTGGTCCACGGACCATGCAAGTGTAGAAGTCCTGAGCAATAGCTTCAGATTTGGCCTTGGGTTGAAGATTTTTATAGAGAATATCTCCCAGGGACGCTTGATGGCATTCTTTTCAGCATATTCCTTGGTGACAAATCTGTACTTGAACCATTACTCGGCCCAATACCTTCGAATCCATTGGATTCGTGTTTTGCGTAGGCCATAGCTTTCTTCAGGATCATTTTTGTATAACTCATACAGATCTTCAGGCAAATCCGTTAACATGCCTCCGCGGTGCTGTCTGCCTCCCTTCCTTGCTGACTTCTCTGTTGCCATGAAGTTCAGATTGAATGGCTTCAACACTGTTAAGGGCTTCCGTCTGCTGGTCAGACAGGAACTGGCTTCGAGAGAGTTGATGTGATGCTGTAAGAATTCTGCAAATGAATGCAGACTATGAGAACCAAGGGATTCTCCCACGGACATGTATCTGTGACAACACTAGAGATGCGAGGGAAGGGGAAGAGGTCATATGCATTCTCAGAATATTTTGAAGATAAATCAGTTTAGAAGACATTGATCTCATAGCGCGAAGACATTCACTTATATGTTGAGAGTTGGTTCCAGATTTGTACGAATCCAAGAATAAGTACAAGTGAGGAATCTAACTATGTGTGAAGCATAAGTGAATATACTAGGCATTATATGAGATGCAGACAGGATAGATCCAAATTTGTGGAGGCAAAAACCACTTTTGGTATAAAGGATGAATCTATAGGATCAAAAAGACGGTAAAAAGAGGATCTTAATTTACCACACGATGAACTGCTAGACGGAGTAGAAGATGAGGCCGAGCAGTTCGATCTTCCGTGCCCTAACTTGGCGACGGAGGACACCTACGGTGGCGACAGAGAATACGATGTCCACGGCCGGCGTGAAGACGGCGTTGGAGAGGTCGCGGCAGCTAAGCTCTTCGTCGCCGACGTCGTCGAGAGCTAGCGGTGGCGCTAGGGTTTTTTGAGGTGGAAGAAGGATTTTGACCGCGATTGGACAGGTATTTATAGGGAAAGGGGACGGCACAACGCAATTACGCAGGTGCCCCTAGCGGTTCACATCTGAGGGACACGTGGCGAACGTGCAACACATTTAGAGTTGTCCCACATTCCCAGGCCCGCCTGGACGGTCAGATGGTCGTTCCGGCTTCTCCAGGTTTCAGGCAATAAGAGTTGAACATTTAAAACAAATTTAATGTTTGTCTCTGTAAGTGAATGTTGAGGTAGACAAGTTGAAGACATTTGACAGTTTCAACAGAATGCATATGATTTGGATAGACAGAGTTTGAGGTAGGAAGCACAGAGAGGTTAGGGTCCGATCACATTCACTTAGTTCAAAAGATTCAAACAAGAAGACATAGCTATAAGTGAATGTTGTAGAGGACAGAACACTAATATATGTATATATCAGAATGCAACCAAATCAACATAGTGAAGATAATCATGAAGACAAGTTGAAATTGAAGACAAACCAAATGCAAAGACATAGCAAATGTAATGCCATGAGAAAAACACTTCAAACAGAAGAATTTGGTGGTGGCGTTACCCACGTTATAGGAAGTATTAGACCCAGACATGTCGCACAATTATCATGGCGCTCCGAAGTAAAATTCCGTGTTAATGTATTCACACTTAGAATGAAGTCTTCATTGATTGAAGATATACTTTACTTCGTGTGTTGCACATCTAAGTCATCAACATGCATAAGTGTTAGGATGTGTGCCTGATCACAGGACATTTGAGGATTCCAAGATATTTAGCTCACACCGTAACTTGCAAAACCTTTTCTCATCCATGGGCTTTGTGAAGATATCTGCCAGTTGCTCTTCAGTGTTGACGTGTATGATATCAATATCTTCTTTCATGACATGATTTCTGAGAAAGTGATGATGAATTTCAATGTGCTTTGTCTTCGAGTGCTGAACTGGGTTGTTGGCAATCTTGATGGCGCTTCCGTTGTCACAGTAGAGTGGTACTTGTTTCAGATGGATGCCATAGTCCTTGAGTGTTTGCTTCATCCATAGAAGCTGAGCGAAAGAAGATCCGGCAGCAATGTATTCAGATTCAGCGTGGAGAGTGATACATGATTACGCTTCTTTGAAGATCAATAGACAAGTGATCGTCCCGTAAAGTGACATGTGCCTGATGTAGACTTGCGATCCACCTTGTCACCAAAGATAATCAGCATCTAAGAATCCAACTAGATCAAACTCGAGCCCTTTGGATACCATAATCCTAATGTTGGGGTGTAAGCCAAATATCGAAGAATTCGCTTCTGACTAAGTGATGTGATTCCTTTGGTGCCGCTTGGAATCGAGCACACATGCAAACACTAAGCATAATATCTGGCCTAGATGCACATAAATAAAGTAAAGAACCAATCATGGAGCGGTATACCTTTTGATCGAACTCTTTACCATTGGCGTCGGGACCCAGATGACTCTTGGTTGGCATTGGCGTCGTGTAACCTTTGCAGTCTTGCATTCCAAACTTCTTCAGACAATCTTTGAGGTATTTCTCTTGAGATATGAAGATGCCATTTCTTTGTTGACGGATTTGAAGACCAAGGAAAAGCTTCAGCTCACCCATCATTGACATTTGATATTGCTCTTGCATCATGTGTCCAAATTCATCACTGTATTTCTGGTTGGTGCAGCCGAAGATAATGCCATCCACGTATATTTGGCACACAAACAGTTCACCATCATATGTATTCGTGAAGAGTGTGGGATCCAGGGAACCAGGTTTGAAGCCTTTGCTCTTCAGGAAGTCTTTGAGTGTATCATACCAAGCGTGAGGGGCTTGTTTGAGGCCATACAGTGCCTTGTTTAGCTGGACCACAAGCTCCACCACCACGTCGTCATGCTGTCGGAGTTCTCCCTCAACTTCTCCTCTTCCCTTGCTGGATCAAGAAGGAGGAGACGTCCCTGGGCTGTACGTGTGTTGAACATGGAGGCGCCGTCCATTCGACGCTTGGATCGGGTCTTCCGCGATTTCAATCGCCGCGAGTACGACTCCATCAATCGCGTTCTCGTAACGCTTCTGCTTAGCGATCTTCAAGGGTATGAAGATGCACTCCTTCTCTCATGTTGCTAGTATCTCTTAGATTGATCTTGGTGACACGTAGGAAAATTTTGAATTATTACTATGTTATCGAATAGTGGCATCAGAGGTAGGTCTATGCGTAGATTCTATGCACGAGTAGAACACAAAGTAGTTGTGGGCGATGATTTGTTCAATTTGCTTACCATTACTAGTATTATATTGATTCGGCGACATTGTGGGATGAAGCGGCCCAGACCGACCTTACACGTACTCTTACGTGAGACTGGTTCCACTGACAAACATGCACTCGATGCATAAGGTGGCTAGCGGGTGTCTGTCTCTCTCACTTTAGTCGGATCGGATTCGATGAAGAGGGTCCTTATGAAGGGTAAATAGAAATTTTCATATCACCTTTGTGGCTTTTGCATAGGTAAGAAACGTTCTTGCTAGAAACCCATAGCAGCCACGTAAAACATGCATCAACAATTAGAGGACGTCTAACTTGTTTTTGCAGGGTATGCTATGTGATGTGATATAGCCAAAAGGATGTGATGAATTATATATATGTGATGTATGAGATTGATCATGCTCTTGTAATAGGAATCACGACTTGCATGTCGATGAGTATGACAACCGGCAGGGGCCATAGGAGTTGTCTTAATTTATCGTATGACCTGTGTGTCAATAAAAAATGCCATGTAATTACTTTACTTTATTGCTAACCATTAGCCATAGTAGTAGGAGTAATAGTTGGTAAGACAACTTCATGAAGACACGATGATGGAGATCATGGTGTCATGCCGGTGATGAAGGTGATCATGCCGCGCCTCGAAGATGGAGATCAAAGGCGCAAGATGATATTGGCCATATCATGTCACTTTATGATTTGCATGTGTTGTTTGTCATGTTTGCATCTTATTTGCTTAGAACGACGGTAGCATAAATAAGATGATCCCTCACTTAAATTTCAAGAAAGTACTCCCCTAAGCGGCACCGTTGTGAAGGTTCATTGTTTCAAGCACCACGTGATGATCAGGTGTGATAGATTCTAACATTCGAATACAACGGGTGTAAGCCAGATTTACACATGCAAAACACTTAGGTTGACTTGACGAGCCTAGCATGTACAGACATGGCCTCGGAACACGAGAGACGAAAGGTAGAACATGAGTCGTATAGTAGATATGATCAACATGGAGATGTTCACCGTTGATGACTAGTCCGTCTCACGTGATGATCGGACACGACCTAGTCGATTCGGATCATGTATCACTTAGATGACTAGAGGGATGTCTATCTGAGTGGGAGTTCATTAAATAATTTGATTAGATGAACTTAATTATCATGAACATAGTCTAAATTGTCTTTGCAAATTACGTTGTAGATCAATAGCTCGCGCTTTAGCTCCCTGTTTTAATACGTTCTTAGAGAAAGACTAAGATGAAAGATATTGTAAGCAATTGTGCGGACTAGGGCCGTAGTCTGAGGATTGTCCTCACTGCTACACGGAAGGCTTCTATCCTTGATGCACCGCTCGGTGTGCCAACCCCTCTGGCATTGTCTGTGGATGTTGTGAACATCTGGCAGACACGTTCTGATGACTACCTGATAGTTTAGTGCGCCATGCTTTACGGCTTAGATTCGGGGCTCCAAAAGCGTTTTGAATCCCATGGAACATATGAGATGTTCCAAGAGCTGAAATTCATAGGCTCATGCCCGTGTTGAGAGGTTTGAGACCTCTGACAAGATCTTCGCCTACAAGATGGAGGAGAATAGCTCAACCAGTGAGCATGTGCTCAGAATGTCTGGGTACTTCAATCGCTTGAATCAAGTGGGAGTTAATCTTCCAGATAAAAGAGTGATTGACAGAAGTTCTCCAGTCACTATCACCAATCTGCTAGAGTTTCGTGATGAACTATAACATGCAAGGGATGATGATCCTGGAGCTGTTCGTCGTGCTTAAGGCCGTAAAGGTAGAAATCAAGATGGAGCATCAAGTGTTGATGGTTAACAAGACCACTGGTTTCAAAGAAGGGTGTCGGTGTCAAAACCGGCGGATCTCGGTTAGGGGGTCCCGAACTGTGCGTCTAGGCGGATGGTAACAAGAGACAAGGGACACGATGTTTTTACCCAGGTTCGGGCCCTCTCGATGGAGGTAAAACCCTACTCCTGCTTGATTAATACTGATGATATGGGTAGTACAAGAGTAGATCTACCACGAGATCGGAGAGGCTAAACCCTAGAAGCTAGCCTATGGTATGGTTGTTGTTCGTCCTACGGACTAAAACCCTCCGGTTTATATAGACACCGGAGAGGGTTAAGGTTACACAGAGTCGGTTACAATGGAAGGAGATCTACATATCCGTATCACCAAGCTTGCCTTCCACGCCAAGGAAAGTCCCATCTGGACACGGGACGAAGTCTTCAATCTTGTATCTTCATGGTCAAGGAGTCCGGCCAAAGGTCATAGTCCGGCCATGCGGACACCCCCTAATCCAGGACTCCCTCAGTAGCCCCTGAACCAGGCTTCAATGACGCATTTAGTCCGGCGCGCAGTTTGTCTTCGGCATTGCAAGGCGGGTTCCTCCTCCGAATACTTCATAGAAGATTTTGAACACAAGAATAGTGTTCGGCTCTGCAAAATAATTTCCACATACCACCGTAGAGAGAACAATATTCACACAAATCTAATCTGCTGACGTATTTCGCAGCATGTCATCACACCACGACCAAGCCTTTATTCGAATCGTTTTTACTGTCCCACCTCAGCGCACCTAGCGAGGCGGTTTCCTTGGCAAGTCTTGTTAAAGCAGAGATCGTGTCCCCTTATTCCAGGATTCTCATCAATACGGACGTGGGTAACCCAACCGTGCCATTAATTTACGGTGCTTGGGAGATAAGCGAGTTTTACCAGGCGGGTGGGGGCGAACAGTTTCGTCCGCCCATATAAGGGGATAAGGATCCACCTTTTCCATCTACGCCTTCTTCCTCCTTTGCTTATCCATTTTCGCGCACTCGAGCTCCAGCGCCCAAGTCCGCACATCCCACCTCGACCTTCTCCAGCCATGTTCGGAGCGGGAGGCAAGTGGATGGTTTCCTCCGTCACGGAGGGACATGTCAAGAAGTTGAGGGAGGCCGGATACTTGTCTAATGACATCGTGCACCGGCTCCCAGACAAGGGGCAGCTCCTCCCCACCCCCAGGCCCCATGAGAGGGTGGTGTTCCTCACCCACTTCCTCCGCGGACTAGGTTTTCCACTTCACCCATTTGTCCGGGGGCTCATGTTCTACTACGGCCTGGATTTCCACGATCTGGCCCCGAACTTCGTCCTCAACATCTCGGCGTTTATCGTCGTGTGTAAGGCTTTCCTCCGCATCAAGCCCCACTTCGGCTTATGGCTGAAGACCTTTAATGTCAAGCCGAAGGTTGTGGGCGGCCAACAAGCAGAGTGCGGAGGCGCCATGGTGGGCAAGATGCCCAACGTTACATGGCTCGGGGGCTCCTTCGTGGAGACCATAAAGGGGTGGCCATCGGGGTGGTTCTACATCACCGAGCCGCGTGACCCTAAATGGGCAGCGGCCCCCGAATTCCGATCTGGCTTCCCTACAAGGCTCACCTCCTGGAAAGAGACGGGCCTGTCATGGGGTAATTCAGAAGAGCGGACCGGACTCCAATCCTGCGTCCAAGACCTGGTGAACAAAGAGGTTAAACTCGTTAACGTAGTCCAGGTCATGCTCGTCACGGATCCTCCCGTGTCAACGACGGGCCTTTAACTTATGGGAGTTCAACCCGCCCAAAGACCAAACTCGACCAGGATCTTGACACAACGCACGAGGATGCCCGGAAGGTGCTATTCAAGGCGCCGAGGTTCCCCTCCCATCACCGTGGATTGCGGATTCAGCGTGAAATGACAAGCCAGTAGTAAGCTTATTTTACCCTTCACGGGATACTTGTTTTTCATAGTTTAACTCTGTCACGGGATCTAAGCTCCGTTCCTTTGACAGGAATGGCGTAAGAAGACCGGATAGATCGATTGTCCGGCTCCTTTGCCCGAAGATCCAGCAGACGCCCACTTGGCGGGTTGCTGGCCCCGACACCTACGTGGTGCCGGAGAAGAAGGCCAAGCGAGCCACGGAACTCGAAAGAGTTCCCGGCGCCAGGTGGTGTCGGACTCATCGTCCGATGACTCCGAGGCAGACTCCTCCCGTGAAGATGAGGAGGAGGAAAGAGAGGTCTCTCCCCCAGCGAGGGGAGAGAAGAAAAGGAAGGTCGCCCCAACTTGGGGGGCCGGAGGGTCCAAGAAGGGAAGGACCCTTCCTTCGGACCACTCCACCAACGCCGACGACGGCGGAGAGGAGTGGCCATCCAGGGCCAAGCCCCTGGCGAAATCGTAAGTTTCCGAATACCATAATAACTCATGGCGTTCCTTTGTTGCACAGTACCTTCTGAGTCGGATATAATCATGCAGTCCGCCCAAGGCCAGGCTCGACGCTTCATCGAGCGGTTCCCTGGGTTCGTCGGATGTGAACAACACTTCACTTCCGACCGCCTCCTCTCCTCGCGCCGCGGATGACGCCGAGGTGGCGTCCCAAAAGGGGCCAAGCCAGGAGGAGATGGTCCTGGAGGCGCCGCGAGGCAACCTCCCGGACTCCAGGAGAAAAGGGGATAAACCCCTAAGGGTTCTAAGTCCGGCCCTAGGCCGGACACCGCACCGGAACCTTCAACGGCTCCGGCATCCGGCAGGCGGCCCCCTACTAAGAAGGGCAAGCCTATGATGCCGGTGACCTCCGTCCAACCGGAGGCATCGGATAATCTGCAGGAGGTGCTTAATGGCGCCTCCATCGACGAGGAGCACCGCACTATTATGAGTGCGGTGATCCAGAAGGTTCAGTCCGCCAAGAGCGGGCTGACGGAAGCCTGTGCCAGCCTCCTAACAGGCTTTGAGGTACGTATTTAAGATATGTAAAAATATTACCGCATAGACAGCGGTAGCCCACGATGCTCGGTTTGGTGTTCGGAAAGAAAAGCCGAACTGAGGATCAAAAAGATATACGCAGGAGTCTAACATAAGTGTGTCAATATGGGAATGCAGGCTGTGCTGCTGACCTCTGCCGCACTGACTGCAGAGGTCAATGTATTGAAGCAGAGCCTCGAGCGGTCCGAGGACGAGCTCGGCCTTGCCAAGAAGCAGCTCGAGGACAAGGAAGGTAAGTAATACCTTATGTAAGTATATATATATATATATATATATATATATATATATATAAAAGATGTGGTTGCAAAGAAAATGACAGGATCAACGTGGGTATGCGAGGGCCCACGCAGGTGGCGACCACGAAGGAAGCGCTGTCCAGGCCGAAAATAATGCGGCCGTGGAGCGCATCGAGCGAGAGAAGCGAGGCGCGGGTGGCGGCGGTGCAACAAGAGCTCTGTGCTCGTGAAAAAACACGAGAGTTTGGAGCGTGACTCGAAGACTCGAGAGTCCGAGCTCGCCTCGGCGCTTGAGAGCGCCAAATCTGCCAAGGCCGAAGCCCAAAAAGCCCTCCAGGAAATTGAGGCGATGAAAAAGATAGCGGCGGGTAAGGCATTCTTTATGCAAAGCAAGCATGCGAAAGTGAATTACTTGTTACTTACCCGAGTCCGGAGCTCTCCAGGAGCATTTGCAGATCTTCCCCGGAGTGTGTTCGACGCAGCCGCATTCTACCGAGCCGAGGAGGGAAGCTCTATGGAGAAGGTGTTACGGTCTCGATATCCGAGGCCGGACACCGGCAGTTTTTGAGCGACCAATTTGAATTGGTCGAGCTCCATAAGGTGGCGAAAGGCCATGAAGGGTCTCCTGATCCGGTGTGGCTCGGGAAGCCATGCTGGAAGCTACTTGGCTGGTAAGGCGGTGGTGGATGCCTGTCCAAGGCTTGAAGTCATCAAGCGCCATTATGCATCGAAGGTGCCGTGGGGCCCTTGCCGTGCTAAAGTGCACTTTGGGGCAAGATGGACGCCGAGAAGCTTGTGACAGACGGACCACCGCCGGGCAAGGAGCATCGCAAGCCCGAGATGTATTATGAGAGCGTCCTGAAGGGTGCCCGCCGTATAGCGGATGAGTGCTCCAAAGATGTAATTTTTGAGTAAACTCGCATTTGTAATCTTGTACGATGAAAACTTGTTTCATATGCGCTAAGAAACGCTTTTGAATTTAAATTATTACCTTCTGTGCGGCCGTTTATAAAAATTGAGAGATGGCGAGTCGTCGCCCCCATGCCATGAGTCTTTGGGGTGTTCGGGATAAACTTGAGCGCTCTTTTTCCCATTATTGGGTCCACGAGGGAGGCGCTCAACACAACGAACAAGGCAATCGGACTATAATGCTTGAACACTCTCACTTAGCCATAGAATTCTATAATTTTAAATTTCGTGAAGCCCCTAGTATTCGGAAGACCGAGTTCGGGGCGCTATCCACGCCTAGGCCGGACAAAGCCGACTCCTCGCTCTAAGCGACATAAGTCTTTAGGGACTCGAAAACCTCTCGAACAGCGACCAACTCTCGCCCTATCATGACGGTCAGTTTTAGCTTTCTCCACTGAGGTGCTCAGCCCGGCTCAACCGGGGCACAATCGCGATGGTTCTCCCGATGCTACCTTAGCCGATATAACGGAACGTAAGGTACCAAAACATGGGAGCCGGGCAAACCCAACTATTGACCCAAGACATGATTCGGAGCCGATGCATATAATGCTATAAGTTCGGGTGCCGCACTCATGAGAGTGTTCGGACTTCTCACACCATATATGCAGGGTGCGTAAGCCTGGTGTATTGGTCGTACCAAAGTGTACGGTTGCATAATGTCATAACTGAACATATTTTATATATAAAAAGATAATGCAATAATAGATGAAGCCATGCATTGTTTATTCAAAAGTCTGCGGTAAAAGCGTAACGATACAAATAGTGCGATAAGCAAGAGATGGGACTATTTAACGTGTCCCCCCTCGAGGCGATGTGGGATTATATGTGAAACAAGTATCTGCTTGTTATAGAGACCACTGGACACTCGACGTAGCTACGCCTCCTGGCTGTTGCATCGTGTGTTCGGCGATTATCTTTGCGGACAGACCTTAGGAAAGTGGAGTCTGAAAGTAAGAAAGAGGAAAAAGGAAAAAAGAATGACAAACTCGGGAGCCTTGTGCGGTTGAGCCGTATTTTGGGCGTCTTTGTGGTCGTGCCCTCCCCTATGCCCATGGTATTTCCGGAGCATAGTTATGTACAGCATAACACTGGTTTCACAATTTCGCGAGGGCTGGGGTTAGGGCCGCATTACTACGCGATGCTCGTAACGTGTCAGCGGTCTTGTTGTAGGTTACTCGGTAGCGCTTGACGGTGTCCGGACGCTTAATGGCCGGACTGGAGAATTGCCTTGACAGGCTGCTTTGTACTTCCCCCGCGAGGGCCGCCGTATGCTCCTCCGTCCGGAGAGAGCGTTCGGTGTTTCCATTGACCGTAATGACTCCTCGAGGGCCTGGCATGTTGAGCTTGAGGTATGCGTAGTGCGGAACCGCATTGAACTTTGCAAATGTGGTTCGTCCGAGCAGTGCGTCATAGCCATTGCGG
The DNA here is from genome assembly GCA_021605145.1 of Aegilops bicornis. NCBI lineage: Eukaryota > Viridiplantae > Streptophyta > Magnoliopsida > Poales > Poaceae > Aegilops > Aegilops bicornis. The sequence goes on from CM038675.1 coordinate 340,819,897, forward strand.
AACGGGAGTATGTCGAAGATTAACTCCTCGCTTCGGAAATTATCCGGGGATCCGAAGACCACCTCAAGTGTAACTGAGCCTGTACAGTTGGCCTCTACACCTGGTATGACGCCTTTGGAGGTCATCTTTGTGGGTTTAATCCTTGAGGGATCTATGCCCATTTTTCGCACTGTATCCTGATAAAGGAGGTTCAGGTTGCTGCCGCCGTCCATAAGGACTCTAGTGAGGTGAAATCCGTCAATGATTGGGTCTAAACCAATGCGACGAATCCGCCATGGCGGATGCTAGTGGGTGGTCCCTTCGATCAAAAGTGATCGGGCAGGAGGACCATGGGTTGAACTTTGGGGCGACTAGCTCCAACGCATATACGTCCCTGTGTGCACGCTTCCGCTCCCATTTGGGTATGTGGGTTGCGTATATCATGTTCACCGTCCACACTTGTGGGGGGAAACCCTTTTGTCCCCTATTGTTCGGCGGCCGGGGCTCCTCCTCGTCATCGCTATGCAGCCCCTTGTCATTGTTTTCGACGTTTAACTTGCCTGCCTGCTTGAACACCCAACAATCCCTGTTGGTGTGGTTGGCTGGTTTTTCAGGGGTGCCGTGTATCTGGCACGAGCGATCGAGTATTCGGTCCAAATTGGACGGGCCCGGAATATTTCTTTTGAATGGCTTTTTCCGTTGACCGGGTTTAGAGCTTCTGAATCCGGCATTAACTGCCGTATCCTCAGCATTGTCGCCATTAATGCGGCGCTTTTGCTTGTTGCGATGCGACCTGCCCATGCTGTCCTTGGTATCCGAGTTACCAGGGATCTTGGTCATGTTATTACTGCGAGCTAGCCAGCTGTCTTCTCCCGCGCAAAAGCGGGTCATGAGTGTCGTGAGGGCTGCTATGGATTTCGGCTTTTCCTGTCCTAGGTGCCGGGCAAGCCACTCGTCACGGATGTTATGCTTGAAGGCTGCAAGGGCCTATGCGTCCGGACAGTCGACTATTTGATTTTTCTTTTTTAGAAACCGTGTCCAGAATTGCCTGGCTGATTCCTCTGGCTGCTGGATTATGTGGCTTAGGTCATCGGCGTCTGGTGGTCGCACATAGGTGCCCTGGAAGTTGTCTAGGAATGCGGCTTCCAGGTCCTCCCAGAAACCAATTGATTCTGCTGGCAAGCTGTTAAGCCAATGCCGAGCTGGTCCTTTAAGCTTGAGTGGGAGGTATTTGATGGCGTGTAGATCATCACTGCAGGCCATGTGGATATGAAGGAGATAGTCCTTGATCCATACCGCAGGGTCTGTTGTGCCATCGTATGATTCGATGTTTACGGGTTTGAAACCCTCGGGGATTTGATGATCCATTACTTCATATGTGAAGCATAGTGGATGTGCGGCGCCTCTGTATTGGGCTATATCACGACGTAGCTCAAATGAGCTTTGTCTGCTGTGTTTGGCCCGGCCGGATTTACTATATACAGCATGACGGTTATCGTCACATGTCGTGGGGTGATAACCCACAAGTATAGGGGATCGCAACAGTTTTCGAGGGTAGAGTATTCAACCCAAATTTGTTGATTCGACACAAGGGGAGCCAAAGAATATTCTCAAGTATTAGCAGCTGAGTTGTCAATTCAACCACACCTGGAAACTTAATATCTGCAGCAAAGTGTTTAGTAGCAAAGTAATATGATAGTGGTGGTAACGGTAACAAAGTAAAGACAACAAAAGTAATGTTTTTGGTATTTTTTTAGTGATTGTAATAGTAGCAGCGGAAAAGTAAATAAGCGTAAACCAGTATATGGAAAACTCGTAGGCACCGGATCAGTGATGGATAATTATGCCGTATGTGGTTCGTCATGTAACAGTTACAACATAGGGTGACACAGAACTAGCGCCAGTTCATCAATGTAATGTAGGCATGTATTCCGTAAATAGTCATACGTGCTTATGGAAAAGAACTTGCATGACATCTTTTGTCCTACCCTCCCGTGGAAGCTGGGGTCCTATTGGAAACTAAGGGATATTAAGGCCTCCTTTTAATAGAGAACCGAAACAAAGCATTAGCACATAGTGAATACATGAACTCCTCAAACTATGGTCATCACCGGGAGTGGTCCCGATTATTGTCACTTCGGGTTGCGGATCATAACAAATAGTAGGTGACTATAGACTTGCAAGATAGGATCTAGAACACACATATATTCATGAAAACATAATAGGTTCAGATCTGAAATCATGGCACTCGGGCCCTAGTGACAAGCATTAAGCATAGCAAAGTCATAGCAACATCAATCTCAGAACATAATGGATACTAGGGATCAAACCCTAACAAAACTAACTCGATTACATGATAAATCTCATCCAACCCATAACCATCCAGCAAGCCTACGATGCAATTACTCACGCACGGCGGTGAGCATCATGAAATAGGTGATGGAGGATGGTTGATGATCACGACGGCGACGAATCCCCCTCTCCGGAGCCCCGAATGGACTCAGGATCAGCCCTCCCGAGAGAGATTAGGGCTTGGCGGTGGCTCCGTATCGTAAAACGCGATGAAACTTTCTCTCTGATTTTTTTCTCCCCGAAAGCCAATATATGGAGTTGGAGTTGGCGTCGGAGGGTCTCCAGGGGGCCCACGAGGTATGGTGGCGCGCCCAGGGGGGAGGGGCGCGCCCCCACCCTCGTGGACAGGGTGTGGGCCCCCTGGTCTTCATCTTTGGCGAGGATTTTTTATTATTTATTCTAAGATATTCCATGGAGTTTCAGGTCATTCCGAGAACTTTTGTTTTCTGCACATAAAACAACACCATGGCAATTCTGCTGAAAACAGCGTTAGTCTGGGTTAGTTCCATTCAAATCATACAAGTTAGAGTCCAAAACAAGGGCAAAAGTGTTTGGAAAAGTAGATACGACGGAGACGTATCAACTCCCCAAGCTTAAACCCTTGCTTGTCCTCAACCAATTCAGTTGACAAACTGAAAGAGAAAATGAAAAACTTTTACAAACTCTGTTTGCTCTTGTTGTTGTAAACGTGAAAAGTCAGCATTCAAGTTTCAGTAATTATTATGAACTAACCATACTCACAATAACACGTAGGCCTCACAATTACTCATATCAATAGCATAATCAGCTAGCGAGCCATAATAATAAAACTTGGATGACAACACTTTCTCAAAATAATCATAACATGATATAACGAAATGGTATCTCGCTAGCCCTTTCTGAGACCGCAAAACATAAATGCAGAGCACCTTTAAAGATCAAGGACTGACTAAACATTGTAATTCATGGCAAAAGAGATCCAGTCAAGTCATACCCAATATAAACCAATCATAATGAATGCAAACGACAAGTGTGCTCTCAATGGGCGCTTTTTAATAAGAAGGGTGATGACTCAACATAAAAGTAAATAGATAGGCCCTTCGCAGAGGGAAAGAGGATTTGTAGAGGTGCGAGCTCGATTTTGAAATAGAGATAAATTATATTTTGAGCGGCATACTTTCGCTGTCAATGTTACAACTATGAGATGGCTGTATCTTCCATACTACATGCATTATAGGCAGTTCCCAAACAGAATGGTAAGGGTTTATACTCCCCCTCCTCCACAAGCATCAATCCATGGCTTGCTCGAAACCACAGTGCCTCCAACACTCAACGGGTCCTGTGGGGAGTTTTGTTTAATTATTTTGATTTGCTTTGATCTTTTTGGATCATGGGACTGGGCATCCCAGTTACTGGCCCTTTCTCGTGAATGAGGAGCGGAGTCCACTCCTCTTGAGAATAACCCACCTAGCATGGAAGATATAGGCAGCCCTAGTTGCACATGAGCTGCTCGAGCATACAAAACAGAATTTCATTTGAAGGTTTGGAGTTTGGCACATACAAATTTACTTGGAGCGGCGGTAGATACCGCATATAGGAAGGTATAGTGGACTCATATGGAACAACTTTGGGGTTTAAAGAGTTTGGATGCACAAGCGGTATTCCCGCTTAGTAAATGCAGTGAAGGCTAGCAAAAAGGCGGGAAGCGACCGGTGAGAGAGCGACAACAGTCGTAAACATGCATTAAAATTAATTTACACCGAATATAAGCATGAGTAAGATATAATCCACCATGAACATAAATATCATGAAGGATATGTTGATTTGATTCAACTACATGCGTGAACATGTGCCAAGTCGAGTCACTCAATTCATTCAAAGGAGGATACCATCCATCATACCACATCATAATCATTCTAATAGCATGTTGTACATAATGTAAACCATTATAACTCATAGCTAATCAAGCATGGCACAAGCAACTATAATCTCTAAATGTCATTGCAAATATGTTTACTTCATAATAGTTGAATCAGGAACAACGAATCATCATATTTACAAAAACAAGAGAGGTCGAGTTCATACCGGCTTTTCTCATCCCAATAAGTCCATCATATATCATCATTATTGCCTTTCACTTGCACGACCGAACGGTGTGTATAATAATAAGAGTGCACGTGCATTGGACTAAGGTGGAATCTGCAAGCATTCAACTCAAGAGAGAAGAAAAGTAATATAGGCTCTAAGTTAGGTAAACAATAATGCATATGAGAGCCACTAAGCATTTTCAGTATAGTCATCTCGACCCCCAAAGAAAGGAAAAGAAAAATAAAAACTATTTACATGGGAAAGCTCCCAACAAGCAAAAGAAGAACGGGAAATATTTTTGGGTTTTGTTTTTAATTACTACAGCAAAGAAATAAACTACTACTAATTTTTTTGGTTTGTTTTTTTCTTAAGTTTTATCAAACACACAAGAAGAAAGCTAGAAAAAGAAATTTAAACTAACATGGATATTATAGTGAAAGAGTATGAGCACCGACATCTAGCAATGAGTGTGTGTGAGCATAAATGTAATGTCGGTGAGAAATACGTACTCCCCCAAGCTTAGGCTTTTGGCCTAAGTTGGTCTATTGCCAGGGATAGCCTGGCGGATACCCGTAGGTGTAGCTGGGGTCGTACTGTGATGAAGAATAGTTGGGACCATAATGTGATGAAGAGGACTCGATCGCCCTTTGGTGGCAACCGCCTCAGGATCCCAAGAATAAATAGACATTCGTGGAGGCTCATCTTGTGGCTCCGGTTCTGGGGCTGGTGCAGGATTCCGATAGGCTTGAACAGCCGCCCACGAAACATTGTAAGGACCTATAGACAAGTTAAACAAAGAGGGAGCAAGCAAAGTAATAGTCTCAGGGTGATGTTTATCAAAGTACAATTTATATTTAAGCTCCCCTTCACGACTCTTAACAAGAAAATCATGCGCTAGCATACTCTTATAATCTAAATAAGCACGTGGTAGCGCTGTTTCTTCTTTCTCCTCATGCCTAATAGGTATTTCAAAATATTCAGCTAGGCGCGAAGCATAAATGCCTCCAAAGACGGGGCCCTTAGTACGGTTCAGACTTAACCGTCTAGCAACAATTCCACCCATACTAACAGAGTTATTGCGCTATAAACCATGGAACAAAATGATAATATCAGGGATGCTAAGGTTTCCACAGTTCCCGCGACCAATCAAGCAACGACTAGCAAATAAGGCAAAGTAGCGTAAAATAGGAAAGTGTATGCTAGTAATTCTTGCATCAGAAACCTTCCTAGTTTCTCCCACAGTGATAGTGTTAATAAAAGCTTCCACTTCATTACGGTGTGGTTCATCTAAGGTGCCCTTAAAAGGTATTTTGCAAACCTCGCAAAATTCAGCTAATGTCATCTCCTTAACAACGTCATATAAATGGAACTCTACTGTTGGAGGTGATTTCTTAGGGAAAAAGTAGAACTTCTGCACAAAAGTATTTGTGAGTAAGAGATACTGATGACGTTGGTCGCGGAGGAAGTTGGTGAGGCCGGCGTTCTCAATCAATAGATAGAAATCCTCATAAATTCCGGCTCTCCTCAAGAAGTCATCAGAAGGCCATTCACACGGCCGAACCTCCGCGATACGAGGCAAATTAAAATTGGGCTTCTGTTCTTCTTCCTTTTGTTTCTCCTTAGAGATTTGGCTCGACGAGCCCCTCAAAAGTCTCTTCATTATTTCTGAAACAATCTGAAATTTTTAGTAACTTCAAGTAAAAGTGAACCAACTTTAATAAAACTGATAGCAATTACTCATACAAGTGCCTAGAGCATATATCAAGCATTAGAACTACTTGGAACCATATAAATTTGACATGCAAGCTCAAGAACATGGTCACCTATGCAGAACAAATTTGCAAAGAATAAAGCACTAGAACAAAAACTAATTGGACAAATGGAGGAGTCACATACCAAGGAACAATCTCCCCAAGCAGTTTTGCGAGAGGTGCTTTGAGCAAGGAGATCGAAAATCACAGCAAAAGAGGCTGGAACACGAGCTTGAGTTGGTTTTTCGGGTTTGTGTGAGACAGAGGAAGAAGATGGGTGCAGGGATAAGTGGAGGAGGGCCACCATGGGACCACGAGGCGGGGCGCCCGGGGGTAGGCGCGCCCTCCACCCTCGTGACCAGGTGGCAGCTCCTCATGTAATTTTTGCACAGTAAATCCTCAAATATTCCCGAAAAAATCATATTAAATTGGCATGGCATTCTGAGAACTTTTATTTTCGGGATATTTTTATATTGAACGGATAAAGCAGGAAACAGACAAAAAAAATACTATTTTTACTTTATTTCTACTAAAGAACAGAAAATATAAAGAGGGTACAGAAGGTTGTGCTTCTAGTTTCATCCATCTCATGCTCATCAAAAGGAATCCACTAACAAGGTTGATCAAGTCTTGTTAACAAACTCATTCCGATTAACATGAAATCGGAGAAATTTTGAATAACACTATGTTACCTCAACGGGGATATGGACATCCCCAATAATAAGTATATCATAATTCTTCTTGACAGTAGGGAGAGGAAATTCAAAACCTCCAAATATAATCGATGGAATTTTTCCAATAGAGTTGATACTATAAACTTGAGGTTGTTTCCTCGGAAAGTGTACTGTATGCTCATTACCACTAACATGAAAAGTGACACTGCCTTTGTTGCAATCAATAACAGCCCCTGCAGTATTAAGGAAAGGTCTACCAAGAATAATAGACATACTATCATCCTCGGGAATATCAAGAATAACAAAGTCCGTTAAAATAGTAACGTTTGCAACCACAACAGGCACATCCTCACAAATACCGACAGATATAGCAGTTGATTTATCAGCCATTTGCAAAGATATTTCAGTAGGTGTCAACTTATTCAAGTCAAGTCTACGATATAAAGAGAGAGGCATAACACTAACACCGGCTCCAAGATCACATAAAGCAGTTTTAACATAATTTCTTTTAATGGAGAATGATATAGTAGGTACTCCTGGATCTCCAAGTTTCTTTGGTATTCCACCCTTAAAAGTGTAATTAGCAAGCATGGTAGAAATTTCAGCTTTCGGTATCTTTCTTTTATTTGTAACAATATCTTTCATATACTTAGCATAAGGATTTCTTTTGAGCACATCAGTTAATCGCATACGCAAAAAGATAGGTCTAATCTTTTCAGCAAAGCGCTCAAAATCCTCATCATCCTTTTTCTTGGATGGTTTGGGAGGAAAAGTCATGGGTTTCTGAACCCATGGTTCTCTTTCTTTACCATGTTTCCTAGCAACAAAGTCTCTTTTATCATATCGTTGATTCTTTGATTGTGGGTTATCAAGATCAACAATAGGTTCAACTTCTACATCATTATCATTACTAGGTTGAGCATCATCATGAAAGTTATCATTAACATTTCCACTAGGTTCATGTTCATTACCAGATTGTGTTTCAGCATCAGACATAGAGATATCATTTGGATTCTCAGGTGGTTCAGCAACAGGTTCACTAGAAGTTTGCAGAGTTCTATCATTTTTCTTTTTCTTCCTTTTAGAAGAACTAGGCATATCTATATTATTTCTCTAAGAATCTTGCTCGATTCTCTTAGGGTGGCCTTCAGGATACAAAGGTTCCTGAGTCATTCTAACAGTTCTAGTAGCCACTCTAACAGCATAATCATTTTTCTTACTATTCATTTCATTAAGCACTTCTTTTTGAGCTTTAAGTACTTGTTCTACTTGAGTGGTAACAATAGAAGCATGTTTGCTAACAAGTTTAAGTTCACCTCTAATATTAGCCATATAATCACTCAAGCGTTTAATCATAAAGGTATTCTGTTTTAATTGTCTACCAAAATAAGCATTAAAGTCATCTTGCTTAAACATAAAGTCATCAAACTCATCCAAGCAATCGACTAGCAATTTTAGTAGGAGGGACTTGACTTTATCATACCTATAGAGAGAATTTACCTTTACTACGTGTCGGGATATCGGGAGGTTCTTCAGTAAATAAGTAATTGAGATCATATACTTCTTCAATAGGCGGTGAATTAAGACCATGTATTTCTTCAATAGGAGGTAAATTCTTAACATCTTCAGCTTTAATACCTTTTTCTTTCATAGATTTCTTTGCCTCTTGCATATCTTCAGGACTGAGAAATAGAACACCTCTCTTCTTCGGAGTTGGTTTAGGAATAGGCTCAGTAATTGGCTCTGGAGCTGGCTCGGGAGTTGGCTCAGGAGGTGCCCAATTATTTTCATTTGTCAACATATTATTCAATAGAATTTCAGCTTCATCCGGTGTTCTTTCCCTGAAAAGAGAACTAGCACAACTATCCAGGCAATCTCTGGAAGCATCAGTTAGTCCATTATAAAAGATATCAAATATTTCAGGTTTCTTAAGAGGATGATCAGGCAAAGAATTAAGTAACTTGAGAAGCCTCCCCCAAGCTTGTGGGAGACTCTCTTCTTCAATTTGCACAAAATTATATATATCCCTCAAAGCAGCTTGTTTCTTATGAGCAGGGAAATATTTAGCAAAGAAGTAATAAATCATATCACGGGACTTTGCACACAACCAGGATCAAGAGAATTAAACCATATCTTAGCATCACCCTTTAATGAGAACGGAAATATTTTGAGTAAATAAAGGTAGCGCGATCTCTCATTATTAGTAAACAGGGCAGCTATATCATCTAACTTACGAAGATGTGCCACAACAGTTTCAGATTCGTAGCCATAAAAAGGATCAGATTCAACCAAAGTAATTATATATGGATCAACAAAAAATCATAATAATCCTGATCGGGAACACGAGATAGGTGAAGTAGCAAAAAGGTGGTCGGGTCTCATCCTATCTCTAAAAGATTCTTTACTCCACTTAACTAGCAACCTCTTACGTTCAAGACTATCCTGGCAAGCAAGAATAGCTTCAGTAGATTCAGCATTAAAAAGATAACCCTCAGGAATAGCAGGCATATTATCATCATTACTAATATCATCGTGTTCAATTTCAATAATTTCTCTTTCTCTAGACCTAGAAATTTGTTCGTCTAGAAATTCACCAAGAGGCACAGTAGTATCAAGCATAGAAGTAGTTTCACCATAAGTATCATGCATAGCGGAAGTGGCATCATCAATAACATGCCACATATCAGAATTCATAGCAGTAGCAGGTTTAGGTGTCGCTAGCTTACTCATAACAGAAGGTGAATCACGTGCAGAGCTAGATGGCAGTTCCTTACCTCCCCTCGTAGTTGAGGGATAAATTGTTGTCTTAGCGTCTTTCAAATTCTTCATAGTGTCCAGCAGATATAAATCCCAAGTGACTGAAAGAATAGAGCTATGCTCCCCGGCAACGGCGCCAGAAAAAGGTCTTGATAACCCACAAGTATAGGGGATCGCAACAGTTTTCGAGGCTAGAGTATTCAACCCAAATTTGTTGATTCGACACAAGGGGATCCAAAGAATATTCTCAAGTATTAGCAGCTGAGTTGTCAATTCAACCACACCTGGAAACTTAATATCTGCAGCAAAGTGTTTAGTAGCAAAGTAATATGATAGTGGTGGTAACGGTAACAAACTAAAGATAGCAAAAGTAATGTTTTTGGTATTTTTGTAGTGGTTGTAATAGTAGCAGCGGAAAAGTAAATAAGCGTAAACCAGTATATGGAAAACTCGTAGGCACCGGATCAGTGATGGATAATTATGTCGGATGTGGTTCGTCATGTAACAATTACAACATAGGGTGACACAGAACTAGCTCCAGTTCATCAATATAATGTAGGCATGTATTCCATAAATAGTCATACATGCTTATGGAAAAGAACTTGCATGACATCTTTTGTCCTACCCTCCCGTGGCAGCGGGGTCCTATTGGAAACTAAGGGATATTAAGGCCTCCTTTTAATAGTGAACCGGAACAAAGCATTAGCACATAGTGAATACATGAACTCCTCAAATTATGGTCATCACCGGGAGTGGTCCCGATTATTGTCATTTCGGGGTTGCCGGATCATAACACATAGTAGGTGACTATAGACTTGTAAGATAGGATCTAGAACACACATATATTCATGAAAACATAATAGGTTCAGATCTGAAGTCATGGAACTCGGGCCCTAGTGACAAGCATTAAGCATAGCAAAGTCATAGCAACATCAATCTCAGAACATAATGGATACTAGGGATCAAACCCTAACAAAACTAACTCGATTACATGATAAATCTCATCCAACCCATCACCGTCTAGCAAGCCTACGATGCAATTACTCACGCACGGCGGTGAGCATCATGAAATTGGTGATGGAGGATGGTTGATGATGACGATGGCGACGAATCCCCCTCCGGAGCCCCGAACGGACTCAGATCAGCCTCCCGAGAGAGATTAGGGCTTGGCAGCGGCTCCGTATCGTAAAACGCGATGAAACTTTTCTCTGATTTTTTTCTCCCCGAAAGCCAATATATGGAGTTGGAGTTGGCGTCGGAGGGTCTCCAAGGGGCCCACGAGGTAGCGCGGTGCGCCCAGCGGGGAGGGGCGCGCCCCCACCCTCATGGACAGGGTGTGGGCCCCCTGGTCTTCATCTTTGGCGAGGATTTTTTATTATTTATTCTAAGATATTCCGTGGAGTTTCAGGTCATTCCGAGAACTTTTGTTTTACGCATAAAACAACACCATGGCAATTCTGCTGAAAACAGCGTTAGTCCGGGTTAGTTCCATTCAAATAATACAAGTTAGAGTACAAAACAAGGGCAAAAGTGTTTGGAAAAGTAGATACGATGGAGACGTATCATAGGGCGCCTGTGCGATCCATAGATCGATCTTGTTTGCCTTGCCCTGTCCTCCAATATATCTCGCAGGTCTGGCACATTTCCCCGTGCCTTGGTATTCTTTGAGCGGCGCCGGGGTGCGGCTTGAGTGGAGGGCCGAGAGGCCTCTGTCGCGGCCACGAGGTGGCCGGTCGGCCGTATCATGCGCTGGTGATGTATGTCTAGGTGCTTCCTCCTCTAATCGAGGTAGCAGCCTGCGTTTTGGGTAGCTCTTGGAGGGGCGTTCGAGTTCGTACTCTTCGGCCGCAAGGACATCAGTCCATCTGTCGGCTAGCAAGTCTTGGTCAGCTCTAAGTTGTTGCTGTTTTTTCTTGAGGCTGCTCGCCGTGGCCATGAGCCTGCGTTTGAAACGCTCTTGTTCGACGGGATCCTCAGGCACGACAAATTCGTCGTCGTCGAGGCTTGCCTCGTCTTCGGAGGGAGGCATGTAATTGTCGTCCTCTACCTCTCTGTCTGCCGCTCTCTCATGAGGACTGGCTTCTCCATCCTCCTGTGCCAAATCCTGCTGGAGGGGGTTGTCTTCGGCACTGTCCGGGTTGTTATTGTCTCCGGTGCCGGAATCGCCGTTTTTGCTGTGGCGGGATTTAGAGCGGCGCCACCGGCCGACGCGCTTAGGCTTCATTTCTTGGAGGGGTCATCCTCCGTTGTTCCGTCGCTGTTCCCTTCTTTTGGGGTGTCCACCATGTATATGTCATATGACGAGGTGGCCTTCCAGTGCCCTGTAGGCGCTGGTTCTTGTTCTCTCCTGCATCGTCGTCCATACCTTCGATGTCTTCGGAGTCGAAGTTGAGCAGGTCGGTTAAATCACTGATAGTGGCTATGAAGCGGGTGGTGGGTGGGCTTTGAATTTCTTCGTCGTCCGCATCCCAACCTTGCCGACCATAGTCCGGCCAGGGCTCTCCTGATAAAGAGAGAGACTTTAGTGAATTCAGAATGTCGCCAAAGGGCGAGTGCTGAAAGATGTCCGCGGCGGTGAACCCCATGATCGGCACCCAATCGGATTCGATTGGCAGGGGCGCGGAAGGTTTGGAGTCCGGAAAGGAGTCCGGCACCTTGGAGTCACGAGCGTCGCAAAGGACGGGTATGGTGTTCGGCTCGACCGCCGTAGAGATTGCAGCCCCCGAGGCGGTGTCCAGCCACCCATCCTCGATTCGCGCAGTCGGCTCCGAGCTAAGGGTCAGAGCAGGACACTGTTCGGCGGCAGGGCTAGATCGTGCCCATCGTAACAGTGCGGCGCGCTTGGCTGTGGCTCGAACCCGTTGAAGATCAAGTCTCCGCGGACGTCGGCCATGTAGTTCAAACTTCCAAATCTGGCCTGATGGCCAGGGGCGTAGCTTTCAATCTGCTCCAGATGATCAAGCGAATTGGCCCGCAGTGCAAAGCCGCCGAATACGAAGATCTGTCCGGGGAGAAAAGTCTCACCCTGGACCGCGTCGTTGTTGATGATCGAAGGAGCCATCGGGCCTAAAGGTGACGACACAGAGGAACTCTCAATGAAAGCACCAATGTCGGTGTCAAAACCGACGGATCTCGGGTAGGGGGTCCCGAACTGTGCGTCTAGGCGGATGGTAACAGGAGACAAGGGACACGATGTTTTTACCCAGGTTCGGGCCCTCTCGATGGAGGTAAAACCTTACTCCTGCTTGATTGATATTGATGATATGGGTAGTACAAGAGTAGATCTACCACGAGATCAGAGAGGCTAAACCCTAGAAGCTAGCCTATGGTATGATTGTTGTTCGTCCCTACGGACTAAAACCCTCCGGTTTATATAGACACCGGATAGGTTAGGGTTACACAGTCGGTTACAATGGAAGGAGATCTACATATCCGTATCGCCAAGCTTGCCTTCCACGCCAAGGAAAGTCCCATCCGGACACGGGACGAAGTCTTCAATCTTGTATCTTCATAGTCCAGGAGTCCACCCAAAGGTCATAGTCCGGCCATCCGGACACCCCCTAATCCAGGACTCCCTCAAAGGGCAAGGGCAAGAAGGGAAACTTCATGAATGTCAAGCCAGTTGCCTCTCAAGTGAAGAAACCCAAGAACCCAAACCCGAAACAAAGTGCTTCTATTAGGGGAACGGTCACTGGTAGCGGAACTGCCTCAAATACTTGGTAGATAAGAAGGCTGTCAACTTCAACAAAAGTATATTTGATATATCTGTTATTGATGTGTACCTTAGTAGTACTCCTAGTAGCACATGGGTATTAGATACCGGTTTAGTTGCTAATATTGGTAACTCGAAACAAAAGCTATGGAATAAACGGAGACTAGCTAAGGGCGAGGTGAGGATGTGTGTTGGAAGTGTTTCCAAGGATGATATGATCACCATCGCACGCTCCCTCTACCTTCGGGATAAGTGTTGAACCCAGATAAATGTTGTTTGCATTGGTGTCTGCGTTGGGCATGAACATGATTAGATCATGTTTATTGCAATACGGTTATTCATTTAAGTCAAAGAATAATGGTTATTTTGTTTACATGAATAATACCTTCGATGGTCGTGAACTCAATGTGAATGGTTTATTGAATCTCGGTCGTAGTGATACACATGTTCATAACATTGATGCCAAAAGATGTAGAGTTGATAATGATAGTACCACTTTCTTGTGGCACTGCCGTTTAGGTCACATTGGTGTAAAGCGCATGAAGAACCTCCATGCTAATGGAATTTTGGAGTCACTTGATTTTGAATCACCTGACACATGCGAACCATGCCTCATAGGCAAGATGACTAAAACCCCGTTTTCTGGAATGGGCAAGTGACTTGTTGGAAATCACACATGTTGATGTGTGCGGTCCGATGAGTGTTGACGCACGCGGTGGATATCGATATTTTCTCACCTTCACCGATGAATTGAGTAGATATGGGTATATCTACTTAATAAAGCATAAGTTTGAAACGTTTGAAAAGTTCAAAGCAATTTCTGAGTGAAGTTGAGAATCATCATAACAAGAAGATCAAGTTCCTGCGATCTGATCAAGGGAGAGTATCTAAGTTATGAGTTTGGCAATCACTAAGACAAAGTGGAACCATTTCACAGTTGACGCCACCTGTAACACCATAGCGTAATGGTGTGTCTGAATGTCGTAATCGCACCCTACTGGATATGGTGTGATCTACGATGTCTCTTACCGATCTACCGCTATCATTTTGGGGTTGTGCATTAGAGACAATTACATTCACTTTAAATAGGGCACCATCTAAGTCTGTGGAGACGATACCGTATGAACTATGGTTTGGCAAGAAACCTAAGTTGTTGTTTCTTAAGGTTTGGGGCTATGATGCTTATGTCGATAGGCTTCGGCCAGAACAGCTCGAACCCAAAGCGGAAAATTGTGTCTTCATAGAATACCCAAACAAGACGATTGGGTATACCTTCTATCTTAGATCTGAGGGCAAAGTATTTGTCTCTAGGAACAGGTCCTTTCTCGAGAAAGAGTTTCTCTCGAAAGAATTGAGTGGGAGGAAGATAGAACTTGATGAGATTGTTGAACCTTGACTTCAACCAGAGAGTAGCGCAGCACAGAAAGATGTTTCTGTGGCACCTACGTCAGTTGAAGAGAAAGCTAATGATAATGATCATGAAGCTTCAGATCAATTTGTTATCGAATCTCGTAGGTCGACAAGGGTGAGTACAACTTCTGAGTAGTAACCCTGTCTTAAAGGTCGTGTTGTTGGACAACAGTGAACCTACGAGCTATGGAAAAGCGATGGTGGGCTTGGATTCCAACAAATGGCTAGGATCCATGAAATCCGAGATAGGATCCATGTATGAGAACAAAGTATGGACTTTGGTGGACTTGCCCGATGATCGGCAAGCCATTGAGAATAAATGGATCTTTAAGAAGACAGACGCTGATGGTAATGTCACCATTTATGAAGCTCGACCTGTCTCAAAGAAGTTTTCGACAAGTTCAAGGAGTTGACTGTGATGAGACTCTCTCAATCATAGTGATGCTAAAGTCTGTTAGAATTATGTTAGCAGTTGCTGCATTTTTCATTTACAAAATCTGGCAGATGGATGTCAAAACAAAGTTTCCTTGACGGTTTCCGTGAGGAAAGGCTGTATGTGATACAACCAAAAGGTTTTGTCGATCCTAAGGATGCTAAAAGGTATGAAAACTCCAGCGATCCTTCTATGGACTGGAGCAAGCATCTCGGAGTTGGAACATACACTTTGATGAGGTGATCAAAGTTTTTGGGTTTATACAAAGTTTGGAAGAAACTTGTATTTACATGAAAGTGAGTGGGAGCACTACAATATTTCTGATAGGTATATGTGGATGACATATTGTTGATCGAAAATGATGTAGAATTTCTGGAAAGCATAAAGGGTTGTTTGAATGGAGTTTTTCAAAGGAAGAGATGTGTAAAACTGCTTACATATTGGGTATCAAGATCTATAAGAGATAGATGAAGACGCCTGATAAGACTTTCACAGAGCACATACCTTGACACGATCTTGAAGGAGTTCAAGATGGATCAGTCAAAGAAGGAGTTCTTACCTAAGTTGTAAGGTGTGAAGTTAAGACTTGAAGCTCGACCACGGCAGAAGAAAGATAAAGGACGAAAGTCGTCCCCTATGCCTTAGCCATAGGCTCTATACGATATGCCATGCTGTGTACCGCGATTTGCCTTGCCACGTGTCTGGCAAAGGGGGTATAAGAGTGATCCAGGAGTGGATCATTGGACAGCGGTCAAAATTGTCCTTAGGAATAAGGAAATGTTTCTCGATTATGGAGGTGATGAAGAGTTTGGCGTAAAGGGTTACGTTGATGCAAGCTTTAACACCTATCTGGATGACTCTGAGTAGCAAACCGGATACGTATAGTGGAGCAACCATTTCGAATATCTCCAAGTGCAGCATATTAGCAACATCTACAATATGAAATAGAGATTTGCAAAGAACACACGGATCTGAATGTTGCAGACCCGTTGACTAAAACCTCTCTCGTAAGCATAACATAATCAAACCATAGAACTCATTGAGTGTTAATCACATGGTGATGTGAACTAGATTATTGACTCTAGTAAACTCTTGGGTGTTAATCACATGGCGATGTGAACTAGATTATTGACTCTGGTAAACTCTTTGGGTGTTAGTCACATGGCGATGTGAACTATGAGTGTTAATCACATGGTGATGTGAACTAATTATTGACTGTAGTGCAAGTGGGAGACTGTTGGAAATATGCCCTAGAGGCAATAATAAAAAGGTTATTATTATATTTCCTTGCTCATGATAATTGTCTATTGTTCATGCTATAATTGTATTAACCGGAAACCGTAATACATGTGTGAATACATAAAACACAACATGTCCCTAGTGAGCCTCTAGTTGACTAGCTCGTTGATCAATAGATGGTTATGGTTTCCTGACCATGGATATTGGATGTCGTTGATAACGGGATCACATCATTAGGAGAATGATGTGCTGGAAAAGAACCAATCCTAAGCATAGCACAAGATCGTGTAGTTCGTTTGCTAGAGCTTTTCTAATGTCAACTATCTTTTCCTTAGACCATGAGATTGTGCAACTCCCGGATACCGTAGGAGTACTTTGGGTGTATCAAACATCACAACGTAACTGGGAAGCTATAAAGGTGCACTACAGGTATCTCCGAAAGTGTCTGTTGGGTTGGCATGAATCGAGACTGGGATTTGTCGCTCCGTATGACGGAGAGGTATCTCTGGGCCCACTTGGTAATGCATCATCATAATGAGCTCAATGTGACAAAGGAGTTAGCGACGGGATCATGCATTACGGAACGAGTAAAGAGACTTGCCGGTAATGAGATTGAACAAGGTATGAGGATACCGATGATCAAATCTCGAGCAAGTGACAGAACGATGGACAAAGGGAATTGTATACGGGATTGATTGAATCCCCAACATCATGGTTCATCCGATGAGATCATCGTGGAACATGTGGGAGCCAATATGGGTATCCAGATCCCGCTATTGGTTATTGACCGGAGAGGTGTCTCGGTCATGTCTGCATGATTCCCGAACACGTAGGGTCTACACACTTAAGGTTCGGTGACGCTAGAGTTGTAATGGGAATAGTATGTGGTTACCGAAGGTTGTTTGGAGTCTCGGATGAGATCCCAGACGTGATGAGGAACTCTGTAATGGTCCGGAGGTGAAGATCGATATATTGGATGAAGGGTATTGGAGTCCAGAAGTGTTCCGGAGGTACCAGGCTATGGCCAGCATGACCGAAAGGTGTTTTGGGGGCCCCGGCAAGTGTTGCAGGGCCTCATGGGCCAAGGGGAGGGGCAAACCATCCCACTAAGGGGCTGTGCGCCCCCACACCCTTTCCCACGTTGCTTTGTGAGGTGGGGCACCTCCACCTGACTTGGGAGGCAAGCCTCCACCTGGCTTAGCTTGGGGGGCAAGTCTCCCTAGGGTTTCCCTAGGGAGATCCAATCTGCCTTGGCCGCCGCCCCTAGGGGAAACCCTAGGGAGCCTCCTCATCCCCCCTTACCCCTATATATAGTGAGGGAGAGAGAGGGCAGCCGCACACCCTTCCCATGGCGCAGCCCCCCCCCCTCTCCAACACTTCCTCCTCCTCCGTAGTGCTTGGCGAAGCCCTGCCGGAGAACCACAAGCTCCACCACCACCACGCCGTCGTGTTGTCGGAGTTCTCCCTCAACTTCTCCTCTTTGCTTGCTGGATCAAGAAGGAGGAGACATCCCCCGGCTGTACGTGTGTTGAACGCGGAGGCGCCGTCCGTTCAGCGCCTGGATCGGGTCTTCCGCGATTTGAATCGCCGCGAGTACGACTCCATAAACCGCGTTCTTGTAACGCTTCCGCTTAGCGATCTTCAAGGGTATGAAGATGCACTCCTTCTCTCTCGTTGCTAGCATCTCCTAGATTGATCTTGGTGACACGTAGGAAAATTTTGAATTATTACTACGTTACCCAACACTACTTTCCAACTTGAGAGAAGGTACAATTACCTCATCAAGTTCTACTTTCCTCCCACTCACTTCTTTCGAAAGAAACTCCTTCTCTAGAAATGATCCATTCTTAGCAACAAATATCTTGTCTTCGGATCTGTGATAGAAGGTGTACCCAACAGTTTCTTTGGGGTATCCTATGAAGACACACTTCTCCGACTTGGGTTCGAGCTTATCAGGCTGAAGCTTTTTCAAATAAGCATCGCAACCTGAAACTTTAAGAAACGACAGCTTAGGTTTCTTGCCAAACCATAGTTCATACAGTGTCGTCTCAACGGATTTTGATGGTGCCCTATTTAACGTGAATGCAGCCGTCTCTAATGCATAACCCCAAAACGATAGTGGAAAATTAGTAAGAGACATCATAGATCGCACCATATCTAATAAAGTACGGATACGACGTCCGGACACACCATTACGCCGTGGTGCTCCAGGTGGCGTGAGTTGCGAAACTATTCCACATTATTTTGAATGAAGACCAAACTCGTAACTCAAATATTTGCCTCCGTGATCATATATAGAAACTTTATTTTCTTGTTACGATGATTTTCCACTCCACTCTAAAGTTCTTTGAACTTTTCAAATGTTTTAGACTTATGTTTCATTAAGTAGATATTACCCATATCTACTAAAATCATCTCTGAAGGTCAGAAAATAATGGTACCCGCCGCGAGCCTCAACAATCATCGGACCGCATACATCAGTATGTATTATTTCCAACAAGTCAGTGGCTCGATCCATTGTTCTGGAGAATGGAGTGTCTTAGTCATCTTGCCCATGAGGCATGGTTCACAAGCATCAAATGATTCATAATCAAGTGATTCCAAAAGCCCATCTGCATGGAGTTTCTTCATGCGCTTTATACCAATATGACCTAAACGGCAATGCCACAAATAAGTTGCACTATCATTATTAGCTTTGCATCTTTTGGCATCAATTTTATGAATATGTATATCACTATGATCGAGATTCAACAAAAATAGACCACTCATCAAGGGTGCATGACCATAAAAGATATTACTCATATAAATAGAACAACCATTATTCTTTGATTTAAATGAATAATTATCTCGCATCAAACAAGATCAAGATATTACTCATATTCCTTTCACTTTGCCATCCTTCTTATCTGCCAAATACTTGGGGCAGTTTCGCTTCCAGTGACCAATCCCTTTGCAGTAGCAGCACTCAGTTTCAGGCTTAGGTCCATACTTGGGCTTCTTCTTGGGCACAACAACTTGCTTGCTATTCTTCTTGAAGTTCCCCTCCTTTCCTTTGCCTCTTTCTTGAAACTAGTGGTCTTGTTAACCATGAACACTTGATGCTCCTTCTTGATTTCTACCGCCGCAGCCTTGAGCATCGCAAAGAGCTCGGGAATCGTCTTGTTCATCCCTTGCATATTGTAGTTCATCATGAAGCCTTTATAGCCTGGTGGCAATGATTGAAGAACTCTGTCAATGACACTATCATCCTGAAGATTAACTCCCGACTGAGTCAAGTGGTTATGGTGCCCAGACATTCTGAGTATGTGTTCACTTACAGAACTGTTCTCCTCCATCTTGCAGCTATAGAACTTGTTGGAGACTTCATATCTCTCAACTCGGGCATTTGCTTGAAATATTAACTTGAACTCCTAGAACATCTCATATGCTCCATTGCTACCTCTTGAGCATTGCGTTGGTTTTCCCTTGAAGAGGAAAGGGTGATGCAGTAAAGTAGCGTAAGTATTTCCCTCAGTTTTTGAGAACCAAGGTATCAATCTAGTAGGAGACCACGCTAAAGTCCCTCGCACCTACACAAACAAATAAAAACCTCGCAACCAACGCAATAAAGGGGTTGTTAATCCCTTCACGGTCACTTACGAAAGTGAGATCTGATAGATATGATAAGATAATATTTTTGGTATTTTTATAATAGAGATGCAAATTAAAATAAAAGGCAATAAAAATAGCTAAGTGTTGGAAGATTAATATGATGGAAAATAAACCCGGGGGCCATAGGTTTCACTAGTGGCTTCTCTCAAGAGCATAAGTATTACGGTGGGTGAACAGATTATTGTTGAGCAATTGATAGAATTGAGCATAGTTATGAGAATATCTAGGTATGATCATGTATATAGGCATCACGTCCGTGACAAGTAGACCGACTCACACGCATCTACTACTATTACTCCACACATCGACCGCTATCCAGCATGCATCGAGAGTATTAAGTTCAAAAGAACAGAGTAATGCTTTAAGTAAGATGACATGAT
Source organism: Aegilops bicornis (assembly GCA_021605145.1). Lineage (NCBI taxonomy): Eukaryota > Viridiplantae > Streptophyta > Magnoliopsida > Poales > Poaceae > Aegilops > Aegilops bicornis. Next base: position 340,840,302 of record CM038675.1, read on the forward strand.
GTAGAGGGATAAACTCATGCAATATGATATAAACCCCATCTTTTTATCCTTGATGGCAACAATACTATACGTGTCGTTTCCCTTTCTTTCACTGGGATTGAGCACCGCAAGATTGAACCCAAAGCTAAGCACTTCTCCCATTGCAAGAACGATCAATCTAGTAGGCCAAACCAAACTGATAATTCGAAGAGACTTGCAAAGATAACCAATCATACATAAAAGAACTCAGAGAAGATTCAAATATTGTTCATAGATAAACTTGATCATAAACTACGATTCATCGATCTCAACAAACACACCGCAAAAGAAGATTACATCGAATAGATCGCCACGAGAATCGTGGAGAACTTTGTATTGACCCGAAGGTCTAAGGTAAACTACCCACACATCATCGGAGAGGCTATGGTGTTGATGTACAAGCCCTCCATGATCAATGCCCCCTCCGGCAGGACGCCGGAAAAGGCCCCAAGATGGGATCTCATGGGTACAGAAGGTTGCAGCGGTGGAATTAGGTTTTCGTGGATGCCTCTGATGGTTTGGGGGTACGTAGGTATATATAGGAGGAAGAAGTACGTCGGTGGAGCAACATGGGCCCCACGAGTGTGGAGGGCGCGCCCAGGGGGTAGGTGCACCCCCTGCCTCGTGCTCTCCTGGTTGATTTCTTGACGTAGACTCCAAGTCCTCTGGATCACGTTTGTTCCGAAAATCACGTCCCCGAAGGTTTCATTCCGTTTGGATTCCATTTGATATTCTTTTTCTACGAAACTCTGAAATAGGCAAAAAAACCAGCAATTTGGGATGGGCCTCCGGTTAATAGGTTAGTCCCAAAAATAATATAAAAGTGTATAACAAAGCCCATTAATCATTCAAAACAGAATATAATATAGCATGAAGCAATCAAAAATTATAGATACGTTGGAGAAGTATCAAGCATCCCCAAGCTTAATTCCTGCTCGTCCTCGAGTAGGTAAATGATAAAAACAGATTTTTTTGATGAGGAATGCTACTTGGCATAATTTTTTTTAATGTAACCCTCTTAATTGGTACGAATATTCAGATCCGAAAGATTCAAGATAAAAGTTTAATATTGACATAAAAGCAATAATACTTCAAGCATACGAACTAAGCAATTATGTCTTCAAAATAACATAGCCAAAGAAAGTTCATCCCTACAAAATTATATAGTTTGGTCATGCTCCATTTTCGTCACACAAGAATGCTCTCATCATGCACAACCCCGATGACAAGACAAGCAATTGTTTCATACTTTAGTAATCTCAAACTTTTTCAACCTTCATGCAATACATGAGCATGAGCCATGGATATAGCACTATGGGTGGAATAGAATATAATGATGGGGGTTATGTGGAGAAGACAAAAAGGAGAAAGTCTCACATCAATGCAGCTAATCAATGGGTTATGGAGATGCCCATCGATTGATGTTAATGCAAGGAGTAGGGATTGCCATGCAACGGATGCACTAGAGCTATAAATGCATGAAAGCTCAACAAAATAAACTAAGTGGATGTGCATCCAACTTGCTTGCTCACGAAGACCTAGGGCATTTGAGGAAGCCCATTGCTGGAATATACAAGCCAAGTTCTATAACGAAAAATTCCCACTAGTATATGAAAGTGACAAGACAAGAGACTCTCTATCATGAAGATCATGGTGCTACTTTGAAGCACAAGTGTGGAAAAAAGGATAGTAGCATTGTCCCTTTTTATTTTCTCTTTTTTTGGGCCTTCCTTTTTTTATTTGGCCTTTTTTTATTGGGACAATGCTCTATGAATGATGATCATCACACTTCTATTTAAATACAACTCGATACTAGAACAAAGTATGACTCTATATGAATGCCTCCGGCGGTGTACCGGGATGGGCAATGAATCAAAAGTGACATGTATGAAAAAATATGAACGGTGCCTTTGCCACAAATACGATGTCAACTACATGATCATGCAAAGCAATATGACAATGATGAACGTGTCATGATAAACAGAACGGTGGAAAGTTGCATGGCAATATATCTCGGAATGGCTATGGAAATGCCATAATAGGTAGGTATGGTGGCTATTTTGAGGAAGATATAAGGAGGTTTATGTGTGATAGAGCGTATCATATCACGGGGTTTGGATGCACCGGTGAAGTTTACACCAACTCTCAAGGTGAGAAAGGGCAATGCAGTGCATCAAGAGGCTAGCAATGATGGAAAGGTAAGAGTGCGTATAATCCATGGACTCAACATTAGTCATAAAGAACTCACATACTTATTGCAAAAATCTACAAGTCATCAAAAACCAAGCACTACGCGCATGCTCCTAGGGGTATAGATTGGTAGGAAAAGACCATCGCTCGTCCCCGATCGCCACTCATAAGGAAGACAATCAAAGAACACCTCATGTTTCAAATTTGCTACATGACGTTTACCATACGTGCATGCTACGGGAATTGCAAACTTCAACACAAGTATTTCTCAATTTCACAACTACTTAACTAGCACAACTTTAATATCACTACCTCCATATCTCAAAACAATTATCAAGCGTCAAACTTCTCTTAGTATTCAACACACTCATAAGAAAGTTTTTACTAGTCTTGAATACCTAGCATATTAGGACTAATTTCCCAATTTAAGCAAATTACCATGCTGTTTAAAACTCTCAAAATAATATAAGTGAAGCATGAGAGAATAATAGTTTCTATAAAACAAACCACCGCCGTGCTCTAAAAGATATAAGTGAAGCACTAGAGCAAAAACTATATAGCTCAAAATATATAAGCGAAGCGCATAGAGTATTCTAATAAATTCCGAATCATGTGTGTCTCTCTCAAAAGGTGTGTACAGCGAATATGATTGTGGTAAACTAAAAGGCAAAGACTCAAATCATACAAGATGCTCCAAGCAAAACACTAATCATGTGGTGAATAAAAATATAGCTCCAAGTAAAGTTACCGATGGAAGTAGACGAAAGAGGGGATGCCTTCCGGTGCATCCCCAAGCTTTGGCTTTTTGGTGTCCTTAGATTATCTTGGTGTGACATGGGAATCCCCAAGCTTAGGCTCTTTCCACTCCTTGTTCCATAATCCATCAAATCTTTTACCCAAAACTTGAAAACTTCACAACACAAAACTTAACAGAAAATCTCGTGAGCTCCGTTAGCGAAAGAAAATCAAAACACCACTTCAAGGTACTGTAATGAACTCATTATTTATTTATATTGGTGTTAAACCTACTGTATTCCAACTTCTCTATGGTTTATAAACTATTTTACTAGCCATAGATTCATCAAAATAAGCAAACAACACACAAAAAACAGAATATGTCAAAAACAGAACAGTCTGTAGTAATCTGTAACTAACGCAAACTTCTGGAACTCGCCAAAATCTACCAAAATAGGACATCCTAGAAAATTTGTTTATTGATCTGATGCCATTAGAATAAATATTTTATCTCGTTCTGGTGATTTTTAACAATTGTTTTTGTGAACAGAAAGTTTCTGGAATTTTCAGCAAAATCAAATAACTATCATCCAAGAAGATCCTATAGGTTTAACTTGGCACAAACACTAATTATAACATAAAAAAAAATTTAACCAGAGGCTAGATCAAATATTTATTCCTAAACAGAAGCAAAAAAGCAAAAAAAAAATTGGGTTGCCTCCCAACAAGCGCTATCGTTTAACGCCCCTAGCTAGGCATAAAAACACAGATAGATCTAGGTATTGCCATCTTTGGAAGGCAATCCATAAGTGGCTCTCATAATAGATTCATAAAGTAATTTAATCTTCTTTCTTGGGAAGTGTTCCACACCTTTCCTTAATGGAAATTGGAATCTAATATTCCCTTCCTTCATATCAATAATTGCACCAATCGTTCTAAGGAAAGGTCTACCAAGAATAATAGGGCATGAAGGATTGCAATCTATGTCAAGAACGTTGAAATCTACGGGCGCATAGTTCCTATTTGTAACAATAAGAACATCATTAATTCTTCCCATAGGTTTCTTAATGGTGTAATTCGCAAGGTGCAAGTTCAAAGAACAATCATCAAAATCACGGAAACCTAGCAAATCGCATAAAGTTTTTGGAATCATGGAAACACTAGCACCCAAATCACACAAAGCATAGCATTCATGGTCTTTAATTTTAATTTTAATAGTAGGTTCCCATTCATCATAAAGTTTTCTAGGGATAGAAACTTCCAACTCAAGTTTTTCTTCATATGACTGCATCAAAGCATCGACGATATGTTTAGTAAAAGCTTTATTTTGTTATAAGCATGAGAAGAATTTAGCACGGATTGCAACAAGGAAATACAATATATCAAAGAGCAATTATCATAATTAAATTCCTTGAAATCCAGAATAGTGGGTTCATTAATATCTAGAGTTTTGATCTCTTCAATCCCACTTTTACCAATTTTTGCATCAAGATCTAGAAACTCCGAATTTTTGGAACGCCTTCTAGGTAAAGGTGGCTCATATTCAGTCCCATCATTATCAAGATTCATATTGGAAAACAAATATTTAATAGGGGACACATCAATAACTTTTAGATCTTCATCTTTATTTCCATAGAAACTAGAAGAACACACTTTCACAAAGCAGTCTTTCTTAGCACACGCATCCTAGCGGTTCTTTCTTTGCACTCATCAATGGAAATTCTCATGGATTTGAGAGACTCATTGATATCATGCTTAGGTGGAATATATGTAGGTTTCAAAGAATCAACATCAAACGAAATTCTATCAACGTTCCTAGCCAATTCATCAATCTTAGGCAACTTTTCTTCAAGCAAAGCATTGAAATTCTTTTGAGATATCATAAATTCTTTACTAGTCTCAAAATCAGAGGGAATCTTATTAAAATTTCCATAAGAGTTTTTGTAGGAATTACCATAATTATTAGAGGAATTACTAGGTACGGCCTAGGATTAAAGTTTCCTCTATAAGCGTTGTTACCAAAATTGTTCCTACCAACAAAATTCACATCCATAGATTCAGTATTATTCTCAATCAAAGTAGACAAAGGCATATCATTAGGATCAGAAGAAAAACTTTTATTAGCAAATAATTTCATAAGTTCATCCATCTTTCCACTCAAAACATTAATTTCTTCTATCACATGCACCTTTTTACTAGTAGATCTTTCAGTGTGCCATTGAAAATAATTAACCATAATATTATCTAGGAGTTTAGTAGCTTCTCCTAAAGTGATTTCCATAAAAGTGCCTCCCGCAGCCGAATCTAAAAGATTTCTAGAGGCAAAATTCAATCCGGCATAAATTTTTTGTATAATCATCCACAAATTCAAACCATGTGTAGGGCAATTACGTATCATTAATTTCATTCTCTCCCAAGCTTGTGCAACATGTTCATGATCAAGTTGCTTAAAATTCATAATATCGTTTCTAAGAGAGATGATCTTAGTGGGAGGAAAATACTTAGAGATAAAAGCATCTTTGCACTTATTCCAAGAATCAATACTATATTTAGGCAAAGACGAAAACCAAGCTTTAGCACGATCTCTAAGCGAAAAAGGAAATAGCTTCAATTTAACAATATCATTGTCCATATCTTTCTTCTTTTGCATATCACACGAATCAACGAAGCTATTTAGATAGGTAGCGGCATCTTCACTAGGAAGGCCGGCGAATTGATCTTTCATGACAAGATTCAACAAAGCAGTATTAATTTCACAAGACTCAATATCGGTAAGAGGAGCAATCGGAGTGCTAAGAAAATCATTTTTTTTGGTATTGGTAAAGTCACACAATTTAGTATTGTCTTGAGCCATCGTGACAAGCAAGCAATCCAACACACGAGCAAACAAGAAGCAAGCGAAAAAGAGGCGAACGGAAAGGCAAGGGAGAATAAACGGCAAGGGTGAAGTGGGGGAGAGGAAAACGAGAGGCAAATGGCAAATAATGTAATGCGGGAGATAAGAGTTTGTGATGTGTACTTGGTATGTTGACTTTTGCGTAGACTCCCCGGCAACGGCGCCAGAAATCCTTCTTGCTACCTCTTGAGCACTGCGTTGGTTTTCCCTTGAAGAGGAAAGGGTGATTCAGTAAAGTAGCGTAAGTATTTCCCTCAGTTTTTGAGAACCAAGGTATCAATCCAGTAGGAGACCACGCTCAAGTCCCTCGCACCTACACAAACAAATAAAAACCTCGCAACCAACGCAATAAAGGGGTTGTCAATCCCTTCACGGTCACTTACGAAAGTGAGATCTGATAGATATGATAAGATAATATTTTTGGTATTTTTATAATAGATATGCATAGGAAAATAAAAGGCAATAAAAATAGCTAAGTGTTGGAAGATTAATATGATGGAAAATAGACCCCGGGCCATAGGTTTCACTAGTGGCTTCTCTCAAGAGGATAAGTATTACGGTGGGTGAACAAATTATTGTTGAGCAATTGATAGAATTGAGCATAGTTATGAGAATATCTAGGTATGATCATGTATATAGGCATCACGTCCGTGAAAAGTAGACCGACTCCTGCCTGCATCTACTACTATTACTCCACACATCGATCGCTATCCAGCATGCATCTAGAGTATTAAGTTCAAAAGAACAGAGTAATGCTTTAAGTAAGATGACATGATGTAGAGGGATAAACTCATGCAATATGATATAAACCCCATCTTTTTATCCTCGATGGCAACAATACTATACGTGTCGTTTCCCTTTATGTCACTGGGATCTAGCACCGCAAGATTGAACCCAAAGCTAAGCACTTCTCCCATTGCAAGAACGATCAATCTAGTAGGCCAAACCAAACTGATAATTCGAAGAGACTTGCAAAGATAACCAATCATACATAAAAGAATTCAGAAAAGATTCAAATATTGTTCATAGATAAACTTGATCATAAACCCACAATTCATCGGTCTCAACAAACACACCGCAAAAAAGAAGATTACATCGAATAGATCTCCACGAGAATCATGGAGAACTTTGTATTGAGATCCAAAGAGAGAGAAGAATCCATCTAGCTAATAACTATGGACCCGAAGGTATGAGGTAAACTACTCACACATCATCGGAGAGGCTATGGTGTTGATGTAGAAGCCCTCTATGATCAATGCCCCCTCCGGCAGGACGCAGGCAAAGGCCCCAAGATGGGATCTCACGGGTACAGAAGGTTGCGGCGGTGGAATTAGGTTTTCGTGGATACCTCTGATGGTTTGGGGGTACGTAGGTATATATAGGAGGAAGAAGTACGTCGGTGGAGCAATGTGGGCCCCACGAGGGTGGAGGGCGCGCCCAGGGGGGTAGGCGCGCCCCCTGCCTCGTGCTCTCCTGGTTGATTTCTTGACGTAGACTCCAAGTCCTCTGGATCACGTTTGTTCCGAAAATCACGTTCTTGAAGGTTTCATTCCGTTTGGATTCCGTTTGATATTCTTTTTCTGCGAAACTCTGAAATAGGCAAAAAACAGCAATTTGGGCTGGGCCTTCGGTTAATAGGTTAGTCCCAAAAATAATATAAAAGTGTATAACAAAGCCCATTAATCATCCAAAACAGATACGTTGGAGACGTATCATCCATGATGTTCAAAACGTCTTTGAAGTCCCGATTCTAAGCCGTAAAGCGTGGCACACTAAAATATCGAGTATTCATCAGATTTAGCTTGTCAGACGTTCATAACGTCCGGAGTTGCTCCTGCAGTAGGCCTTTCACCTAGCGGTGCATCATGGACGTAATTCTTCTGTGCAGCAATGAGGATAATCCTCAAGTTATGGACCCAGTTCGTGTAGTTGCTACCATCATCTTTCAACTTAGCTTTCTTTAGGAATGCACTAAAATTCAAGGGAACGGTAGCACGGGCCATTGATCTACAACATAGACATGCAAAAACTATCAGGACTAAGTTCATGATAAATTTATGTTCAATTAATCATATTACTAAAGAACTCCTACTTAGATAGACATCCCTCGAGTCTTCTAAATGATCACGTGATCCATATCAACTAAACCACATCTGATCATCACGTGAGATGGAGTAGTTTGCAATGGTGAATATCTCTATGTTGATCATATCTACTATATGATTCACGTTCGACCTTTTGGTCTCAGTGTTCCGAGGCCATGTCTGTACATGCTAGGCTCGTCAAGTTTAACCCAAGTATTCTGCACGTGCAAAACTGTCCTGCACCTGTTGTATGTGATTGTAGAGCTTATCAGACCCGATCATCACGTGGTGTCTTGGCACGACGAACTGTCACAATGGTGCATACTCAGAGATACACTTATACCTTGAAATTTAGTGAGGGATCATCTTATAATGCTACCGTCCTACTAAGCAAAATAAGATGCATAAAAGATAAACATCACATGCAATCAAATATGTGACATAATATGGCCATCATCATCTTGTGCCTTTAATCTCCATCTCCAGAGCACCGGCATGATCTCCATCGTCATCGGCTTGACACCTTGATCTCCATCGTAGCGTCGTTGTCGTCTCGCCAACTGTTTCTTCTACAACTATCACTACCGCATAGTGATAAAGTAAAGCAATTACATGGTGATTGCATTTCATATAATAAAGCAACAACCATAAGGCTCCTTCCAATAGCTGATAACTTTTACAAAACATGATCATCTCATACAATAACGTATATCACATCATGTCTTGACCATATCACATCACAACATGCCCCGCAAAAACAAGTTACACGTCCTCCACTTTGTTGTTGCAAGTTTTACGTGGCTGCTACGGGCTTCTAGTAAGAACCGATCTTACCTACGCATCAAAACCACAACGATTTTTCGTCAAGTGTGTTGCTTTAAGTTTCAACAGGGACCAGCCATAGTCAAATTTGATTCAACTAAAGTTGAAGAAACAGACACCCGCCAGCCACCTTTATGCAAAACAAGTTGCATGTCAATCGGTGGAACCGGTCTCATGAACGTGGTCATGTAAGGTTGGTCCGGGCCGCTTCACCCAACAATACCGCCGAATCAAAATAAGACGTTGGTAGTAAGCAGTATGACTACAATCGCCCACAACTCTTTGTGTTCTACTCGTGCATATCATCTACGCATAAACCTGGCTCTGATACCACTGTTGGGGAACGTAGCAAGCAATTTCAAAAAAAAATCCTACAATCACGCAAGATCTATCTAGGATATGCATAGAAATGAGCTGGGGAGAGTGTGTCCACGTACCCTTGTAGACCGAAAGCGTAAGCGTTAGCTTAACACAGTTGATGTAGTCGAACGTCTTCGTGATCCAACCGATCAAGCACCAAACGTACGGCACCTCCGAGTTCTGCACACATTCAACTCGATGATGCCCCTCGAACTATTGATCCAAAGAACGTGTCGAGGAGAGTTTAAATCGACGACGGCGTGGTGACGGTGATGGTGATGTGATCCGCGCAGGGCTTCGCCAAAGCACACTACAAAAAAATACACTTCCGTGATGATACGTGTTAGTCACAGTAGGTCGCGTTGTTTGTCATGCATGTACATCCATGACAAATTTATGACAGAATCAAGATAGTCATACTGTCTTTGTCGTAGAAGTGTTCCATGACATTACCAAAATTATCATCACGGAAGTGTCCACTTCCATGACGATAAATCGCGCGTCATAGAAGTGCTTTCGTCAAGGGTGACCGACACGTGGCATCCACTGTAACGGAACGCCGTTAAGCTATCGGGTCGGGTTTTGGTTCCGCTAACCCGTTAACAGCCCCGGCCAATGGGGATTTTCCACGTGTAAAATCATCATTGGCTGGAGGAAACACGTGTCGGCTCATTGTTGGGACAGATGTCATCCACTCATTGGACGGAAGGCGCCTATGATACGTCGACACGTGGCACGGCCCAACAGAGGCCCATTCCTGTGAAAAGGCCGGCCCAGTAAAAATTAGCAGGCCAGCCCATATAAGGCCTACTTGTGTCAGGTCCATTTACGCCCATGGCCCATATGAGATGTGCCAATTCAACCCGTCAACGGCCCGTTAAAGATTTGACACCATTGCAGCCCATCGTCAGTTCGAGCCCGTTAACAGTCCGCTATATATTTGGGCTCAATATCGGCCCGATGAGATTTCGGCCTGTTAACGACCCATTTAATGGATGGGCCAATTTTCATGATGTACATCTTTCGGCCTTTTAGCGACCCATTTAAATGTTGGGCTAGTTTACGGCCCGGTGTGTCTTTCAGCCTGTCGACGGCCCATAAATCTGATGGGCCATTTGTTGTCGGACCTGAGTTTCGGCCTTTTAGCGGCCCATTTAAGTGTTGGGCCAACTTTGTGGCCCGGTGTCACTTTCAGCCTGTTGACGGCCCATAAATCAGTTGGGCCATTTGTAGTCGGACCTTAGTTTTGGCCTTTTAGCGACCCATTTAAGTGTTGGGCCAATTTCGGCCCTGTGTGCCTCTCGGCCTGTTAACGGACCATAAATGAGTTGGGCCATTTGTACTCGGACCTTAGTTTTGGCCTTTTAACGGCCCATGCCCTTCATGGTCCAATACCAGCCCGGTTTCTCTTTCGGCCTACTAAAGGCCCACAACGCAGTTGGGCCATTTACAATACGACCTGATTGTCGGCCTCTTAGCGGCCCATGGTCTTCATGGTCCAGTACAAGCCCGCTGTCTCTTTCAGCCTGCTAAAGGCCTACAGTATAGTTGGGCCATATGTAGCCCAAACTTAGTAACGACCTGTTAACGGCCCGTGAAATAAACTGGGGCCACCTGTTGCCCATTTCGATGTCGGCCTGTTAACGACCCGGGAGGTAAGAGGGCCGACCATTAACTTTTGGCCTAGTAACGGCCCATTAACTTTATGGGCGCACTAAAGTTCATACATGTCTTTAGGCCAAATTAGATAATTTGAGCCCATTACGACGAGCAATTATGCACAGGACCAAAAACGATCATGCAAAGGTACGGCATACAGGGAATAATGTTGCACATCCAGCATATACTACAGAAATTACATCCACTGGGCAATCAAAGATTGATGCCAGTGCAAATAAATGAGCAGAACCTAACCATCTACAACATCACAATCTGCAACCTCAAGCACGGATGGCGCCCATAAGCATGTGGGCAAGTTCTTTCTGCTTTGCTACACTTTCTCACGAAAACATTGATCGGTTGTTGTGTCGCATACGACTCTGCACCTCGATTCATCCACCATTTCCATCATTGCTTTAGCCATTATTGGTTCACAAACATACATTTATTCCGTTGCATTCGAGATAGAGGATCTTGAGCAGATTCAGATGGCGATTTTGGCGTGCTTGTATTATTGATAGTGGAGAGTGTCTCGACCGCTGCGTCATAACATAAATTAGGACGGGAACCAAACAGATTAATCATGAGTTATTGCCATATTACCGGCCTAGATTTTTGGAAAGAAACAATGGGGTGGCCTTGCTTTGTTTTTGAGTTTGTCTTTTATCTTCAAGACTGCACAAAATTAACACACTAGCATTGCTATCATTGGCCAAGTCAGATAATAGGAAAGCAACATGGACACAACGAACGTTTGGGCAACTAGCCTACACCAAATTAACAGAATATGGCACGGTACTATGCCCGGCGCGTGGTTGGGGGCCACCGGACATGCGTGTGCCGCGCCATGGGGCCGCTTAAGCGGCGCGTGCGTCTGCCTTGCCCAGCCTGCTGCGTACCCTATGCGTGTTCGCTGCTCTCTGTGACGGTGGGCTCTGGCCCGCGCAGGACGCGTGTTGGTGTATAGTTCGTGGGTTCCAATGCCGCTCTGTGAGAGTTGGACGTGCCGTCGCGGTGGGCAGAGGTTCCTTTTTTCTTCCACTTTCCCCTTTCCTTCTTCTTCTGCCTTCCGCACTGCTGTGCACTCTCCTCGGCGCCGCGCCTCATCCTGCGCTGCGGCTTGTCACCATGGCCGTCCATTGCTCCATGGGTGGTGTTGGTTGAGGTTCTTCCTACTCCACTCCTCCGGTTCTTTCCTATCATTCTTTCTCCGGTTTACTAATCTCGTCTTTTTCCGTTTGCTCCCTTCGCGCTTGATTTGCTTGGTTTTGACGTTGGCTCCTGCATATGAGCGTGGGACATTCCGTCCTTGTTGTGCCCAGGTTAGTACGCCTCCTCTGCTTCTCTATGGGTGCATGCCTGTGAGGTGTTTGATGAAGTGCGCGAGGGATGCTCGATGAAATGCTTGTGTGCCGCCGTATGTTTTCACCTCGCGTTAGGCGTGCATGGTTTTCGATGTTAGTTTCTCCGCTTGTATGAAGATAGAAAGATATTTGTAAAATAGGGATGTTCCGTGGTGTTGTATACATGCATTTTTCTTTTATTGTGTTTCTTATTTTGGTGTTTGCGTTTGAATGGATGAACGATTTTATTTCCGTCATTACACCTATTTTTGAAGCCATTGCAGCACGGTCTGCTTTCTCTCAATGCTCGTTGTTTTCTCATGTACTCTGATCTTTTATGTGCGCATATAAGATGTACCTTGTTTCCTGATGCTTTCTAATGATCTTTACGGACTGGTTCTTTGACGATGGCGTGTGATCTTTTATGTTTTAGATTAGAGTTAGTTTGTTTTTTGTAGATCCTACATAGTTGCATCCCATTGTTTTATGCTGACCATTTTTCCTTTGTATTTTGCAGGTTCTTCCATCTTGCTCATTGCATGCAGAGTCTCCGTTTTGCTCGTTGACATGTCTCCATTCATCTCGTTGGAGCTCTTCAAGGTTTGCTGCTGTGATCTCTGCCTGTCTTGCTGCTCTACTTTCTGTATGTACTTTCGTGTTCTATAGCCTCCTAATCATTTCGGTGTATATTCCGGACATGGCCGGGTGTGAACCCTTATGAACAAGCTGCTTCACAAGCCATAACTTTTTACAAGGTCTGTATGGATAAGGATGAGTACGTTATGGTGTTGATATTTTTTATGGCATATTGGCATTAAAAGATGGTCCAGAGTAAATTAGGAGGGTATAAGCAACAACAAAGACAGTTAACCTTCTTTAAAGGGTTGGTAAGAGTTGAAACACACATTAAACGCAGAAGCAAGGAGGGTTTGCAGGTGTTTGAACTAGAATGTTAGATTTTATGATTGTTGAGGCCTCGATTACGAGTAATGGTGAACTATAATTGGGAAATGGTATTTTTCTATTGTATCCATATAGTTAGATATTACATTAGATTTCTCTTACTTGAAACTTCTGCCATATAAAGTAGGTTGCCTTGATTTTACATTGTTCTTGGCATAGAATATGGCTTCCTCTTCTTGCAAACCAAACCGATGATAGCTTACGGTTTACGCTCTCTGAGGTTTATTTACTACAGACGAATATGAATAGACTAACGAAAGCAAAGGCTGTAGCTATCTTACCTTGTGCATCTGAGCAATTAGAATTTACAAAAACTATTAGAAATTATGATTCTAATCGGATTCATTTTATTGCAGGATCTTTTGCATATTAGACTCTCCTTGCTTATATCTCACGAGAGTTGTGGTCCAAGAGAAGAATGAAGATCTTATAGCTCTAGCTTTCCCCTTCGACAGTCATGCTCTCCTCCTGGTTTAACATCCAGTTGTAGTGTAATAGCTTTGGCATCCTTTCATGTAATTGTCCTGATTTAACATCTAGTTGTAGTGTGATAGCTTTGGCACCCTTTCATGTAACCCCCCAATGAAATGTATAGATATCACATATTTTATCTGTCTGTACTTGGTTTATGAGGAAACATCTGGACTAATGGTTAATGATTTGTTGTTGACAATGTAAAAAGGTGGAATGCTCATTGATCATTAACTTTCTTTGGCGTTCTTACCATATGGGACTGCAAAAATGCAAATTTACAAGAGAAATCTAGTGCATATGTTATGTTTCTAAAATTTCCTTAAATTGTTTTTGGTAGAATTGCTTCTCTAGCCATCAATCCATTTCATTACAAGAACCTGAACCATGCTCTTGTGCTTGTAGTCATACCCATCTTATTTAGTTTCTTGGGTTTCCAGGCTTGCTGACTTTCCAGATGATTGTTAAGTTAACTGATGTTCTCTTATGTTGTCCTGTTAGCCAGGCGCATTGGTTGGGTGCGATTGTATCTATGGAAAATTTGATGCCTGGGATATGTTCTCATATGGTATCTAGAGACTCATTTCTTGGACGCGGACGAAGAGCACATGGCGACGCACACCCCTTGATTCAAAGCCACTAGTTGTTCGTTTGGGGATCGGTGCAGGTTTTAGTTTAATTGGCAGCGAGAGCGCAATACAGTGTGCTTGTGTATATGGCAGCAGTAGATGCTCTCAATAGTCATTCAAGTCGAGGTACTGTGTCTGACAAACATAGCAAAGATTTCAACCAAGCAATGAATGGCAGACTTTTGGTACACGTCCATTTAATAAAAAGAACCATGATGAAGCAGTGTAAAAATGTAAAGAAAGAAACTTTCTCTTCCACCGTTGGCATGTAGCAATTTCGTTTGTGTCTATGTGACGGGATACATTTGTTTTGATTTTGACAATTAATTGCACTTGTTATTGCATTCAAGGATCTAGGAGCCTTCAATCATATTTGAGCTTTACGCTCTTCTCCTTCTTGGGGGTCGGCCTGTAGTAGCAGGCGAGGACGAGGCCGAACAGCACACCGAGGCCATTGGGGATCTGCAGTGCACGAACGAAGACAAGAGCCGGCACGGTTAGAGAGACATCACCTTTCTTATAATTTCATTACTAAATTATCAGCTTTCTAGAAGAGAATAATTCCTCGGATTTTCAAAAAAAAACTGAGATTATTATGAATAAGTTTCTAGAACTATTACCATGAAGTTCTCGGTTTTTCACTTAAGCTAAAGAACAATATGAAATGTGTTGAAAAATCTCTCAGATTTACCTACACAATTGTCTAGGAATTAGCATTGAAAGAAATTTCCTAGGAACTTGGTACTCCACAAGCTGCATTTATTAGATCTATTTATATGATTCAAAACATCGGGCTCTTAAAATTTACATGCATGTGGGGCATTGTCAGATGTCCAATCCAAGTGTCCAACCGTTCACATGTAGATGTGTTCACAGGTAGATGCATTTATTCTTTGTCAGGGATCATTAAGACTATAGAAAAATACCTCTCGTAAAAGAAAGCATACGTCCAATTAAATTTGAGAAATACATGCAGACTAATATAGCGGTACAGATCCCTATGCTTACTCAATGGTGAGATATAGGAAGGGTGAGCCCGCAGGTGCTCCTATGCGTTTTTGCTCATTTCTTTCATTTCTTTCATAAGTATCTAGAGACTCATTTCTTTCATTTCAGTGCCTACTTTTGATCATAGGAAATTAAATTTGATAGAAGGTACTCTACTTCTCGTGCATCCTATGTGAAGTCATTCCAGAGTTATCATTCTAGGATATTTATCTTTGTTGTTACCTTAGCTGAACTATCAATTAATTGGTTGATCATATTTGTGCATGAACTGTATAAAGAATGTAACTTTCACTTTCTTGTAGTCTGTTGGTTGGCGCTGCAAGTTTGATTTTCCTTTAGAATGGCAACCAAGATAGAAGACGTCTGGCTTCTTTAGCTGTACATGTTGCTGTATTTGCACAATCTCATGGTCTAAGGAAATGATACTTGACATTAGAAAAGCTTTAGCATACGAACTACGATCTTTGTGCTAGGCTTAGGATTGGTTCTTGTCCATCACATCATTCTCCCAATGATGTGATCCGTTATCAACGACATCCAATGTCCATGGTCGTGAAAGCTGTAACCATCTATTGATCAACGAGCTAGTCAACTAGAGGCTTACTAGGGACATGGTGTTGTCTATGTACCCACACATGTATCCGAAGTTTCCTATCAATACAATTATAGCATGGATAATAAACGATTATCATGAGCAGGGAAATATAATAATAACTAATTTATTATTGCCTCTAGGGCATATTTCCAACAGTCTCCCACTTGCACTAGAGTCAATAATCTAGTTCACATCGTCATGTGATTAACGCCGATAGGTCACATCGCCATGTGACCAACATCCAAAGAGTTTACTAGTGTGCGTAAACTAGTTCACATCATCATGTGATTAAGACTCAATGAGTTACGAGGTTTGATCATGTTTTGCTTGTGAGAGAGGTTTTAGTCAACGGTTACGAACCTTTCAGATCCGTGTGTGCTTTGCAAATTTCTATGTCATATTGTAAATGTTGCTTCCACGCTCCACTTGGATCTATTTCAAATGGTTGCTCCACTATACGTATCCGGTTTGCTACTCGAGTCACTTGGATAGGTGTTAAAGCTTGCATCGACGTAACCCTTTACGCCAACTCTTTATCACCTCCATAATCGAGAAACATGTCCTTATTTACTCCAAGGACAATTTTGACCGCTGTCCAATGATCCCCATTCCTGGATCATTCTTGTACCCCTTGACTGACTCATGGCAAGGCACACTTCCGGTGCGGTACACAACATAGCATACTATAGAGCCTACGTCTGAAGCATAGGGGACGACCTTCGTCCTTTCTCTCTCTTCTGCCGTGGTCGAGCTTTAACTCTTAACTTCATACCTTACATCTCAGGCAAGAACTCCTTCTTTGACTGATCCATCTTGAACACCTTCAAGATCATGTCAAGGTATGTGCTCATTTGTAAGTACCATTAAGCGTTTTTGATCTATCCTTATAGATCTTGATGCTCAATGTTCAAGTAGCTTAATCCAGGTTTTCACTTGAAAAACACTTTTCAAATAACCCTATATGCTTTCTGAGAAAATTCTACATCATTTACGATCTTCAATATGTCAACGACATATACTCATCAGAAATTCTATAGTGCTCCCACTCACTTCTTTGGAAATACAAGTTTCTCATAAACTTTGTATAAACCCAAAATCTTTGATCATCCTATCAAAGTGCATATTCCAACTCCGAGATGCTTACTCCAGTCCTTAGAAGGATTGCTGGAGCTAGCATACCTTTTAGCATCCTTAGGATTGACAAAACTTTTCTGATTTTATCACATACAACCTTTCCTTACAAAAACTGGTAAGGAAACTCGTTTCGACATCCATCTGCCAGATTTCATAAATGCAGCTTGTGCTAACATGATTCCGACGGACTTTAAGCATCACTATGGATGAGAAAATCTCATCGTAGTCAACTCCTTGAACTTGTGAAAAACTCTTCGCCACAAGTCTAGCTTCATAGACGGTGACATTACCATCCTTGTCCGTCTTTTTCTTAAAGATCCATTTATCTCAATGGCTCGCCGATCATCGGGCAAGTCCACCAAAGTCCATGCTTTGTTCTGATACATGGATCCTATCTCGGATTTCATGGCTTCTAACCATTTGTCGGAATTTGGGCCCACCATTTCTTCTCCATAGCTCGTAGGTTCATTGTTGTCAAGCAACATGACCTTCAAGACAGGATTGCGTACCACTCTGAAGTAGTACACATCCTTGTCACCCCACGAGGTACGTCGGTGACTTGATCCGAAACTTCATGATCACTATCATAAGCTTCTACTTCAATTGGTGTAGGTGCCACGGAACAACTTCGTGCCTCGCTACACACTAGTTGAAGTGATGGTTCAATAACCTCATCAAGTCTCCACCATCCTTCCACTCAACTTTTCGAGACGAACTTTTCCTTGAGAAAGGACCCGATTCAAGAAACAATCCCTATTGCTTCCGGATCTGAATTAGGAGGTATACCCAACTATTTTGGGTGTCCTATGAAGATGCATTTTATCCGCTTTGGGTTCGAGCTTATCAACCTGAAACTTTTTCACATAGGCGTCGCAGCCCCAAACCTTTAAGAAATGACAGCTTAGGTTTCTCTAAACCATAGTTCATACGGTGTCATCTCAACGGAATTACGTGGTGCCCTATTAAAGTGAGTGCGGTTGTCTCTAATGCCTAACCCATGAGCGATAGTGGTAATTCGATAAGAGATATCATGGTACGCACCATATCCAATAGAGTGCAACTATGATGTTCGGACACACCATCACACTATGGTGTTCCAGCGGTATTAATTGTGAAACAATTTGCACAATGTCTTAATTGTGTGCCAAAACTTCGTAACTCAGATATTCATCTCTATGATCATATCATAGACATTCTATCCTCTTGTCACGAAGATCTTAAACTTCACTATGAAATTACTTGAACCATTCAATAATTCAGACTTGTGTTTCATCAAGTAAATATACTCAACATCTACTCGAATCATCTGTGAAGTAAGAACATAACGATATTCACTGCATGCCTCAGCACTCATTGCACTGCACACATCAAAATGTGTTACTTCAACAAGTTGCTATCTTGTTCCATCTCACTGAAACCGAGGCTTTTCAGTCATCTTGCCCATGTGGTATGATTTGCATATCTCAAGTGATTCAAAATCAAGTGAGTCCAAACGATCCATCTGCATGGAGTTTCATCATGCGTATACACCAATAGACATGGTTTGCATGTCTCAAACTTTTCAAAAATGAGTGAGTCCAAAGATCCATCAACATGGAGCTTCTTCATGCTTTTATACCAATATGACTTACATGGCGATTGCCACAAATAAGTTGTACTATCATTACTATCTTATACCTTTGGAATGAAAATGTGTATCACTACGATCGAGATTCAATAAACCATTCATTTAGGTGCAAGACCATCGAAGGTATTATTCAAATAAATAGAGTAACCATTATTCTCTTTGAATGAATAATCGTATTGCGATAGACATAATCCAATCATGTCTATGCTCAACGTAAACACCAAATGACAATTATTCAGGTTTAATACTAATCTTGATGGTAGAGGGAGCGTGCGATGTTTGATCACATCAAACTTGGAAACACTTCCAACACATATCGTCAACTCACCTTTAGCTAGTCTTCGTTTATTTCGTAGCTCTTTTATTTCGAGTTACTAACACTTAGCAACCGAACCGGTATCTTAATACCCTGGTGCTACTAGGAGTACTAGTAAAGTACACATTAGCATAATGTATATCGAATATACTTCTATCGACCTTGCCAGCCTTCTCATCTACCAAGTATCTAGGGTAATGCTGCTCCAGTGGCAGTTCCCCTTATTCCAGAAGCACTTAGTCTCGGGTTTGGGTTCAACCTTTGGTTTCTTCACTAGAGCAGCAGCTGATTTGCCGTTTCATGAAGTATCCCTTCTTACCCTTGCCCTTCTTGAAACTAGTGGTTTCACCAACCATCAACAATTGATGCTCCTTCTTGATTCCTACTTTAGATTGTAAAACATTGCGAATATCTCAAGGATCATCATATTTATCCCTGATTTGTTATAGTTCATCACGAAGCTCTAGCAGCTTGGTGGCGGTGACTTTGGAGAAACATCACTATCTACGGAAGATTAACTCCCACTCGATTCAAGTGATTGTTGCACTCAGACAATCTGAGCACAAGCTCAACGATTGAGCTTTTCTCCCCGAGTTTGCGAGGCTAAGAAAATCGTCGGAGGTCTTATACCTCTTGACCGGGCACGAGCACGAAATCCCAATTTCAACCCTTGAAACATCTCATATGTTCCGCGATGTTTCAAAACGCGTCTTTGGTGCCTCAACTCTAAACCGTTTAAGCGAACTATCACGTAGTTATCAAAGCGTGTATGTCCGATGTTCGCAACATCCACAGGGCGACGTTTGGGGTTCAACACCGAAGCGGTGCATTAAGGACATAAGCTATCTACTGTCCGCATAATCGCTACTGTCAACTTTCAACTATATTTTCTCTAGGAACATATCTAAACAATGGAACTAAAACGCGAGCTTACGACATAATTTGCAAAAGGTCTTTTGACTATGTTCAGGATAATTAAGTTCATCTTATGAACTCCCACTCAGATAGACATCCCTCTGGTCATCTAAGTGATTACATGATCCGAGTCAACTAGGCCGTGTCCGATCATCACGTGAGACGGACTAGTCATCATCGGTGAACATCTTCATGTTGATCGTATCTACTATACGACTCATGCTCGACCTTTCGGTCTCTCGTGTTCCGAGGCCATGTCTGTACATGCTAGGCTCGTCAAGTTAACCCTAAGTGTTTGGCGTGTGTAAATCTGTCTTACACCCGTTGTATGTGAACGTAAGAATCCATCACACCCGATCATCACGTGGTGCTTAGAAGCTTACGAACTTTAGCAACGGTGCACAGTTAGGGGAGAACACTTCTTGAAATTGTTGTAAGGGATCATCTTATTTACTACCGTCGTTCTAA
This sequence comes from Aegilops bicornis, assembly GCA_021605145.1. Lineage (NCBI taxonomy): Eukaryota > Viridiplantae > Streptophyta > Magnoliopsida > Poales > Poaceae > Aegilops > Aegilops bicornis. The sequence continues at coordinate 340,860,535 of CM038675.1, forward strand.
GTAAACAAGATGCATAAACATAATAAACATCACATGCAATTATATATAGTAATGACATGATATGGCCAATATCATATAGCTCCATTGATCTCCATCTTCGGGGCTCCATGATCATCATCGTCACCGGCATGACACCATGATCTCCATCATCGTGTCTTCATGAAGTTGTCTCGCCAACTATTACTTCTACTACTATGGCTACTGGTTAGCAATAAAGTAAAGTAATTACATGGCGTTGTTTAATGACACGCAGGTCATACAATAAATAAAGACAACTCCTATGGCTCCTGCCGGTTGTCATACTCATCGACATGCAAGTCGTGATTCCTATTACAAGAACATGATCAATCTCATACATCACATATCATTCATCACATTCTTCTTGGCCATATCACATCACATAGCAAACCCTGCAAAAACAAGTTAGACGTCCTCTAATTGTTGTTGCATGTTTTATGTGGCTGCTATGGGTTTCTAGCAAGAGCGTTTCTTACCTACGCAAAACCACAACGTGATATGCCAATTGCTATTTACCCTTCATAAGGACCCTTTTCACCGAATCCGTTCCGACTAAAGTGGGAGAGACTGGCACCCGCTAGCCACCTTATGCACCAAGTGCATGTCAGTCGGTGGAACCTGTCTCACGAAGAGTACGTGTAAGGTCGGTCCGGGCCGCTTCATCCCACAATACCGTCGAAACAAGATTGGACTAGTAACGGTAAGCATATTGAACAAAATCAACGCCCACAACTACTTTGTGTTCTACTCGTGCAAAGAATCTACATAATAGACCTAGCTCATGATGCCATTGTTGGGGAACGTAGCGTAAATTCAAAATTTTCCTACGTGTCACCAAGATCTATCTATGAAGAAACCAGCAACGAGGGGAAGGAGAGTGCATCTACATACCCTTGTAGATCGCTAAGCGGAAGCGTTCATGAGAATGGGGTTGAAGGAGTCGTACTCTTCGTGATCCAAATCACCGGAGATCCTAGTGCCGAACGGACGGCACCTCCGCTGCTCAACACACGTACAGCCCGTGGCGCCTCCCACGCCTTGATCCAGCAAGGAGAGAGGTAGAGGTTGAGGAAGACTCCATCCAGTAGCAGCACAACGGGCGTGGTGGTGGTGGAGGAGTGTGGCAATCCAGCAGGCTTCGCCAAGCACCACGGGAGAGGAGGAGGAGGAGAGGTGGCTGCACCAATAGAGGGAGAAAACTCATGTGTTGGGCAGCCCCAAGCCTCAAGTATTTATAGGGGAGAGGGGATGCGCCCCTTTAGGGTTTCCCACCCCAAGGGTGCGGCCAGCCCTAGATCCCATCTAGGGGCGGCCAAGGGGGAGGAGTGCCTCCCAAGTCAAGTGGAGGCCTCCCTTTAGGGTTTTCCCTTCCCATGCGCATGGGCCTTGGGGGCTGGTGCCCTGGCCCATTAAGGCTAGGGCGCCCCACAGCCCATGCTACTGTATTGGACGTGGTGGAACGATTTCCGGACCTCCGGACCCCTCTCGAATCCTCCTAACCTTCCGAAGCTTCCCGGTACAATACCAAAAACCCAAACTTTTTCCTAACCCGAACAACAACTTTCCATATATAAATCTTTACCTCCGGACCATTCCGAACTCCTCGTGACGTCCGGGTCTAATCCGGGACTCGAACAACATTCGGTAACCACATACAAACTTCCTTTATAACCCTAGCATCATCGAACCTTATGTGTAGACCCTACGGGTTCGGGAGACATGCGCATACATGACCGAGACGTTCTCGGTCAATAACCAACAGCGGGATCTGGATACCCATGTTGGCTCCCACATGTTCCACGATGATCTCATCGGATGAACCACGATGTCAAGGACTCAATCGATCCCGTATACAATTCCCTTTGTCTAGCGGTATTGTACTTGCCCGAGATTCGATCGTCGGTATCCCGATACCATGGTCAATCTCGCTTCCGCAAGTCTCTTTACTCGTTCCGTAAGACATCATCCCGTGATCAACCCCTTGGTCACATTGTGCACATTATGTTGATGTCCTACCGAGTGGGCCCAGAGATACCTCTCCGATTAGATGGAGTGACAAATCCAGTCTTGATTCGTACAACCCAATGACACTTTCGGAGATACCGTAGTGCACCTTTATAGCCACCCAGCCATTGCCAGGACGCTTGGTACACCCAAAGTATTCCTACGGTATCCGGAGTTGCACAATCTCATGGTCTAAGGAAATGATACTTGACATTAGAAAAGCTTTAGCATACGAACTACGATCTTTGTGCTAGGCTTAGGATTGGGTCTTGTCCATCACATCATTCTCCCAATGATGTGATCCCGTTATCAACGACATCCAATGTCCATGGTCGGGAAACTGTAACCATCTATTGATCAACGAGCTAGTCAACTAGAGGCTTACTAGGGACATGGTGTTGTCTATGTACCCACACATGTATCTGAGTTTCCTATCAATACAATTATAGCATGGATAATAAACGATTATCATGAACAGGGAAATATAATAATAACTAATTTATTATTGCCTCTAGGGCATATTTCCAACACCCAGTTATGGACATCTTGAGTATCTAGTTTCTGGATATCATGTGAATCTCATCATGTTACTCTAATTAATATTGTTGGGTTATTAATGAGTACTTTTAATTGGGATTGAGGATGCTGTCAACCATTCTCAATGTTCAACAACCACCATGATAGTTAAATAAATATTTCCTTTGCAGTAGGGAAAAATTGGCATTACGCAAAACTGTAACCATAGAGCTTTCCACCAGCCATATATGCATGTAGTATAGGCTTACTCTTTCATTATTCTCTATGTGTTACTTTGCCAAAGATATTCCTTGTCTTGACCCGTTTGGGCTGCAACATTTCATGTTGCAGACTTTTCGCATTTACGACAGTAAGGTGCTTAGGTCGTGGTTCTATACTCAGTGATCACGTTGGAGTTGATAGACTCGCCTGTTCTTCCAAGCCTTCCGCTGTTATCCTTACTAGATGGCCTTAAGCCATATTTATTTTGTTAAGTTCTCTCTTGAGACATTCGATGTAATAAGTGTGTGATTGCTACTCTGTTATAAATCCTTCGAGTAATCGTGGTGGTGTCAACATTCTCGATCCAGGGATCACACTTGAGCACAGAGATCGACTGCTTTGAGGTCTGGTCGCTACAAAGATGGTATCGAGCACATCACCGATCAGAGGACACGACCATTAAGCTAAAGCCCTAGATCACTACTCTCTTCTCATTTCTAACTCCTCATCTTTTCTACTCTTTTAGGATGACGAAAGCAAGGATCAAGTTCACCCAGCCGGATGGAGATACACCCTTTGGACGACACCTGAAGGAAGTCACTAAGTACCTGAACATCGGAATACCAAGCTTCACCGGGACCTACAATTCCACTTTACCCGAAGAAGAGCGCTGGAAGATTCAAGCTCAAGTTCACGGAAGAACGTTTGCGCCAGTCATGGAGCCCATAGAGTGTGTTTTTAATGCACCAACTTGGAGTCTGGGAAAGAGCATGGCAGCTCACATAACCATGGGACGTATTGGAGAAGTTTACAAAGAAGACCTCAAGGATACTATCTACCAGATTTGCGGGCGCCGAGATGAACAATGGGAGATAGTTGGCACTAAGAAGGATCGATCTATTGCAGCTTTCATCCAGGAGTTAAATCAGCACATTCGACGCCAGGAGAACCAGATGTGCGCAGACATGATGGAGTTGAAGACAGCAAAAGCCAAGATTATCGAACTAGAAGGAGAACTGAAGGCCACTCGCAAGGACTACATGGAGGAGATTGTAGCTCTAGTGAGGCAAAACGGTGATCTTAAGGAGAAGATTGAAGAACTCATGGGAAATTCAGCACCCGGAGGAGAAGATGAAGATTTCACCTGTCCAGAGAACTACATCATCATTGACGACACCGATTCCGATCCTAGTGATGATGATTTCGAAGATGAAGTCGAGCAGATATCATGGAGTCTTCATCGGAGCAGCTTTTGCTAGTTGACCACCATAACAAGAGTAGATTCCCCATTAAAAATTAGTTTTAGTCTCAAAGACTTTGTAACGATAGATAGACCGTTGTATGCCCTTGTTTGAATTGATTGGAGTGATATTGTGTGTTTTGTCTCATGTGCATATGGGTAGTGTTTTCTCCCTAGACCTCATTCTATTCTTAAATCTCGTCTTTTCTATAAACCCTCAGATGCCTCTGAGACGCGACCCCGGATTTGTTTTCCCACCGGAGATCACTCAGTTGATTCAGCAGCAGAATGCCTTGATTCAAACATTGGTACAGAACCAAGGCAACAACAACAACACCAACAACAACAACCCACCGCCACCACCACCTGTTGACCATTTGACCCGTTTCTTAAGGCTGAATCCACCGGTGTTTTCCAGTAGCACCGAGCCGATTGTTGCAGATGATTGGCTCCGCAAAGTAGGAAGGGAGTTGAGCACTGCAGGATGTACAGATGGGGAAAAGGTGAAATTTGCCGCACATCAGCTTGAAGGACCCAAGAAAGCATGGTGGGAAAATTTTACAGCCACTTACCTCAGAGACACCGCCACATGGGATCGGGCCAAAGAAGCTTTCCAGATCGCCCATGTTTCAGCAGGAGCTATGGCCATGAAGAAGTGTGAGTTTCGCAACTTGGCGCCAAGGAGGACGGACGGTTGGCACAAGATGTGGATGACTTTAGTAAGCTAGCACGTTATGCCCCAGATGACGCGTTACTGACGCAGACTAAGGTGAGAAGTTTCTAGAAGGACTGAATGATGAGCTGAGCATGCAGTTGATGGTAGCCACCTTCAATAACTACCAGGAGTTAGTGGATCGTGCTCTTATGATTGAAGGGAAGCAGCAGCAGATTGACAATCGCAAGAGAAAGTATGGACAGGGGAAGTATAACTCAGGAGCTCAGTAGAAACTTTGCTTTACCCCGAAGCCAGGAGGACAATTTCAGCATACTCACGGAGGAGGTAGCTCGCACAACCATAATGGCACCAAGAATGGGAACGAGAATGGAGGAAGCAATGGACCAAACCGCACCACCCCGTCAACACCAACCAAGGTAGACCTGAGCCATATCACTTGTTTTAAGTGCTGTGAGACTGGGCACTATGCAAATGATTGTCCAGAAGGCCAAAATGGTAATGGCAATGGAAGCTCAGGAAAGAAGCCAAACCCTTTCAACAGGGGGCAAGTGAACCACGTTACCGTGGAGGAGGTTGAAGCTCAGCCAGACGTAGTAATAGGTAAGTTTTTGGTTAAGACATTTACTGCAGTTGTTCTTTTTGATACCGGTGCATCACATTCATACATATCAAGGGGATTTGTGGATAAGTATAAATTACCAACCCAAGCCCTTAGGTCACCCATGCTAGTAACCTCACCCGGAGCAGAATATATGGCAAGTATATGGTGCGATCGATCGCTATTAAGGATTGGAAACTATGTATTTCCGTCGGACCTAATAGTTTTGGAATCCCAAGGATTGGATGTGATATTAGGAATGGATTGGTTATCAAAGTACAGAGGGAATATTGATTGCGCCAGTAAGTCGATTTTGCTTACCACCCCTGAAGGAAGGAGAATCAGGTATGTATCACGGCATGAGCCGAGGAGCGCACATGTAAATTCCTTAACAGGAGTTGTGCAGGAGGAAGTACCAGTGGTAAGGGATTACCCAGACGTGTTTCCGAAAGAGTTTCCAGGCATGCCGCCGGACAGAGACATTGAATTTCTGATTGAACTACTGCCAGGCACTGGGCCGATATCTAAGAGACCGTATAGGATGCCAGCCCAAGATTTGGAGGAAATCAAGAAGCAGATTAAGGAGTTACTGGATAAAGGTTTTATTCGCCCAAGTTCTTCACCTTGGGGATCACCCGTACTTCTAGTGGAGAAGAAGGATCGATCTTTAAGAATGGTTGTTGATTATTGAGGATTGAATGAAGTGACCATTAAGAACAAATACCCGTTGCCGATGGTCAACGACTTGTTTGACCAATTGCAAGGAGCTAAAGTATTTTCCAAGATCGATTTGCGATCAGGATACCATCAGTTGAAGATTCGGGAGCAGGATATACCCAAGACGGCTTTTACCACCAGGTACGGGCTGTATGAGTATACCGTTATGTCATTTGGACTGACTAACGCCCCAGCCTATTTTATGAACATGATGAACAAGGTGTTAATGGAGTTTTTGGATAAGTTCGTCGTGGTATTCATTGACGATATCTTGGTCTACCCAAAGAATGAAGAAGAACATAAGGAACATTTGCATTTGGTACTCGAGAAGCTCAGAGAACATCAGTTGTATGCCAAGTTCAGCAAGTCTGAGTTTTGGTTGAAGGAAGTTGGATTTCTCGGACATGTTATATCCGGAGAAGGTATAGCAGTAGACCCCACTAAAGTTGTCACGGTGCAAACTGGGAAGCGCCAACAACAGTTGGAGAGATCCGGAGTTTCCTTGGACTCGCAGGATACTACCGGAGATTCATTGAGAATTTCTCGAGGATTGCGAAACCCATGACAGAATTATTGAAGAAGGATACCAATAATCCTGCCAGACCAAAGCAAGGATTACGAAGTATATTGCGACGCTTCACGTCGAGGACTTGGAGCAGTGCTTATGCGGGAGGGAAGAGTTGTTTCGTATGCTTCACGACAACTGAAACCTCACAAATTAAACTATGCCACACATGATTTGAAGTTAGCAGCCGTAGTGCATGCTTTGAAAACATGGAGACATTTCCTCATTGGAAATCATTGTGAGGTGTATACGGATCACAAGAGTTTGAAGTACATCTTCACGCAGAAGGAGTTAAATCTTAGGCAGAGAAGATGGTTGGAGCTCATCAAGGATTATGATATGAGATTGCATTACCACCCCGGAAAGGCTAACGTGGTAGCAGACGCGTTGAGCCGTAAGAGTCATGTTAACGTCCTAATGACCGGAGGTTTACCAAAAGAATTAGCCGAGGAATTTCGGGAGCTATGCTTGGAAATAGTTCCGCGAGGCTATGTAGCAGCGTTGGAGATTCAATCTACTTTGATGGACAAAATCAGAGAAGCTCAAAGGACAGATAAGGAAGTTGCTTCTATTAAGAAAAAGATGAGCAAGGGAAAAGCAAAGGGATTTTGTGAGGATGAGCACGATACCTTATGGTTTGAGGACCGCGTTTACGTACCAAGTGATCCGGAGATTCGGAAGTTGATTTTACAAGAGGCACATGATTCGCCGTATTCGATCCACCTCGGAAATACCAAGATGTATTTGGATTTGAAGGATACTTTTTGGTGGACCGGAATGAAGAAAGATATTGCAGAGTATGTAGCAGTTTGTGATGTGTGTCAGAAAGTGAAAGCAGAACATCAGAAGCCAGCAGGATTGTTACAGCCATTGCCTATACCCGAATGGAAGTGGGATAAACTAGGCATGGATTTCATCACGGGATTGCCAAGGACCCGTTCAGGCTATGACTCGATTTGGGTTGTAGTCGATCGTTTGACGAAGGTATCCCATTTCATTACAGTAAAGACTACCTACAGCAGTGCCAAATTGGCTAAGATATACATGACAAGGATTGTATGCTTGCATGGAGTTCCGAGGAGTATCGTATCGGATAGAGGAACCCAATTCACCTCAAAGTTCGGAAGCGATTGCACGAAACTTTGGGAACCAGATCGAGTTTAGCACAGCTTTTCATCCACAGACGGATGGACAAACCGAGAGAGTCAACCAGATCTTAGAGGATATGCTGAGAGCATGTGCATTGGATTATGGATCAAGTTGGGATGACAATTTGCCGTATGCGGAGTTTTCTTATAACAACAGCTACCAAACCAGTTTGAAGATGTCACCTTTCGAAGCCTTGTACAGAAGGAGGTGCAGAACCCCGCTATCGTGGGATGAATTTGGAGACCGCCAGTTGTTTGGACCGGATCTGATTAAGGAGTCTGCACGGAAAGTAAAGTTGATTCGCGATAGGCTCAAGGTAGCCCAGTCAAGACAGAAGAGCTATGCAGATTCAAAACACAAGGAGACAGAATATGAAGCCGGAGACAGAGTTTATCTTCGAGTATCTCCGCTTCGAGGAGTTAAGCGTTTTGGTGTTAAAGGAAAATTAGCACCACGTTTTGTGGGACCATACAAAGTTTTGGAGCGTATGGGAGAAGTTGCGTACAAGTTGGAATTACCTGAAGGATTGTTAGGTGTTCATGATGTGTTTCATGTTTCTCAGTTGAAGAAGTGTCACGCAGAGATGGCGGATATACCACTGAGAGATAGTGTGCCACTAGAGGCGATTCAGTTGAATAACGATTTGACCTATGAGGAGAAACCAGTCAAGATTCTCGAGTTTGCCAGCCGAGTCACCCGCAGCAAGGTCATTAAGTTTTGCAAAGTTCAGTGGAGCCACCACACTGAGGATGAAGCCACCTGGGAGCAAGAGGAAGATCTGCTTAAGGACCACCCTCACCTATTTTCTAGCCAACCCGAATCTCGAGGGCGAGATTCATCTTAAGGGGTAGGTTTGTAACATCCCAAATTTTCAATTTGGAATGTTATACATAGAGCATCATTGCATATCATATTTTTGTTGCATTTTTGGCTCGATCCAAGAAATTCTACACAACTCAAGGACCCACGGAGAGAGTTGGGGATTTCGTTATTTTCATATTTGAGTTTTTTTCAAATTTTGAAAATAGGATCATTTGATTTTAATTATTTTATCTTCAATTATTTCTGTTACAGAAATATGAGAGAGGGAATAAAATGACTTTCCCAAAATAAAGAAATAATGAGAATTTAATAATAAAATCAAATAAGATTTTATTTTGGAGTTTTTCGCCATTTTATTTGAATTTAGGAAAAATGTGCGTTTTTAAAAATTGCATCTAGGCACCAAATAAATGTTCATCTAGTCCGGCTTCATTTTAGAAGCCGGGGAAAATTTATTTCGGGATTTTTGGAGTCCGTTTAGTATTTCTTTCGTTTGTTTTTCTGCGTGATTTTTTTTTTAAAAAAATGAACCGCCTTACCGGGCCATACACGAGCGGGACTCCGCCCGGGGGCAGCCTTTATATACCGCCCGCCTTGACCCACCAACCCGCCGCCGAGCCGCGGCCCAACCCGCGCACGCCCAAACCCTAACCCTTAGTCGCCCGCGCCACGCCGCCGCCTCGCCGGAGCCGCCGCCCGCCGCCGGAGCCGCCCGCCGCCGCCATGACCCGCCGCCTGAGGTTCGCCGCCGCCTCGTTTTCTGTGCCGGTTTTTTTTATAAAAACCGATCGATTTATTTAGTTTCCTTTTTTATTAGAACGGTTTTTTTCGGTTCAGTTAAATAGCGAGCGTTCGCTCGTTCATTCATTTTAACGAACGTGTTCGTCAGATTAGTTTCAGTTAACGAACGTTCGTTCGTTAACCTGTTCGTCGTTTTTTCTTTTTCTCGGATTTAATCCGCGATTTTTCTGATCGTGATTCCTGATCTGATTTTCGTTTTAGTATAACTTTTCGCTCGTTTATCGGAATCAGGCGATTCAAGCGCCTGGAGTTTCGTCTCGAAACCCTCTTTCCGAATAACGAACTTAAACAAGTTTTTGCCTCTGTAAAATTTGACTTAGATCCAGATTAGTAAAACAGAGCTGTTTTCTTTCGCCGTTTGACTTTTGTTGCTTCGTTTGATTTGATTCTTTTTTGCAAACCGGAGTTCTTAAGTTGAACTTTCTGGTTAGATCTTTTGTCTGAGTTTTACCTGTGCATTAGATGAGTACTTATTGTATGCTTGTTTGTTTGTCTGCGATAGAATACCCGGAGTGCGCCGCCTATTACTTCGAGTCTCTAGGTTTCGCGGATCATCAGCAAGGCAAGTAACACTTTGATCATACCTTTTCTACTACCTAGTTTTATTGCATTAGATCAATCCTCAAACATTGCATGATTAGGATCTAATTAAATTGTGGGATGGGAAGTAGATGAGGTAGTACCTATTACCTGATTTATATTCAAACCCTTGGGAGTTACTTCTACGTTTGCATTTATGCCATGCTATGCTAGTAGACGTGGATTGGGTGAGTGTATTCCATGACAGATGTGAGAGTGTTAAGTTAATGGTTTATTTAAGGTGGCAACTTAAACACACATCTGGGTGGATTGAGGCACCTGGTTTCCATCAGGACTTGCCTGTATTTCTTCGGACCGACACCCAGGCTCAAAGGGATCATGAGATTATTCATGCTAGAAACTTCCGTGTGTAGCCACATGCTACTATGGGCTCTAGCATAGTTGACTAAGTTGTGCGAACTCTTACGGGTAGACTAGCTGATGTAGGGGTTGTAGGTTGGTACGGTCTACCCACATGTAAGGTGCTAGCGCTTCTGAAAGACTATGTCTCGGTCATCCGTTTCTCAAACACCATGTAGTGCGAAACCAAATGGAGGAGATCGAGTCTTGTGGGGAAAAGTGCACAAACCTCTGCAGAGTGTATAAACTAATCATGGTTAGCCGTGTCCCCGGTTATGGACATCTTGAGTATCTAGTTTCTGGATATCATGTGAATCTCATCATGTTACTCTAATTAATATTGTTGGGTTATTAATGAGTACTTTTAATTGGGATTGAGGATGCTGTCAACCATTCTCAATGTTCAACAACCACCATGATAGTTAAATAAATATTTCCTTTGCAGTAGGGAAAAATTGGCATTACGCAAAACTGTAACCATAGAGCTTTCCACCAGCCATATATGCATGTAGTATAGGCTTACTCTTTCATTATTCTCTATGTGTTACTTTGCCAGCATATTCCTTGTGCTGACCCGTTTTCGGGCTGCAACATTTCATGTTGTAGACTTTTAGACGACGAGTAAGGTGCTTAGGTCGTGGTTCTATACTCAGTGATGCCGTTGGAGTTGATGGACTCGCTTATTCTTCCAAGCCTTCCGCTGTTATCGTTATTAGATGGCCTTAAGCCATATTTATTTTGTTAAGTTCTCTCTTGAGACATTCGATGTAATAAGTGTGTGATTGCTACTCCGTTATAAATCCTTCGAGTACTGTGTGGTGTCAGCATTACTGATCCAGGGATGACACTTGAGCACAGAGATCAGACTGTTTGAGGTCTGGTCGCTACACAATTGGACATCGTCTCTGGCATTAGGGAGGAGGGCGGCTGTGAAATTGGTGCGGTGGGGGTGCCATGGAGGTGGGGCTGAGGTTTCATGCTCTGGAGAAGGGAGCTTCTGGGAGAAGGTGATTTGAGCCCACGAGGTATGAATGGGGTGGGCGGGGGGATTGGGAGGAGTGGAACCATGTCTTCTGAGACGCATTTGTCCGAAATGTGAGGGGAGTTACAGTTCTACCCTTGCCTATAGACTTCTCGGCCCGGTCTGTACCGAGGGTCGGGATAGTAGAGTAACTTTGCTTCTCCCCAAATAGTGGGCGGAGCGATTTGAGGCGAGGAGGGCGTGTTTAGAACTATAGTGGGCGCGAGCGATTTCGGGCGAGGAGAGCGTGTTTTGAAATAGTGGGCGCGAGCTATTTCGGGTGAGGAGAGCGTGTTTTGCCGACTATGGTTTACAAATTATTAGGCACATGTCATTTCGATCGAGGAGAAGGCGCGCTTGGATGAAGTTACGAACCTACCCTCGATGTACAACGGGCCAATTGATGCGTGTCCCACATAGGATGGTAATTTCGTGTCTCCCATTTATTTGCTCGGGCGAATTCCACCGAAAGCGTAGAGGATGTTTAACGGTTCGTTCAAATTTTGGGAGAACGAGCATCCACGTCTACCTTACCAAGTCGATTCGAATCAAATTTTGAAATATTAGCTTGCCACTTCTTTTTTAGATGGAGAGATGATGCTCGGGAGTAATGTGTTTTTACATGCTCGTTGCTAGCGATTTACTATATGAAAAATAGTTGACCCACTCAAAAACGCGTATCAAACCCAATGAAATATCTCGATTCAATGAACTAGCTCGTTCAGTAGGTCAAAATAGTGAACTAAATCCAAAATTGAACACCTCAATCAAGTAGCATGTTGTACAGTGTTATAGTACTCCATGAACATGTTGAAAGTCAAATTAATGAACTAGTTTGATATACGCATATATCCGTTCATGTGTGGATTGCAGATAACATGTTCTCCAATTTAAATATTTGAATGCAAGTTTATATCAAAACATGGTTTATATCAGTCTTTGATGCATAAAACGCGACCTCCCCCTCTCCCGGACTCCTGTTCTCTCTCTCTCTCTCTCTCACTCTCTCGCCGACAATCTTCAATTCTGTCGCACGCATCTGACACAAAAACCTTGTTGGTCCCTCTCCCTTTATCTCTCTCTCTCTCTCTCTCTCTCTTTGTGTGTGTGTGTGGGGGGGTCTTTCTAGTTCGCATTCATATATACACCATCTATAGGTCTCTCTCGTACACTATGTATGATACTCTAGCTAGTCCAAGCTAGATATCTTGGGTGCACTCATCGTACGCACACAAATTCATTGGCTCTTTGCCCGTAACTCTCTCACGCACCACTATGTCGTCTCGAAGCTCTCCCCCCCCCCTCTCAAACTCTCCATCCACCTGGGTCACACATACACATGTATATCTCACTCGCACTCGATAGGCACATCTAAAACTCTATCTCTCTCCCTCGTTCTCTCTCTATCTCACACGCACACACACACACACAATCTCATGCCCAGCTAGCCAAGTATGATGGTCTCTCACTCAATTGTAGGAACATGCAGTCCCCCTTATATGTATATGACTAGCTAATCTTAGTCTCCATCACAAACATGTGCATGGTCTATCTCAATTTCTCTCGGGGCAACTTTCTATCACAAGACGCACTCCCTCGATCTCCCACCCATATAGTCCCCTCACGATCTCGAGGGGATCTCTCTATCACAAAAACATCCTCTCTCCCTCCCCATGCGTCCATGCCATCCATGTGTCCCTCTCGACCTTTTTTCCTTGTTGGCCAGACCTCTATTGGACATGTGCTACAGGGGTGTCTCTCTCCATTGCAAACAATCACACACTAGCTATCTTCGTGTATCTCCTTGCCTCGCTTCCATCTTGGAGATGCATGCGTGATATGTTCGCATAAGAAATGAAAAACACACTCTCTCTAATTTATCGTTTGTTGTCACTTTCTCTTTCACACACATACTCTTTTGCACACTTACTCATTCTCCTTCACACGCACTTGATCTGTCTCGACTGAGGCACTCTCCTCCATCCATAGCACATAGATTTATTGAAAAGTCAAACATCACAAAGTTTGACCATGTACGTGGAGAAAAAGAATGACATCTAGTACGGCAAACATATACCATTAGATTCACCATGAGATGTAGTTTTGTATGATGTACCTTTGGTATTGTAGACATAAATAACATTTGCGTAAACCTGACCAAAGTTTCCAAAGTTTGACTTCTAAAAAATTTACATGCACTGCATTATCGAGCGGATGTAATGTCTCTTTCCCCCTCTCAGCTATCTGACGCACCACTCAGCCTTATCGGGGCTCCTCAATCTCTCTCAAACTTTATTGGTCAGTTTGGTTCGTGGACTGACCCTCATGCCTTGATGGCTGGTACCGCTGGTGTGGACGTGAGATGTAAAATATTTCTGCTGGCCAGGCTTGTGTGGTCTTTGAAGCGTTTGGTTCATGCACAGGCGAGCAAAGCATCAACGTCCCATCAATCAATCCATGCATCAATTATTTAATGCTAATATCCATCCATGTTCTTTGTTAGCCTCGTGGCATACGACTGTGCATGGCCAGCGCTCGAAATCGGTCGCTTGGGCGGGCTACTTGCGATATCCGGAGTTCAGCCGAGGCTAATTAAAGTGCAAGGAACCCAGCCAGCGGGATTTCTTTTTCACAGTGGTAGCAACCAAACAAGTGTGCATGAAATCCAGCCACAACCCTGTGCCACGCATAAAAGATGCTCGGACGCATAAGCCAAACTAGCCTTATATCTCCCTGGTTCACACATACACATGTCTCGCTAGCTTATACATTTAGACCCATCCAACACTCTCGCCCTTGTTCTCTCTCCATGTGACACGCACCCCCCCTAAGTACCATAATCCCTCACTCCATCAACGGCTCTGTTTGGATCCATGGGTTAGAGTTAGTTTGGGTTAGTTTGGAGTCAACTAACCCAAAAAGATCCAAACAAGAGGGTTAGTTTAGGTTAGATGCATCTAACCCATCCAAAAAAACTAACCCATCCAAGAGGTGCTTATTTGGGTTAGTTCTTCTCGGGACCACTAATAAACACTTCTTTTTCTCGCCTCGCCGCAGCAGATCCTCCCCACTTCCTCAAGCTTCTCGTCCTCTCCTCCCTCCCTCTCGCACCGCCGTGAAGGTGCCTCGCCAGATCCACGCTCCATCTAACCCTGCCATCCAAACACCTCTTTACTTAGAGTTAGTTCAGGGTTAGAGAATCTAACTCTAACCTCTAACGAGTTAGAGTATCCAAACAGGGCCATAGGCGCAAGCACTCCCCCCTCCTAAGTATGATTATCTCTTACTAGCCATCAGGAACACACGTATTGTCTCCTTCCATCCATACGTCTATCTCGATATCTCTCGGGGCATCTTCTATCGCGCACACACCTTGTCACTCGATCTCCCACCCATGTAGTCCCGTCACGATCTCTAGGGGATCTCTCTATGACAAACATACACTCTCTCCTCCCCATGTCTGCATTTTCTCCGTACGTCTCTCTCAACCTCTCTCCCTTGTTTGTCAGACCCCTCTTGGCCACGTGCTAGGGGTCTTCCTCTCTCGGTTCCAAACAACCACACACTATCTCCTCACCTTGCCTCCGTTGTCGAAGATGCATGTGTGATATGTTTGCATAAGACACGCACGCCTTTTCTCCACTTTCATCATGTGTTGTCCATGTCTCTTTCACACACGCACACACACTTTTTTCACTCACTCACTCACTCTCTCTCTCTCTCTCTCTCTCTCTCTCTCTCGTTAGGGACTCTGTCACGTCCATAAGCATATGGATGTTTTGAAAAGTCAAACCTCAGAAAAGTTTGACCAGGTATATGTGGAGAAAAACATTTATATCTGGAACGATCATTAGATTCATCACAACATGTACTTACTTCATACTATCATTTATCTTTGGTATTGCAGATATAAGTAAATTCTTTATAAACTTGGTCAAAGTTTCAAAAGTTTGACTTAAAAAAAATGTTGTAACTACATTATCAAACGGAGGGAGTAGCTCTTTCTCTCTCTCTCTGCTATCTCTCACGGGCCTCCCCTCTCACTCGAACTCTCTATACCGACGGATTATACGCTCCTTGTGTCGGTATAGCTCAAATATATTGTTTAGTTGACCGTCAACCAATCCACATGCTGCATTGTCATTTCGTGTTCTGTATCTTGGTGTGCCGGCCCATGTGGCGGTGGGTGAAATTAAGTAAACTAGAGGGCAAACTTCTTGCGCGAAGGACGACTCAAGACAATTCACCAGCTGCGGCGGCATGCATGAAGGACGCACTCACGCACACCCAGCACACAACACACACCAGCAAACGTGTACACCGGCGTCGCCGCCGGTTGAGATGGACGGCGAGGCAGCCAACAAGCGGAGGCCGCTCGAGCCAAAACCGCATCCGGCGAGCGTGGACTTCATCAGCAGCCTCCCCAACGAATCTGCCGTGCGGACCGCCCTGCTCTCCCGGCGGTGGCGCCCCATCTGGCGCTGCGTCCCCCTCAACCTCACCATCGACAGCTGCCTCTGCGACGGGGATTGCAAACGCATGGCCGCAGTCTCCAAGATCCTTTCATCGCACCCTGGGCCAGCCAGACGCCTTGACATCCACATGTTCAGTACCAACTGCAAGGTCCAACCCAAGTTCGATGAGTGGTTCTTATCCCCCGCCCTAGATAAGCTCGAGGAGCTCAGCTTTGAAGATGGACGATGTCGCTCTCTGCCACCGTCCGCGCTCCGCCTCACACCAACGCTGCACCGCGCCAGCTTCAGCTCCTGCTATCTTCCCCAGATTAATGCCACGCCCGCCCTTCTTCTCCCTCAACTCAAGCATCTCGACCTCTTCGACATTGTCATCTCGAAGAAGGCTATGGAGCACCTGCTCCGCAGCTATACTGCGCTCGAGTACCTTCGTCTTGAGCAGATCCACGGGTTCATTAGCCTCCACATCGCCTCGACGAATCTCCGATGGATTTATGTGTCTTGCTGGACCCGCAACAAGACATCAATTGGGAAGAGATCACTCCAGCTGTTCCACGTTATGGTCATTGAGAATGCGCCTTTCCTTGAGAGATTGCTTGTATCGGATCTAGAAGGTCCAACAAAAATCAGGGTCATTGATGCTTGAAATTGACAGCGTTGGTGTACTCGTCGCCAAATTCTCGAACTCTTTATTGGGTCCGTAATCGTTCAGGTACAACACTCATCTTCTTCTCCGTCTTCTTGAAATTCACATTTTTAAATTTCTTCTTGATGTATTTACGACCATCTTCCGAAAATGATTCCCACAAGCTTGACCCAGTCCATGCGCACAGTGAAGATCTTAGCACTAAAATCTATCGACCCCAATCTGGATCAAGTTGTTGGATTCCTTACATGCTTTCCATGCACGGAGAAGCTACTCACCAAGGTGAAACTTCTTTCCTATTAGTAAACTGTAATCACAAGGTAACTCAATTTTTTCGTAATTTTCCCAAATTACGATGACAAGTGTAGTGTTCAAAACTACATCTACGCACTGCACCGAAAGAAATGTTTTTAGTATTTTTTTCTCACGTGATCACCTGCATCATTTTTATGCTGTACTACTATAGTAGCCTAGGCTAGTCATAGTGGAAAGTAACTTAGACTACTCCAATAACTCTATGGTTACCCTAAGAGCAAGTACTACCTCCGTCTGGTTTACTCTTCCAATTTTGTAGTATCAAAATTTGACTATAGATTTAATCGACAAAATGTTAATGCATGTCACTAAGAACTATATCGTTGGATTCGTATTTGAACATAATTTCAAATGGTGTAATTTTTAGTGACATGCATTGGCATTTTCTTAGGTAAATCTATGGTCAAAATTTTATACTAAATACGAGTAGTATTCCTCCGTCCCAAAATTCTTGTCTTACATTTGATTAGATACAGATGTATCTAACACTAAAATGTAACTAGATACATCCGTATTTAGACAAATTTAAGACAAGAATTTTGGGACGGAGGGAGTACAAAAGTGGGCTATGTAGGCCAAAACACGTGCCAAATTCACTTGTGATGCATTTGGCATCGATGCCCTCCATTGCTCACTGGTGCCCCAATCTGGATCACCTACTTTTCTCCGGTGCCAAATTAACTCACGCAATGAAAAAACACTACATGGGGAGAGAGAGGACCGAGGCAATAAAAAACACTTGTTTGGGAGAGTGAGAGGCTGGTGTAGTTGGTTTGATTGATTTGTTTATACATGTGGGTCTGTGTGCAGTGGTGCCAACTCTCTCACATCGCGAGAGCGGTGCCAAAATCTTTTGATTTGACATCGATGCGTATTATGTGGCATACTTTTGCGAAATATGGCATCGGCCACATAGTGGAAGGCAACAAATGCCCAAGCTCTTCATGTGCTCCTAGTTAAATGAGAGGAAGCAGAAGATAGAGAGAGAGAGAGAGAGAGTGAAAAAATATCACTAGCCAGCCAACCCTATCGTACGAGCTAATGATATTGGTACCTCTTGATGACACGGCAATCTTATGCAGCCAGCTGCTCTAATATGTTCTCTTCTTTTGCAGATAAAAAAAGACCCGAAAGTGAAAAATGTGTTGCACTATAACAATCTCATCGAATGCCTTGATCTCCATCTTACAGAAATTGATTTGATCGACTACCGAGGCAGCACATCTGAGATTAAATTGGCTGGGTTCTTTGTTCAGAGGCAAGTGTGCTCAAGATAATGAGGTTTGGCGTTCTCTGGCGCAACAATGAATGGTGTCTTGATCACCGCATAGCGTCTAAGCCTAAATGACAAAGTCTCATGAAGCTGAATTTGTTTTTGAAACATCAAGTGGCCAGAGACTCGAAAACTTATTTTCCCATTAGTGACTTGTCAGGGCGGTGGATTTTAGTTTGTACGATAACGCTGCATCCACCTAAAGTAACGAAAGTTCTTACGTAAACTTACTAGTAATTCCCTCTTCCTAGGTGCAGCATTACTCCTAACATTTGTAATATCAGTTTGAAACTTGTAATATTGCCGTGTCCTATTCCTGCGTTTTCAAAATCCTGCGAATCAAACAGGTCCTGAGTTTGTGATGATGTTGTGCCTCCCATCTTTCACCAATAGCCGTCGGATCTAGATCTGACGCATACAAACCAAGCTTCTCCATTTTTGCAGAAAGATGCCCGCACTTGTTCCCTATTTACAAACAACTCCTTGTCTCTCACAATCAGCCTTATCTCCTCCCCACCACATCTATAAGGTTGTGGAAAAATCTGGCATGATGGCCGCTGCCGGAGCCGTCACCCCCAATCTTGGTGTTCCGTGCAATGGACGGGCATCTACGCACGGGAAATTATGTCGAACAGGGGTAGTTGTAAGCAGGATAGCTCTACAGCCATGATGATAGTGACTGCAGACGATGAGGTTGACTATGGTATGCCGAACAAGGCGCCTATACTCAGGTGTCATCTCCGGCGCAGGGTCTTGTCACTTCACTGTGAGGAGAAGCACGTAATAATTTGACCAACGGGTAGTACAGTGCTAGTACTCCTAGGAGTACTACATTGGTAGTACTACTACTAGTACTAGTAGCACCACTGTGTGGATTTAGGAGTACTAGCACGTCCATCTGGATTTTAGTATTTGACTAGCAATATCTAGTAATGCATGTCACAAAAAATGTACTACCCCCTCTGTAAATAAATACATGGTGTTTTATTCCTATCTGCGAGATAACTTAAAGTTTTTTGCTAACTAGAGTACTAATAGGATTACATGCAATGAACTAAACACTTGCATGTCATGTTTGGTAGTCTCAAGTCATTGAAAGCATGCACGGCCCACATCTCTCAGTGGTTGATATGTCACGAAATAAGAAACAAGGAGGAGTTAATGCACCGTGCCTAAGTGTTTTGGGATTATTTGGTTTTCGTAATGTGACTTACACAACATTTTTGTTTACATGCATTAACATTTCATTAGTTAAATCAAAGGTCGAAACTTGGTGCAAAATGCAAAGGGGACCAATAAACCAATAAACATCAAACTTCTCTCGTTTGGCCCCAACTAGAGGTCCGGTGAGATGACTATACTGCACCAGCACAGAGGGGGACGCAACTTCATTGACTTACAAAGAATCGCCTTTGGGTGAATGACACGTGGGCCAAGGGGGTGGCTGGCCCACCTATCATACAGCCAAAGGCAGGTGCAGTAGAGGGCCGAGGAGTAGTACGAAATCCTACGCACCTACGCACGCTAACCAAGGGCAAGAGTTATCACTAGAATCGCACGATCAGTTGACTAGTACCTCCGTCCTGGTTTATTAGTCTCCTTTGTAATTTGTGCTAAATTTTGACCAAAGATTTAACTAACAAAATGTTGATGCATGTCAAAAAAAATTATATTTTTGGATGCGTATTTGAACATAGTTTTCAGTGATATAATTTTTAGTAACATGCCTAAATATTTTGTTAGTTAAATCTGTGGTCAAAATTTGACACGGATTACAATGGGGACCAATAAACCAGGACGGAGGTAGTAGAAGCTAAGCTAGACCCATGGAGGCGAGGAGCGCGAGCATCAGCCGGCTGTGCCAGATGGGCCACACGACGCCTGCGCCCGGCTGTGAGGAACGTCTCTGTGTAGTATTGCTTGAGGCGGAGCAGGCGAGGCCACTTGGACGAAGTCGTCTCCTTGTTTGACGAGGTCCTCGTCTGCTTCCTCGACAAGTTCACCGTCGTCAAGAAGCTCATGGACGACTTTTGACGTAAGCCTCCAGCCGACGCGCCCAGCTCTGCGATGCCCGCCACCCTCAACGGCCACTATGGTGACAACCTCTTCGACGTCTTGGTGGCCACGAGATCGCCGCCCGTCGCGCGGAGAATGTCCACCTCGAGGTCGCGCTTCGCCAGCCCAGCGCTCTGGCGCACAGAAGACACCATCGACATAATCACCCACGCTTCACGCGCATGCAAGAGGAGGACGATAGGACGCTGGCCTTCTTGGACCGCAGGGCAACCTTGGACGGCCTTTGTTGGAAGCACGTTGAGCTCGCCGCCAACGCCACTGCTCCTCGCACGTCGGTTGGTGACCCAGCGCACTAGGGCGTGATGATGTCGTTGATGGATCCGTATGTATTTTTATCTTTCCGTCAAATCCATGTAGTAGTATATGATACTACAGTAATTATCTTACCTTTCGCATCAACTTCATAATTTTCATACGTACTCCATGCATGAACGGCGCCAGAACCAAACTTCTCATTACTCTAGGCAAAATCGTTATTTTCTATCTATCGATCGCGCCATGGAGCAGAACCAAATTTTACAAGTTACGAGTTCAAAAGGAAAAAGCCTGCCGTGTTCGCGTCGCACCCCCACACGGTTGGTCCGGCACGCCGCTCAAGTGGGAATGCATGCGGTGTTGCATTTTTCACTTACAGGTGGGACCGTAGTTGAGCAAACCGACTATCGGCAAACCCCCATCCCGCCCACCGCGCGATGGCTGAGAAAACAGGAGGGAGAAAAGATGGTCAGAGTACGGACTCCAAGAAAATTGGTGTCGGTTGGGACTCGTGTGGGTGGCGTGTGCCGTACTGCTAGACGTGAATGCTAGTTATGGCCCATGCCACCCCACTATATCAAGCCTATATCGAGGTACGTAGAACAAATTTCATGCAGTCGGTGCTCGCACTTCAGATCGCTTCTTCTCACCAGCCAATGGACGCTGGAGCCCATCGTCTGCTTGCTCACATGCAGTCCCACATGTCGCTGAAAACGCATAGCGGACCTAATCGAACCCGCACATCTTTCACCTCGGCGTCTTTGGTGATGAAAAACAAATCCAAGAAAGATCTTCGGTGGCCGCTTTTGGAGTTACTCAAGAGTAGTAAGATTCTGTTTGCTGATTTAACCCAAGATGCACATCTCGTGGCTTCAACTACCACTCTATTTTCTTTCATGACACGACACTGGATCTTTGGATGTCCCACGTGTTGGGAAAAGGAGGAAGAACCCGACCAAATCTTTGGTTGTGCTCTTAGATTAGACTAGTTGTGCTAACTTAAAAAATTTATTGTGTACTCCCTCCGTTCCAAAATACTTGACTTCCATTTGTCCAAAAATGGATGTACCTATATACTAAAACATGTCTAGATACATATATATTTTGACAAATAGAAGGCATGTATTGTGCAACGGAGGGAGTAGAATGGATGCAAGTTTTTGTATTGGGAAGAAGAGTACATCCATATATTGATAGAGCACAATTTAGTAGATGTTCTATCACTTTTAGCTAGCACAGAGGCTATAGATGAGATTAGTGCACTTGTTGATACTCCTACTTGGTATGCGTGTTGCTGCTTAGATGCAGAGAAAAACGGACCGGAGGGAGTACTAGAATAGAGGCTAGACATGAGACTAGATGCGAGGAAGCAACGTCTACTTCTTTACACTAAAAGAAGAAAGAAGCACGCAAGATCGAGCCTCCGCAGATCAACAATGAATGCATCGAGAAGGCACTAATCCAACTTACACGAGTAGTAAAATGTATTCTTGTGGTTCTTGTTTTCTTTGGTCTTGCTTTTCTAGTCAAAATTATCGTTGGAGTTCGTGCAAAACGGAGGTCCGTTTGGGGTCGTGCGTTGCAGTTGGCCTTACAAGTGGGACCGCAGTTAAGGAAACCGACTATCGACAAACCCCCACCTCGCTTGCCAAGGTGACCGAAAGTTAGAGAAACGATGAGGTTGAAGAGATTGCTTCTACAGACTCCAAAAAATATGGTGTCGATGGAAGTTGTCTTTGGTGGCGTGTCTTTGTACTCTCGGACGTGAATGCTTGTTCCGACCCATGCCACCCTACTACTCCTACTACTTACTATATAGTACTACTAGTATCGAGGATTCGGGTGCTGGTTACGTAGTACAATATGGCTACTGATAAAACACCATACGACGCTTGTGAAGCATGTGAAGATATTAAAAATAGTGTACTACTATTGTTGATTGGAATCATCCGATAACCTGTTGCAATGCACGTACAATTATGTATTCTGAAAATATTTTTTTGCCTCGTCGCACCACTCACTCAGAGAAGCGACTCGAAAGGCATTCATAAATTTAGTAAGTTTATCACAGGCATATCATTTTATTACATACAACAGGTCATCAACCCACATCGACCACGAGGATACATTATAAATACTAAAGTTTTCACCACACAACAAATAACAAGCAATGAAACAAACTTCAACTCAACCATTCCTTGGCGTTGGAAACACTTTCTTTGAACCACAAGTGATTCTCTGGGATGGGCCATCCATTGTCGATCTGGAGACCAACGCAGGACTGATCATCCAGGCTGAAGCGGCCTACTATATCGATTACCGGTAGGAAACCACCCAAATGTCTGAGGTATAGACACAGTTGCTTCTCATAAATGGTAGTAACATTGTGTCAACAACAGTTGGATCGCCTTTCACCATCATTGGATAGTTTTGTCCAAGGAAGAGCGAGTTTTCTCCAAGACTATCAATTCTGTACCAGGGAGAAGGAGTTGGCGCTAGCACACTAGTATCCATCCCGAATACCATTCAACGGGTGTTGGAATAGGTCCGGAGAGTGCGACCATGGGAGACTACACCTGCCTCCTTAGCAGTAACATCATCAGTGGGCTGTATACACACGAGAAGAGGTGATCCATCGGAATTAGTTGCGGTAGCCAAATAGTATATGAGCGCTGCTCGTCCTCATGCTCGTGATCATCACCATCATCATCTCCCCTTGGTTATAAAAATCTTCAAGTATAGGTGGTGGAATGTTCACAGACCTTGGAAACACAAGAAGAAGGTTAATTAGTAAGGCTGGCCATAGTGGGGGTAACATAAGTAGTATCATGCACTTGGGACTGCATAAACATGCTTATGTGGCGTGCAATTAAGGAAGTGAGAGATGGTTATAGTAACATAGGTAGATACCGTAATATAATAAATGTGATGCTACTATGTGTCATGCATGGCAATAAATGAGACCACCTATGATACTAATCTAAGATACTATGCACTAAAGGGAAACTTGCTAACCCGCATGCATGTGGATGAAACAATTATAATTATGGTGGAAGACAAACGTACCGAAACAACGAGGATGCCATGCAAAAACAGTGCCACGAGTAGTGGCAGCAAACGCAAGGCCCTCGTATTGAATTGCATCACAGTACTCATCCGTACGTAAACTGATTTTGAGCAATATCCATCCACTCAAACCAATGAGGACGGCAACAAGCTTGTCGAAGATAGCAACAACTTCATAGTTGTTGTAATTCCAAGAGCGGTTGGGGACTCGAGAAATTGCTATCTTCCGTAGAAGACAGTCACCATGATTGTATTTGAACGTGCGTACAATACCGGTGTGCTCAACCTGCAGGCGATCTGCTGAGATTTTTGGAAGTGGAACCCGGTCACGAGTGTACACATTCACAAGTTCCCACTCGCGGTTGGACCCAATGTAAACAACCCAATCTCCATTTGCGCCTACCCAAGCCTTGACCTCAAGCGATGACATCTTAACATCATACGTATCATTATCAAGCGGCATCAACTTGCACAGGGCGAGGCCTCCGTCGTGACAGCGCCAGTCATCAGGGTCACGGCAAAGAAGATAGGGGATATCAAACCGCTCCTTGACTCTTGGGTTCCTTGTAATGATGTTATATAGTTGAGTAGAGAATGGGCTTGAACGAACCTGCCATGCTAGCCGAGGTGATGACGTCACACCGATCAATGAGTTCCTCCACCACGTAATCTTTCAGATCGGGGCAAGAATAACGGGGTCGTTTCCGTCCTGTTCCCTCCATGAAGAAGATGATCGAACAATGGCAGAAGAAAGGGTGAAGGGCTGAAGGAAAATGGAGGAGGGAGAGGAAGAGCGTCTGACAGCGATTCCAAATCGAGAGGGAAAGGTGAAGAGTCGGTGGGCGGTTGCCGGTTTGCCACGGTTCACGAAGGGGCGCCCCGGCCTACACGTCGGTTTGGAAATACTCCTACTACTCGCCGTCGTCTCACTGATATGTGGAACGGGACCACATGTCAACGAAACATGGTGTGTAATTTCTCGTGAAAAATGCAATCTGGCCGCGTTGTCCCGAGGTGCCGCATCAGTTATTGACCTTTATTTTTTTAATGGCATGCCGTTCAGTTTTGAAGCACGACTAAATGGTATTGTACGCAGAGAAAATATAAACTACTCTACCACTACTCCACCTCCAGTACTAGTAGTATAAAGAAGATATATAGGCTGGAGCTTCAGCGCTTTCTTGCCAAGGGCTGCCCACTTATTTCTCACACTACCACCCTCTCCCCAGATCTAAAAAAGACGGCCCCTCTCTCCCTCCTCACCGGTGGTCACAGATCCATTGGGAAGAAAAGGACGGCAGCTGACGTTGACTTGTCATCGGCGTAGCGAGGTCACGACCGACGACAAGGTCGTGCTCTCGCACCAAGCGCCCGCAGGATGGCCTCCGTCCCCAAGCTTCGCTGCCGTAGTGTGTGCGGAGGGCGGCGACCACGAGCGAAGCCACTTCCCCACGACCCTCAGGTATGCTACCTCTTTTCGAACCATACCCTTGTTCTATTGCCCCATCTGGCACGTCGTTGCATATGGATCTTTTTCCACTCCACCATCTTCCCAATTTGCTATCCTCTGCTCTGCTGGCCACGCAGACAAAAACCATAATTTGCACTATTAAAGGAAACCCTACTTCATGCAGACTAATGCATGTCTGGGTTGAATAAGGAAAGGAAGGGAGACTGTCTTGCCCAAGAGAGTAGGCATCGAACCCGCATCTAGGTTGAAAAGGGGAAAATCAGTAGCTAAGGAACGAGTCTCGTGTCTCTTGGTTGAAGAAGGGTAGAAAGGCATGACAACGCAATAGAGAATGACCAGGTCGATCGGTTTGTTGTCCTCACATAGGAAAAATGTGGCTAAAGAGAACAAAAATGGGATGTAATCCACATATGCTGCCTGGATATTTGTTGCTCTGGGCAACCATACCTCCCTCACCACTCTACGTCTGTGGAGGTACATCGTATTGGTGCGCCCACTGTCCGAATGGGCCTCCCATGCTCTTATTGCCACTTTTTTTGCTGTTAGTATAACGCCATCAGTCAAGTCAAGCAATGCTACTGCTAAAGTGATGCCACATTTAACTAATGCTGCTCTCAGTCTAATGCCACAGAAAAATTTAAGCAATGCCATTTAATGTCACTGGATCATTTCAGGGTTAGCTGTTGATTGTGGATGTATTAAAGATTTTTCAGCTAAGGCATTCTAATGCTATTGCACGCCCAAGATACCAACGATGAAACTTGTTACTACCTTCAGATTTTTGCGTTAATGCTTATAGATTACATACCTCACTTTCATGAGATAAGTTAATTTTTTTGTACAGTGTCACCAAAATGCCAAGGCGCTGATGTCATTTTATTTTGTTTAAACTGCACAGACAATTATCTGGACAACAGGAAAGGTCAAGAGTGGCCATCTCCTCCTCCGGCTGTTCTCTTGATTCGTTCGATCATGTTTTTATGTTTGATCGATTATCAAGATTGGGATAGCAATTTTTAAGCCCCCCCCCCCGAGTTCGAAATGATATTTACCTTGGAGGTACATGGTTTGCAATTTTTTTATACTGTCATTAGTTAATAATGCTAGTTACCTTAAGACTTTTGTATTTGGTTTAATGCTCATGCACAGCTAGTATACCAATGCTGAAACTTGTTACCTTTACTTTTTGTATTGTTAATTCTTATAGAAACCTTCCAGTGCTAGAGTTTATTGAAATCTTTTCAGTAAAACCATTGTACTGTACCATGTAATAAACTAACTACTCTACTGTTGCACTAGCCACTGGATTAGTGTATATTTGAAGTATTCGAATGGTGTTGCATTAACTATGGACATAAATAAAGTGTGGCAAGCTTTCCCAGATATGTGCTCAAGAAAACTACTACATGTTTTTCTAAATACTAGACGTTTGGGTACTTTAAATTGAACCGCGAAAATGTCTTATATTAAGGAACAGAGGGTGTAGAGTTCACTCAAATTATCCCGGTAAAGCTAGTCACACCTTTGTTAAAATTAATGTTCATTATGTTATCGGAGGAGGTTTGTATGTTTGTCTCTAATGCCTGTCTACTACAACCCGACATCATGATGTAATGTTAAGTCATTTCCTTTTGTACAGTGTCACTAAATTGTCAAGGCGGTGATGGCATTTTATTTTAGTAGAACTGCACAAAATTTGCTTAAAAGAAGAGGAAAGGTCAGGCATGGCTCAGTTTTTTCTTTCAGAAAAAACTATGTATGCCTTCCTGACATCAGCCGCTATTCCTTTATTTATTCCTTCAAACAGGTGGTTAGAAACAGTCTTGCTACCTTTTCCCATTAAGAAATTGGAATGCTTATATTTGTGAGTCTATGGTTCAACTAGTGCCACTTTTATAGTAATCACACTTTCAATATCTATGCAAACAGGGATGCTCGATTTTAGTGGAGCTGCACAAAAAGTCCAACTAGTTCAACATTAGGAGCATGTTTTTTCCAAACCTTTATATCCAATTGGTGGCACTATGAGCTGTTCATTACGAAGGTAGATGGTTTGCTACTATCTTGCTACTCTTTTTGTACTGTCATTAGATAGTAATACTAGTGGTTTGCATGTGAATTTATTGGCAGGGTGGACCTACATTGGAGGTGCAGGACAGGATTCAATGATTGGATGCTCAATTTTGGTTGTATTGATTTCACCTCTTCCATCACTGCGGACATGGTGTGGTATATGTTTACTAGCTGCTTGATATTTGTGCGCAGAGATGTTCCGCCTGCTGCTATTTGGCAAACAAACGAATTGTCCGCAATTTTGGTTGAACTGCACCAGAGAATAGTATAATCACTGCATGCAGTGCCATTTGAAAATAGACACAAAGATTGGATAGTCAATTCATGGACTGCAGAAAAGTAGTACTATACTATTTACTGGCCAACACTAGGTGCTTCATTGCTTTGGTCTGATTATACAATGGGCATCATTTTCCCTAAGTTAAAGTTTGTATTCCGAAAATAGTCTCGCAGTGTGATCGAGAGAAGACCAAATCATATTGCAGTGGATGTTCCTCCATCATGTGTGGTTCATTCTCATGGTTCCAAATTGGTGAAACCACTTACGTTTGCAAGAGGAATTGTAGACTTCACAAACAAATTTGTCTTTCAGTCTGTACTGAATGTTGGCGAAGAGAAGCATCCATGTTAGTAGGAAGAACATATGTTTTTTCGGCCGATCTTTGCTTTTGGAGCTACATATTTTTATATGATCTGTGAATCATTGAGAAGCATTAAATTTCTGTTCGCTCAGTGTTTACAAGTTACTGATCGATCACTAGCTAGGCTACAAATGCGCTCCTGGCAGTTTTATTTGCGCCGCAAGATGCGAAGTGGCAGTTTTTTGAATAAAAATGCCTACCTCTGAAGAAACTGAGAAGCTACACTATCGATCCTACACAGATAAAAATGCCAACCTCTGAAGAAACTGACAAGCTACACTATCGATCCTACACGGATAAATAGCGGATCACACACGTACTACCTCCTTTCCGGTTTGCAGGGCTCAATTCAAGAAACGACCTACTTGATCCTACACGAATAAATAGCGGATCACGCACGTACTAGTACCTCCTTTACGGTTTGCAGGGCTTATTTCAAACCTCTCACCAACCAAGGTACTCCCTCCGTCCGGGTTTATTAGTCCCGTGAGCAAAGCAGCAAGACCAAGGCATGGCAATAATTAACGGGATGCAGAAGTTTAAGCCTAATTAATTCCAGCGATTTAAGTGGCTGCATGCGTGCCCTCGGCTGCGACTCGTTGCATCTTTGCCAGCGTCTGCTGCGGCGATTACGAGTCCTCGCATGCAGCCGGCCGTAAATAAGGCAGCTAATCGATGCGAAAAAAGATACGCTTTAATTGTTGCGGGCTTTTAAATCCGTGAAATCATTATTGACAAGGAGGGAGATGATTCGAGTGCACTCGTTTGACCGCCATGCCGGGCGTGCGACCAGACGGACGGGACGACACGATCATAATTTCAGTTTCCCTAGTTTTCCACGGCAAGTCGGCGCGTTAAGCCATTATGCATTGAATTCGATGACCGTCGCGCTACCTTCCCCTATAAGTACTGTTTCTCGGCCTTCTCCAGCCACCGTGACCCAACTCGCCATATCCTCATAAGCCCCCACCGCCCGACGTCGCCGCCACGTCGCCATGCCCCCGCCCGTCCGCGGATGGCGACGCCGAGGCGGTCACCGCCGAACTAGTGTTCGGTTTTTCACCGGAAGGCGAGCGGAGGAGGAGGCATTCTATCTGTCTTGAGATGGCAATGCGCAGATCGAGGAGTTGTTGGAGCGCGAGCGCATGGCGGAGGAGCAGGAGTTGTTGAGCGCGATCACCGCTGGCGGAGGAGCAGCGTATCGCTGACGAAGCCGCCAGCGGGACATGGAGCAGCAGCAAGACCGACGCTTCTGAGTCGCGAGCAGAGCGCAATCGGGCCGACTACGTGGAGGCCGGGCGCCGCAAATAGCCCCGAGGCTGTCGGGCACGCACGCGTCATGACGCCGATTTTACTACCAGCTTGTCAAGTGGGTTTCCGGCTTGGAAGCAGCTTCGGTGGACCACGCCCGGCATGGAAAGGGCCAACGCAGCGTGAGCAACGCGCCCTATCGCACCTCCGGCAAGTCCGAGGCGAGGCGAAGACACCAAAGGTGCGGCGTTTAGCGTGTACCGGCATCGTCTAGTTAGCTAAGAGTAAGTTAGTACTTGTCTAGTGGGAGTAGATAGTTAACTTGGCTATGATGGTTGTCAACGTGGAAGTTCAAGATTACTCTATATGTGGATCGGACACATTACTTTGCTCAATGTTGAACTTTCCGTTTGAATGTATGGAATGGGCTGTTATTTTTTAAATGGGTTGTATTTGTCCTCCACGGGTTTAGAGGCTGACTTGTTGGCCTAGCAAGTTGACGCGTACACAATCGGGGAGATGATTGTATGTGGAGAGGATGACAAGGGACCCGCCAAGGTCATGGCGATGCACGCAAGAAAGTGCCTCCTTATTTCAAGCCAATAAAAAATGGCTCCTCCTAGTGGATTTCGACATCCGGGTCCCATGCCATTGTCAACATAGTCAATAAACGAGAGAATTACTGTGAGCGGCTGACACGGGGACCCAAAGCTCGCCCGATTATTTTTGTTTTGGGTTAATTTGATAAATGCCTCAGAAATGCCACCGCAATTTCCAAACTTTGAAAATGCCATTTCATGCCATTTCTAGTGGCATTTTTTGAAGTCTGGAGTGGCGTTTTTCAAAGTTTGCAAACTGCAGTGGCGTTTTTCAAAGTTTGCAAAAATTGCAGTGGCATTTTTCAAAGTTTGGAAATTGCAGTGACATTTTTATGAATCGCCATAATTGGAGTGGCATCTGTATAATTTGTTTTTGAGATGGAAGCAGGGTGTCAATTGGGCTGTGCGGGACACTCTGGCCTGTCTAGACAACATTTTCTTTTATGTTTACCACAGACCAGCCCAGTAGTTTTTTTTCTTTTTGAAAATGGCTAGCCAGTTTTTTTGTGATTTGTCAAGTAAGTCACTTTATCAGGCCTGTTGGGCTGCAAATATTTAAAGACGAGGAGAGCTTCATTAATTTGGCGAGAAAATGGCCTATCAAGAATGAGAAATGTGTTGTACATTTTTAAAACACATCAAACCGGCAATTAGTTTCAAATATCTTTTTTTCATTTCAAGATTTTAAATTGCATTGATTTTTATGCGTGGACAATTTATTGGATTTTATATTGATATACATTTATTTTAAAATCAGTCTGAATGTGACTCGAGTTTCGAGATTAAAAATAGTTCAGACCGCACCGACATATGCAAAATTTCGTATAATTTTTTAACCGTGGCCACAATATGGGCTGTAATGCTAACAAAAAGAATATGGGCTCCAAAAAAACCCGTAAGAATTAGCAAATGGGAGATAAACTATTTGAAATAATGGCAGATGGGTTGTATGTTGTTTTCCACAGATTTGAGGCTTTCCACAGATGGCCTGTATACTGTTGGATGTCCATCCAACGGCCGTCGTGCTTCTTCAATCTCTGCTCTTCCTGCTCCAGCCGCTCAAACAAGCGCCGGCGGGACTGCCTGCTCCCTCCTCCTCATGCGGCCGTGTCTTTGCTGAGCCTCACCGCACCACTGCATTCCCATCGCTGGCCTAGCCATCCCTCTACTCACCCACACATGCCGTTATTCTCCGGCGATGGCAGACGAACGGTAAACCCTCGTACTCCTCCGCGTGGGAAACAAGCGCCGAGTATTCCTCGGCTCCGTGTTGTTCCTTCCTAGGCCTCGCCGTCGTCCCATCACGGTGCTCTCGGCGCGGCCTGGTCAACATGGTCAATGAACGACATCCATCGGAAGTGGACTGTACGTGGAGAGGCTGACAGCTGGTTCCACGGCCGCACGCAAGGAAATGCCTCCTTATTATACGGAAAATAATGATTCCTCCACCTGACACCTGGGACCCACCGAAAGGGCCTCTGTATTTCACGAAAAAAACATTACCACCACTGACAGCTCGGACCCACCAGCTATATCTTCGCACGCAAGGAAGTGCCTCCTTATTACGCCCAAAAAAAAGAATACTCCCCGCTAGTCGGGACCCAAAGATAGTGGGCCTACTAAGTTGACGGGGACGAAGGGCTTTGTCAACTTAGTCAATATGCACGATTCTAGCTCGACTAACCGTACGATGTCCATCCAACGGCCGTAGTGCTTCTTCAACCTCTGGTCTTCTTGCTCCAGCCGCCCATAACAGCGCCGGTCGTGGCGCATGCTCCTGCCTCCCGTGGCCGGATGTGCTGCCGCGGAGGCCTCACCGCCCCCTACTATTCCCACCGCTGGCCGGGCCTGCGGCGGCGGCAACCTCGCACCGCGGCAGAACGATGAACCCTCGTACTCTTCCAGTAGCGGGCTTCCACCGTCGTGTCTTCCCGGCTCCCGTAGTCCCTTCCTAGGCCTCATTGTCGTCCACCGCCTGGTGCTCTCGACGGCGTGGTCAACCTGGTCAAGGAACGACTTCCATCGGACGTGGATCGTATGTGGAGAGGCCGACGGTGGGTCCACGGCCGCAGCAAGGAAGTGCCTCCTTATTACGCGGAAAATAATTATTCCTCCACCTGACAGCGTGGACCCATCGGATGGGCCACCGTATTTCGGGAAAAAAACGTTTCCCCCCTGACTGCTGGGACCCACCAGCTACACCTTCGCACGCAAGGAAGTGCGTCCGGGCAAAAAAAAACCCAAAATGATTCGCCCCCCTGACTGCTGGGACCCACCAGCTACATCTTCGCATACAAGGAAGTGCCTGACAGTCGGGACCCACCTGGTCGAAGCGTACGTAGCGTTGTCATTCTGGTCGCGAACGGTAATGCGTACATCTTGGTCGTTGTAGGCGTGCGTGTCGTAGTAGAGGCGCCGCGTAGCATGTACACGTAGGAAATGCGGTGGCGAGGTGCAAGAAAGAAAATACGGCCATGTACGTACATACGGGCAGGGTCTCGAACGCCTACTCGCGCATGTACATGGCTGGGTCGGAACGGAGAAACAGCGTCGTCGTGTTCATGGGGAGCCAACCGGCTGGGTCAGAACGGAATGCGTGGTCGTGTTCATCGGGAGGTCTTGGACGGAACAGACGATGGAAAAGACGCCTGGCGTACCGCAGAACGGAGGAAACAGACGTCCTACGTTTTGAACGGGGTCCTGTTGATCGGGAGGGATGTGGCATACCGCAAAACAGAGGAAACAGACCTCCTACGGTCGAAACGGGGTCCTGTTGATCGAGAGGGGTGTGGCGTACCGCTAAACGGAGGAAACGGACCTCCTACGGTCGAAACGGGGGTCCTGTTGATCGGGAGGGGTGTGGCGTACCGCAAAACGGATGAAACGGACCTCCTACGGTCGAAACGGGGGTCCTATTCATCGGGAGGGGTGTGGCATACCGCAAAACGGGACTCCACGGGATACTGTTCATCTCCACCGTCGACCTCCTCCAGCCTCCACGGGCTCCTGTTCATCCAGCCTCCGTCGCGCTACTCCATCAGCTCTTGTTCAACCACCCCTCCACGGGCACCCCTCCACCGTCTACCGTTCATCCAGCCCTCCACACCACGGGGTCCTGTTCAACCACCCCTCCACGGCCACCCCTCCACCGTCTACTATTCATCCAACCCTCCACACCACGGGGTCTTGTTCATCTAGAGGAAACGCCACCGCTCACTGTTCATCCAACCCCCTCCCCCCCCCCCCCCCGCAACGCTCACTGTTCATCCAAATCGATCAGCTCCAGTTAGTAGCAGTAGCGAAGGAATCGCTCCATCGAGTTCAGTTAACAGCCATCGATCGATCGCTCAGGTTCAGTAATCCATAGCCTGCAGTGCAATCGCTCGGGTTCAGTTAGAGCCCAATGCCTCGCTCGGGTTCAGTTAGAGCCAACGCCTCGCAGACAAGCGCATACGTACGAGAGAAACGCGCATCACTCGGCCCCCGACCTCCCATCGTAACCGGCAACTCCCCGAAATTTTCCTCCCCCTCGCTTCTACCACGGTTTTTTTCGTCATGGACGGCCCAAAGAATGTCATGCAGCTGCGTCTCCGGCCCGCCCAGGACGAAAAGCCCATTTTCTGTCATGATTTTCTGTCATAGAAGTAGGAGCCCACCACATCTATGATGATACCGGGTTTTGTCATAATTATCATCATAGAAGTGTCATATGTATGATAGAAAAAAAAATTCGTTCGGCCCAAAATGTCACGGATGTGTCTTTTTTTTGTAGTGGCACTATGAGAATATGATCGGAGGAGTAAACTGTGGAGGGGGGAACCGCATACCGCACACAGCTAAGAGAACAATTGATGTACTTTGGGGCGCCTTCCGGCCCCCGTATATAAAGGAGGAGAGGGTGGAGGCCGGCAATAGGGGGTGCGCCAAGTGTGGGGAAAACCCACTAGGACTCCTGTCAGGGAACGTAGTAATTTCAAAAAATTTCCTACGCACACACAGGATCGTGGTGATGCATAGCAACGAGAGGGGAGAGCGTGTCCACGTGCCCTCGTAGACAAAAAGTGGAAGCGTTAGCACAACGCGGTTGATGTAGTTGTACGTCTTCACGATCCGACTGATCCAAGTACCGAACGCACGACACCTCCGAGTTCAGCACATGTTCAACACGATGACGTCCCGCGAGCTCCGATCCAGCAAAGCTTCGCTAGAGATTGTCGTCAGCACGACGGCGTGATGACAGTGATGATGACGCTACCGACGCAGGGCTTCACCTAAGCACCGTTACGATATGATTGAGGTGGATTATGGTGGAGGGGGGCACCGCACACGGCTGGGAGAGATCAACAGATCAATTTGTGTGTCTAGAGGTGCCCCCTCCCCCGTATATAAAGGAGCAAGGGGGGAGGCGGCCGGCCCTATGGGGCGCGCCAGGAGGAGTCATCCTCCTAGTAGGAGTAGGACTCCCCTCTTTCCTACTCCTACTAGGAGGGGGAAAGGAAGGGGGAGAGGGAGAAGGAAAGGGGCGCCCCTCTCTGGTCCACCGGACCAGGAGGGGAGGCGCGGTCTGCCCTAGGCCAGCCCTCTCTCTCCACTAAGGCCCATAAGGCCCACTATTTCTCCGGGGGGGGGGGGTCCGGTAACCCTCTGGCACTCCGGTTTTCTCCGAAACCACCCGGAACACTTCCGGTGTCCGAATATAGTCGTCCAATATATCGATCTTTACATCTCGACCATTTCGAGTCTCCTCATCATGTCCATGATCATATCCGGGACTCTGAACTACCTTCGGTACATCAAAACACAAAAACTCATAATACCGATCGTCACCGAACTTTAAGCGTGCGGACCCTGCGGGTTCGAGAACTATGTAGACATGACCGAGACATGTCTCCGGTCAATAACCAATAGTGGAACCTAGATGCTCATATTGGCTCCCACATATTCTACCAAGATCTTTATCGGTCAAACCGCATAACAACATACGTTGTTCCCTTTGTCATCGGTATGTTACTTTCCCGAGATTTGATCGTCGGTATCTCAATACCTAATTCAATCTCGTTACCGGAAAGTCTATTTACTTGTTCTGTAATACATCATCCCGCAACTAACTCATTAGTTACAATGCTTGCAAGGCTTATAGTGATGTGCATTACCGAGTGGGCCTAGAGATACCTCTCCGACAATCGGAGTGACAAATCCTAATCTCGATACATGCCAACTCAAAAAGTACCTTTGGAGACACCTATAGAGCACCTTTATAATCACCCAGTTACGTAGTGACGTTTGGTAGCACACAAAGTGTTCCTCCGGTATTCGGGAGTTGCATAATCTCATAGTCATAGGAACATGTATAAGTCATGAAGAAAGCAATAGCAACATACTAAATGATCAAGTGCTAAGCTAACAGAATGGGTCAACTCAATCACATCATTCTCCTAATGATGTGATCCCGTTTATCAAATGACAACTCATGTCTATGGTTAGGAAACATAACCATCTTTATCAACGAGCTATTCAAGTAGAGGCATACTAGTGACACTCTGTTTGTCTATGTTTCACACATGTATCATGTTTCCGGTTAATACAATTCTAGAATGAATAATAAACATTTATCATGATATAAAGAAATAAATAGTAACTTTATTATTGCCTCTAGGGCATATTTATCAGTCTCCCACTTGCACTAGAGTCAATAATCTAGATTACACAATAATGATTCTGACACCCATGGAGTCTTGGTGTTGATCATGTTTTGCTCGTGGAAGAGGCTTAGTCAACGGGTCTGCAACATTCAGATCCGTATGTATCTTGCAAATCTCTATGTCTCCCACCTGGACTTGATCCCGGATGGAGTTGAAGCGTCTCTTGATGTGATTGGTTCTCTTGTAAAATCTGGATTCCTTTGCCAAGGCAATTGCACTAGTATTGTCACAAAAGATTTTCATTGGAACCGATGCACTAGGTATGACACCTAGATCGGATATGAAGTCCTTCATCCAGACTCCTTCATTTTCTGCTTCCGAAGCAGCTATGTATTCCGTTTCACACGTAGATCTCGCCACGACGCTTTGTTTAGAACTGCTCCAACTGACAGCTCCACCGTTCAATATAAACACGTATCCGGTTTGCGATTTAGAATCGTCCGGATCAGTGTCAAAGCTTGCATCAACGTAACCATTTGCGACGAGCTCTTTGTCACCTCCATAAACGAGAAACATATCCTTAGTCCTTTTCAGGTATTTCAAGATGTTCTTGACTGATGTCCAGTGATACACTCCTGGATTACTTTGGTACCTCCCTGCTAAACTAATAGCAAGGCACACATCAGGTCTGGTACATAGCATTGCATACATGATAGAGCCTATGGCTGAAGCATAGGGAACATCTTTCATTTTCTCTCTTTCGCAGTGGTCGGGCATTGAGTCTTACTCAACTTCACACCTTGTAACACAGGCAAGAACCCTTTCTTTGTGTGATCCATTTTGAACTTTTTCAAAACTTTGTCAAGGTATGTGCTTTGTGAAAGTCCAATTAAGCGTCTTGATCTATCTCTATAGATCTTGATGCCCAATATGTAAGCAGCTTCACCGAGGTCTTTCATTGAAAAACTCTTATTCAAGTATCCTTTTATGCTATCCAGAAATTCTACATCATTTCCAATCAACAATATGTCATCCATAAGCGTAACCTTCCTAGGTCATAAAATCTGGGAATTCTTCAAAGCCTTCAAATTCTCCAAGTCTTCGGAGTCTTCAACAATTGTAGTTTCCATTTACACGGTAAAATCCTCTTCATTCCAAATGGTCTTAGTTGTCCGATATCTTGTCTCCTTGGAGTGCTCTCATCACCAAATCTTCGAGTGGTCAAAAGGAAAAGGGTATGGTCTCACTAAAAGGAATATTTGAATAAGCTCGTAAGAGAAGAGAGGTAAAAGATCTTTTGAAAAAGAAAGTTGTAGAAAAAATCTTTCCTATGGGCTTGCCATTTTCTAGGGTCACGTCCTACAGTCAACATGTGCTCGATACCATCTTGTAGCGACTGACCGAATGGATCAAGTCTCGTGCTTTCGTGTCATCCTCGGATCGGTATCTTTGACACACACGGTACTCGAAGGATTTATAACAGAGGTAAATCACATGTATAAAGTAACGTAAAAACTATTACCTCAATCCAAAACATAGCGGAAGCTTAACAAGGTTGTGGATTCCCATCAACACCAACGGCAAAGTTGAGTATAGGAAATCGTAACCCTAACGTATCACTTACTGGTAAATGCGAAATGCGCAACATGAAAAGTTGCAACGAAACGGGTCAGCACATGGAATATCTGGCAATGTAACACATAGAGAGTAATGAAAGAATAGGCTATACTACATGCATATATGGCTGGTGGAAAGCTCTATGGTTACAGTTTTTGCGAAAAGCCAATTTTTCCCTACTTCAAAGGAATAAGTTTATTTAGCTATCATGGTGGTTGTTGAACATTGAGAATGGTTGACAACATCCTCAATCCCAATTAAAAGTACTCATTAAACCCAACAAATTATATTAAGTAACGTGATGAGATCAACAGGATATCCAGGTACTAGATACTCAAAATTGTCCATAACCGGGACACGGCTAATCATGATTAGTTTGTACACTCTGCAGAGGTTTATGACTTTTCCCCACAAGACTCGATCGCCTCCGTTTGATTTCTCGCACTACATGGTGTTTGAGAGCGGATGACCGAGACATAGTCTTCGTAAGCGTTTGCACCTTACGATGGGTAGACCGTACCACCTACAACCCCTACATCTGCTAGTCTACCACCGTAAGAGTTCACACGACTTAATCAACTATGCCAGAGCCCATAATGGCTTGTGGCTGCACACGGAAGTTACTAGCATGAATGATCTTATGATCCCTTTGAGCACGGGTGGCGGTCCAAAGAAAAAGCAGGCAAGTCACAGAAACCCCAGTGCCTCAATCCACCAGATGTGTATTTAAGTTGCCACCTTAAATAAACCGTTAATTTAACAATCTCACATCTTCATGGAATACACTCACCCAATCCACGTCTACTAGCATAGCATGGCATAATAAGCAAACGTAGAAGTAACTCCCAAAGGTTTCATAAGTAAAACAGGTAATAGGTACTACCTCAATCTACTTCCCATCCCACAATTTAATTAGATCCTAATCATGCAATGTTTGAGGATTGATCTAATGCATAAAAACTGGGTAGTAGAAAAGATATGATCAAGTGTTACTTGCCTGCAAATTTGATAAAGATGATTCGCTCTCAAACTCTTGATAGCTCTACTCGCCACACTCCGGTCAATCTATCGTAAGCAAGCAATAGTAACCATACATAAGCAATCTCTAAAAAGGTCGGAAAGAACGAAGAAAACAAATCGAAAAACATCAAAAACAAGCAAATAACTCTTGCAACATAAAACAATTTCTAACAGTACCAAAATTATATGAATTTGGCCTTATCAGAAAGTTTAGGTCAAGAGCTCGATTAGCAAAAAGAATCAACTAAATCGGAGTTATGAAACTCAAGTTACGATCAAACGAAGTTTGAATACAAATCTGATCTAATTCAAATTTTAAATTATCAAAAACATGTTTGATTTGTATTCTTGGATAGAGGGATAAATAACGAAGAAGTGGGCGTTGGTTTCGTTGGATTCCGACTTCTGAGTAAAAAGTTATGAGCGTTTGAAGATTAGGGACTAAAAAATAACACTACGGATAGGTCCCCGACGGAAATTAAAAATAAAAGAAAAATCTATCGAGCTTAACGCCGCTAAACAAAACCGGAAAGAAAAACCGCGAGAAAACCGATCTAGGGTTTCGGAAGAAAACCAAACGAAAAACCGATCTAGAAAACTGAACGGAAACCGAACGACGATTCTGAAAAACCGAACCGAGGAAAAGAAAAGGTGACGCACGGGCTAGTACCTCAAGAGGCGAGGGCTCCGTGGCGACGGCGCATGGCGGCGGCGGCACTTGGCGGCGGCGGCAAGCGGCGCGGCAGCTGGTGTAGGCGGCGGCGGCGCTGGTGGGGCTGCTGCTGCTGCGGAGAGGAGAGGAGAGGAGATGTGTTGGTTTGATGTGTTGGAGGGGGGTGCTTGGGTATTTATATTGGGGAGGGGAGGGTTTTGCTTGGGGTAGGGGGCAAGAAATAGACTAGGATTAGGAAACAAAGAGAGAAAAGATCTAGAAATAAACGGAATAAACGGAAGTAGGACAAGAGTCCTACTAAGATTTGGAAAAAGGAGCGGCGGCTCCCTCGGGCTCCACAGTGCTTGGCGGTGGATGGCCTTGGCCTTGGCCGTCATTGGCTTAGCGGCTTGGGCCTTTGGCCCAAGGCGCCATGTAATATTTTTTTAACAAACAGAGAGGAAAACAAAATGATAAAATGAAAATATTATATAGGCATATAATATATCAAAATTTTCAGAAAAGATTTCCTACATGATGAACATTATTCTAGCATTAAATAAAATACACACAAATTTAAATAAAGCAAAGAGTGCTTACGGTCCAATAAAATCCAACAAAAATCATTTTTAAAATACCAAAATGACTTCAAATTAATTTCTCTCCAATTTTCTCGATGTAGGGAATCATGTTACCCTATTTTCCATATATTTTGTTTTTGGAGAAAAATATTTTGAATAAAACTCAAATAACTCCAAATTGGAAATAAATTCAAAAGAACTTTGGATTTAATTCTTTTAAAACTCCCAACTCATATTTCATTTAATTTGAAGAAGTCATTTTATCTTCTCTCGTGAAAATCATTGAGTTGCATAAAGTTTCAGAATTGGAAATATTTTCCAAATGAAATTCAAATATTTTCAACACCCCTTGTCATTTAAATAAATGGAAGAAGTCATGTCATCTTCTCTCCGTGGTTTTGTGATGAAAAGAATTTGAATTCGAAGATCATAAAAGAAAAATGAAAGTTTGGGAAAGTCCTTTTATTCCCTCTCATTTAACTTTCAAAAGTTTCGAATTCACCCACTTCACTCAAACAATCAAACAACAATCAAAACTATCTATTTGTTTATAACATTCCAAAATTTAGAATTTTGGGATGTTACAAACCTACCACCCTTAAAATGAATCTCGTCCTCGAGATTCGGAGAGGCTAGCAAGAAATAGGTTAGGGTTTGGGGGGGTCTTCTCGAAAATCCATCGATCGTCTCCGGGTCTCGGGTGCTACCACCCTTAGAAGCATTGTTACGGTTCCATCAAAACTCAGATACTCCATCCCTATTTCTGACAGTGTCGGTCTTCTCAGATATTAAGGATAATTCCTTCTCTGGGCTCTTCCGGTAGTGGCATAACCTTTTCCTCAATTCCTTTGTCCTTTCCTCTTGGTAAGGTTATCCCGAAATT
The DNA here is from genome assembly GCA_021605145.1 of Aegilops bicornis. Classification (NCBI taxonomy): domain Eukaryota; kingdom Viridiplantae; phylum Streptophyta; class Magnoliopsida; order Poales; family Poaceae; genus Aegilops; species Aegilops bicornis. The sequence continues at coordinate 340,900,356 of CM038675.1, forward strand.
GGGTCTTCATAGCTGACGGGTCTGGCGCCAATTCTAAACAAATATCGGTATCTCATGGTGGTCAACGATTTATGGTTTCTCCTGCAGAAAGCAGTGCGGGTTGAACCTCACCGTATAACCTACGGTTGGCAACAAGCTGCCGTATACAAGGGAAAAATACCTATACCTTTCTAAGGTTTAAACAAGGTTTTGATCGTCTCTCTACTATAGGTAAGTCACTCAGATTTTACCATCCCATATAGCAAAGCGAATAATAAGAGTAAGTCGGTATGGTGATCAATCCATCCCGCACCCAAATCATTACCTTGTACATGGTTTAGCGAATCTCGCATTCTAACACTCGGCCATCCTCACAAGCATTGCAGAATTTCTCTTGTCGACGAACCAAGTTCGGAAAATCCATTGATTCTGCAGGCCAAACAAACATCTATCGTTCCTTAACAACTCTCAGGTTTTGCGTAAACTCCTATAGAATCGTCGGTTGATAAAATCGTAACTTCTGCCAGGGTTTTCCTTCAGCAAGAGTGTGCTTGCTTCTTGGCAGGTCTTGGGCCCTGTGGGTTATGGCCCATCTCCTCACTTATAATCCTTGAACACATCATCTGGGCAACTGATCATTATCCCAACATCCAACTTCCTGGCATACTTAAATCCATCCAATTGTACTGTCTTCCTTCCTTCTATTTGCACCAAACTAGGACATGATTACTCAGACTCATCATGGAATTTCCATTGATCCATATTTCCAACATCATACCTCTTTTATATCCTTTAGTAATTCATCTCTTCAACTTCGTGGGATATCCCACCTACCGAGATAAAAACTTATACTTATGAAGTCCATACTCCACTTCGTGGAACATCATTATCCTTTCCAGGGTCAAGCGTCCTTACCGGGGAATATTGGCCATCTCTGCATGGCACTTCTTCAACTGGGAAACGTGATACACATCATGAACTCCTGACAGTCCTTCGGGTGACTCCAACTTGTTGGCCACTTCTCCCATACGCTCCAAAACTCGGTATGGTCCTACAAATCTCGGTGCTAACTTTACCTTAACTCCAAATCGATTAACTCCTCACAGAGGGGGCACACGAAGACATGCTCTGTCTCCAATTTCATAGACTACCTCCTTGCGTCTGCATAATTATTCTGCCTGGACTGAGCTACCTTGATCTATCTCGAATCCACTTAATATTTTCTTCGACTCCTTGATCACATTTGGTCCAAACAACCGACGGTCTCCAACTTCATCCAACATCAACGGTGTCTGGCTCCTTCTCCCATACGAAGCTTAAAAAGGGGCCATCTTCAAACTGTCTTGGTAACTGTTGTTGTATGAGAACTCCGCGTGAGGTAGATTATCATCACTACTAGATCCATAATTCTAGCGCACACGCTCTCAACATGTCCTCCAGAATCTGATTTACTCTCTCAGTTTGTCCATCATGCTGCGGATGAAAGGTCATCTTGAACTCTAGCCTAGTACCCAAAGTCTGGTGCAGCTAATTCCAAAACTTTGAGGTAAACTGTGTTCCTCTACGATGGTCCTCGGAACTCCATGCAGACATACGATCCTGGTCAAATATATCTTGGCCAACTTCACACTTGTATAGGTGGTTTCACTGGGATAAAGTGAGCCACTTTGGTCAAGCAAATCAACTACTACCCGGATAGAATCATATCCCAATCGGGTTCTGGGAAATCCGGTAATGAAATCCAAGCTTATCCCACATCCATTCGGGTCTCGGCATAGGCTGTTGTAATCCTGCTGGCTTCTGATGCTTTGCCTTAAATCTCTGACATACGTCACATACGACTACATACTCGACAATATCCTTTTTCGTACCAGTCCACCAAAAACACTCCTTCAAATCCAAATACATCTTGGTGTTTCCAGGGTGAATCGAGTATGGTGAGTCATGAGCCTCCTGAAGTATTAACTTCCAGATCTTTGCATTATTGGGCACATATACACGGTCCTCGAACCATAAGGTGTCGTGCTTATCCTTACGAAAACCTTTGGCCTTTCCTTTGCTCATCCTCTCTTTTACCTCAGCAATCTCTTTGTCATCCTTCTGAGCTTCACGGATCTTTCTCAACAATGTAGACTGAACTTCCATTGCTGCAACAAAACCTTTGGGAACAATCTCCAACCGAAGTTCCCTGAGATCCTCGGCTAACTCCTTTGGTAATCCTCTGCTTATGAGGGTATTCGTCCTTGTTTTCTTTATGGTTGTATCCTATTTCTCCACAAGGCTTGTATGCACAAGGTTTCTTCACATCCTTTCCATAAGGCCTCAACTTCTGGGACACAAACCGAGACTTTGGCAAAGTCAACTTAAATTCTTCCCAAACGGTTACTCCTTGCCATCTATTGATGGTTTGGTACATCTTATACCAGGTAGCAGCACCTTCTTTCAAAGCACTGCAGAGCATGCTGGGCCATATCCTTTCTGGCTGTAGGGTTATTCTCCAAGTGATCCTCCATGTTCTGAATCCATCGGTCTGTCTCCAATTGACTCATCGGTCCAGGAAATATAAGCTCATCTCCATTCATCCTCTATTGGGTCCATGGGTTTTGGGGTGGGATAAGAGAGATAGAGAGGGATACACACAATACAAACAAAAGTTTTGAAAAGACGGATTTTATTGTGGTTGTAGGAAAAAATCAAACAAATGACAGCTCACAATCGTCGCATCTAACGTAGGTATGTAACAGGGGTTTGGTATTCTAAAGGTCAATGAATCTTCAATGTCACCAAACTCTTCAAGTCTTGTTCGTGTCTCCGATGGCTTCTTCCGATCATGCTTGTCCTTCTCAAGTTCTTCTGCCAGATCATCTCTATTGTCGTAAAGTCTATCATAGCGTCCTTTAATATTCTGGAGTTGCATTCCAAACTTCTGTATTTCATCATCCTTGGCATGAACCATGGTCCTACTATCCTCCAGTTCTTGACAAACCTCCGGTATCTCGATGTTTTGCTCCTTCACTTGTCTACTTTCAACCACGGGTCCCGAGTTCTTCACGAACCGCTTCCTTATCAAATACCGCTTCTTGTAGGTCCATCTTAACTCCTTGATGTAATACTCTAGATCCTGGTCTTACTCCAATACACCTTAATCTCGGGTATTGATTACTTCCATAATCTCTCAATTCCATAAGCGTAACCTTCCTAGGTCATAAAATCTGGGAATTCTTCAAAGCCTTCAAATTCTCCAAGTCTTGAGTCTTCAACAGTTGTAGTTTCCATTTACGGTAAAATCCTCTTCATTCCAAATGGTCTTAGTTGTCCGATATCTTGTCTCCTTGGAGTGCTCTCATCTACCAAATCTTCGAGTGGTCAAAAGGGGAAAAGGGGTATGGTCTCACTAAAAAGGAATATTTGAATAAGCTCAGAAGAGAAGAGAGGTAAAAGATCTTTTTGAAAAAAGAAAGTTGTAGAAAAAAATCTTTCCTATGGGCTTGCCATTTTCTAGGGTCACGTCCTCTGATCAACATGTGCTCGATACCATCTTGTAGCGACTGACCCGAATGGATCAAGTCTCTGTGCTTTCGTGTCATCCCTGGATCGGTATGCTGACACACACAGTACTCGAAGGATTTATAACAGAGGTAAATCACATGTATAAAGTAACATAAAAACTATTACCTCAATCCAAAACATAGCGGAAGCAACAAGGTTGTGGATTCCCATCAACACCAACGGCAAAGTTGAGTATAGGAAATCGTAACCCTAACGTATCACTTACTCGTCGCTTTGAGAAGTACGCAACATGAAAAGTTGCAGCCCGAAACGGGTCAAGACATGGAATATGGCAATGTAACACATAGAGAGTAATGAAAGAATAGGCTATACTACATGCATATATGGCTGGTGGAAAGCTCTATGGTTACAGCTTTTGCAAAAGCCAATTTTTCCCTACTTCAAAGGAATAAGTTTATTTAGCTATCATGGTGGTTGTTGAACATTGAGAATGGTTGACAGCATCCTCAATCCCAATTAAAAGTACTCATTAAACCCAACAAATTATATTAAGTAACGTGATGAGATCAACAGGATATCCAGGTACTAGATACTCAAAATTGTCCATAACCGGGGACACGGCTAATCATGATTAGTTTGTACACTCTGCAGAGGTTTGCACACTTTTCCCCACAAGACTCGATCGCCTCCGTTTGATTTCTCGCACTACATGGTGTTTGAGAGACGGATGACCGAGACATAGTCTTTCAGAAGCGTTTGCACCTTACGATGGGTAGACCGTACAACCTACAACCCCTACATCTGCTAGTCTACCACTGTAAGAGTTCACACGACTTAATCAACTATGCCAGAGCCCATAATGGCTTGTGGCTGCACACGGAAGTTACTAGCATGAATGATCTTATGATCCCTTTGAGCCTCGGTGGCGGTCCAAAGAAAAACAGGCAAGTCCTGGAAACCCCAGGTGCCTCAATCCACCCAGATGTGTATTTAAGTTGCCACCTTAAATAAACCGTTAATTTAACAATCTCACATCTGTCATGGAATACACTCACCCAATCCACGTCTACTAGCATAGCACGGCATAATAAGCAAATGTAGAAGTAACTCCCAAAGGTTTCATAAGTAAAACAGGTAATAGGTACTACCTCAATCTACTGCCCATCCCACAATTTAATTAGATCCTAATCATGCAATGTTTGAGGATTGATCTAATGCATAAAAACTGGGTAGTAGAAAAGATATGATCAAGTGTTACTTGCATGCAAATTTGATGAAGATGATTCGCTCTCAAACTCTTGATAGCTCTACTCGTCACACTCCGGTCAATCTATCGTAAGCAAGCAATAGTAACCATACATAAGCAATCTCTAAAAAGGTCGGAAAGAACGAAGAAAACAAATCGAAAAACATCAAAAACAAGCAAATAACTCTTGCAACATAAAACAATTTCTAACAGTACCAAAATTATATTAATTTGGCCTTATCAGAAAGTTTAGGTCAACAGCTTCGATTAGCAAAAGAATCAACTAAATCGAGTTTCTGAAACTCAAGTTACGATCAAACGAAGTTTGAATACAAATCTGATCTAATTCAAATTTTAAATTATCAAAAACATGTTTGAGTTGTATTATTGGATAGAGGGGATCGTAACGAAGAAGTGGGCGTTGGTTTCGTTGGATTCCGACTTACGAGTAAAAAGTTATGAGCGTTTGAAGATTAGGGACTAAAAAATAACACTACGGATAGGTCCTGACGGAAATTAAAAATAAAAAGAAAAATCTATCGAGCGAACGCTCGCTAAACAAAATCGGAAAGAAAAACCGGCGAGAAAACCGATCTAGGGTTTCGGAAAGAAAACCGAAACGAAAAACCGATCTAGAAAACCGGAACGGAAGCCGGAACGATTTACCAAAAACCGAACCGAGGAAAAGAAAAGGTGACGCGGCACGGGGCTAGTACCTCGAAGAGGCGAGGGGCTCCGGCGGCGACGGCGTTGGGCGGCGGCGGCGGCACTTGGCGGCGGCGGTGGCGGCGGCAAGGCTGGTGTAGGGCGGGCGGCGGTGTGGGCTGCTGTCACAAGGAGAGGAGAGGAGAGGAGAGGTGTTGGTTTGATGTGTTGGAGGGGGTGCTTGGGTATTTATATTGGGGAGGGAGGGTTTGGCTTGGGGTAGGGGCAAGAAATAGACTAGGATTAGGAAACAAAGAGGGAAAAGATCTAGAAATAAACGAAATAAGCGAAGTAGGACAAGAGTCCTACTAAGATTAGGAAAAAGGAGCGGCGGCTCCCTCCTGGCTCCCTGGTGCGCGCGGTGGATGGCCTTGGCCTTGGCCGGCCGCTGGCTTGGCGGCTTGGGCCTTTGGCCCAAGGCGCTGCGAATATTTTTTTTAACAAACAGAGAGGAAAACAAAATGATAAAATGAAAATATTATATAGACATATAATATATCAAAATTTTCAGAAAAAGATTTCCTACATGATGAACATTATTCTAGCATTAAATAAAATACACACAAATTTAAATAAAGCAAAGAGTGATTCTGGTCCAGTAAAATCCAACAAAAATCATTTTTAAAATACCAAAATGACTTCAAATTAATTTCTCTCCAATTTTCTGATGTAGGGAATCATGTTACCCTATTTTCCATATAATTTGTTTTGGAGAAAAATATTTTGAATAAAACTCAAATAACTCCAAATTGGAAGTAAATTCAAAAGAACTTTGGATTTAATTCTTTTAAAACTCCCAACTCATATTTCATTTAATTTGAAGAAGTCATTTTATCTTCTCTCGTGAAAATCATTGAGTTGCATAAAGTTTTAGAATTGGAAATATTTTCCAAATGAAATTCAAATATTTTCAACACCCTTGTCATTTAAATAAATGGAAGAAGTCATGTCATCTTCTCTCCAGCGTTTTGTGATGAAAAGAATTTGAATTCCCGAAGATCATAAAAGAAAAATGAAAGTTTGGAAAAGTCCTTTTATTCCCTCTCATTTAACTTCCAAAAAGTTTCGAATTCACCCACTTCACTCAAACAATCAAACAACAATCAAAACTATCTATTTGTTTATAACATTCCAAAATTTAGAATTTTGGGATGTTACAGCTTCGCTACGGGTGAGAAGGTCTCATCGTAGTCAACTCGTTAAACTTGTCGAAAACCTTTCGCCACAAGTCGAGCTTTGTAGACAATAACATTTACCATCAGCGTCTGTCTTCTTCTTAAAGATCCATTTATTCTCGATGGCTTGCCGATCATTGGGCAAGTCAACCAAAGTCCACACTTTGTTATCATACATGGATCCCATCTCGGATTTCATGGCCTCAAGCCATTTTGCAGAATCTGGGCTCATCATCGCTTCCTCATAGTTTGTAGGTTCGTCATGGTCTAGTAACATAACCTCCAGAACAGGATTACTGTACCACTCTGGTGCAGATCTTACTCTGGTTGACCTATGAGGTTCAGTAGTAACTTGATTTGAAGTTTCATGATCATCATCATTAGCTTCCTCACTAATTGGTGTAGATGTGACAAGAATCGGTTTCTGTGATGAACTACTTTACAATAAGGGAGCAGGTACAGTTACCTCATCAAGTTCTACTTTCCTCCCACTCACTTCTTTCGAGAGAAACTCCTTCTCTAGAAAGGATACATTCTTAGCAACAAAAGTCTTCCCTTCGGATCTGTGATAGAAGGTGTACCCAACTGTCTCTTTTGGGTATCCTATGAAGACACATTTCTCCGATTTGGGTTCGAGCTTATCAGGTTGAAGCTTTTTCAAGTAAGCATCGCAGCCCCAAACTTTAAGAAATGACAACTTTGGTTTGTTGCCAAACCACAGTTCATAAGGAGTCGTCTCAACGGATTTAGATGGTGCCCTATTTAACGTGAATGCAGCCGTCTCTAAAGCATAACCCCAAAACGATAGCGGTAAATCTGTAAGAGACATCATAGATCGCACCACATCTAGTAAAGTACGATTACGGCGTTCGGACACACCATTACGCTGTGGTGTTCTAGGTGGCGTGAGTTGCAAAACAATTCCGCATTGTTTCAAATGAAGACTAAACTCGTAACTCAAATATTCTCCTCCATGATCAGATCGTAGAAACTTTGTTTTCTTGTTATGATGATTTTCCACTTCACTCTGAAATTCTTTGAACTTTTCAAATGTTTCAGACTTATGTTTCATTAAGTAGATATACCCATATCTGTTCAAATCATCTGTGAGGGGGGCACCATGGGCCCACGAGGCAGGGGGCGCGCCCTGTAGGGGTGGGCGCGCCCTGGACCCTCGTGGCTAGGTGCCAGCTCCCCCTGATGTGTTCTCAGTGCCCGATATTCTCAAATATTCCAGAAAAAATCACATTTCATTTTCGGGGCATTTGGAGAACTTTTATTTTCAGGGTATTTTTTTATTACACGGATAATTCAGAAAACTGACAGAAAATACTATTTTTACTTTATTTAATCTAAATAACAGAAAGTAAAAGGAGGGTACAGAAGGTTGTGCTTTCTAACTTCATCCATCTCATGCTCATCAAAAGGAATCCACTAACAAGGTTGATCAGGTCTTGTTAACAAACTCATTTCGAATAACATGGAACCGGAGAAATTTACAATAACACTATGTTACCTCAACGGGGATATGCACATCCCGAATAATAAGGATATCATATTTCTTCTTGACAGTAGGTAGAGGAAATTCAAAACCTCAAATAATAATCGATGGATTTTTTCCAATAAAATTTATACTATGAACTTGAGGTTGTTTCCTCGGAAAGTGTACCGTATGCTCATTGCCATTACCATGAAAAGTGACATTGCCTTTGTTGTAATCAATAACAGCCCCTGCAGTATTCAAAAAGGGTCTTCCAAGGATAATAGACATGCTATCGTCCTCGGGAATATCAAGAATAACAAAGTCCGTTAAAATAGTAACATTTGCAACCACAACAGGCACATCCTCACAAATACAGACAGGTATAGCAGTTGATTTATCGACCATTTGCAAAGATATTTCAGTAGGTGTCAACTTATTCAAATCAAGTCTACGATATAAAGAGAGAGGCATAACACTAACACCGGCTCCAAGATCACATAAAGCAGTTTTAACATAATTTCTTTTAATGGAGCATGGTATAGTGGGTACTCCTGGATCTCCTAACTTCTTAGGTAACCCTTAAAAGTATAACTATCAAGCATGGTGGAAATTTCAGCTTCCGGTATCTTTCTTTTATTAGTAACAATTTCTTTCATATACTTAGCATAAGGATTCATTTTAATCATATCAGTAAAAGGCATACGCAAGAAGATAGGTCTAATCATTTCAGCAAAGCGCTCAAAATCCTCATCATCCTTTTTCTTTGATGGTTTGGGAGGGAAAGGCATGGGTTTCTGAACCCATGGTTCCCTTTCTTTACTGTGCTTCCTAGCAATACAGTCTCTCTTATCATAACATTGATTCTTTGATTGTGGGTTATCAAGATCAACAGCAGGTTCAATTTCTACATCATTATCATTGCTAGGTTGAGCATCAACATGAACGTCATCATTAACATTATCACCAGGTTCATGTTCATCACCAGATTGTGTTTCAGCATCAGAAATAGAAATATCATTGGGATTCTCAGGTGTGTCTACAACAGGTTCATTAGAAGCATGCAAAGTCCTATCATTTTTCTTTTTCTTCCTTTTAGAAGGAGTGGGTGCATCTACATTAGTTCTCTGAGAATCCTACTCAATTCTCTTGGGGTGACCTTCAGGATACAAAGGTTCCTGAGTCACTTTACCTCCTCTAGTTGCAACTCTAACAAGAAAGGCATTATTCTTACTATTCAATTCATTGAGCAAATCATTCTGAGCTTTAAGTACTTGTTCTACTTGAGTGGTAACCATAGAAGCATGTTTTACTAATGAATTTAAGTTCACCTTTAACTCTAGACATATAATCACTCAAGTGTTCAATCATATAAGAATTTTGTTTCAATTGTCTACCAAAATAAGCATTAAAATCTTCTTGCTTAACCATATAGTTATCAAACTCATCCAAACATTGGCTATCAAACTTAGTAGGAGGGATTTCAGCTTTATCATATATATAGAGAGAATTTACCTTTACTACCTATGTCGGGTTATCAAGACCGTGTGTTTCTTCAATAGGTGATGAATTAAGACCATATATTCCTTCAATAGGCGGTAAATTAAGACCATGTATTTCTTCAATAGGAGGTAAATTCTTAACATCTTCAGCTTTAATACCCTTTTCTTTCATAGATATCTTTGCCTCTTGCATATCTTCAGGACTGAGAAATAGAATACCCCTTTTCTTCGGAGTTGGCTTAGGAGTTGGTTCATGAAGTGTCCTGTTATTTTCATTGGTCAACATATTATTCAATAGAATTTCAGCTTGATCAGCAGTTCTTTCCCTGAAAACACAACCAGCACAACTATCCAGGTGGTCTCTGGAAGCATCGGTTAGTCCATTATAAGAGATATCAAGTATTTCATTTTTCTTAAGAGGATGATCAGGCAAAGCATTAAGTAATTGGAGAAGCCTCCCCCAAGCTTGTGGGAGACTCTCTTCTTCAATTTTCACAAGATTTTATATATCCCTTAAAGCAGCTTGTTTCTTATGAGCAGGGAAATATTTAGCAGAGAAGTAATAAATCATATCCTGGGGACTACGCACACAACCAGGATCAAGAGAATTAAACCATATCTTAGCATCACCCTTTAAATAAGAACGGAAATATTTTAAGGATATAATAGTAGCGGGTTTTCTCATCATTAGTGAACAGGGTGGCTATATCATTTAATTTAGTAAGATGTGCCACAACAGTTTCAGATTCATAGCCATAGAAAGGATCAGACTCAACCAATGTAATTATATCAGGATCAACAGAGAATTCATAATCCTTATCAGTAACAAAGATAGGTGAAGTAGCATAAGCAGGATCATATTTCATTCTAGCATTCAGAGTTTTTTGTTCCAGCTTAGCTAATAATTTCTTAAGATCACTTCTATAATTGCAAGCAAGAAAGTCTCTAGCAATTTCTTCATCCATAACATAGCCCTCAAGCACATTAGGCAATTCATATCTAGGGGGAGAGTCTTCATCATCACTTTCATCAATATTATCAGTTTCAATAATTTCATTCTCTCTAGCCCTAGCAAGTTGTTCATCAAGAAATTCACCAAGTGGCACAGTAGTATCAAGCATAGAAGTAGTTTCATCATAAGTATCATGCATAGCAGAAGTGGCATCATCAATAACATGCGACATATCATAATTAATAGCGAAGCGAGGTTTAGGTGTCGCAAGTTTACTCAAAACAGAAGGTGAATCAAGTGCAGAGCTAGATGGCAGTTCCTTACCTCCCCTCGTAGTTGAGGGAAAAATCTTAGTTCTTTCGTCTTTCAAGTTCTTCATAGTGACCAACATATATAAATCCCAAGTGACTCAAAGAATAGAGCTATGCTCCCCGGTAACGGCGCCAGACAATAGTCTTGATAACCCACAAGTATAGGGGATCGCAACAGTTTTTGAGGGTAGAGTATTCAACCAAAATTTATTGATTCGACACAAGGGGAGCAAAATAATATTCTCAAGTATTAGCAGTTGAGTTGTCAATTCAGCAACACCTGGATAACTTAGTATCTGCAGCAAAGTATTTAGTAGCAAAGTAGTATGATAGTGGCGGTAACGGTGGCAAAAGTAACGGTAGCAGTTTTGTAGTGATTGTAACAGTAGCAACGGAAAAGTAAATAAGTGAAGAACAATATATGAAAAGCTCGTAGGCATTGCATCGGTGATGGAGAATTATGTCGGATGTGATTATTCATGCAACAGTTATAACATAGGGTGACACGAAACTAGCTCCAATTCATCAATGTAATGTAGGCATGTATTCCGAATATAGTCATACGTGCTTATGGAAAAGAACTTGCATGACATCTGTTGTCCTACCCTCCCGTGGCAGTGGGGTCCTATTGGAAACTAAGGGATATTAAGGCCTCCTTTTAATAGAATACCGGACCAAAGCATTAACACATAGTGAATACATGAACTCCTCAAACTAAGGTCATCACCGGGAGTGGTCCCGATTATTGTCACTTCGGGGTTGCCGGATCATAACACATAGTAGGTGACCATAGACTTGCAAGATAGGATCAAGAACTCACATATATTCATGAAAACATTATAGGTTCAGATATGAAATCATGGCACTCGGGCCCTAGTGACAAGCATTAAGCATAGCAAAGTCATAGCAACATCAATCTCAGAACATAGTGGATACTAGGGATCAAACTCTAACAAAACTAACTCGATTACATGATAAATCTCATCCTACCCATCATCATCCAGCAAGCCTACGATGGAATTACTCACGCATTGCGGTGAGCATCATGAAATTGGTGATGGAGGATGGTTGATGATGACGATGGCGACGGATGCCCCTCTCCAGAGCCCCGAACGGACTCCAGATCAGCCCTCCCGAGAGAGATTAGGGCTTGGCGGCGGCTCCGTATCATAAAACACAATGAATCCTTCTCTCTGATTTTTTTCTCCCCAAACATGAATATATAGAGTTGGAGTTGAGGTCGGTGGAGCTCCAGGGGGCCCACTAGGCAGGGGGCGCGCCTCCCACCCTTGTGGACAGGGTGTGGGCCCCTGGCCTTGATTCGTTCGCCAATATTTTTTTATTATTTCCAAAAATAATCACCGTGAAGTTTCAGGTCATTCCGAGAACTTTTGTTTCTGCACAAAGATAACACCATGGCAATTCTGCTGAAAACAGCGTCAGTGCGGGTTAGTTCCATTCAAATCATGCAAGTTGAGTCCAAAACAAGGGCAACAGTGTTTTGAAAAGTAGATACGATGGAGACGTATCAACTCCCCCAAGCTTAAACATTTGCTTGTCCTCAAGCAATTCAATTGATAAACTGAAAGTGATAAAGAAAAACTTTTACAAACTCTGTTTATTCTTGTTGTTGTAAATATGTAAAGCCACCATTCAAGTTTTCAGCAAAGATTATGAACTAACCATATTCACAATAACATTTAGGTCTCATGTTTACTCATATCAATGGCATAATCAACTAGCGAGCAATAATAATAAATCTCGGATGACAACACTTTCTCAAAACAATCATGATGTGATATAACAAGATGGTATCTCGCTAGCCCTTTCTGAGACCGCAAAACATAAATGCAGAGCACCTTTAAAGATCAAGGGCTGACTAAACATTTTAATTCATGGTAAAGAGATCCGATCATAGTCATACCCAATATAAATTAATAGTAATGGATGCAAATGACAGCAGTGCTCTCCAGCTGGTGCTTTTTAACAAGAGGGTGTTGACTCAACATAAAAGTAAATAGATAGGCCCTTCGCAGAGGGAAGCAGGGATTTGTAGAGGTGCCAGAGCTCGATTTCAAAGCAGAGATAAATAATATTTTGAGCGGCATACTTTCATTGTCAACATAACAACCGAGAGATGGCGATATCTTCCATGCTACACACATTATAGGCGGTTCCCAAACAGAATGGTAAAGTTTATACTCCCCCTCCACCAACAAGCATTAATCCATGGCCTGCTCGAAACAACGAGTGCCTCCAACTAACAAGAGTCCCGGGGGAGTTCTATTTGCAATTATTTTGATTTGATTTGCATAAAGCATGGGACTGGGCATCCCGGTGACCAGCCATTTTCTCGTGAGTGAGGAGCGGAGTCCACTCCTCTTGAGAATAACCCGCCTAGCATGGAAGATACAAACAGCCCTAGTTGATACATGAGCTACTCGAGCATGCAAAACAGAATTTCATTTGAAGGATTAGAGTTTGGCACATACAAATTTACTTGGAACGGCAGGTAGATACCGCATATGTAGGAAGGTATGGTGGACTCATATGGAATAACTTTTGGGGTTTAAAGGATTGGATGCACAAGCAGTATTCCCGCTTAGTACAAGTGAAGGCTAGCAAAAGACTGGGAAGCAACCGACTAGAGAGCGACAACAATCATGAATATGCATTAAAATTAATAAACATTGAGTGCAAGCATGAGTAGGATATAATCCACCATGAACATAAATATCGTGAAGGCTATGTTGATTTTGTTTCAGCTACATGCGTGAACATGTGCCAAGTCAAGTCACTTGAATCATTCAAAGGAGGATACCACCCTATTATACCACATCACAACCATTTTAATAGCATGTTGGCACGCAAGGTAAATCATTATAAACTCCTAGCGAATTAAGCATGGCATAAGCAACTATAATCTCTAATTGTCCTTGCAAACATGTTTATTCATAATACACTGAATCAGGAACATTGAACTAATCATATTTACAAAAACAAAAAAGGTCGAGTTCATACCAGCTTCTCTCATCTCAATTAGTCCATCATATATCGTCATTATTGCCTTTCACTTGCACGACCGAACGGTGTGAGTAATAATAATAGTGCACATGCATTGGACTAAGCTGGAATCTGCGAGCATTCAATAAACAGGAGAAGACAAGGCAATATGAGCTCTTGGTTAAATCAACAATGATGCATATAAGAGCCACTTCAACATTTTCATTATGGTCTTCTCCTATCGACCCCCAAAGAAAAGAAAAGAAATAAAACTATTTACACGGAAAAGCTCCCAACAAGCAAAAGAAGAACGGGAAATATTTTTGGGTTTTTGTTTTTAATTATTACTACTACAGCAATAAAGTAAACTAGCTAAAAGCTACAACTTTTTTTTCTTAAGGTTTAACAAACACACAAGAAGAAAGCATAAAAAGGAAAATAAACTAGAATGGATATTACAGTGAAAAAGTATGAGCATCGACATCTAGCAATGAGTGTGTAAACATGAATGTAATGTCGGTGGCAAATACGTACTCCCCCAAGCTTAGGCTCTTGGCCTAAGTTGGTCTATTGCACGGCTGGCCTGGCGGATATCCAAAGTTGTAGTTGGGGTCGTACTGAGAAGAAGCCTCGGGTTGCCACTGGTTGGCAACCTCCTCCAGATTCCACTGGTAAACAGACTGGCGTGGGGGCACAAATTGTGGTTCTGGATCTGGCTCTGTAGCTAATGTGGGGTTCCGGTAGGCGTGAATGGCCTCCAACGGAACCAGGTACTCGTCTGCAGTTAAATCAAACAAGGAAGGAGCGGGCAAGGTGATAGTCTCACGGTGATTTTTATCAAATAACAATCTATAGTTAAGCTCCTTTTTCCTGTTCTTAACAATGAAATCATGTGCAATAATACTCTTGTAATCTAGAAGAACAATAGGCAACAATTTTTCTTCCTTCTCATAATGCCTAATAGGTATGTTGTAGTATCCAGCGAGGCGCGAGGCGAATATGCCTCCCAAGATGGGGCCCTTAGTGCGGTTAAGATTTAACCGCTTTGCAACAATAGCGCCCATACTAAATGTGTCATCACGAAACAGGGCATGGCACAAAATAACAATATCAGGGGCACTTAGGTTGCTAGAGTTTTCGCGACCAATTAAGCATCTACTAGCAAATAATGCAAAGTAACGTAAAACAGGAAAATGTATAGTAGTGATTCTTGCATCGGAAACTTTCCTAGTTTCCCCTACAGCAATTGTATCAATAAACCCCTCCACATCGTCACGATGTGGTTCCTCTACACTGCCCGGAAAAGGCAACTTGCAAACCTCACAAAATTCATGAAGGTTCATCTCCTTATACTCATCATATAAATAAAAATCCACCAAAGGTGGTGACCTCCTAGAATGGAAATGAAAATTTTGCACAAAGATATTAGTGAGTAAGAGGTACTATTCCCGTTTGTCGTGGAGGAAGTCGGTGAGGCCTGCATTCTCAGCCAATTTAAAACAATAATGAGGCTAGCCAACTCACCTCCAGAAGGCTCCCCCGATTGGCCCTTTGTTGGCCGTCGGATCTGTCTTTCTGGCTTGTCTGGACCGTTGGATATTCACCTCATGGTCAAACTATTTTCACCTCGCAGTTGTTTTTACTGGCCAATGATGAGTGGGCTCGTCTCGCATGCTCGTTGGATGGGTTGGCCGCGCCCGCGTGCAGGAGGTTTTCCCCGATCCGCACCCCGTGTTCCCCAGCCAATCCATCCTCGCCTCGTCTCACTCCCGCACCAGCCACCACCCAAACCCTAGCCCCCTTTCCCCTCGGTCCCCACAACCTCTCCCCCATCTATCCCTCCTCCTCGCGTCACCACGGCCTCCGCCCCGGGGCCTCGCCGCCGCCTGATAATACTCCTCCACCACGCTAGCCCCTCCACCTCACCTTCCTTCTTTTTGTTATATGTGCCCGTCATCGATGCCTGGTTCAAGATCGGGTGCGGGTTAGGCGAGGTGATGGTGGGGTGAATGGGCAGGGGAGGCGGGCGGCGAGGCAGGCAGATCGGCCCGTCACGATGTGGTGAAGCTACAGGGAAGAGGGAGGAGGTCGGCTGACAGGGGTGAAGGAGCGGCTGGCAGCCCTCATGGAGGCAGCGCTACCAGCCCGGCTAGGGAGGCGGTCGGCTGCGCCTCTGCTATGCCATGAGCGGCGGCGCTACCTCTGCCTCTAGCCTCACCTCCTCTACCAACCATGGGAAAATTTTGGGGAGACCCAAGGTGAGCTTCCCCTACATTGCATGCACTCACGATCTCTAAAGATTTACGTAGCCTAAATGCCTATGTACCATGTAAGCAAGCCCAACCTAATGCACACCATCGGCTGACGAATGACCAAATGGTTTGTTTTTATTGCCATACTGAGACCATTGACCAGGTGTGCAGGAGCCCTTCTAATAGGTGCTCAATGTGAGGTTTCTTTACTTTTCTTGCAGAATAATAATTCAAGTGGATGGCCAATGCGCCTTGTTGTTTAGCGGTATGATGGTCAGTGAAAGTATGTTCTATATATATATATATATATATATATATATATATATATATATATATTGCAAGGTGATGGGCTGCTGACTTTTGTTGTCCACTTCTGCTGATTTCTACCCATACCTTAATTTGATATCGATGTATAAGTAATGCACTAATATACAATACATAAAAATGACCCGTGTTATATTTCAAAAGTATGGTTTTGCTATGCGCTGCTTGGAATCATTAGTGTTCGTTATTTTTGTTCAGATTTGTTGTGTATGCATGGTAGACCTTTCTAGGTTCTACTTTCTTATTCTTGACCATAATTGATTAACGACGATTCTTCTTTGTACCAAAGTGCAGACATTAAAATATTTTAGAACAGAACAATTAGATGTTTTGAGTCGTTCAAAACTAAAGGGAGCAGCGAGGTATCACATTTGTAAAATCATGCATATGCAGGAGCTCAGCAGTCTACCGGCCTAAATTTCTCTCAAACTTATGTCTTTTAGTTCAGTCCAGAATTTTAGGTTTCCTTGGTCACCACGGCCTCCTCTCTACTTGGCTCTCCTCTATCTTGTTTCTCTATAAAAAAATGGAAACTACCATGAGAGATAAATGCCAACTGAAAGTTAAATTCAGTTAGAACTAGCTTTTTGCATGTGTGTTCTTGATTCTTCATGTACGACCACATAGTAGGGACGCGACAAATATTTGTTAGCTAGGTTGCTTGCCTAATGAAGCTCCCATGTGGACCATTTATTGCTCTGTGTTATTGGAATTTGTTTGTAGTGTTCGCTCGGGCTAAAAGAAATTCATGTCATTTTCCTCCATTTTATTTCCTTTTATGCATAAGTGCTACCTTTGGCAATTGCTCTGGCCAGCCTATTAATCACCGAGAAAGGTTTTGATGCAATCTGCGGAATAAGCTCACATTGTTGATTGCAGGATCATAAGATGCTTTTACACATGATTGTGTGATGCTCGGAGACATTTTGCACAGTAGAAACTTCTTGTGAAGCTTGATTTTATTCAGGTGCCTAATGACTACCACTTCCTCGGCGTTTGTGCTTACTGACATGCCGTAAACTTCTTGTGAAGCTCATTGTTTCATGTGCCTAACTGATTGCCGCTTTTTATGTTCATGCTTATTTGCATCCAGAATTTGTTGTCGACCGTCCAAGGAACTGGCTCACCTCGCTATGGAATTAGGAGAAGTCGGTTACTTCATCTTAGCTTCTGTTCGGAGATCTAAAAGACTATCGGGATACACAAAATCGATTTGAATTACGAAAGTACGTGTTGTTCTATGTTCTTGGGCACGTAGCAAGCTTAGGAAAAACACTACAAGCTTGCGACGAAAAAGATACAAATACTCACAATTATTATCTTCGATGACCATTTTAGGCTTCTTTCAGGAAGTGAGTATGCAAGATAACTTCGTGCAAAGTGTACAGAGGCTGCGGTGAAGCCGGATTTTGAAGGTGGCAAGTTGGTGGGTCATCAGTTATTATTAGGTTCAATCCCCTTTGCCATGTAATCTTGTGGCGACATTGTCTCTTATGTATAATTGTGCACGCTTGAGGTTTATGTTGGAACAATCACTGAAAATGGTGAGAGTTTGTCTCACATGTGCCGCTCCTTGATGAGAAGTAGATTGAAGTGGTGGTGCTAGAGAAGAAGGAAGCGGCGGGAAAGTACACCGGTGATACCCTGCGGCGAGCGAAGGAAGCTAAGCATATGCTCCTTATAATCCCTAAGAAGCAAAGAGGAGCAAAAGAACAGGTCCGCTTCAAGAGTAAAATCCTCTGTAATCCCGAATTGTGCTTTTGTGAAAATGTCCGGATCAGTTTGATCTGGACATGATTAATTTACTAATTATTGTTGGCATCATTAGAAGTAATTTTGGATTAGGCACATTGTGGTTTCCTAATAGGAACTGAAATTATGTCGAGAAAAGAGAACTAATTACAGTAGAACTTGTAGTTCCTTGTGGTTGATTCCTTATAGATGGACCTTGGATCTTTGGATTAGCCGCTGCTAGCAGATGTGCCATTAAGAAATTGTAGTAGAAGGCGATGCGAGCTCTTGAGTGTTGATTTAAAACCTGGATTTGATAACCAAAAGCTTAAATCAGAAAACTGGGTTTAAGCGGTGCTTATTGTATTGACCCCAAAACATAAGTTGTACAGTCGTTCATAGTTTTCACATTAGTACTGGTTTTGTCAATTTGGTTTTATGGTTTGCAAGCATTGCCGGAACAATGCTACTGTACTACCATGTTTAATTTGACCATATTTTCTATTCCATATGTTTTCATCTATTTTCCTGGCTGTGTAACCACCAAGTCATCCTGAAAATATCTTGCAGTCTTGGTTCCAAAAAACGAGGTAGTCTGTAGGACATGTTCAGTTTAATGATATTTTCCTTGTTGTTGCTATACATTTATTTGTTTATTATGTGAATATAAAAAGCAACATGTATGATCTAGCTGTTATAATATTTTCCATGAAATATGATGCTTTATGATTATCTTCAATACGGTTGCGGTTAAATTAGTAAAGTATATGAAAATATGGCTTGCAGATTGATATAATTAAGAAGATACTTCACATGTTTGGATAATTGATGATTTGTTTCGGGAAGGTCATAGGCATCATAGGTTCTGCTTGAGAAATCATGTGTTCTTTATTTTCCTTTGAGGAATAAAATAAGATAATTAATATATGCATAGCAGGTTAATGCAAGTGATAGCAAGCAAACTTGTGGAAAGGAGAACAATGCCATGTTGCACTCCTCGATTTGATTTTTTTATTTGAGAGTGGAATTGGATAAGATACTTTTGTTTCTGTCCTATTACTATTTGTGGCTAGCAGATGCCGCAAAATTATAAATTTGATCGACATCATAATGTAATGTCTGAGACGTTCTCAACTATGATTTCCCATGCAGATCTTGCTACATGGCCTCATCTTTTCTTTGGAGTGCAGTAAATACGTCGTTTACTGCGGCAAGATGAGCTTACCCATTAAATTTGTTCAATGCAAGGTTAAGATTCATCTCCCTTCAACTAAAATTTGAACATTTATCCTTTTTCCGCTCATTACGATTAAGCGCATCTAAACACACCATACTGCATCTCTTTGGACTCTAATGTACTACTTGTCGATGTCCTCTCTCCATTTTCTTTACCTCTCTTCTATTATTTGTTTATTCATGCACGTGTGCCAGCTTTGTACTTCGTGGATTAATTCCTCTAATGCAATAAAGTCTCTAGACATTTTATTATTCATATGTCTGCCCTGTGGGCTTGCTGTGTCTTCTTTCTATGTTTTACAAAGTAGAAATGGCCCTTTCTAATTTGATCTTCACGATCCATTGATCACCCCTCTTGTTTCCTGCTCCTTGGAGAAAAAAAATGCCTCTTGCTTACAGAACAAGATTCTTGGTACTGCTTATAGTGCCTCTTTGAGCTTCTTCTTCAATGTTCCCACGCGGGCCCAAATAATTGATGTCTTGCTTATTTATTGGTGCTCATACATTGGGCCTTTGGGCGCCCTCTTTTATTACAGGTTTATTTTACATGGGGTTTACAGGGCTTTGTGTTTTTTGGGCTTATAATTCTTCATGGGCTTTTTGAAAGATGTGTCCTGGGTTTTGCTTCTTGGGCTTGCTCTTTGTGTTCTCTGGATTTTTTGTTTCCCAGCTAAGCTGCCTCTCCTTTTGTTTACTTCTTTTTCTTGTCATTCCTTTTCGAAAAACTTGTTTCTTAGTCTTTCTTGAGGTTTCCTTTTGGGCTGCCTTTTCCTATCGGGAAAAAAATGCTTTCCATGGGATTTGTAGGGTCTTGTGTTTTCGGGCTGGTGGTGATTCTTCCTGGGCTTTTGAAAGGATGTTTCTTGGATTTTGCTTCTTGGGCTTTCTCTCTGTCTTCTCTGTATTTTTGTGCTCCTCCTAAATATAATGTTTTCTCTTCATGAGTTTTCCAAAAAAATAATTATTGGGTCCTTCTTCTTAGGTAAAGCTTCTTTTCTACTACTCGTATAAACACGTGTGAATGCACATGTATTATATCTCATTTGAAACCAACTCGATTATGCGCCAAAAGATAGCTTTGTGTTAATATAGCTTTCTCTCATGCCTTGCTTAATTGCGCAATTGTACAGTCAAATGCTTATCTCACATGAGGAAGAAAACTTACAGCTGATGTGTTGATATAGCTTTCTCTCATGCCTTGCTCGATTGCACAATTGTACATTCAAATGCTTATCTCACATGAGGAAGAAAACTTAGTGTCGCATGTTTTACGGAGATACAAATATATAGATGGACATAAAGAAATTCTATTCGAAGCTGTCTTAACTGATTGAGTGAGCTGAAACGTGCGAGCCAATTTATTTACCTTTGGATATTAATATCTCATCTTGCTCCGTTACCAAACTACTTGGTTTTCTAGGTGCACCAGGAGAAGTCTGATGATAAGGCTGAAGCTCTTTCATCTTCTGTTGAAGGAAGGAATGATAAGGATGACCAGCGGTAGATGACCAAAAAAAGGTGTCAATTCTTATACTGTACGTCTACCTATGCGTTCTTTAAGCCTAGATAGACATAGCAATTGTTCATTTCTGACCACAATAATTTCTAAAAGGGAGCTGTACTCTTTGGAAAGGGGGCTGGGACAGCAAAGAAATCAAGGCAGTTACTACTCTGCGCCATCTATGTAGAGATTAATTACCTATAGGTACAGCCCAGGTCTGTTCCCATGTGTTGTTGCTAAATTCCTCTGCTAAGCATACATTAACTTTGTGTTATGTCATGTGTTTCACTGTAGGTCACCTATCCTATAATATTAGCTTCTACTCGACAACATCTCAAGAGGAAAATGGAATGGTTTGATTGTGCTATGTAGGACAGTGTGATTTCTTTTCATAGAATGTTGTCATCTATATCTTCTTTGAAGTACGAGAACTATTTGTCGAGTTAATTCTCTCACTCATCAATTTACAAATTCAGTATTTTATTTCACATGGGGCTTGGCTGGTTTACGTTTAATTCATGCATCATATATGTTGTTTAGTTCAGACTTGTGCATGTGCATGCATTGGAATTGATTTAACAAAGATATAGCATGATTATGTACATAAAAATAGTATGAGTATGCACGATCTATGAATAAATGCTCGGATATAGTTAGTCGTGAGATAGTATGAGTACCATGGGCTTACAACTTCCGGATATCATTAATACTTAATGGCCTGTAGTTGTTCAAAAATCTGGAATGTCTTTCGAGAACTGTTGATCAGTGTTGTTATGAGTATTTCTCAGAGTTTTGGATGCATGTATGTACATTAGAGTAGCAGAGGTTCTTATTTTACTTTGTCCAGAAGAGGGGCTTTTACTTATTTGTATTCACAATTTTTATCTAACTTTCTATCGACGCAAGCGACCACAATGGGATGGATCAAGCAGCCAAGACTCGAGTGTGGTCGACAATGCAGCTCTTCCGACCTTTGAAGTTATGTCTTTTGGGCCAATTTCAATTGCCTCACTACCTCTACACATGGATCCTGTAGGTATTTCATAATGTAAGTGTCCTTGTTTTTCTTCTTTATGTACAGACGGGAGTGCTCATGAGGATGACGACATGCTCTTGAACTCAAATTGAGAAATGAAGTTGGGGCCTGGGGTTTGGAGCCCCTCAGTAGAAGTGCTCAGGCGGCATGTCATAGTTGTTTGCTGAGAATTTACCAAGAACAAATTTTGCTTGTCTCTAGCATTAGGCTATGAGCCCTAAAGCAGTTCCAGCGTGATGAGCTACCTCTTGACTAGGAAGGGGGGGACTGAAAGATAGCACTTGTCGTTTGAAGCAATTAGTATTTGACTATTTGAGGAAGTAAATGTTTAAACCACTAAACCTTATATTCTTTTGTAAAAAGGAGGGTGCAGATAAATAAGAGTTGTTGGCGTGACAACCTACACGTGTAAAGCAGTGGCTATGGCGGCTCAAAGGGAAGTTGTGGCCGCTAGACAGCAACCCACAACTTAGTGGCGGCTCAAAGTACATATAATCTATTTCTTCTTGGAGCTATCTACTATAATATTATAACTCGGTGCTAACTGAAGCTTCTATTTTCTCGCCTTTTGTGGTGGCGGCGAGTCCTTCAACTGCAGTAGTTTTTCTATGTGCCATTGTAAGTGTAGGTTTTCTACAATTAAGCCTCTCGCATTGCAAAAAGCTACATTCCATCGTTTTCCTACGTGCCATTGCAAGTGTAGGTTTTCTACTGGCTTCAACATAGATAATTAGCATGCGAGAGGCTTAACTGTAGCTTTTTGCGATGCTAGCGGACATATTCGATCTTGAAAATCTAGACTGTTCTTTCCACTCTGTAACAACTTCTATGCTTGCGCCACCATGATATCGATTACAACATTTCCTTATAAAATTTTGTTAGTTGCATGTAAACTGAATTGATTTACCGGTAAAAATCTGGACAACTCATTCCAATCGATAATAACCATTGTGGCATTACCATAATATGTCATGTATCTGCTACGAGTTGTAGTATGTTGCAAAAAGTACAATAAGAGATAGAATGTATGCACTATGGCTAGCTTGATAACTTTTTTGACTTGTACAACATTTGATCTATCTATTTCTGCAGGCTATTCCTCTTGTTTCAACCTTTTCCCATAGAATCAGAAGGAATTAGATTGAAGAAATTGCAGGAGGTACTACTTCGTGTTCCATTAGTCTTACTTTTGGAGGCTTGTCTATATATAGTCTTAGTGTCAGAGGTGTGTCAATAGTAGTATTAGTTTTGGAGGCTTGTCTATATTATTCTTATTTTTGGATTACGTTTCTTTCCACCTGCATCCTCTCTTCATAATGGATTACGTTTCTTTGTTATTGCCATGTGTTACTTTTCTCATTATTGTGATCGTCGATTGCCCTTAACAGTGGTTGTTCTTGCTTTATGGCTGCCTTCTCGGTGCACTTTTATTAGTTCTAATACATTAATATAATATGCTCAATTGACCATATTAATTATATATTTCACTTCACGGGGCTGTTGGTGAAGTGTTGGTTAAAATATTTTGGTGGTAGTGTATAAAACTAATTGTTGTACACCATTGTTAAGTGCACTTTTGAGCTTTGAGTAGACAATCGTGGTCATAATTACTTTAAAGGATCGTTAGAATATATTCTTGTCGGATTTCCATGTTCCGTTATTCACACTATATTATTGCTTGATTACGATAGCTTGCTATTATTAGAAGCAGGAAGGGTATTCTGGTGTGACATTGAAGCGATCAAAGCGGTGAGGTTTAGAGCGGAGGAGCTCCGTGGAATTATGGATAAAAATTATCCATAACATGTGCATCAATGCTCATGTCGACCATGGTATGTGACCGAAAGCGTTGACAGTTGTCTCTAATCATCAATTTTATAGTCTTCTTGATTGATGATTTTGTAGCCTTCTCTTAGTTGTACCATATTAATTCTTAAAACTGGATCATTTAAAATTAGTTAGATTTAGTGAGTTGTTTCACTATTTTCAAATAAGTAGTTTAAGCCATTATTGCGTTCTGGAGCTTATTCTTTCTGCCTTTTTATGATTGATTTATGCTCTCACAAGCTTAAATGTAACTATTGACATATAATCTCATGGCTCAAAGTCTTAGTTGTTGAATGTATTAAAATTTATAAGATCTGGAGTTTGCACTATAATTTCATCCAGCGGTATTCGTATCCCAGGTTGTACATTCAGTCTTGAGAAATGCTTTTATCTTGCAGTCAGTTTTACATTTATTTTTCAATATGAGATGACCATGAACAGGGTATCAAGGTAGTTGCCTTGGCATTACTAACATCGTGTTTAGATTACTAAAAGAAGGACTGATAGCGGCATACCTTAACTCGACTGATGCTTTAACTGCTGCCTGTCTAAGCTTTGATTAGCCATGGAGATACTCAAGTTCCAAAGCCCCAAGTGAGGCTATCCTTCTAAGATCCGTTCATCCCAGTTCATTAATTTGTTTGAAGTATATATGTATATTCAATATTGCTCAATCTCCGGTGGCCTCTAGGTTATCGAGATGAAATCCGGTTAAATTTTAGGGAGGTTGAGTAGGAGTGTTTGGAACTAAAGGCTTTGTTGTTGTTGTTTGAGTAGGAGTCTCTCCCTTTTCTGTATAAATTTTGTTGCTATGAATAGTTGCATTGTTACGTCAATGAAAAGTTCCTAGGTGTAGTATGTGTTCCTCTAGACTTGGTTGAAAGTATTCATACATTATCCGGTTTCTCACTCGCATGTTACCTTTGTTGCTGAATTTTGCCTATAGTTTATATATAGTAGACTCACATGATTACCTGATGACTCATTCACGCAAGAACTATTGTTCATTTTTTTCCTTTTCTGCAATGATGGTCGTAGCCCTTTGACTCTACAAGCCGCAAAGGAGTGAAGCGTAGAAAATATGTCCATTGTTGTTGAATTACTGGGATTGTCACCAAGTTATTGCTGCAGATTTCTTTTTAGAGCAAGAAGCCAAATCATGTAGTTCATTGTAAATCTTGGAAAACTTGTTTATTGTCACTTCTATATCTGTTATAAACATTTTTTCGTGATGTGGTACTTGTCAATCTTGGTTTGCCCTTCCATATCAAGTCTGCCCTTAAATTCCAGCAGACCAAAAAGTCCTTGTTTCTTCTCGTTTCATGTTTGCACTTCTGTTACAGTACAACAATTCATAAACATGGCATTGGTCATTGTTTGTCCAGTTCCCTTCAAAAAAAGAAGAGATGGCTATAGAGAGTTGATCCTTCTAACGTAACAGAGCAGAGGAGTGGGAACTATAAACATGCCTCACTGAAGAGATGAAAAATGTTGTGCAAGGCATTGGTTGTTAAGCTCCTTTAAAATGAAGGAATTATAGTGCATCTGACCTATAAAGGGGTTGTGAGGGACAAAACGCTATGGATTCAGAGTAGTGGGAGGGCACCGTTTACCAATGGCGCAAGGACAAAGCGTGACCTTGATTCCAAAGTTCTAGCTCACATAGCAGAATTGTATAGAGAGGATGCCTGCATTTTAAAACTCTCTTACATAGTTTGAGGCTATGTTTCTTTCAATTTTCATTATTAAAAGGATCCTTATTATTGCCAAATTGTTAATTATTTTCAAATAGCTCTTGGTTTGAAATGGGACCATGTGCCATCTGGGGCAACATGTACTGTTATTATACATCCTATTATTGACAGCAAGCCTTCATTGTTTTTTATTAAGGACCCTCGGGTTAAATTTGTTACCCCATGGATTTCCTTTTCAACGCCCACATTAATTCAGCTCGTCCCTGCCATAATGTCCTTGCAAAATGAAACTATTTTCATCGACAACATGTCTTTCGCGGGTCTCTGCGCCATTTGGCGCAACGGGTCAACTAGTTCATAAAAATCATCATAAATCCCGGCTGCTCTCAAGAAATCATCACAAGGCCATTCACACGGCTGAACTTCCGCGACGCAAGGGAGATTATACTTGGGCATCTCTTCTTCTTCACTTTGCTTATCCTTCGAGCTTCGGCTCGATGAGCCCCTCAAAAATCTCTTCATTATTTTCTGAAAATTTCTGAAATTTTAGTAACTTCAGATAAAAGTGAACCAGACTCAACAAAATTGATAGCAACTACTCCCACAAGTGCCTAGAGACTATATCATGCATTATAACTACTTGGGACCATATAAATTTGACATGCAAGCTCAAGAGCAGGGTCACCTAGGCAGCAGAATTTTGCAATGAATAAAGCACTAGAACAAAAACTAATTGGACCATTGGAGGAGTCACATACCGAAGATCAATCCCCCAAAGCAGTTTTGTGAGTGGAGCTTTGAGCAAGGAGATCGAAAATCGCAGCAAAATGAGCTAGAACTCGTGCTTGAGCTGGTTGCTGATTTTTTTGGGAGGAAGGAGTGTGTGGTGGCTGGAATAAGTGGAGGGGGTGTCGGTGTACTAGAGTAGGGGTACCCTAGTATCCCGTACTCGTGCACGGACAGTTGCAGCACCCCGCGGCAAGGCTTGCCTCGTCGCCGCCAAGATCCTCCATGGCTTCCTCGGAGCCATTCAAGAACAAAGTATTGAATTAAGAAGACAAGGCCCCGACAAGAGGAGCTTGTCGGGAAGGCCACTCCAGGCACGCAGAAGACAAGGCCCCGGCAAGAGGAGCTTGCCGGGAAGGCTTGGAGCGCGACAAGTCTCCGGGCGCGACAAGGATTCGGCGCATGACAAAGGCGCTTGCATGACATGCAACTTCTCTCCGTCTCGCTCCGGCTCACCTAGCGGCGTGTCGCCATGGGACCGTTCCATGGGCGCGTGTCGAGAGGCTGTGCAGCCAGCGGAGAAAGCAGCGATAAGCGGCTGACAAGCTTCGCCATCGTGGCGGCGGGCGCACTGACGGCCTTTGTTACCTTTGTTTGGGCGACAACGACGGGCATTTATTGCTTTTGTCCCTTGCCGTCGAGTTAGGTATTTGGCCTTGTACCTTTGTTCAAGTAGGTGTACCAACTCCTGTTTTACATTTGTACCCCGCCTATGTTGCCACCTGTCGGAGACCCCTTGAGCATATAAAAGGAGGCCCGAGTGCAACGTAGAAAGGGTTCCGGAGGTTCGGTTAGTTCGGTTCATTCGACTCACCAGAGACCAGAGACACTCACGCTAGGTTTTGTAGCTCGCATTGCTCCCTAGCAAGAACACAATAGATCAAACAAGCAGCGATGGAGTTTTATCTCTCCGGACAGCTCGAAGCTGGGTAAACTGCTCGTGTGCATCGCCTCGATCCACTCTTCGTGCGATCTCCGCCCTCCTCCGAACCACAAGGGGCCTGGTCCGCCGGCCCCATAGGTGTCCGTGGGTACGATCAGCCTCCCCGACATCTTTGGCGCGCCCGAGGAGGCGTCGAGGCCGTGTGAATCCGATCCGGCGTTCACACGAGCAGCGTCATCAACATCTTCCTCAACATGCCACGAAGAAGAAGGCTTCAGCGGTAGCGAGCCGTCGCGTCGTACCCACCCTCACCGCAGCAAGCGGGTGGTGAGGCGGCAGCTGGCGGAGGCAGGCGCCGGCGAAGGTGTTCGCGGCGTTGCCAAGTCCAAGGACAAGGCACCGCAAACCTCGGTGTCCGCGCATCCCCAGCGCCCATCTCGAGCAGCGGGACCAACAACGTCATGGCGTTCTGCGCCATACGTTCGTTGGATCGAGACCCTCAAGACCAGCATGCGCGCCAACATGCTGGGTACGAGTGAGATACACGGTCACCGGACGGGGCGCTGCTCCTTCTAACGTAGTTAGAAGTCCGAGCGTGTCCCGCTCCTCGCACCGTTCTCCAATGCCACCCACTACTCCTGCAGAAGCTCTGGCGAGAGCTCAACTGCTCCTCAACTACCCTCCAGCGGCCGACAAGGTCGACGAGTGGAGGGCCACTATCCAGAGCCTCATCGGCTTTGCCAACGGCGACGCTCGCGGCAACCAACGCCATCATTGCGGCGGCGAGACGACAAGGCACGCGAGCGATGGCGGCGACAGCGTAGGAGGTGCAACCACCGTGCACTCTCCGCCAAGAAGGCCAAGATCACCGACTCACGGATCCACCTCGGCAGCGACTCCCGCTGCGTCGTCCGGATCCATGAGCTTCGTCGCGATCAGCGCCACGTTCTTCATGGCGACAACAAGAGGGCGCTCAAACTCGCATCGGCGCCCGAAGAGAAGCGGCGTCAATCCGACAAGCGGCTGGGCCTTCTGTTGACATGCGCAGCGCCCGGAGGAGCGAGGCGACTTGCCGTCTGCGGTAGGTTGCCCTGCGTTCACTTTCGTGAGCTGCGGCAAGTCCGGTGGCCCAGCCGAAAAAACTTCAAACCAGACGTGCGGAGAAGTATGATGGCAGGACACATCCGTCGGAGTTCCTCGGCATCTACACCATTGCGGTGCAAGCTGCGGGGACGGGGCGACAAGATCCTCGCCAACTACTTCCGCTCGTGCTCAAGCCCAACGTCGAGATCTTGGCTCATGCACTTGCCGGACAGCTCCATATCCTCTTGGGCAGATCTGTGCCATCGGTTTGTTGGCGCCTTCACGGTGGCCACAAACCTCATGGCCAAGAGTGACCTTCACTAGCTTCGCCTGAGAAGGAAGGAGAGTCCCTGCGCAAGTTCATTCAAAGGTTCAACCGGGTGCACTACAACATCGAGGCGTCCACCCTGCCGCGGTGATCGGCGCATTTCATCGAGAATGTGCGGAACCGCGAGATGAGGAGGAGATGGCGATGTGCAAAGTCAAGGACGTCGGTGAGCTATGCGCCTTGGCCGACAAGTGTGCAGCGTTGAGGAAGGAGGAGACTCCGGGAGAGAACGCGAAGCAGGATCGGCGGTGATGACACCGCCCGGCAAAGAAGGGTCGTGGCGAGGAACGAGGAAGAAGAAGGCGGAAAAAGTGCTAGCTGTTGAGCAGTCCGGCAATGGAGGTGGCGACAAGAACGCCAAGGCTGGTGGCTCCGGCAAGGAGGTTGCGGTGACGCCAACCACCGGTCGGTGGCGGCCGCCGACAAGCGGGACAGCTCCGACAAGCGATCTTGCAAGATCCACCGCACCAAGGGCCACGACCTCGAGCTGCAAGAAGGTCGAGCAGCTTGTCGAATAGCAGAGAGCTGAGTACGGCGCGCGACAAGGAGAAGGCCCGGGAAGGTCTGGGGAGCAAGCAAGAAACATCCCGGACGGGGAGGACGCCTTGGCAAGGCCAAGCAGCGGCAAGGAGACAAACCTCCCAGCGGCGCGACAAGGATGAAGATGATGATGACGACGAAGATATGGAGGACGGCAGCGCCCGATGAGCAGGAGTTTGAGAAAGCCACAGAGGTCGCTTTGCGTTGTGGAGGTGCTTCCCTGCATACCTCCCACCGCCAACTCAAGCAATGGATGCGGGAGGTCAATGCAGCGGAACCATCTGTAGAGTCACGCAGGCCTCTCAAGTGGTCCAGCACACCTATCATTTTTTATATTGAGGACCACCCTGACCGCATAACTGCGGTCGGGTGCTTGCCGATGTTGGTCTCACCAACCATCCGCAACCTCAAGGTCACAAAATGTTAGTTAATGGCGGGGCGGTTTGAATCTGATCTCCTCCGCGGGCGCTCGGAAGCTTCAAATCCACGGCAATGAGCTCGAAGAGACCCGGTACCTTCAAGGAATTAATCTGGGAAGGAGCAAGCCGAAGGAAGATTACGTTGCGGTCACATTTGGCGTGAGCTGAACTTCGGGGATCGAGAAGGTCACATTCGGCGTTGCCGATTTCCCATTGCCTTACAATGGGATACTTGGCGTCCGGCACTCGCCAAGTTCATGGCAGCCTCTCACTACGCCTACAACCTACTCAAGATGCCAGGCCGATAAGCGTCATCTCTGTCCATGGCGACAAGAAGGATGCCCTTATACGTGCCGACAAGATCTACCGGGATGCACGGCAACGCGACAGTTACCCGGACACTTGCCGCTGAAGCTCCGGGGAAGAAGACGAAGTCCAAGTCCGGCAAGCGCTCGATGCTCACTCACGGCAAGCGCACCTCCTCGGAGTGCTGCGCTACCGTCGAGGACGCACCATCGAGCTCCACCGGCAAGTGCAAGAAGATGGTGGCTCCGCCGAAGACCAAGAAGGTGCCCGCCAAGGAGGACGGCACTGGTGGTACCTTCACCGTCAGTGCCTCTCTCGACCCTAAATAGGAAGGCGCGCTCATTGCTTTCCTGCGGGCGAATGTGGACGTGTTTGCATGGCAACCGTCTGACATCCCCGGTGTTCCCAGGGAAGTGATTGAGCACCGCCTGGCCGTTTGTCCTCATGCGCGTCCCGTCAAACAAAAAGTCAGGAAGCAAGCAGTGGAGCGCCAAGAATTCATAGCGAAGAGATCAAGAAAGCTGGAAGCGGCAAGCCTCGTCGGAGAGTGCTCCATCCAACGTGGTTGGCCAATCACAGTAGTCGTCATAAAGCAAGCGAAAATGGAGACTTTGTATTGACTTCACGGATGTTAATAAAGCTTGTCCCAAAGATCCATTTCCCTTGCCACACATTGACCAGATTGTTGACTCCACGGCTGGATGTGATTTGCTTC
Organism: Aegilops bicornis; assembly: GCA_021605145.1. NCBI lineage: Eukaryota > Viridiplantae > Streptophyta > Magnoliopsida > Poales > Poaceae > Aegilops > Aegilops bicornis. The sequence continues at coordinate 340,930,880 of CM038675.1, forward strand.
GTTTCTTGATGCATACTCGAGATACCATCAGATCTTCATGGCTGAAGAAGATGAAGAGAAGACCGCATTCATCACACCATGTGGCACATCTTGTTTCATACGGATGCCTTTCGGTTTGAAGAATGCTGGTTCAACATTTGCAAGGGTAGTACCACGGCGCTTTTGAGCCGCAAATGCACGAAATGTAGAAGCCTACATGGATGACATAGTGGTCAAAAGCAAGGACAAGGCAACTCTGGTTCAAGATTTGGGCGAGACCTTTGCAAATCTGCGCAAGATCAACCTCAAGCTCAACCCGAGAAGTGTGTGTTTGGAGTCCCTTCCGGCAAGCTTCTCGGGTTCTTCGTCTCAACGAGGGATTGAAGCTAACCCGACAAGATCAAGGCCATTGAGCAGATTGAAGCACCAAAGCGTGTCAAGGATGTCACGAAGACTTGCGGTTGCATGGCTACTCTCGGCAGATTTATTTCTAGGTCTGCTGGCGCATACTACCGTTTTCAAAATTTTGAAAAAGGCAGGTCGATAAATGGACTCCCGAAGCGGAGGCTGCGCTGCAGGACTTGAAGAGGTACCTGTCCTCCACTCCAACACTTGTCGCACCTAAGCCACAAGAGAAGTTGCTGCTATATATAGCGGCGACCAATCAAGTGGTTAGTGTTGTGTTAGTGGCGGAGAGGGAGGCGGATGACGAGCCAGCAACCACGGCAAGCACATCCAGCGACAAGCAGGGGGCTTCGCCGACAAGCTCTGGTCCCGACAAGGACGAATCCACGCAGACACATGAGCAGATGCGAGAAAAGGATGGTGCGGCGCCCGGTCTACTTTGTCGATTCCCTCCTGCGAGGGCTAGGTCAAGGTACTACGGTGTGCAGAAATTGCTTTTAGGCCTCCTCATGGCCTCGAGAAAGCTGCGCAATTACTTCCACTCACATGAGATCATAGTTGTCACTCGCTTTCCGCTCAAGAGGATATTGCAGAATCCAGAAGCGACAGGCAGGATTGTCGAGTGGGCCTTTGGAGCTGTCAAGCTTTGGTCTTAAGTTTGAAAGCACATCAACTATCCAAAGCGGGCGTTGGCAGAATTCATAGCAGAATGGGCGCCAACACGGATGAAGAGATTCGAGACGAGCATTCCGTCAAAGAAGCAAGCAAAGAGTGGCTGATGTACTTTGATGGTGCCTTCTCGCTACAGCAGCGCCCGGTGCCGGCGTCTTTGCTTATCGCACCCACCGGAGAGCACCTCAAGTATGTCGTCCGGATGCATTTTCCCAAGGAGCAAGCGACAAACAATACTGCAGAGTATGAAGGTTTGCTTGCGGTCTCGGGATCACCGTGGACCTTGGGATCAAGAAGCTTATTGTCGGGGTGACTCGCAACTTGTCGTCCGACAAGTGAACAAAAGATTACGAGTCCGTTGATGGAAGCCTACGTCGATGAAGTGAGGAAGCTAGAAGAGCACTTTGACGGCCTGCAAATGGAACATGTTCCAAGAGCTCGAGAATGATATTCTTGACGTGACTGTCAAAGTGCGCTGCACTTAAGTTACTGTGGAACCAGGGATTTTCGTGCTCAAGCTGACTCAACCAACCGTAACACCATCAAGCTGGACAAAGCAAGAAGAGGAAGTTGGCCTCTGGTGACTATTTTCCGTGAGCTTCCCGAAGCCGTCGTTGCAAAGGTCCCCAAGGTCAACACCATGCGATCTTGAGGCGGTCTGCTCCGGCAGAGACCCGAGGTTTGTTTACGTTGAAGCGGGCGCTCCCGACAAGACTTGCTCCGGCAAGCTTGTCGGGGAACATCAAGCTCCGGCAGGGCCGCAAGTTCTTGCCGTGGAAGCTGATGTTCCCGCAACAGCAGATGTGCCTTTAGTCCTTGTTGTCGAGCCGCAAGCTCCAGCATGGGCGCAGCAGATTGTCCATTTCCTTCAAAAAGGAGAACTTCCCGATGAGCAAGAAGAAGCGGAAAGAGTAGCCCGGCAGTCAAGTATGTACCAGTTTGTCGACGGCACATGCATGAAGAAGACTCAACGGTGTGAAATTGAAGTGTATTCCCGGGGAAGATGGGCGAAGCTGTTGGCGAAGATACTGCGGAGGCATATGTGGTCACCACATTGGCGCGAAGAGCACTTGCCGGCAAAGCTTTCCGGCAAGGTTTCTTCCGCCGACAGCCCTCCGAGGATGCAATTGCACAAGTAACCAAGTGTGAAGCGTGCGGTTCCATTCCAAGCAGATACACCAGCCAGCTCAAGCTCTCCGGGCGATCCCTTTATCACGGCCATTTTGATGCAGGGGGCTCGACATCCTCGGCCCCTTCCCCGAAGCTGTCGGGGCTTTGAGTACTTATGCGTCGCCATCGACAAGTTCACAAAGTGGCGGAAGTGGAAGCGATGAGGAAGGTGACGGCACGGTCGGTAGTCAAGTTCTTGGTCAAGCTGTTTGTCGTTTGGAATCCCTAACCGGATCATCACCGACAACGGCTCACAATTCACGAGTCGCACCTTCATGCGAAGACGTCCAAGACCTTGGCGCCAAGGTCTGCTTTATACATTGCTCACCCGAGAAGCAGCGGTCAAGCGAGAGGGCAAATGCTGAAGTGTTGCGCGGGCTCAAGACCAGAACTTTCGGCGAGGCTGCGCAAGTGCGGAAGAAAGCTGGATCGAGGAGCTGCGCGGTGGTTCTTTGGTCGATCGGGCTGACGCCAAATCGAGCCACCGGCGGACACCCTTTGCTCTAATCTATGGAGCAGAGGCAGTTCTCCCCACGGAACTCGTATACGGATCGCCTCGAGTACTCGCTTATGATGAGCTTGAGCAAGAGCAGCTGCGACAAGATGACGCGCTGCTCCTTGAGGAGGATCGTCTTCAGGCCGCTGTGCAAGCTGCTTGCTACCAGCAAGCTCTGCGTCGCTACCATAGCCCTTGAGTTAGTGCGAAGTCTCGAGGAAGGCGACCTTGTTCTTCGGCGTTCAGTCCGCCAAGAATTCAAATAAGTTGGCCTTGAAGTGGGAAGGCCCTTATCGGGTGAAGCGAGTCACTAGGCCTGGCGCTGTCATTTGAGACCGAAGATGGCATTCGGTGAGCAACTCACGGAACATTGAGCATCTTCGTAAGTTTTACCCATAGAGGCGCGGTTGTCCGGACCCGTTCCGGCAACCACCTTTTGTACAAGTCTTGCCCGTTGTTGCATGTAATCCTTTGTACAAAGCGAGTATGAGACCCGTGCATCAGTAAAGCTAATGTGTTGCGCACATCTTGTCAAGTTCATGCTTTCATCATTTTATTGCATGTTTTGACGAACACTTTGTGCAGCAACCACACCCGGTAAGCAGAATCGAGCCGCTAGGCTCCATAACGTTATTTCCTCTTCGTTTTCTTTTCTCAAAGAAAGGAAGGCTCCCTCGCGCACAAGTTAACCAGGGGGGAAGGAGGAGATAATATTATGGACCAGGCACCGCCGAGGAAGTTTCACCTCATCGGGAAGCAAGAGACAGAAAAGCTAAGTTGCCAAAGTTTGAGCAATCATTTTAAATTTTCAAGTTATCTTCCTCGAGCGATAGTACTTTGTATGGAAAACACATGCAGAGGAACCAACTTCGCGGGCTAGTCGCGCCCTTACTTTGTTTCGAGTCCGCTCAACAACTTAAGTGAGCTGCGGCTAGTCGCGACAAGGTTGCTTGTCGGGCTAACTGCCCGGCTCTTGACGTTCACTTTTCGGCGCTTCATGACAAAAGGTGCCCGCGCCGACAAGTCCCCCAATTGCGTAGGGCAGAAATGTACAAAGGAAGGAATCAAGTAAAGGAAATAACGTTGCATTGATCGATCGCCTAAGATAGAGTATATTACAAAATTACTTGTCGCTGATCTAACAAAGTATTCTAAACATGATCAACAACGACAAGGGAAAGATAAGGTTGGCGGCCTAGTCTACGCGGTCGCCTTCGATCCGCTTGATCTTGTTCACCTTGTCCACAATGGGTGCGACAAGGGCTTTGAGCTCCTCCACGTTGGCTTCGGACGGCAAGGATGCGAGGGCGCCCGTTAAGGATGAGGCCCGGGGTGCGGAAGGCCACCTTCATCAACACCTTCTCGAGGGCCCCGGCACAAACCTGGCGCGATTCCTCGGCCAGCTGCTTCGGGACCTCTTCCCGGAGTCGCCGGAGACCCGTCGCCACGCCTTTGAAGAATAAGCTGAGCTTGGCGCTGGGTTGGAGGTGCTCGTCGGTGGAGTACGCAAGGTCCGCCATCCCCAGCTCCATCAGCTCGTTGTGGATGTCAGCGGCGGTGTCCACAAGACCTTCGGCCCAGTGCTCCACGCTCTCCCTCAAGGTGTTCTGGACGGAGGCAGCATTCGCCAGCAGCTCCTCCTTGGCCTTGACCGCCTCCAGCAAGCCCACCTCCCGCTCTCTGGCGCCATCCAACGTCTGCGTCAGAGTGGTCAACTTCAGCTCAAGATCCGCCTTGGAATCCTTGGTGGCGTCAAGCTCCTTGGCCCTATCAGCGAGACGGCTCTGCAGCTCGCCAAGGGTGTAAGCATCCTTCTCGCGCTCACGCTTGAGCACGGCAATCTCTTCGCCGCTCTTCTTGAGGGTGGCCTCCAGCTGTGCCACCTTCGCCTTCAGCTCCTCCTTGGCGGCCTCGGCGGCTGCGGCGTCGCCGCTTCTGGCGCCCGTAGCGACTCCTCGCGCAGCGGCAAGGTCTTCTTCATGGCTGTCCAGGTTGACCTTCGCTGCGCCCGGCTCGCTTTCTGCGCAGCGAAGCTTCTCGGCAGCCAGCAGCTGCTCCTCATCGGCCAGCGGCCTTCTCAAGGATGAAGGCCGTGCGCTCTTCTGCGAAGTTGCCCCAGCGCTTCCGCCACGGTGCGGAGGGCTTCCTTGTTGGCGCCCGGAGCTCCTCGGCGCTTCTCCATGTCCGCTCCGCCCTCGCGACAAGGGCTTCCGGTCTCTAACTTGGCCTGCCGGCGCGGTAGAAGCGACAACAGCCTCTTCGGCATTGCTCCTCCTCGGACTTCGCCGCTGCTGCTTTGGCTGGCGTCCACGGCGTCGGGCCAGCGGAGGCGAGTAGCTTCGCCGTCGAAGGTCTCCCTTCGACCGGCTCCACTGAGCTTCGGTTCCCGGGAAGCTTGATGAAAACGCGCCGGCCTTGGTAGGCCCGGGCTGGGGCTCCTCGAACTGGCCTTGTGGCGTGGCGGGAAGTCTTTGTCGGTGTAAGCGCTTGCCGCTCCTGCTGACCTCAGGGCCGTCAGTACGATCGCCCGACCCCTCGCCGGCCTCTGCGTCGGCAGCCCCTGTGGCCTCCTTGCCAACAGGCTCGTCGGCGACGGCCTCTTCCTCCACGACGACTACCTCTTCTTCTTCGACGGCGGCCCCGTCGGTGTTGCCGTGCGTTTCCTCCTCGTCGGCGGCCTCAACCTCCATCGGGTCTGCGTCATACGAAGAAAGGGGGCAGTCAAGCAGATGTTCAAAGAGAGAAACAAAAGAAAGCAAACCTAAGGGACATTTTCGCGTAATGGAATTACCTGCAACGGGGTCCGCAGCCATGGCCTCGACCATTGGAGGGTCACTGGCGCCGTCCCTTGTCGGGGTAGCCTCCCTTGCCGGAGTGGCCTCCCTTCCCGGAGTGGCCTCCCTTGCCGGGGTGGCCTCCCTTGCCGGAGGGAGCTCCCTTGCCGGGGAGTTCTCCCTTGGCGGCGTAGTGGCAGCGGGCAGGATCTCGGAGGCGGCTTCCGAGCCCTCCTGATGAGGCTGCTCTGCTCCTACACAAGCAAACTATCAGAAATCAACGCAGAAGGAGCACCCCTGCACACCTAATAGTAAGAAGAAAACTGCACACTGCAGGGGGCTGTCTTTGGGGGCTGCCTGGGGAGGGTCGCTGGTCCGGCAAGGCGGTCTCAGACGCGTCCCCTGTCAGCCTGGGAATCGTCCTCAACGACGATCGTCGGGATCTTAGCCCTCTTCGCCGCTCTGGGCGGCGTCACGAAAAGAAAAGAGTCCAGAACGAAGCAAATCAGATTCAAGATGAAGCAATAAAAATTGAAGAAATACAAGCACAAGTCTCAAGAGCTTACTCTTCGCCCTCCTCCTCGGAACTGAGCATGGAGAAGTCAAACTCCGGCCCGCCTCCGGTGCGATGAGGCGGGGGAGTGGGCTCTCTTGGCCGCTTGCCGGAGGCGTCGCGGTGGCTGAGAAGATTCCGCCCGCTTGTCGCTGCGGTGTGGGGGCGCTCATGTAACCTCGCTTGCAGCGGTGGAAGCGTCGCTGGCGCTGCTTCTTGTGGGCGGTCTGTCGCCCCGGCTCGTCTCCAACTCTGTGGAGACGCCTCCTCGGCGGAGCCGGGGGCTTCGCTGGCGGCAAGTCGCTTGGCGGAGGAGGAGAAGCGCCCTCGGCTGGTCCACCCGACCCGGCCTCGGGCTCGACAAGCTCGTCCTCCTCACCGGCGACCTCCCCTCGCTCGATAGAGCTTGCCGCCGTCGCCGCGTCCGCCTCCTCCACGGTGAACCCGAAGGCTCCGGCGGCAGCTGCTGCCGCCTCCTCCACCTGGTGGCGATCCTCGCCATCTCCTGGTCGGTGGTGTCGCGGGTGAGCCTCTTACGCTTTCGTCGGGCGGATCGGCACTTCTTGCAAATCGTTGAAGAATTGCTGCACGACCTCGTCCGGGGGCTCCTGCCGGTCGGGACGATCCGTGGGAGTCGCCGCGGTGGCATCATGGCGCAGATGCGGTCGAGCGCCGAGTTGTTGCACAAAGGGACGACCCCCCGCGGCAACCTGAACCACTCTGGATGTTCGGGGTCGTTCTTGAACAGCTCGAGCAGCACTGAATCCAGCTCCATGACGGTGAAGTTCCAATTCAGGCCCGGGCGCAGTCTCATGATGTCCGCCGCATTCTGGAACTCCCAAGCAGGCCTCCTCCTTTCCTGCAAGGGAGCGATGCGGCGGCGAATGAAGTCTGCGCCAACTGCTCCTACTGTCAACCCGGCAAGCCTGAGGCGCAGAATTCGGGTCATGACTATCTTCAACCGCATCCTCCGGCGCCAAGTTACTCCAATCCCTGCCAAGACAATTGGGGTTTGGCGACGGCGGTGAAGGGTCAGGTTCTCCTCCACGACCCAGCACCAGTTGGCTCTCCACTCCTCCCACTTGTTCTGGAACTCTCCCTCTAGGTAGGCCTCCTTCTTGCCGATCCTAGAGACCTAGGCTATTCCCCCGGCAAGCGGCTCTCCTCTCTCGACGCGGGGAACAAAGAAATGGCGGAAGAGTGCCACGTTCGGGTGGACTCCGACAAAGTTTTCGCACAAATGTGCGAAAACCGCCATGGTCAAGATGGCGTTGGGGTGAAATCAAGGAGGCGGAGGCTAAAGGTGTTCATAATGTCGCAATAGAACTCGGAAAACGGCGGGCAAAGACCGCAATAGAAGAAAATGGCGAAGAAAGGGTACCCTGTTGGGGCCAGATCAGCGGCGGAGGCGGGGAGCACCCTCGTGCGCGGATGCGCACGAGTCTCTGTCGACCAGAAAAGGTAGAAGACGTCCCGCAGCTCCCGTGTGCCGAGCTGCGGGGGGAAGATGGCTCGCTCCTTGCGCAGTGCCGCGAGCCGCTGCACCTCGGCCGACTTGACGCCCTTCTCCTTGTCGGCTTTCGGAGCCATGGCGAGGAGGGCGGAGGAGGTCGACGGCGGTGAGTGTGCTTGCGGCGAAAGGGGGGCGGGGCGCTGCTCTTCGCACCGGAGAAGAAGAGGGGAGCGGCGGTGGTTTCTTGACAAGACAGCAATGGCAGGGGTGGTCGGCCTGCCTCTGTTTCCTCCGCTTATAAAGGGGAGGAGGGGGCGGATGTTCCACTTATGTTAATAAAGAACCCCCCACGACCGCGCCCACGATCTCTCGCACGACGCCACGTCCGGTGTGTGCCGTTAGTGGGGATCGTGGTGGGTCCGGGGCGAGTTGCGACGTGGTCGAGGCCACGCGTGTCCATGCACGCGATTACGGGCCTGGCCCGACAAGCGCTTCGGCACCGTGTGCGGCCCAGGCCGGGGCTCTGTCGCTGTACTAGAGTAGGGGTACCCTAGTATCCCATACTGCGTGCAGACGATGACACCAGCGGCAAGGCTTGCCTCGTCGCCGCCAAGATCCTCCGTGGCTTCCTTGGAGCCATTCAAGAACAAAGTATTGAATTAAGAAGACAAGGCCCCGACAAGAGGAGCTTGTCGGGAAGGCCACTCCAGGCACGCAGAAGACAAGGCCCCGACAAGAGGAGCTTGCCGGGAAGGCTCGGAGCGCGACAAGTCTCCGGGCGCGACAAGGATTCGGCCGCGGCATGAAACTTCTCTCCGTCTCCGCTCCAGCTCACCCAGCGACGTGTCGCCATGGGACCGTTCCATGGGCGCGTGTCGAGAGGCTGTGCAGCCAGCGGAGAGCAGCGATAAGCGGCGCTGACAAGCTCGCCATCGTGGCGGCGGAGGCGCACTGACGGCCTTTGTTACCTTGTTTGGGGCGACAACGACGGGCATTTATTGCTTTTGTCCCTTGCCGTCGAGTTAGGTATTTGGCAGCATACCTTTGTTCAAGTAGGTGTACCAACTCCTGTTTTTACATTTGTACCCCCGCCTATGTTGCCACCTGTCGGAGACCCCTTGAGCATATAAAAGGAGGCCCGAGTGCAACGTAGAAAGGGTTCCGGAGGTTCGGTTAGTTCGGTTCATTCGACTCACCAGAGACCAGAGACGCTCACGCTAGGTTTTGTAGCTCGCATTGCTCCCTAGCAAGAACACAATAGATCAAACAAGCAGCAGTAGGAGTTTTATCTCTCCGGAGAGCTCCGAAGCTGGGTAAACTGCTCGTGTGCATCGCCTCGATCCGCTCTTCGTGCGATCTCCGCCCTCCTCCGAACCACAAGGGGCCTTGTCCGCCGGCCCCATAGGTGTCCGTGGGTACGATCAGCCTCCCCGACAGGGGGGCTACCATGGGCCCACGAGGCAGTGGGCGTGCCCTGTAGGGGTGGGCGCGCCCTGTACCCTCGTGGCCAGGTGCCAGCTCCCGCTGATGTGTTCTCAGTGCAAGATATTCTCAAATATTCCAGAAAAAATCATATTTCATTTTCGGGGCATTTGGAGAACTTCTATTTTCGGGGTATTTTTTTATTGCACGAATAATTCAGGAAACTGACAGAAAATACTATTTTTACTTTATTTAATCTAAATAACAGAAAGTAAAAGGAGGGTACAGAAGGTTGTGCTTTCTAACTTCATCCATCTTATGCTCATCAAAAGGAATCCACTAACAAGGTGGATCAGGTCTTGTTAACAAACTCATTTCGAATAACATGGAACCGGAGAAATTTTGAAAAACACTATGTTACCTCAATGGGGATATGCACATCCCCAATAATAAGGATATCATATTTCTTCTTGACAGTAGGTAGAGGAAATTCAAAACCTCCAATAATAATCGATGGAATTGTTCCAATAGAATTTATACTATGAACTTGATGTTGTTTCCTCAGAAAGTGTACCGTATGCTCATTGCCATTAACATGAAAATTGACATTGCCTTTGTTGCAATCAATAAAAGCCCCTGTAGTATTCAAAAAGGGTCTCCCAAGAATAATAGACATGTTGTCGTCCTCAGGAATATCAAGAATGACAAAGTCCGTTAAAATAGTAACATTTGCAACCACAACAGGCACATCCTCACAAATACTGACAGGTATAGCAGTTGATCTATCGGCCATTTGCAAAGATATTTCAGTAGGTGTCAACTTATTCAAATCAAGTCTACGATATAAAGAGAGAGGCATAACACGAACACCATCTCCAAGATCACATAAAGCAGTTTTAACATAATTTCTTTTAATGGAGCATGGTATAGTGGGTACTCTTCGATCTCCTAACTTCTTAGGTATTCCACCCTTAAAAGTATATTTAGCAAGCATGGTGGAAATTTCAGCTTCCGGTATCTTTCTTTTATTAGTAACAATCTCCTTCATATACTTAGCATAAGGATTCATTTTAACCATATCAGTAAAACGCATACGCAAGAAGATAGGTCTAATCATTTCAGCAGAGCGCTCAAAATCCTCATCATCCTTTTTCTTTGATGGTTTGGGAGGGAAAGGCATGGGTTTCTGAACCCATGGTTCTCTTTCTTTACTGTGCTTCCTAGAAATAAATTCTCTCTTATCATAACGTTGATTCTTTGATTGTGGGTTATCAAGATCAACAGCAGGTTCAATTTCTACATTATTATGATTGCTAGGTTGAGCATCAACATGCACATCATCATTAACATTATCACCAGGTCCATGTTCACCACGAGATTGTGTTTGAGCATCAGAAATAGAAATATCATTGTGATTCTCACGTGTGTCTACAACAGGTTCACTAGAAGCATGCAAAGTCCTATCATTTTTCTTTTTCGTCTTTTTAGAAGGACTGGGTGCATCTACATTAGTTCTCTGAGAACCCTACTCAAGTCTCTTAGGGTGACCTTCAGGATACAAAGGTTCCTGAGTCACTTTACCTCCTCTAGTTGCAATTCTAACAACAAAGTCATTATTCTTACTATTCAATTCATTGAGCAAATCATTCTGAGCTTTAAGTACTTGTTCTACTTGAGTGGTAACCATAGAAGCATGTTTACTAATGAGTTTAAGTTCACCTTTAACTCTAGACATATAATCACTCAAGTGTTCAATCATATAAGCATTTTGTTTCAATTGTCTACCAAAATAAGTATTAAAATCTTCTTGCTTAACGATAAAGTTATCAAACTCATCCAAACATTGGCTAGCAAACCTAGCAGGAGGGATTTCAGCTTTATCATATCTATAGAGAGAACTTACCTTTACTACATGTGTCGTGTTATCAAGACCGTGTGTTTCTTCAATAGGTGATGAATTAAGACCATATATTCCTTCAACAGGCGGTAAATTAAGACCATGTATTTCTTCAATAGGAGGTAAATTCTTAACATCTTCAGCTTTAGTACCCTTTTCTTTCATAGATTTCTTTGCCTCTTGCATATCTTCAGGACTGAGAAATAGAATACCCCTGTTCTTCGGAGTTGGCTTAGGAGTTGGTTCAGGAAGTGTCCAATTATTTTCATTGGTCAACATATTATTCAATAGAATTTTAGCTTGATCAGCAGTTCTTTCCACGAAAACACAACCGGCACAACTATCCAGGTGGTCTCTAGAAGCATCGGTTAGTCCATTATAAAAGATATCTAGTATTTCATTTTTCTTGAGAGGATGATCAGGCAAAGCATTAAGTAATTGGAGAAGCCTCCCCCAAGCTTGTGGGAGACTCTCTTCTTCAATTTGCACAAAATTGTATATATCCCTTAAAGCAGCTTGTTTCTTATGAGCAAGGAAATATTTAGCAGAGAAGTAATAAATCATATCCTGGGGACTACGCACACAACCAGGATCAAGAGAATTAAACCATATCTTAGCATCACCCTTTAATGAGAACGGAAATATTTTAAGGATATAATAGTAGCGGGTTTTCTCATCATTAGTGGACAAGGTGGCTATATCATTTAATTTAGTAAGATGTGCCACAACAGTTTCAGATTCATAGCCATAGAAAGGATCAGACTCAACCAAAGTAATTATATCAGGATCAACAGAGAATTCATAATCCTTATCAGTAACAAAGATAGGTAAAGTAGCATAAGCAGGATCATATTTCATTCTAGCGTTCAGAGTTTTTTGTTTCAGCTTAGCTAATAATTTCTTAAGATGACTTCTATCATTGCAAGCAAGAAAGTCTCTAGCAGTTTCTTCATCCATAACATAGCCCTCAGCACAACAGGCAATTCATATCTAGGGGGAGAATCTTCATCATCACTTTCATCAATATTATCAATTTGAATAATTTCATTCTCTCTAGCCCTAGCAAGTTGTTCATCAAGAAATTTACCAAGTGGCACAGTAGTATCAAGCATAGAAGTAGTTTCATCATAAGTATCATGCATAGCAGAAGTGGCATCATCGATAACATGCGACATATCAGAATTAATAGCAGAAGCAGGTTTAGGTGTCGCAAGTTTACTCAAAATAGAAGGTGATTCAAGTGCAGATCTAGATGGCAGTTCCTTACCTCCCCTGGTAGTTGAGGAAAAAATCTTAGTTCTCTCGTCTTTCAAGTTCTTCATAGTGACCAGAAGATATAAATCCCAAGTGACTCAAAGAATAGAGCTATGCTCCCTGGCAACGGCGCCAGAAAATAGTCTTGATAACCCACACGTATAGGGGATCGCAACAGTTTTCGAGGGTCGAGTATTCAACCCAAATTTATTGATTCGACACAAGGGGAGCCAAAGAATATTCTCAAGTATTAGCAGTTGAGTTGTCAATTCAACCACACCTCGATAACTTAGTATCTGCAGCAAAGTATTTAGTAGCAAAGTAGTATGATAGTGGCGGTAACGGTGGCAAAAGTAACGGTAGCAGTTTTGTATTGATTGTAACAGTAGCAACGGAAAAGTAAATAAGTGAAGAACAATATATGAAAAGCTCGTAGGCATTGGCTCGGTGATGGAGAATTATGCCGGATGTGATTATTCGTGCAACAGTTATAACATAGGGTGACACGGAACTAGCTCCAATTCATCAATGTAATATAGGCATGTATTCCGAATATAGTCATACGTGCTTATGGAAAAGAACTTGCATGACATCTGTTGTCCTACCCTTCCGTGGCAGCGGGGTCCTATTGGAAACTAAGGGATATTATGGCCTCCTTTTAATAGAGTACCGGACCAAAGCACTAACACGTAGTGAATACATGAACTCCTCAAACTAAGGTCATCACCGGGAGTGGTCCCGATTATTGTCTCTTCGGGGTTGCCAGATCATAACACATAGTAGGTGACTATAGACTTGCAAGATAGGATCAAGAACTCACATATAGTCATGAAAACATAATAGGTTTAGATCTGAAATCATGGCACTCAGGCCCTAGTGACAAGCATTAAGCATAGCAACATCAATCTCAGACATAGTGGATACTAGGGATCAAACCCTAACAAAACTAACTCGATTACAAGATAAATCTCATCCGACCTATCACCGTCCAGCAAGCCTACGATGGAATTACTCACGCACGGCGGTGAGCATCATGAAATTGGTGATGGAGGATGGTTGATGATGACGATGGCGACAGATACCCCTCTCCGGAGCCCCGAACGGACTCCAGATCAGCCCTCCAGAGAGAGATCAGGGCTTGGCGGCGGCTCCGTATCGTAAAATGCGATGAATCTTCTCTCTGATTTTTTTTCTCCCCGAACACGAATATATAGAGTTGGAGTTAAGGTCGGTGGAGCTCCAGGGGGCCCACGAGGCAGGGGGCGCGCCCTGGGGGGCAGGCGCGCCTCCCACCCTCGTGGATAGGGTGTGGGCCCCTAGCCTTGATTCTTTCACCAATATTTTTTATTATTTCCAAAAATAATCTCCGTGAAGTTTCAGGTCATTCCGAGAACTTATGTTTCTGCACAAAGATAACACCATGGCCATTCTGCTGAAAACAGCGTCAGTCCGGGTTAGTTCCATTCAAATCATGCAAGTTAGAGTCCAAAACAAGGGAAAAAGTGTTTGGAAAAGTAGATACGACGGAGACGTATCAACTATCAACCGGAAGATTAACTCCCAGTTGAATTAAGTGATTGTTATACCCAGACATTGTGAGTATATGCTCACTGACAGAACTATTCTCCTCCATCTTGCAGCTGTATAACTTATTGGAGACTTCATATCGCTCAATCCGGGCATTTGCTTGAAATATTAACTTGAACTCCTGGAACATCTCATATGCTCCATGATGTCCAAAACGTCGTTGAAGTCCCGGTTCTAAGCCGTAAAGCATGGCACACTGAACTATCGAGTAGTCATCAGCTTTGCTCTGCCAGACGTTCATAACATCTGGTGTTGCTCCTGCAGCAGGTTTGGCACCTAGCGGTGCTTCCAGGACATAATTCTTCTGTGCAGCAATGAGGATAATCCTCAAGTTATGGACCCAGTCTGTGTAATTGCTACCATCATCTTTCAACTTTGCTTTCTCAAGAAACGCATGAAAATTCAACGGAACAACAACACGTGCCATCTATCTACAACAACATAGACATGCAAAATACTATCAGGTACTAAGTTCATGATAAATTAAAGTTCAGTTAATCAAATTATTAAAGAACTCCCACTTAGATCGACATCCCTCTAATCATCTAAGTGATCACATGATCCATATCAACTAAACCATGTCCGTTCATCACGTGAGATGGAGTAGTTTTCAATGGTGAACATCACTATGTTGATCATATCTACTATATGATTCACGCTCGACCTTTCGGTCTCTAGTGTTCCGAGGCCATATCTGCATATGCTAGGCTCGTCAAGTTTAACCCGAGTATTCTGCATGTGCAAAACTGGCTTGCACCCGTTGTATGTGAACGTAGAGCTTATCACACCCGATCATCACGTGGTGTCTCGGTACGACGAACTTTCGCAACGGTGCATACTCAGGGAGAACACTTGTACCTTGAAATTTAGTGAGAGATCATCTTATAATGCTACCATCGATCTAAGCAAAATAAGATGCATAAAAGATAAACATCATGTGCAATCAATATAAGTGATATCATATGGCCATCATCATCTTGTGCTTGTGATCTCTATCTCTGAAGCACCATCATGATCACCATCATCACCGGCGCGACACCTTGATCTCCATCGTAGCATCATTGTCGTCTCGCCAACTATTGCTTCTATGACTATCGCTACCGCTTAGTGATAAAATAAAGCAATTACAGGGCGATTGCATTGCATACAATAAAGCGACAAACATATGGCTCCTACCAGTTGCCGATAACTCGGTTACAAAACATGATCATCTCATACAATAAAATATAGCATCATATCTTGACCATATCACATCACAACATGCCCTGCAAAAACAAGTTAGACGTCCTCTACTTTGTTGTTGCAAGTTTTACGTGGCTGCTACGGGCTGAGCAAGAACCGTTCTTACCTACGCATCAAAACCACAATGATAGTTTGTTAAGTTAGTGCTATTTTAACCTTCTCAAGGACCGGGCGTAGCCACACTCGATTCAACTAAAGCTGGAGAAACTGACACCCGCTAGTCACCTGTGTGCAAAGCACGATGGTAAAACCAGTCTCGCGTAAGCGAACGCGTAATGTCGGTCCGGGCCGCTTCATCCAACAATACCGCCGAACCAAAGTGTGACATGCTGGTAAGCAGTATGACTTGTATTGCCCACAACTCACTTGTGTTCTACTCATGCATATAACATCTACGCATAAAACCAGGCTCGGGTGCCCTTTGTTGGGGAGCGTGGTAATTTCAAAAAATTCCTACGCACACGGGATCATGGCGATGCATAGCAACGAGAGGGAGAGTGTGTCCACGTACCCTCATAGACCGAAAGCGGAAGCGTTAGCACAACGCGGTTGATGTAGTCGTCGTCTTCACGATCCGACCGATCCAGAAATGCACGGAACGCACGGCACCTCCGAGTTCAGCACACGTTCAACTCGATGACGTCCCGCGAGCTCCGATCCAGCAAAGCTTCGCCGAAGAGTTTCTTCAGCACGACGGCGTGATGACGGTGATGATGATGCTACCGATGCAGGGCTTCTCCTAAGCACCGCTACGATATGATCGAGGTGGATTATGGTGGAGGGTGTGATGTAGACCGAACCTTGATGGCGAGATCTTTCACGACACTCCACCACCAATAGCAGCAACCTCTCGCCCATGCACGCGATATACACGAAATAGAGGGTTTGAACCTTGCGGCTCTGCACGAGAAAACCAATCTCGACGATGGTACTCACGCACAAAAACAATTTCTACAAAGAAATCAAAACACAGAGGTTTTCTAAAGATCCCACTAAAACTTGATACGGGTGTCTACCCTTGAAAACACATCGTGTCTATTTTATAGAATAACCTGACTTTACATTCACCCTACTATGGCTATTGATACTAGTATATAGCCGACCCATTTAAATTGTCCGACAAACAACAAAACTAGCATACGTAAACATGTCAAACTCTTATCTCTAATTAAATTGCTTTTTACATCTCGGCAGATATGATAATCTAACAACCACATTAATATTGGAGGTGGACCCCAGCCCGTATCCTTTAATGAAAGCAAATCACGTAGCAACCTCCAAGTCTTGCTAGATTGAGGGGCTTTCTTTTTACGTGGAAGTGGCAAGAATAGAAACAAATTCCTTTCTCTGGTTTTATTGACCGAGTAAAATATATCACATATCCCATACTCCCATGTATCTACGTAGGCTCCATTAGCTTTCCAAAAATTGGAGAACATTGGTGTTTTTGTTTCCTTGTCAAACCTTGCCTGATCAATGTGACATGCATATGTCATGTCTTGATTTAGTTCTTCCTCTTGCATGTAATTATTCTCCTTTAATACATGCACATCCAGGGACTTCTCTTCCTTCTCGTTGACACAAAGATCAAACAAAACAACGTCTTCTTTTATTGTAACAGAAAATAATTCATCTACCCCACTGACATGCGTTACTATTTTGTGATCATCAATAACACTAACATTAGTCGCGGCCGTATCAGGGTGGCCCCGCACACGGCTAGGAGAGATTAACAGATCAACTTGTGTGTCTAGAGGTGCCCTGTAACATCCCAAATTTTCAATTTGGAATGTTATACATAGATCATTCTTGCATATCATATTTTATTGCATTTTTGTTTCGCGATCCTCGAAATCCTAAGCAACTCAAGGACCCTCGGAGAGAGTTGGGGATTTCCCGGTTTTCACATTTGATTTTTATCAAATATTGAAACAAGGATTTTGGTTTTAATTATTTATCTCTACGAAAATATTTCATATTAAAATATATGAGAGGAGATAATATGACTTCTCCAAAATATTGAAATATTGGAGGAAAAATATTAAAATCAAATATTTGATTTTGTTTGGATTTTATTTGCATTAGGAAAATTGCACGTTTTCAAAATTGCATTTCAGGGCCAAGAAAATGTTCGTCTCGTCCTAAATATTTTATTTAGACGGTGAAAATTTGTTTGGGCATTTTTAGATTTTTATTTTATTTTCTAGGATTTATTTTCTGTTCGGCAGAATTGTTTAAAAAAAGCCTTCCGGCGCCCGACTGGGCCAAGGCCCAGCCGAGCCGGCCCATCTCCTCCGCGCCGCCGTCCCCCACCGGGAGACCGCGCGCCGCCACCGCCGACTCGGACCGAAGTCCGAGCCGGACTCCTCCTCAATGCCTCCTTGCCCCCTCCTCCAAGCCACCCCCTCCCCCTCTTAAATACCCCGAGCCCTCGCCACCACCACCAACCCCGCCCGCAACCCCGCCTCTCGAGCCGCGCCGCCGCCTCCCGTGCCTCGCCGCCCGCCGCTCGCCCTTGCCCGCGCATCGCCCGTCGCCCGCCGCCCCGCCGCCCGAGCCCCGCCACGCCGGAGCCTCGCCGGAGAGGAAACGAGCCGTTCGCCGCCGCTGTTTTTTTTAAGAAAACCGCTTCGTTTTTTTAAAACCCTAGTTCGTTTTTTTCAGATCGGTTCGCCGGTTTTTTTCTAGGTTTAGTTATTTAGCGGACGTTCGTCCGTACGTTCATTTTAACGAACGGTTTTCACTCGATAGTTACACACAACGAACGCTCGCTCGTTAGCCTGTTCGTCAGTTTTCTTTTTCTTGGATTTTCCGCAATTATTTTCGATCGCGATTTCTGATCCGATTTTCGTTTCAGTTTATCTTTTCGCTCGTTTATCGGAGTCAGGTGATTCAAGCGCCTAGATCTTCGTCTCGAGACCCTCTTTGTGTTTAATCAACTCAAACAAGGTTTATCGGATATTGTTTCTTTCGCCGTTTGAGTTTCGTTGCTCCGTTTGATTTGATTCTTTTCGCAACCCGGAGTTCATAAGTTGAACTTTCTGGTCAATTCTTCTTATTTGAGTTTTGCCCGTGCATCTTCGCTCGATTGCTTATGTATGCTATTGTTTGTTTGCGACAGAATTCCCGGAGTGCGAAGCGTGCTACTACGAGTCCCTAGGTTTCGCGGATCGTCAGCAAGGCAAGTAACACATTGATCATACTCTTTCCATACCCAGTTATTATGCATTAGTTTCAATCCTCAAACATTGCATGATTAGGATGTCATTAACATGTGGGTTGGGAAGTAGTTGATGAGGTAGAACCTATTGCCCTGTTATATTCAAACCTTGGGAGTTACTTCTACGTATTGCTTATATTGCTATGCTATGCTCGTAGACGTGGTTTGGGTGAGTGAAATCCATGACAGATGTGAGATTATTAATTAATGGTTCAACTTAAGGTGGCAACTTAAATACACATCTGGGTGGACTGAGGCACCTGGAGAATCTAGTGTTGCCTGTATTTTTGGAAATCCCGGGGTTCCGCGTGATATTCTTATGGACCGCCACCCAAGCTCAAAGGGAACTGAGATGATTCATGCTAGAAACTTCCGTGTGCAGCCACAAGCTATTATGGGCTCTAGCATAGTTGAGTAAGTTACGTGAAGCTCTCGAAGAGGTAGATCAGCAGGTGGCGGGTTGTAGGTTTGGTATGGTCTGCCCGGAGTAGAGAGTTAATGTTTGGAAAAAGGCGTGTCTCGGTCATCCGTTTCTCAAACACCATGTAGTGCGAGAAATCCAACGGAGGCGATCGAGTCTTGTGCGGAAAAGTGCGCAAACCTCTGCAGAGTGTACAATCTAATCATGGTTAGCCCTGTCCCCGGTTATGGACAATCTTGAGTATCTAGTACCTGGAGTATCTTAAGTATCTCATCACTTAAATTAATATTGTTGGGTTAATGATTACTTTAATTGGGATTGAGTTGGAGGAACCTTCTCAATGATGTTTCAACCACCATGATAGTTAAATTAAAATCTATTCCTTT
Source organism: Aegilops bicornis (assembly GCA_021605145.1). Taxonomy (NCBI): domain Eukaryota; kingdom Viridiplantae; phylum Streptophyta; class Magnoliopsida; order Poales; family Poaceae; genus Aegilops; species Aegilops bicornis. The sequence continues at coordinate 340,949,811 of CM038675.1, forward strand.
GTTGTCGGGAAAAATTGGCTTTTCGGAAAAACTATAACCATAGAGCTTTTCCACCAGCCAAATATGCATGTAGTGATAGCATTATTCTGTTCTTGCTCTACTGTGTTATATTGCCAGCATATTCCATGTGCTGACCCGTTCTCGGGCTGCAAGGCATTATGTTGCAGACTTTTCAGACGAGGAGTAAGGTTCATTAGGTTGTTGCCATGCAGCTCAGCTATGTCGTTGGAGTTGATGGACTCACTTTATCTTCCAAGCCTTCCGTTGTTATCGTATTAGATGGTATTAATCCATATTTATTGTAATAAGTTCTCTTTTGAGACATTCGATGTAATAAGTGTGTGATTGCTACTCTGTTATAAATCCTTCGAGTACTGCGTAAAAGGCCAAGATTACCGATCCAGGATGACACTTTGAAGCACGGAGACTTGACCGTTTGAGGTCGGTCGCTACAAGATGGTATCGAGCACCACACGAGTGTAGGACACGATCACTAAGATAAACCCTAGGTCACTCTTCTCTACTCATTTCGACTCCTCACCATTTTCTACTCTTTAGGATGGCGGAATTTGAAGAACAAGTTTGCACTGTTGGGATGAAGACACACCCTTTGGGCGCCACTTGAAGGAAGTCACTAGGTACTTGAATATTGGAATACCAAGCTTCAAGGGACGTACAATGCCACCTTACGAGAAGAGGTATTTGGATGATTCGAGTACAAGTTCCAGGAAGGACGTTCTCTCCAACCTCTAAGCCCATAGAATTTTCTTTTGAAGCACCCACCTGGAGTCTAGGCAAGAGCATGGCAGCCCACATTACCATGGGACGCATTGGAAAAGTCTACAACAAGGATCATAAGGACACTATCTACCAGATATGTGGGCGCCGAGACGAGCAATGGGAGATGATCAGCACCAAGAAGGACAGATCCATTGCAGCTTTTATCCAGGAGTTAAACCAGCACATTCGACGCTAGGAGAATCAGATGTCCGCAGACATGATAGATTTTAAGAAGGCGAAGACAAGGATCATCGAGCTGGAAGAAGAACTCAAGTTTACACGCGATGGATATGAGGAGGAAATTAAGACCATATTGGAGAAGAATGACGACCTGATTAAGAAGATCGGAGTATTCATGGGAGATCCAGCGCCGGGAGGAGAAGACGACGATTCCACTTGCCCGGAGAACTACATCATCATCGACGACACCGACTCCGACCCCTAGTGACGATGACTTTGAAGACGAAGCTGGAGCAGATATCATGGAGTCTTCCACCGATCAAAATTTCTAGATGACCACCAAATAATTAGTAGTATCCCCCCATGTATATAGTAGTAGTTGAGCACTTTTGCGATAGTTCTAGACCGCTTGTATGCCCTTGCTTGATTGATTGAGTGAAATGTTTGTGTTTGTATCATGTGCATATGGGTAGTGTTTTCTCATTAGACCCCTTTTCTATTCTGATCTCTTCCCTCTAAACTCGCCAGATGCCTCCGATCGTGACAATCGGATTTGCCTTCCCGCCAGAGCTCACTCGGTTGATCCAGTGACAACAACAACAACAACAACAACAACAACAACAACAACAACAACAACAACAACAACAACAACAACAACAACAACAACAACAACAACAACAACAACAACAACAACAACAACAACAACAACAACAACAACAACAACAACAACAACAACAACAACAACAACAACAACAACAACAACAACAACAACAACAACAACAACAACAACAACAACAACAACAACAACAACAACAACAACAACAACAACAACAACAACAACAACAACAACAACAACAACAACAACAACAACAACAACAACAACAACAACAACAACAACAACAACAACAACAACAACAACAACAACAACAACAACAACAACAACAACAACAACAACAACAACAACAACAACAACAACAACAACAACAACAACAACAACAACAACAACAACAACAACAACAACAACAACAACAACAACAACAACAACAACAACAACAACAACAACAACAACAACAACAACAACAACAACAACAACAACAACAACAACAACAACAACAACAACAACAACAACAACAACAACAACAACAACAACAACAACAACAACAACAACAACAACAACGACAACAACAACAACAACAACAACAACAACAACAACAACAACGACAACGACAACAACAACAACAACAACAACAACAACAACAACAACAACGACAACAACAACCAACCACAACAACAACAACAACAACAACAACAACAACAACAACAACAACAACAACAACAACAACAACAACAACAACAACAACAACAACAACAACAACAACAACAACAACAACAACAACAACAACAACAACAACAAGAACAACAACAACAACAACAACAACAACAACAACAACAACATAGCCCGTTTTCTGAGGTTACAGTCACCGGTGTTTTCCAGTAGCACCGAACCCATAGTTGCTGATGATTGGCTACGCCGTATTGGAAGGGAGTTGACCACCGCAGGTTGCACAGATGCTGAGAAGGTGCGCTTTGCCGCACATCAATTGGATGGACCAGCAGCCTCATGGTGGGAGAATTATACGACCACTTTCCCCATAGCCAACGTCACTTGGGATCAGTTTTGACAAGCTTTCACATGACCCATGTCTCAACTAGAGCCATGAATATGAAGAAGCGTGAGTTTCGCAACTTATGCCAGGGGAACCATACTGTGGCTCAGTACGTGGATGAGTTTAGCAAGTTATCTCGCTATGCCCCTGATGATGTGGCCACAGATGCCGCGAAGTAGGAGAAGTTTATGGAAGGGCTAAATGATGAGATGAGCATGTAGTTGATGGTAGCAACCTTCAACAACTACCAGGAGTTGGTAGATAAATCTCTTATGATTGAAGGAAGCGACAGCATGATTGAGAGCCGTAAGAGGAAGTATGGACAAGGGAGGTATAACTCGGGAGCTCAGAAGCCTCGCCTAACCCGAACTCGGGAGGACTTGTTCATAACCATGGAGGTCATAACCACAACGGAGGAAGTTCGCATAACCACAATAGTTCTAAGAATGGAAATGGAAACGGAGCTAACAACAATCAGAACCGCCCCAATCCAGCCACACCCGCCAAAAGAGATCTAAGTCACATTACTTGCTATAAGTGCGGGAAGACTGGACAATATGCCATGGAGTGCCCTGAAGGGAAGAATGGAAACGGAAATGGGAGCGCAGGGAATAAGCCCAATCCATTCAACAAAGGACAAGTGAACAACGTTGACGTGGAGGAGGTTGAAGAGCAGCCTGACGCGGTTATAGGTAAGTTTTTGGTTAAGTCATTTACCGATCTTGTTCTTTTTGATACTGGTGCATCGCATTCATACATATCAAGGGGATTCGTGGATAAGTTTAGACTACCAACCCAAACCCTTAGGACCCTCTGTTAGTGAGTTCGCCTGGAGCAGAATATATGGCTAGTCGATGGTGCGACCAGATACCCCTAACCATTGGTAGCCATGTTTTTCTGTCCGACCTAATAATCTTGGAGTCACAAGGATTGGATGTGATATTAGGCATCACTACAAAAAAAAGACACATCCGTGACATTTTGGGCCGAACGAAATTTTTTTCTGTCATACATATGACACTTCTATGACGATAATTGTGACAGAACCCGGTATCATCATAGATGTGGTGGGCTCCTACTTCTATGGCAAAAAATCATGACCGAAAATGGGCTTTTCGTCCTGGGCGGGCCGGAGACGCAGCTGCATGACATTCTTTGGGCCGTCCATGACGGGAAACCGTGGTAGAAGCGAGGGGTAGGAAAATTTCGGGGAGTTGCCGGTTACGATGGGAGGTCGGGGGCCGAGCGATGCGAGTTTCTCTCGTACACGTACGCGTGTGTGTGCGAGGCGTTGGCTCTAACTGAACCCGAGCGAGGCGTTGGGCTCTAACTGAACCCGAGCGATTGCACTACAGGCTACGTGTTACTAAACCCGAGCGATCGATCGATGGTCGTTAATCGAACCCGATGGAGCGATTGCTTCGCCATCGCTGCTAATCAAGTCGATCGATTGGATGAGCGATGAGTGTTGCGGGGAGGGGGGTTGAATGAGCGATGAGCGGTGGCGTTGCCTCTGGATGAACAGGACCCGTGGTGTGGAGGGCTGGATGAGCGATGAAGCGGTGGAGGGGTGGCCGTGGAGGTGGTTGAACAGGCCCCCGTGGTGTGGAGGCTTTGGATGAGCGATGAAGCGGTGGAGGGTGCCCGTGGAGGGTGGTTGAGCGATGGCCGTGAAGTAGTGCGCGGTGGAGGCTAGATGAACAGGAGCCCGTGGAGGCTGGAGGAGGTCGACGGTGGAGATGAGCGATTATCCCGTGGAGTCCGTTTATGCCACGCCACACCCCTCCCGATGAACAGGACCCCCATTTCGACCGTAGGAGGTCCGTTTCCTCCGTTTTGCGGTACGCCACACCCCTCCCGATCAACAGGACCCCCGTTTCGACCGTAGGAGGTCCGTTTCCTCCGTTTTGTGGTATGCCACACCCCTCCCGATCAACAGGACCCCGTTCTGAACGTAGGAGGTCCGTTTCCTCCGTTCTGCGGTACGCCAGGCCTCGTTTCCATCGCCTGTTCCGTCCAAGCCCTCTCGATGAACACGACCACGCATTCTGTTCCACCCCAGCCGGTTGGCTCCCACGCGTTTCGTTGCCTCCCGATGAACACGAAGCATTCCGTTGCCTCCCCATGAACATGACGCATTCCGTTGCCTCCCCATGAACACGACGACGACGCTGTTTCTCTGTTCCGACCCAGCCATGTACACGAGCCCTCGCCGTACGTATGCGCGAGTAGGCGTTCGAGACCCCGCCCGTATGTACACATACGTGGCCGTATTTTCTTTCTTGCACCCTGGCGTTATGCGTGCGTGTACATGCTACGTCGCGGCGCCTCTACTACGACACGTCGCGGCGCCTCTACATCCACCAAAGATATATATATGCATTACCGTTCGCGACCGAGAATGACAACGCCACGTGCGCTTCGACCAGGTGGGTCCCGATCGAGTGCACTTCCTTACTGCGAAGATGTAGATGGTGGGTCCCAGCGGTCGGGGCGAATCGTTTTTTTGCGGGACGCACTTCCTTGCGTGTGAAGATGTAGCTGGTGGGCCCAGTGATCGAAGCGAATCTTTTTTGCGGACGCACTTCCTTGCGTGCGAAGGTGTAGCTGGTGGGTCCCGGCGATCGGGAAGCGTTTTTTCGTGAAATATGGTGGCCCGTCCGGTGGGTCCACGCATAGTACTCTTCCGATGGAAGTCGGTCGTTGACCACATTGACCACGCTGCGCCGAGAGCACCTCGGCGGTGGACGACGGCGAGCCTAGGAAGGGGACGACACGGAGGCAGGGAAGACTAGGCAGTTGTTTGCCACGCGGAGGGGAGAATCTGTTGTCACGAGGGTTTCTTGGTTCGTCTGCCGTCAGCCGGAGAATAACGGCAGTGTGGGTGAGTAGAGGGATGGCTAGGCCAGCGATGGGAGTACGGTGGGGCGGTGAGGCCTGCTGACAACCTGACCGGCATGATGAGGAAGGGCGAGCAGTCCCTTGGCGCTTGTTTGAGCGGAAGCGAGGAAGAAGCAGAGATTGAAGAAGCACGATGACCGTTGGATGGACATCCAACCGCTTTGCTGTCGTCAACCTTTTTAGGAAAGCCTCAAATCTGTGGAAAACAACATACAGCCCATCTGCCATTATTTCTAATAATTTACAGCCCATTTGCTAATTCTTAAGGTTTTTTTGGAGCCATATTCTTTTTGTTAGCATTACAGCCCACATTGTGGCCACTGTTTTTAATCCCGAAATTTCGACTCACATTGAAACTGATTTAAAAAATAAATGTATATCAATATAAAATCCAACAAATTCTCCATGCATAAAAATTAATGTAATTTAAAATCTTGAAATGAAAAAATATATTTGAAACAAATTGCCGGTTTGATGTGTTTTAAAAATGTACAGCCCATTTCTCATTACTGATGGGCCATTTTCTCGGCCAACCGAATGAAAGCTCTCCTCGTCTTGAAAGATTTGCAGCCCAACAGGCCTGACAAAGCGACTTACTTGGCAAATCACAAAAAAACTAGGCTTTGGCCATGGACCCAGTTGTCAGCCTCTCCACGTACAGTACTCTTCCGATGGAAGTCGTTCCTTGACCACGTTGACCACGCCACGCGGAGAGCACCACGGCGGTGGACGATGATGAGGCCTAGGAAGGGGACGACGCGGAGCCGGGGAAGACACGGCAGTGGAAGCCCGCGCGGAGAGGAGTACGAGGGTTCACTTGTTCGGCTGCGGTGCGAGGCTGCCGTCGCCGCAGGGCTCGCCAGTGGGAATAGTAAGGACGGTGAGGCCTCAGCGCCCGGCCTGACCCGGCCACGGGAGGCGAGGAGCAGGTGGCACGACCGGCGCTGCTTTGGGCGGCTGGAGCAAGAAGACCAGAGGTTGAAGAAGCACTACGGCCGTTGGATGGACATCGTACGGTCACTGGAGCTAGAATCGTTCATATTGACTAAGTTGACAAAGCGCTTCGTCCCCGTCAACTTAGTAGGCCCACAAGACAGCCTCCCACCAAGGTGGGTCCCAGCTAGCCGGGGGAGTATTCATTTTTTGTGCGAAAAAAGGAGGCACTTCCGGTGTGTCTGAGCTGACAGCGGGGGGAACGTTTTTTTTGCGAAATACGGTGGCCCGTTCGGTGGGTCCCAGCAGTCAGGGGGAAATGATTTTTTTCGCAAAATACTGTTGGCCCGTCCGGTGGGTCCCCGCTGTCAGGTGGAGGAATAATTATTTTCCGCGTAATAAGGAGGCACTTCCTTGCGGCTGTCGTGGACCCAGCTGTCAGCCTCTCCACGTACAGTACTCTTCTGATGGAAGTCGGTCGTTGACCACATTGACCACGCCGCGCCGAGAGCACCACGGCGGTGTGATACGTCTCCGTCGTATCTATAATTTTTTATTGTTCCATGCCAATATTATTCAACTTTCATATACTTTTTGGCAACTTTTTATATTATTTTTGGGACTAACATATTGATCCAAAGGCTCATGTCGGTTCACATGCATTTGCATGTTTTTGGTTTCGCAGAATATCCATATCAAACGGAGTCCAAACGGGATAAAAACGGACAGAGCTTATTTTTGGAAAATATGGAAAATCTGGAAGGAAAATCAACGCAAACCGGTGTCCGAGGTGGGCACAAGGTAGGGGGACGCCCCCTAGGGCGCGCCCCCTACCCTCGTGAGCCCACCATAAGGCGGTTGATGCTCTTCTTTTGCCGCAAGAAAGCTAATATTCGGAAAAAAATCACGGCGAAGGTTTCAGGCCAGTCGGAGTTACGGATCTCCATATATACGCAAAACGGTGAAACAGAGCCAGGGGAGAACGCAGAAACAGAGAGATAGATCCAATCTCGGAGGGGCTCTCGCCCCTCCCAAACCATGGGAGCCAAGGACCAGAGGGGAAACCCTTCTCCCATCTAGGGGGGAGGTCAAGGAAGAAGAAGAAGGGGGCCTCTCTCCCCCTTACTTCTGGTGGCGCCGGAGCGCTGCCGGGGGCCATCATCATCACCGCAATCTTCACCAACACTGCCGTCATCTTCACCAACATCTCCATCACCTTCCCCCTTCTATATTCAACGGTCCACTCTCCCGCAACCCGCTATACCCTCTACTTGAACATGGTGCTTTATGCTTCATATTATTATCCAATGATGTGTTGGCATCCTATGATGTCTGAGTAGATTTCCATTGTCCTATCGGTGATTGATGAATTGCATGATTGGTTTGAGTTGCATATTTTATTATTGGTGTTGTCCTATTGTGCCCTCCATGTCGCGCAAGCGTGAGGGATTCCCGTTGTAGGGTTTGCAATATGTTTATGATTTGCTTATGGTGGGTGGCGTGAGTGTGAAGCACAGACCGAGTAAGTAGGTTATTTGCGTATGGGATAAAGGGGACTTGATACTTTAATGCTGTTGTTGGGTTTTACCTTAATGAATCTTTAGTAGTTGCGGATACTTGCTAGAGTTTCAATCATAAGTGCATATGATCCAAGTAGAGAAAGTATGTTAGCTTATGCCTCTCCCTCAAATAGAATTGCAATAGTGATTACCGGTCTAGTAATATAGTCAGTTGCTTAGGGACAATTCCACAACTCCTACCACCACTTTTCCACACTCGCTATATTTACTTTAGTTGTGTCTTTATCTAAACAGCCCCTAGTTTTATTTTCGTGCTCTTTACTTACCTTGCAAACCTATCCAAAAACACCTACAAAGTACTTCTGGTTTCATACTTGTTTCCGGTAAAGCGAACGTCAAGCGTGCGTAGAGTTGTATCGGTGGTCGATAGAACTTGAGGGAATATTTGTTCTACCTTTAGCTCCTCGTTGGGTTCGACACTCTTACTTATCGAAAGAGGCTACAATTCATCCCCTATACTTGTGGGTTATCACGGTGGACGACGGCAAGGCCTAGGAAGGGGACGACGCAGAGCCGGGCCACGGGAGGCAGGAGCAGGCGGTAGCACAGCCGGCCATGGGAGGCAGGAGCAGGCGACACGACCGGCGCTGCTTTAGGCGGCTGGAGCAAGAAGACCAGAGGTTGAAGAAGCACTATGGCCGTTGGATGGACATCATACGGTCACTGGAGTATTGACTAAGTTGACAAAGCCCTCCGTCCCCGTCAACTTAGTAGGCCCACAAGTCAGCCCAACAATATGGTGGGTCCCAGCTAGTAGGGGCTATTCATTTTTTTGGGCGTAATAAGGAGGTCCTTCCTTGTGTGCGAAGATATAGCTGGTGGGTCCGACCTGTCAGCGGGGGGAACATTTTTTTTGCGAAATACAGAGGTCCTTCCTGTGGGTCCTAGCTGTCAGGTGGAGGAATCATTATTTTGCGCGTAATAAGGAGGCATTTCCTTGCATGCGGCCGTGGACCCAGCTATCAGCCTCTCCACGTACAGTCCACTTCCGGTGGATGTCGTTCATTGACCACGTTGACCAAGCCACACCGAGAGCACCAGGGTGGTGTACGACGGCGAGGCCTAGGAAGGGAACGACACGGAGCCAGGGAATACTCGGCAGTTGTTTCCCACACGGAGGAGTACGAGGGTTTAATGGTTCCTCTGCCGTCGCCGGAGAATAACAACATGTGTGGTTGAGTAGAGGGATGGCTAGGCCAGCGATGGAAGTACGGTGGGGCGGTGAGGCCTGCATGGCAGCATAGCCGGCCGCGGGAGGAGGGAGCAGGCAGTCCCTCCGGTGCTTTTTTGAGGGGCTGGAGCATGAAGAGCAGAGATTGAAGAAGCACGACAGTCGTTGGATGGACATCCAACGATCCTTTGCTTCTCGTGTGTTGACTAAGTTGATGAGGCTATGCAAAGGCGTCAACCTTTTTTATGAAAGCATACACGTCAACCTGTAGTAGGCGCACAAGTCAGCCTCAAATCATGGAAAACATCATACAGCCCATCTGCCATTATTTCTAATAATGTACAACCCATTTGCTAATTTTTAAGGTTTTTTTTGGAGCCCATCTTCTTTTTGTTAGCATTACACCCCATATTGTGGCCACGGTTAAAATTATATGAAATTTTGCATATTTCAGTGCGGTCAACTGTCTTTAATCCAGAAATATCGATTCACATTCAAACTATTTTGAAAAATAATTTATATAAATATAAAATCCAAATAGTTGTCCATGCATTAAAATCAATGGAATTTAAGATCTTGTAATGAAAAAAAATTGAAACTAATTCCCGGTTTGATATGTTTTAAAAAAGTACATGCCATTTCTGGGCAAACCAAATGAAACTCTCATCGTCTTGAAAGATTTTCAGCCCAGTAGGGCCAATAAGGCAAGTAGGCCTTGTTTGGGTATTTCTTAAAAAAAATAGAATTGGGCTAGCCATTTTCAGCAAGAAAAAAACACAACTGGGCTCATGATGTGGTAAACATAAATAAAACTCTGGCTAGATGGGCCTGACCCCATACAGACCCGTTGTTACCCTGATCCGTCGCTAAAACTAGTATAAATAACAACCGCTTGTTCCTCAAAAAAAGCTGTGCGACTTCTTTGGGTCCCCCGTGCCGCTCGTAGTGTAATTCTCTCTTTTATTGACTACGTTGACAATGGCGTGAGCCCCAGATGTCCAGCCATTAGGAGGAACCATATTTTTGGGCTTGTACTATAGTGGCACTTGCTTGTGTACTGCCATGACGCTGGTTGATCCCTACTGTCATCCTCTCCACGTGCAGTCATCTCCTTGTTCCTCTCAGTTATTGACGACATTGACAACGCAAGAGGGCGGCGCACCGCGCACGGCGAGCGAACCAAGGCCGCAAGGCGGAGGACGACGGCGAGGCCTCGGACGGAATGAACAGGAGCCGTTGAAGGTGCGCCGGTCGATCGCAGCGGAGAATCTGAGGTTGACTGGTTCGATCACGGGTGCATGTTGGGGCTGGCGTCGCGGAGAATAACAGGATGTGTGGGGAATAGAGGAGGGACTGGCCAACGTTGGAGAATGCGTGCGGTAGGCGGCGGAGGCGCAGCCAGCCATGGGAGGCGGGAGCAGGCGGAGCCGATGGGGTGGTTTGGTTTGGGCGACTGGAGGAAGAAGAAGACAAGAGATAGAAGATACACGATAGATGTTGGATGTCAATCCAATGGCTGGTAGGCAGAATCGTTTGTTGACTGGCTAGTAAGTCGACACCACCTTGGATAGGCTAATTCCTCGCGGGTCCCAAATGTCAGAATCCAAATCTGTCACGGTCATGCAGCCTTTCCTATGAAAATTTACAGCCCATTTGATGTGCTAGTTCTAAATAAGTTTGTGGGTGCTGGTGGGGGCTAATCACTTGGCTTCAAAGAATGCACAAAGTGAGCTCAAGCGGTGGCGTGAATGATGTTATTTCCCTTGGTTGTGATTTGTTACAATATTTCACTCTATATTAAGCGAATGGCAAGCCATTTGCCTTGTTTCAAAGAAAATATAGCGATCACACCGAGTTGAAAAGGGAAGGAACATCTAACTCCGACTTACAAAGCGTACAAAAGCACGAGGGTTGATTGTTCATCGGGTTTACAAAAACCCAGATTGAAAAGGGTAACACCATCTAACTCCGACTTGTTTTGGCGATCACGGTCAAATGGATCGGTCAGGTCCATAGAATGAACATCCTAGGTCGTAAAATTTATTGGATTATGACCACAATATGTTGTAAATAGAAGCCCGACACGTTCAGAAGCTCTTTTGCCCACCTGAAACTCCTTTTTTGCTCTTGACATACCCATCCGTCAAAACCATGCTGCTTGATAAACTTAAGCACGATGGACAATAGTAAACTCACATTCAGCGGGAAGAATGTGACAAATCTTGTGTTTGCACGGTTGGCTACATATCGTTCTAGCGTTATTGTCTTCAATCGAATCTCATGAGAAGTGAGAAAATCCCGATGCTTACGAATCCACCGATTGGTTATAACTTTCTTACCCGTCCTGTTGCCTAAATAGACATGAAGATTGAAAGCAGTTAAGGTCTAAAAGAAGAGTGTCGAAGAGCAACAGCTGAACGGTTAATTCTAGTACACTATATGCGGGCTTCCAGTAATGCGTAAAATTATCACCTTTATATACAACTTCTCCGGACATGGAAAGCATTGCAGCAAGCCAATAATCTTGTTCAGATCAAAACTATTCATTTGGATATATAAGATCTTGATGAATCCAACACCATTGATAGGCCATCCATGGAGAAACTCTTCATTGAGCATAGAACATAATATTAATACAAAATGTGTACTCCAAGATGATATATAAATTATGCTTGAAATTTAAAATGCAGCTTATGGTTACAAGTGTAGATGATAACATAAAGTACTTGAAGAACTGTGGAGCCAAACACCATATTGAAATGAGCACAGAGATCATGTATTACACCCAAGGTCTCCAGTTTAGGCGCAAAGAGGACGGTTATTTGCAACGGTGAATAACTAGAATCAAGGATCAACCTTTGAAGTGAAGGGCATCTTGGATGATGAGCTGCCTTCCATCAAAAGAAATTCAAATTCTTACAAGGTTAGGCGACTTTATTTGGAGACAACCGATTCTAACAGTGAAAACAAGCACCAAGCACTCTAGTGCAGGGCACCTGGAGTGGATGATGCTGTGCAATGAGGCCTCGATATCTGAACCCGCACAAGTAGCGGTTTCTTGAGAAATGGGAGTCGAAGGTTTAGTACCAGTTATGCGGTAGGTAGCCTGTATAAAGTTGGCGGTGTGGAGAGAGGAGGAAAACTGCGAGATGGACATCAGTGCTGAGGGCATAAGTTCATGGCATTCGGTATGTGGTATGTGATTTCCAGGGGAATAGTAGAACTCAAGCAGCTGTAGTTCTGTGAATTCAGGGGATTTCAGCCAGGCGTCCACCGTGCAGGGCATGGTATGCTTGCTCAGGTAGCATGACAGGATGCAGAGGCTTTGAACGGAGCCCTGGTGGGAGGAGATGATGGCTCTAGGGATTTCAAAATCATTGAAGAGAGATAGCTGACGACAATCGAGATTATGGGGAACGGCGCGCCATAGAGGGTGCCACCGAATTGAGAGGACTTGGGTGCGGCAGCAATCCTTGGTGGGGAGAAGCGAGATGATCTCCCCAAGGATGGCGTTCGGGAGATCGCTGATGCGGTCCACCGAGATTCTCTGAGTTCTGGGATCCGGTGGGGGCGGTCGCCGCTTCTCCCACTTGCCGGGTGCGGGATCTAGGCGTCGCCCGTTGGCGAGCCTCATCTTCTTGGCGCTGGGGTCAGCCGACTCCATTTTCCTCGAGGGCGTCGCGTCGCGCTCACGGCAGAGTAACGAATGACGAGCCTAGTTGTAGTGCGAGCAAAGAAGAAGGGGAGCTGGGGGTTTTATATAGGGGTGAGGAAGAAGGGGAGCTGGGGTTTTCAGTAGGAGTGAGGTGAGGAATTTGGGGGTACGAGTGGAGCGAGCTGACGTGAGGTGGGTGGGAGCGAGGAGGAAGAAGAGCACCCAGGTTTTTTTGGGGGCGGTGTCTTTGGGTGTGGGTAGCGCCTTTTGAATTGATTTTACTATTTACTAGTGTGGATTGGTTGTTTTGTCTTGGGCCCAGAGAAACAATTACTACTAGCAGTGGAGACACTCTCTGACTACCGGAAAAACAATTACTACTAGTACGGTGGAGACACTCTACCGCTCTGGCTCCTCCTAGGTCATTGAAACGTCTCCCTCTCTTGAATGTCGTTATACTTTTGTTCACCGACATGCGGGCCATGCAGCGTCTTGGGCCCAAATGCCATCCACCAAATTAGAAGGCGTATGCTGACGGAGAGTCACCCGGTTATAAGCGGGCAAGATGTGACCCGTCGTATCACAAAACCCCACCTCCCTGCAGTCTAAGTTTGTGGACGAAGCAACCATCATTTCACTCTTCGCTGAATCCCCTTCTCCCTCACCGTCTTCAAGAAAGTCAACACTTTTCGCATCTGCCTTTGTTCTTCTCACCCAGCGAAGGGAAGGTAAGCGGATCCGTGATGTTGGTATATTTTGTTCGAGAGAAAAACAAAAGAACTTTTGCAAAGCGATAACCGATCATCACTCTCTTTTTGTTTCATTGTCATTGCGATTGTGTTTTCCTTTCGGTGGTCTCCTAGTATTCATCGGTTTCATGATGGACCAAGGAGAACCAGGCAAAGATCTGCCGATATTGGAGCAGACGCGGAGGCTGATCCCCACGAGACAGAGCTCCAAGAAGATGGAGGTAGCCACCGAGCCGACCCTAGATACGCTCCACGGCCACTCTTGAGATGGTCAACGCCCGTTTGAGGTTACAGCCCCGTGGCACTTTGTAGGAGCAGTTTTCCCCCTTCAAGGATGTGTCCCCCATTGAGCTGCCCAATGTGATTTCCTTCTTTGCCGATCTCGATTGTGGTTTTTCATCTAAGTATGTGGCGATTCTTTTTAGAAAAGGAAGTATGTGGTGATTAATAATGCAAAATTTTATTAGCTTCGATGCCATGCTATACATAGTGGTTTAAATAACTTGTGTTTCTTATCTTTGAAAAGTAATTGAGAATGTGTTTACATTTCAATTAGAGCCCCGATGCAGACATAAGGATTGTGTGGTTGTGCATGTCACTCTCTATGAGGCGGACGGCCGGAATATCATACTTTGGGAAAATAGAGTTCTTAGGCTGTTGGATCCTGGAAGCCATTTGCGGTTATACCAATGAAGAGGTTGTATTCCAGCCTCACTGTTGTCAGGCGTGTTGTCCAGGGTGTACTGAAGCACAAGAAGTTCAAAGCTACTCCTTCATTTGTGAGGCATACTATTCTTGCCAAGCTTACACAGGAAGATGACGTGGCATGCCTCCACAAACAAGTTTATCAGTGGCAAGGCCACAAGGTTGTCTTCATGAAGGTTCACAAGATTGAGCTACTGCGGGACGTCCTCGATGATGTTCATGGCAAGGTCCGTCTTGTGTCCAGCCCAAATTAGATCGAGGCATGAAATAGTTGCCCCAGCTAGTGTTTTAATAGTAGTTTGGATTGTGTCTAATTATCCGAACCTTGCCTGTTATCGACCCCTCTGGGGCTAGTACTCTGTTTGAATCCGTCTATGGGAACTGCTGCTACTTTTGTGTGCCCGTGAATCATATAAGCAACTATGTATCTTGTTACGATGGTTCATGCGATTAATTGAGGCCACAACGTAATAAATTCCAAGCGTTCAACGCTAGTCCAGCGCTCATGTGGAACACTCACATTAAACTCGTCTTCATAAAAATCTTGAAAAGCATAAGTTAAGCAGTTTTATACATCTCAATGATTCATAGAACATAACAAACATATACTAGTTCACAGCAAAAGACAAAGTTGTGAGAAGGTTTACAAATCAGGAAAAAACAAGCAAGGCTTCTACGAGCAAAGGGCCTCCGGCAGGCTTAAATTTCCTGGAGTTCACTCTGGTTTTCTCTTGTTGCCACCATCCAAATAAGTTAGGTTCTCTCATTCCGAATAACCAATTATAATTGTGGTCTCATTTGGAATGCTGAACTAAACCATGCGATTATCTTGACCGGTGAAATTCTTGTGCATTCCACTAAATTTAAGCACCGCTATTTGCAGAAATAAGCAGACCACAATGCCTCTTGTCCACGCACCTGTCAAAAACCGTCGTGCAGCCGTGCGGCTAGTCCTCGGTCCATGGATGAACTGGTAGAAAGTGCATTCCGGACTAGGATGCAGTTGTTTTCGCTTCGTCCCTGACCTGCAATCGAGAAGTAAAACGTACAAATCAGCTTCGTTTAGATTGCGTTGGTCATTCTACCTTAATTACTACCAATGTAGGGATACCTTGAAGACGGGAGGTTAGACGACGGCAACGACGGATAGCCATCTCATTTTGCGCAGTTGTACTAAAACTAAGGTGTGTGCTTTTGATTGCGCGGATAGAAACGATACGGGGACAGACATCCTGAAACGATATGGAGACAGACATCCTGAAACGATATGGAGACAGACATCCCTGTTTGCGCAAATACAAAATACAATTATTTAAACAGTGACAGATATTACTATTTTCCCCGTTTCCTCTTAGAACCAAGTCCTAGATTCATGCTATAGCTTTCCCACTTTCTTCCCTGTTTGAACCAACGCTTTGAGTCGACTGTATGAACTAGCTTTACTTCTAATAATAGTAGAAGTCTAGGTGGCTTTGGAACGTAAGACGGAAGTAGAAAAGGATCCACACAAAGGGGGAAGAGCTGGGGCGATGAGAAAGGCAGGTTTCAAAGGAATATATACTGAGGGTCGTCGGCATGTGGCAAAGGCAGGCGTCGGGAGGCCGCATCTTAGCCACAATACATGAGGAGGAAGAAGGGGTCGGAGGCCCTCCCGAGCCGGCGCTCTCTCGGAGAGAGCAGCACGGCCGCCCGATCGGAGACAGCGGGCAGCCGTTGGTTTCCTCCCTCACCGCCGACGACAGCGTGAACGATGCACCTACACCCCTGCCCCGGCCGAGGTTGTCTGGCCGGATTTGTGACCAACCGTGAGCTGAGAGAGAGTGTGGCCACCTATGTCTTGCTTAGATCTAGAGAGCATGAGAGAGTGAACGAGAGGA
Organism: Aegilops bicornis; assembly: GCA_021605145.1. Lineage (NCBI taxonomy): Eukaryota > Viridiplantae > Streptophyta > Magnoliopsida > Poales > Poaceae > Aegilops > Aegilops bicornis. The sequence goes on from CM038675.1 coordinate 340,966,009, forward strand.
ACCCTAGTAAAGCAAGCGCTAAGGCTCTGCTTTTATATATAGTGGAGTGATTTTGTTGTACCGGCTTCAAAAAATGCACTCCCTCGTGTACCCGCAAGTGGGTGAGAGAGAACTAGTGCGTCGTGCACCGCTTCTCTTCGTGAGAGTACAATATATACTATGCCCAAAGAATGTTACGCGCATAAGAGTAATAATATAAGTGTGTGACGTGTGAGCTAAAATAAAATGTGTGCACCGTCTTTTGTTTTTAGAAGTTACGGGGTAGGGTGTGAAGAGCACATATGTGCGTGGCGTCTACCTGAGATGAGCGATGGGTGCCACGTGCGAGTCTGCGAGAGGGCCCGGGAGAGTTGTGACTCGTGAGGGTGCGTGTGCGTGAGTGAGAGGGGGGCACGTATCAATGCAATGCATGTGTCCGTAAATCATTATCCGACAAACGTTCGCCACAAGCCTTTTCCTGACGAACGCCGTAAGAACCGTTAGATCGGCATCCGACAGTGTCATTTTTGCCATGTCATTTAACAGAACAGCCACTCCTCCTACACACAAATCTTCCACGTGAGTGTTAGCAACTGCCGTATGCTCCCTTCGTTCCGAAATGCAGTGCATATAGCTTTATTGAAAATTAGAACCTCGCAAACTTTTACCGAGTTTTCGTGTACCAAATTGCACATGTAGAATACCCTGTATATATCATTTCATTCATCTTCGAGAGGTAACTATAAAGATGGGTGAGGAGCCTACAAAGAAAGACCATCGTATCACCCGCAGCAATTTCAACCATCCTTTAGTGTCGAGGAATATCATAGGAACTCTATATGATATGATTTTTATAGAATTTTTTCCTTTAGAGCCAATTGGTTCATAGGAATAGATTCATATACTCTACATTTCAAAGGAAATAAACATGATATCATTTCTATAGCTTTAGAGCCACTTGGTTCATATGAATGGATTCCTATACTCCCTTAATTTCAAAGGAAAATAAACATTAGTGTATATTCAATAGAAAAGTTCCTATGATATGAACCAAATTACATCTATTTACTAATCCCTCGTCATAGGACTTGAGATACATGTCATCTCTAGATTCAATAGAAAAGTTCCTATGATGTGAACCAAATGACATCTCTTTTCCAATCCCTACTCATAGGAATTGAGATCCTCCATGTCATCTATTTCCCTACAACTTCCATGTATACATCTTCTATTCCTAAATAGATAGTACAACCCACTAGTAGCTTTTTCCAAAACATGCAACTATGGCACAAGAACTATATAGTGTGCCAATAACTTTGAAAGATGGTCGCTGGATGAAGCTAACCCGACAGTGCAGAGATGGGCAAATCCAAGCACTACTGGCCGTTGGATATCATCAACATTCCACCAGATCTACCACATGTACAATTTAGAAGACTCCATGGTTGAACTTAAGCATAATGCACAAACCTCAAAACACAAGCACTTCTCCTTTGTTCTAGAATCTTCTGTATCATAATTGATTATTATTTTTCTTAATTAATTGCCATTATTTGTTTTTTACTTTATGATTTACAATGCACAACCCCATGGATCTTAACATTTTTATAAAACTAATTGATTTTGAGTGAGATGAACTATAAGAACTAAACGAACATCTACATCATGCATATATGACTCAAAGCTTTACATGCTATAGTGTGTATTTATTCATAATTTGGTTTCAAATCTCATGCGTTCAATACATGTGTACCTTACTAGTTTTGAGTAGAGTAGCAAATTTCCACGCTGCCCGGGTATATCAAAATGCAGGGCCCATGCATCATTGCCTTTCGGTCGAACCTACGTCCACAATTTTTTGTACGTGCTATATCTCCACTGGTCCCCGAACCCAAAATGTTGCCTCGTTTCCGTAAAACCAAGCGGCCCACACATATTTAATTGTGTCGACTCGAACCCGTTTACTACGACGTGGCCCCGCACGCCGTAGTACTCCTACAAACCCTACCGCCGCACTCATCATCGGTTTTCTTCAAGAGGACGAGGGAGAAGCCGATTTGTAGTGGAGGCGCTTTCAAAAAAAGGATCTGTAGTGGAGACCCCTACCCTAGGGTGCCCTAGGTAGCTGCCGCACGCACCATTGTTTTCTCTTTTCTTTATGCTCTTGCGCGCTGATACGTCTCCAACGTATCTATTTTTTGATTGCTCCATGCTACTTTATCTATTGTTTTGGACTATAATGGGCTTATTTTCCACTTTTATATTATTTTTGGGACTAACCTATTAACCGGAGGCCCAGCCTGTAATTGTTGTTTTTGCCTATTTCGGTGTTTCGAAGAAACGGAATATCAAACGGAGTCCAAACGGAATGAAACCTTCGGGAACGTGATCTTCTCACCGAACGTGATCCAGGAGACTTGGACCCTACTCCAAGGAGTGCCAGAGGCGGTCATGAGGGTGGGGGCGCGCCCTCCCCCCCTGGGCGCGCCCCCTGCCTCGTGGGCCCCCTGACGCTCCATCGACGTACTCCTTCCTCCTATATATACCTACGTACCCCCAACAGATCGGGGACGGAGCCAAAAACCTAATTCCACCGCCGTACCTTCCTGTATCCATGAGATCCCATCTTGGGGCCTGTTAGGAGCTCATGGAGGAGCATTCACCACGGAGGGCTTCTACATCATCACCATAGCCCCTCCAATGAAGTGTGAGTAGCTTACTTCAGACCTTCGGGTCCATAGCTAGTAGCTAGATGGATTCTTCTCTATTTTTGGATCTCAATACAATGTTCTCCCCCTCTCTCGTGGAGATCTATTCGATGTAATCTTCTTTTTGCGGTGTGTTTGTTGAGACCGATGAATTGTGGGTTTATGATCCAGCTTATCTATGGAAAATATTTGATTCTTCTCTGAATTCTTTTATGTATGATTAAGTTATCTTTGCAAGTCTCTTCGAATTATCCGTTTGGTTTGGCCAACTAGATTGGTAGTTCTTGCAATGGGAGAAGTGCTTAGCTTTGGGTTCAATCTTGCGGTGTCCTTACCCAGTGACAGAAAGGGTTGCAAGGCACGTATTGTATTGTTGCCATCGAGGATAACAAGATGGGGTATTTATCATATTGCATGAATTTATTCCTCTACATCATGTCATCTTGCTTAAAGCGTTACTCTGTTCTTAACTTAATACTCTAGATGCATGCTGGATAGCGGTCGATGAGTGGAGTAATAGTAGTAGATGCAGAATCGTTTCGGTCTACTTGTCATGGACGTGATGCCTATATACATGACCATTGCCTGGATAACTTCATAACTATGCTCAGTTCTATCAATTGCTCAACAGTAATTTGTTCACCTACCGTAGAATACTTATGCTCTTGAGAGAAGCCACTAGTGAAACCTATGGCCCCCGGGTCTATTCTCATCATATCAATCTCCATCACTTTATTTACTTGCTTTGCTTTTACTTTTTACTTTGCATCTTTATACCAAAAATACCAAAAATATTATCTCTATCAGATCTCACTCTCGTAAGTGACCGTGAAGGGATTGACAACCCCTAAGTGTTGGTTGCGAGTAGCTATCGTTTTGTGTAGGTACGTGGGACTTGCGCGTAGTATCCTACTGGATTGATACCTTGGTTCTCAAAAACTGAGGGAAATACTTACGCTACTTTGCTGCATCATCCTCTCCTCTTCGGAGAAATCCAACACAGTGCTCAAGAGGTAGTGATACATCCATTTTGCATCATGCTTTTATAATGATATTTATCGCATTATGGGCTGTTATTTCATGTTATGTCACAATACTTATGGCTATTCTCTCTTATTTTATAAGGTTTACATGAAGAGGGAGAATGCCGGAATTTGGAATGCAATTTGGAAAAGGAGCAAATATTGAAGGACTATTCCGCGCAACTCCAAAAGTCCTGAAACTCCACGGAATATCTTAAAATAAATAAAGAAAAATCGTCGCCAAAGATGAAGGCCAGGGGGCCCACACCCTGCTCACGAGGGTGGGGCGCGCCCCTCCCCCTGGGCGCGCCCCCTACCTCGTGGGCCCCCTGGTGGCTCTCCGACGCCCATCTTCTCCTATATGAAGTCTTTCGATGATAAAAAAATTATAAGCAACCTTTCGGGACGAGACTCCGCCGCCATGAGGCGGAACCTTGGCGGAACCAATCTAGGGCTCTGGCAGAGCTGTAATCGGGACACTTCCCTTCGGGAGGGGGAAATCATCGCCATCATCATCACCAACGCTCCTCTCATCGGGGGAGGGCAATCTCCATCAACATCTTCACCAGCACCGTCTCATCTCCAAACCCTAGTTCATCTCTTGTATCCAATTCTTAACTCCAAGTTCGGGATTGGTCCTAGTAGGTTGCTAGTAGTGTTGATTACTCTTTGTAGTTGATGTTAGTTGGTTTACTTGGTGGAAGATCATATGTTCAGATCCTTTATGCATATTATTACCCCTCTGATTATGAACATGAATATGCTTCGTGAGTAGTTACGTTTGTTCCTGAGGACACGGGAGAAGTCTTGCTATTCGTAGTCATGTGAATTTGGTATTCGTTCGATATTTTGATGAGATGTATGTTGTCTAACCTCTAGTGGTGTTATGTGAACGTCGACTACATAACACTTCACCATTATTTGGGCCTAGAGGAAGGCATTGGAAAGTAATAAGTAGATGATGGGTTGCTATAGTGATGTAAGCTTGAACCCTAGTTTATGCGTTGCTTCGTAAGGGCTGATTTGGATCCATATGTTTCATGCTATGGTTAGGTTTACCTTAATACTTTTGTTGTAGTTGCGGATGCTTGCAATAGAGGTTAATCATAAGTGGGATGCTTGTTCAAGTAAGAACAGCACCCAAGCACCGATCCACCCACATATCAAATTATCAAAGTACCAAACGCGAATCATATGAGCGTGATGAAAACTAGCTTGACGATATTCCCATGTGTCCTCGGGAGCGCTTTTCCTATTATAAGAGTTTGTTCCGGCTTGTCCTTTGCTACAAAAAGGATTGGGCCACCTTCCTGCACTTTATTTTCTTTTGTTACTTGTTGCCCGTTACAATTTATCTTATCACAAAACTATCTGTTACCACTTATTTCAGTACTTGCAGAGAATACCTTGCTGAAAACCGCTTATCATTTCCTTCTGCTCCTCGTTGGGTTTGACACTCTTACTTATTGAAAGGACTACAATAGATCCCCTATACTTGTGGGTCATCAAGACTCTTTTCTGGCGCCGTTGCCGGGGTGTGTAGCGCCTTTGGTAGGTGGAATTTGGTAAGGAAAAATTTATATAGTGTGCTGAAATTCTCTGTCACTTGTTACTATGGAAAGTGATTCTCACGAGGGGCTTGTTCGGGTATCTTCACCCGTCCGATGAGAGCAAAGAGTTGCTCCTCAACCTAATGAACCTATTGAAAATGAAACTCCTTTTGAATTTCCTTCGGGTATGATGGAAAAACTGCAGGCTAATACTTTTACAGGAGATGGAACAAAGCATCCTGACGAGCATCTACGCTATGTGGATGATATTTGTGGACTATTTAAGCTTGCAGGTATACCCGATGATGTTGTTAAGAAGAAGGCTTCTCCTTTATCTTGAAGGAAGACGCATTGACATGGTATAGGCTATGTGATACGAGATCATGGAACTATAAAAGAGTGAAATTGGAATTTCATCAAAAGTATTACCCTATGCATCTTGTTCATCGTGATCGCAATTATATATATATAATTTTTGGCCTCGCGAAGGAGAAAGCATCGCTCAAGCTTGGGGGAGGCTTAAATCAATGTTATATTCATGCCCCAATCATGACCTCTCAAGAGAAACAATTCTTCAGAATTTTTATGCTCGGCTTTCTGATTACAATCGCACCATGCTCGATACTTCTTGTGCTGGCTCTTTTATGATGAAGACTATTGAATTTAGATGGAATTTATTGGATAGAATTAAATGCAACTCTGAAGATTGGGACCTCGACGAAGGTAAGGAGTCAGGTATGACACCTAAGTTTGATTGTGTTAAATCTTTTATGGATACCGATATTTTCCGTAATTTAGCACTAAATATGGACTTGACTCTGAGATAGTAGCTTCTTTCTGTTAATCTTTTGCTAATTATGTTGATCTCCCTAAGGAGAAGTGGTTTAAATATCATCCTCCCATAGAAGTAAAAGTAGATGCACCTATTAAAGTTGAAGAAAAGACTATCACTTATAATGATCCTATTGTTCCCACCTCTTATGTTGAGAAACCACCTTTCCTGTTAGAGTAAAGGATCATGCTAAAGCTTCAACTGTTGTTCGTAAAAGCAATATCGTAACTTATGTACCTCCTGAGCAAGTTAAAGTAGAACCCAATATTGCAATTGTTAAAGATCTCTTGTCTGATAATATTGATGGGCATGTTATTCAGTTCGAAGGTGAAACTGCTAGAATTGCTAAACCCTGTGCTAAAGATAAACATAGACCCGTGGTAGGCATGCTTGTTATTTCTGTTAAAATAGGAGATCATTGTTACCATGGCTTATGTGATATGGGTGCGAGTGCTAGTGTTATACCACATACTTTATACGAAGAAATTAAGAATGAAATTGCACCTGCTGAATTAGAAGGTATTGATGTCACAATTAAACTTGCCAATAGAGATACTATTTCACCAATTGGGATTGTTAGAGATGTTGAAGTCTTGTGTGGGAAAACTAAATATCCTGCTGATTTTCTTGTTCTTACTTCTCCGCAAGATAGCTTTTGTCCCATTATATTTGGTAGACCCTTCTTGAATACTGTTAATGCTAAGATAGACTGCGAAAAGAATGTTGTTACTATTGGCTTGGATGATATGGTTCATGAGTTTAATTTCTCTAAATTTAGTAAACAACATCATGAGGAAGAATTGCCTAGTAAGGATGAAATTATTGGTCTTGCTTCTATTGCCGTACCTCCTAGTGATCCTTTGGAACACTATTTGCTAGACCATGAAAATGATATGTTTATGAATGAAAGAAGGGAAATAGATGAAGTATTCTTTAAAAAAGAACCTATACTGAAACACAATTTGCCTGTTGAAATCCTAGGGGATCCTCCTCCACTCAAGGGTGATCCCGTATTTGAGCTTAAACCGTTGCCTCATAATCTTAAGTATGCTTATCTTGATGAAAGAAAATATATCCTGTTATTATTAGTGCTAACCTTTCAGAGCATGAAGAAGAAAGATTATTGAAAACTCTGAAGAAGCACCGTGCCGCTATTGGATATACTCTGGATGATCTTAAGGGCATTAGTCCCACTCTATGTCAACATAAAATAAATTTGGAAGCGGATGCCAAACCAGTTCGTGATCCTCAACGACGTTTGAATCCTAAAATGAAAGAAGTGGTAAGGAAAGAAATACTCAAGCTTCTGGAGGCGGGTATAATTTATCCCATTGCTGATAGTCAGTGGGTAAGTCTTGTCCATTGTGTCCCTAAGAAGGGAGGTATTACTGTTGACCCTAATGATAAAGATTAATTGATCACGCAAATAATAATTAAATGTTATAGGATGTTAATTGAAATCAATAAGTTAAAAAAAGCTAAAAATAAAGATAAATACCCTTTACCTTATATAGATCAAATGCTAGAAAGATTATGCAAACATACACATTATTGCTTTCTAGATGGTTATTCTGGTTTCTCTCAAATACATGTTGGCTAAAGATCAATCAAAGACTACTTTTACATGCCCTTTTGGTACTTTTGCTTATAGACGTATGCCTTTTGGTTTATGTAATGCACCTGCTACCTTTCAAAGATGCATGATGGCTATATTCTCTGACTTTTGTGAAAATATTTGTGAGGTTTTCATGGATGACTTTTCCGTCTATGGTTCCTCTTTTGATGATTGCTTGAGCAATCTAGATCGAGTTTTGCAGAGATGTGAAGAAACTAATCTTGTCTTGAATTGTGAAAAGTGCCACTTTATGGTTAATGAAGGTATTGTCTTGGGGCACAAAGTTTCTGAAAGAGGTATTGAAGTTGATAAAGCCAAGGTTGATGCTATTGAAAAGATGCCATGTCCCAAGGACATCAAAGGTATAAGAAGTTTCCTTGGCCACGCCGGATTTTATAGGAGGTTCATTAAGGACTTCTCAAAATTTCATGACCTCGACTAATTTGTTACAAAAAGATGTACCATTTGTCTTTGATGATGATTGTGTAGAAGCATTTGAAATACTTAAGAAAGCATTAGTCTCTCACCTATTGTTCAGCCACCTGATTGGAATTTACCCTTTGAAATTATGTGTGATGCTAGTGATTATGCTGTAGGTGCTGTTCTAGGGCAAAGAGTTGATAAGAAATTAAATGTTATCCATTATGCTAGTAAGACTCTAGACAATGCTCAAAGAAATTATGCTACTACCGAAAAGGAACTTTTAGCAGTTGTATTTGCTTGTGATAAATTCAGACCCTATATTGTTGATTCTAAAGTAACTATTCACCTTGATCATGTTGCTATTAAATATCTTATGGAAAAGAAAGATGCTAAACCTAGACTTATTAGATGGGTTCTCTTGCTGCAAGAATTTGATATGCATATTGTTGATAGAAAAGGAGTCGAGAACCCGTTGCAGACAACTTATCTAGGTTAGAGAATGTTCTTGATGACCCACTACCTATTGATGATAGTTTTCCTGATGAACAATTAAATGTCATAAGCACTTCTCATAGCACTCCATGGTATGTTGATTATGCTAATTATATTGTTGCTAAATTTATACCACCTAGCTTCACATACCAACAAAAGAAAAAGTTCTTTTATGATTTGCGACATTACTTTTGGGATGACCCACATCTTTATAAAGAAGGAGTAGATGGTGTTATTAGACGTTGTGTGTCTGAGCATGAATAGAAATAGATCCTACGCAAGTGTCACTCCGAAGCCTATGGAGGACACCACGCTGGAGATAGAACTGCACATAAGGTATTGCAATCTGGTTTTTATTGGCCTACTCTCTTCAAGGATGCCCGTAAGTTTGTTTTATCTTGTGATGAATGTCAAAGAATTGGTAATATTAGTAGGCGTCAAGAAATGCCTATGAATTATTCACTTGTTATTGAACCATTTGATGTTTGGGGCTTTGATTATATGGGACCTTTTCCTGCCTCTAATGGATACACTCATATTTTAGTTGATGTTGATTACGTTACTAAGTGGGTAGAAGCTATTCCAACTAGTAGTGTTGATCATAACACTTCTATTAAAATGCTTAAGGAAGTTATTTTTCCGAGGTTTGGAGTCCCTAGATATTTAATGACTGATGGTGGTTCACACTTTATTCATGGTGCTTTCCGTAAAATGCTTGCTAAATATGTCGTTAATCATAGAATTGCATCTCCATATCACCCTTGATCTAGTGGTCAAGTAGAATTGAGTAATAGAGAGCTCAAATTAATTTTGCAAAAGGCATTAATAGGTCTAAAAAGAATTGGTCCAAGAAACTTGATGATGCATTATGGGCCTATAGAACCGCATATAAGAATCCTATGGGTATGTCTCCGTATAAAATGGTTTATGGAAAAGCATGTCACTTACCTCTCGAACTAGAACATAAGGAATATTGGGCTATTAAAGAGCTCAACTATGATTTCAAACTTGCCGGTGAGAAGAGGTTATTTGATATTAGCTCACTTGATGAATGGAGAACCCAGGCTTATGAAAATGCCAAGTTGTTCAAAGAAAAAGTTAAAAGATGGCATGACAAAAGGATACAAAAGCGTGGGTTTAATGTAGGTGATTATGTATTGCTATACAACTCTCGTTTAAGATTTTTTGCAGTAAAACTTCTCTCTAAATGGGAAGGTCCCTACGTTATCGAGGAGGTCTACCGTTCCGGTGCCATAAAAATCAACAACTTCGAAGGCACAAATCCGAAGGTGGTAAACAGTCAAAGGATCAAACATTATATCTCAGGTAATCCTATAAATGTTGAAAATAGTATTATTGAAACCGTAACCTCGGAGGAATACATAAGGGACACTTTCCAGAACGTTCCAGACTCCGAAAAGGAATAGGTATGTGTTACGGTAAGTAAACTGACTCCAAAACAAATTCTAAGGCAATATTTATCCGTTTTGAAATATTTAGAAAAATAGAAAAATAAGTAGCAGTCCGGGGAGGACACCAGGCCTCCACGAGGGTGGAGGGCGCGCCCTACCCCCCTGGGCGCGCCCCCTACCTCGTGAGCAGCCCGTGTGTCCTCCGGACTCTGTTTTCTTGCACGATACGTATTTCGGTCGGTAAAAATTCATTATATATTCTCCCGAAGGTTTTGACTCCCCTATCACGCAAATATCCTCTGTTTTCGTTTCGAGTTGTTTCCGTTGCAGATTTGAGGATACCGGAGACTCGGTCATCCTTCTATGAGGGTGAGCCTATGCCATGGAAGGTGGATGACAAGCTTGCATCATCAACAACACCTCCACCGCCAGCAACAAAGAAGGAGACACAATCACATGGGTATGGGCACTCCCCTTGGCAACTGCCAAGCTTGGGGGAGGTGCCCCGGTATCGTATTACCATCACAACTCCTATCTTTACCATTTTTCTTAGTTCGATCCTATTAGTAGTATCTTGATATAGTAGAATAAAGTCATGGCATGATCTAGTTTTGAAGTTTTGCTTTATGATCCCTCTATGCAATCGAGTCTGTGAGCTATATATAATAAAGATTAGTGTTGAGTCAAAGGCTTGATTAATTTGCCATGATCTTGAGTGATTAGAAGAAAAATAATAAAAATAAACAAAGAGTTCATATTGGTCTTATTGAAAGTAATGACTTCACATAGAAAGAGTATGATGATTAAAAGTTGTTGGGAGTTGGCAAATATAGTTTTGGTCATCGTTGCAATTAATAGGAAGTAATAAGTGTTGGGGAACGTTGCAGAAAATTAAAAATTTTCCTACGGTTTCACCAAGATCCATCTATGAGTTCATCTAAGCAACGAGTCATGGGAGAGTGATTGCATCTACATACCACTTGTAGATCGCGTGCGGAAGCGTTCAATGGAACGGGGATGATGGAATCGTACTCGCCGTGATTCAGATCACCGATGACCTAGTGCTGAACGGACAGCACCTCCGCGTTCAACACATATGCGGAGGCGGATGGCGTCTCCTCCTTCTTGATCCAGCAAGGGGAAGGAGAGGTTGATGATGATCCAGCAGCACGACGGGCGTGGTGGTGGATGCTGTGAGAACTCGGCGGGCTTCGCTAAGCAACTACGGGAGGAGGAGGAGGTGTAGCAGGAAGGGAGGCGCCAAGGGCTTGAGGTGCGGCCACCTCCTCCCTCCCTTTATATAGGTGCAAGAGAGGGAGGCGCAGCCTTGCCCCTTCCTCCAAGGAAGGGTGCGGCCAAGAGGGGAGGAGTCCATCCTCCCAAGGCACCTCGGAGGTGCCTTCCCTCTTAGGACTCTCCCTCCCCAAGTCTCCTTGGCGCATGGGCCTCTTGGGGCTGGTGCCCTTGGCCCATATAGGCCAAGGCGCACCCCTACAGCCCATGTGCCCCCGGGGCAGGTGGACCCCGGTGGACCCCGGACCCCTTTCGGCACTCCGGTACAATACCGATAAAGTCACGAAACTTTTCCGGCGACCAAAATAAGACTTCCCATATATAAATCTTTACCTCCGGACCATTCCGAACTCCTCGTGACGTCCGGGATCTCATCCGGACTCGAACAACATTCGGTTTGTTGCATACTCATATTCATACAACCCTAAGCGTCACCGAACCTTAAGTGTGTAGACCCTACGGGTTCGGGAGACATCTTGGAACATGACCGAGGCGTTCTCCGGTCAATAACCAACGGCAGGATCTGGATACCCATGTTGGCTCCCACATGTTCCACGATGATCTCATCGGATGAACCACGATGTCAAGGACTCAATCGATCCCGTATACAATTCCCTTTGTCTAGCGGCATTCTACTTGCCCGAGATTCGATCGTCGGTATCCCGATACCTTGTTCAATCTCGTTACCGGCAAGTCTCTTTACTCGTTCCGTAATACATCATCCCGTGATCAACCTCTTGGTCACATTGTGCACATTATGATGATGTCCTACCGAGTGGGCCCAGAGATACCTCTCCGTTTACACGGAGTGACAAATCGATCTCGATTCGTGCCAACCCAATGGACACTTTCGGAGATACATAATGCACCTTTATAGCCACCCGATTACGTTGTGACGTTTGGTACACCCAAATCATTCCTACGGTATCCGGAGTTGCACAATCTCATGGTCTAAGGAAATGATACTTGACATTAGAAAAGCTTTAGCATACTGAACTACGATCTTTGTGCTAGGCTTAGGATTGGGTCTTGTCCATCACATCATTCGCTAATGATGTGATCCGTTATCAACGACATCCAATGTCCATGGTCGAGAAACCTGTAACCATCCATTGATCAACGAGCTAGTCAACTAGAGGCTTACTAGGGACATGGTGTTGTCTATGTATCCACACATGTATCTGAGTTTCCTATCAATACAATTATAGCATGGATAATAAGCGATTATCATGAACAAGGAAATATAATAATAACAACCAATTTATTATTGCCTCTAGGGCATATTTCCAACAGTCTCCCACTTGCACTAGAGTCAATAATCTAGTTCACATCGCCATGTGATTAACACTCACAGTCACATCGCCATGTGACCAACACCCAAGAGTTTACTAGTGTCACTAAACTAGTTCACATCATCATGTGATTAAGACTCAATGAGTTACGGGGTTTGATCATGTTTTGCTTGTGAGAGAGGTTTTAGTCAAGTTACGCAACATTCAGATCCGTATGTACTTCGCAAATCTCTATGTCATATTGTAAATGCTGCTTCGACGCTCCACTCGGAGCTATTCCAAATGATTGCTCCACTATACGTATCCGGTTTGCTACTCAGAGTCACTCGGATAGGTGTTAAAGCTTGCATCGACGTAACCCTTTACGGCGAACTCTTTATCACTTCCATAATCGAGAAACATGTCCTTATTTACTCCAAGGACAATTTTGACCGCTGTCCAATGATCCCTATTCCTGGATCATTCTTGTACCCCTTGACCGACTCATGGCAAGGCACACTTCGGTGCGGTACATGACATAGCATACTATAGAGCCTATGTCTAAAGCATAGGGACGACCTTCGTCCTTTCTCTCTTTTCTACCGTGGTCGAGCTTTAAGTCTTAACTTCATACCTTACATCTCGTGCAAGAACTCCTTCTTTGATCGATCCATCTTGAACACCTTCAAGATCATGTCAAGGTATATGCTCATTTGAAAGTACCATTAAGCGTTTTGATCTATCCTCATAGATCTTGAGCTCAATGTTCAAGTAGCCTAATCCAGGTTTTCTATTGAAAACACTTTTCAAACAACCCTATATGCTTTCCAGAATTCTACATCATTTACGATCAACAATATGTCAACAACATATACTCATCGAAATTCTATAGTGCTCCCACTCACTTCTTTGGAAATACAAGTTTCTCACAAACTTTGTATAAACCCAAAATCTTTGATCATCTCATCAAAGCGCACATTCCAACTCCGAGATGCTTACTCCGGTCCTTAGAAGGATTGCTGGAGTTTTGCATATTGTTAGCGTTCTTGAGGATTGTCAAAACCTTACGGTTGTATCACATACAACCTTTCCTCAAGAAAACTGTCAAGGAAACAATGTTTTGACATTCTATCGCAAGATTTCATAAATGATGCAAGAATCGCTAATCCATTTCAACAGACTCTTAGCATCGCTTCTGGTGAGAAAGCCTCACCGTAGTCAACTCCTTGAACTTGTCGAAAAACATCTTAACGACAAGTCGAGCTTTCTTAATGGTAATTCTTACCATCATTATACATCTTCCTTTCAAAATCCATCCGTACCCAATGGCCTTACGACCATCAAGTATTTCTTCCAAAGTCATTGATCCGTTCTTGGATTTTATGGCCTCGAGCCATTCGTCGGAATCCGGGCCCACCATCGCTTCTCCATAGCTCGTAGGTTCATTGTTGTCTAGCAACATGACCTCTAAGATGATTGCGTACCACTCAAGTAAATGCGCATCCTTGTCACCCCACGAGAATGCGTTAGTGACTTGATCCGAAACTTCATGATCACTATCATAAGCTTCTACTTCAATTGGTGTAGGTGCCACGGGAACAACTTCCCGTGCCCTGCTACACACTAGTTGAAGTGACGGTTCAATAACCTCATCAAGTCTTCACCATCCTCCCACTCAATTCTTTCGAGAGAAACTTTTCCTCGAGAAAGGACCCGTTTCTAGAAACAATTACTTTTGCTTCCGGATCTGAGACAGGAGGTATACCCAACCATTTTGGGTATCCTATGAAGATGTATTTATCCGTTTTGGGTTCGAGCTTATCACGATGAAACTTTTTCACATAAGCGTCGCAGCCCCAAACTTTTAAGAAACGACAACTTAGGTTTCTCCAAACCATAGTTCAAACGATGTCGTCTCAACGGAATTATGTGGTGCCCTATTAAAGTGAGTGTGGTTGTCTCTAATGCCTAACCCATGAACGATAGTGGTAATTCGATAAGAGACATCATGGTACGCACTATATCCAATAGGGTGCAACTATGATGTTCGGACACACCATCACACTATGGTGTTTCCAGGCGGTATTAATTGTGAAACAATTTCCACAATGTCTTAATTGTGTGCCAAAGCTCGTAACTCAGATACTCATCTCTATGATCATATCATAGACATTTTATCCTTTTGTCACGATGTTCTTCAACTTCACTCTGAAATTACTTGAACCATTCAATAATTCAGACTTGTGTTTCATCAAGTAAATATACTCAACATCTACTCAAATCATACGTGAAGTAAGAACATAACAATATTCTTTGCATGCCTCGGCACTCATTGGACTGCACACATCAAAATGTGTTACTTCCAACAAGTTGCTATCTTGTTCCATCTAAGCTGAAAAACGAGGCTTTTGGTCATCTTGCCCATGTGGTATGATTTGCATATCTCAAGTGATTCAAAATCAAGTGAGTCCAAACAATCCATCTGCATGGAGTTTCTTCATGCGTAAACACCAATAGACATGGTTCGCATGTCTCAAACTTTTCAAAACGAGTGAGTCCAAAGATCCATCAACATGGAGCTTCTTCATGCGTTTTACACCAATATGACTTACATGGCGATTGCCATAAGTAAGTGGTACTATCATTACTATCTTATATCTTTTGGCATGAAGATGTGTATCACTACGATCGAGATTTCAATAAACCATTCACTTTTAGGTGCTAGACCATTGAAGGTATTATTCAAATTAACAGAGTAACCATTATTCTCCTTAAATGAATACCGTATTGCGACAGACATAATCCAATCATGTCTATGCTCAACGCAAACACCAAATAGCAATTATTTAGGTTTAACACCAATCTCGATGGTAGAGGGAGCGTGCGATGCTTGATCATATCAACCTTGGAAACACTTCCAACACGTATCGTCGACTCACCTTTAGCTAGTCTCTGTTTATTCCGTAGCTTTTGTTTGAGTTACTAACACTTAGCAACCGAACCCGATATCTAATACCCTGGTGCTACTAGGAGTACTAGTAAAGTACACATTAACATAATGTATATCCAATATACTTCTATCGACCTTGCCGACCTTCTTATCTACCAAGTATCTAGGGTAATTATGCTCCAGTGGCTGTTCCCCTTATTACAGAAGCACTTAGTCTCGGGTTTGGGTTCAACCTTGGGTTTCTTCACTGGAGCAGCAACTGATTTGTCGTTTCATGAAGTGTCCCTTCTTGCCCTTGCCCTTCAACAATTGATGCTCCTTCTTGATTTCTACTTTCGCGGTGTCAAACATCGTGAATACCTCCAGGATCATCATATCTATCCCTGACATGTTATAGTTCATCACGAAGCTATAGCAGCTTGGTGGCAATGACTTTGGAGAAACATCACTATCTCATCTGGAAGATCAACTCCCACTCGATTCAAGTGATTGTTGCACTCAGACAATCTGAGCACAAGCTCAACAATTGAGCTTTTCTCCCTTAGTTTGCGAGCTAAGAAAATCGTCGGAGGTCTTATACCTCTTGGCGTGAGCACGAGCCTGAAATCCCAATTTCAGCCCTCGAAACATCTCATATGTTCATGACGTTTGAAAAACGTCTTTGGTGCCTCAACTCTAAACCGTTCAACCGAACTATCACGTAGTTATCAAAATGTGTATGTCCGATGTTACGTAACATCCACAAGCGATGTTTGGGGTTCAGCACACTGGCGGTGCATTAAGGACATAAGCTTTCTCTTGTCCGCATAATTGCTCTTGTCAAATTTCAACTATATTTTCTCTAGGAACATATCTAAACAGTAGAACTAAAGCGCGAGCTTACGCCATAATTTGCAAAGATCTTTTGACTATGTTCAGGATAATTAAGTTCATCTCATGAACTCCCACTTAGATAGACATCCCTCTAGTCATCTAAGTGATTACATGATCCGAGTCAACTAGGTCGTGTCCGATCATCACGTGAGACGGACTAGTCATCATCGGTGAACATCTTCATGTTGATCGTATCTACTATATGACTCATGCTCGACCTTTTGGTCTCTTGTGTTCGAGGCCATGTACGTACATGCTAGGCTCGTCAAGTTAACCTAAGTGTTCTGCGTGTAAATCTGGCTTACACCCGTTGTATGTGAACGTAAGAATCTATCACACCCGATCATCACGTGGTGCTTGAAGCGACGAACTTTAGCAACGGTGCACGTTAGGGAGAACACTTTCTTGAAATTGTTATGAGGGATCATCTTATTTACTACCGTCGTTCTAAGTAAACAAGATGCATAAACATAATAAACATCACATGCAATTATATAGTAGTGACGTGATATGGCCAATATCATATAGCTCCTTTGATCTTCATCTTGAGGGCTCCATGATCATCTTGTCACCGCATGACACCATGATCTCCATCATCATGATCTCCATCATCGTGTCTTCATGAAGTTGTCACGCCAACGACTACTTCTACTTCTATGGCTAACGCGTTTAGCAATAAAGTAAAGTAATTTACATGGCGTTCTTCAATGACACGCAGGTCATACAAAAAATAAAGACAACTCCTATGGCTCCTGCCGGTTGTCATACTCATCGGCATGCAAGTCGTGATTCCTATTACAAGAACATGATCTCATACATCACATATATCATTCATCATTCATCACAACTTTGGCCATATCATATCACAAAACACTTGCTGCAAAAACAAGTTAGACGTCCTCTAATTGTTGTTGCAAGTTTTACGATGGCTGCAATAGGGTTCTAGCAAGAACGTTTTCTTACCTACGTGAAAGCCTGGCGTGATTTGTCAACTTCTATTTACCCTTCATAAGGACCCTTTTCATCGAATCCGCTCCAACTAAAGTGGGAGAGACAGACACCCTCTAGCCACCTTATGCAACTAGTGCATGTCGATTCGGTGGAACCGGTCTCACGTAAGCGTGCGTGTAAGGTCGGTCCGGGCGCTTCATCCCACAATACCGCTGAAGCAAGATAATACTAGTAGCGGCAAGAAAGTTGACAACATCTACGCCCACAACAAATTGTGTTCTACTCGTGCAATAGAGAACTACGCATAGACCTAGCTCATGATGCCACTATTGGGGAGCGTTGCAGAAAATTAAAATTTTTCCTACGGTTTCACCAAGATCCATCTATGAGTTCATCTAAACAACGAGTCATGGGAGAGTGATTGCATCTACATACCACTTGTAGATCGCGTGCGGAAGCGTTCAATGGAGCAGGGGATGATGGAGTCGTACTGGCGTGATTCGGATCACCGATGACCTAGTGCCGAGCAGCAGCACCTCCGCGTTCAACACACATACGGAGCGGATGACGTCTCCTCCTTCTTGATCCAGCAAGGGGAAGGAGAGGTTGATGATGATCCAGCAAGACGACGGCGTGGTGGTGGATGCAGTGAACTCCGGCGAGGGCTTCGCTAAGCAACTACGGGAGGAGGAGGAGGTGTAGCAGGAAGGGAGGCGCCAAGGGCTTGAGGTGCAGCCACCCCTCCCTCCCTCCTTTATATAGGTGCAAGAGAGGGGAGGCGCAGCCTTGCCCCTTCCTCCAAGGAAGGGGTGCGGCCAAGAGGGGAGGAGTCCATCCTCCCCAAGGCACCTCAGGTGCCTTCCCTCTTAGGACTCTCCCCTCCCAAGTCTCCTTGGCGCATGGGCCTCTTGGGGCTGGTGCCCTTGGCCCATATAGGCCAAGGCGCACCCCTACAGCCCATGTGGCCCCCAGGCAGGTGGACCCCGGTGGACCCCGGACCCCTTCGGCACTCCGTACAATACCGATAAAGTGCGAAACTTTTCCGGCGACCAAAATAAGACTTCCCATATATAAATCTTTACCTCCGGACCATTCCGGAACTCCTCGTGACGTCCAGGATCTCATTCGAGACTCCGAACAACATTCGGTTTGCTGCATACTCATATTCATACAACCCTAAGCGCCACCGAACCTTAAGTGTGTAGACCCTACGGGTTCGGAGACATGCAGACATGACCGAGACGTTCTCCGGTCAATAACCAACAGCGGGGATCTGGATACCCATGTTGGCTCCCACATGTTCCACGATGATCTCATCGGATGAACCACGATGTCAAGGACTCAATTGATCCCGTATACAATTCCCTTTGTCTAGCGGCATTGTACTTGCCCGAGATTCGATCGTCGGTATCCCGATACCTTGTTCAATCTCGTTACCGGCAAGTCTCTTTACTCGTTCCGTAATACATCATCCCGTGATCAACCTCTTGGTCACATTGTGCACATTATGATGATGTCCTACCGAGTGGGCCCAGAGATACCTCTCCGTTTACACGGAGTGACAAATCCGAGTCTCGATTCGTGCCAACCGCGAGACACTTTCGGAGATACCGTAATGCACCTTTATAGCCACCCGATTCACGTTGTGACGTTTGGTACACCCAAATCATTCCTACGGTATCCGGAGTTGCACAATCTCATGGTCTAAGGAAATGATACTTGACATTAGAAAAGCTTTAGCATACGAACTACGATCTTTGTGCTAGGCTTAGGATTGGGTCTTGTCCATCACATCATTACGCTAATGATGTGATCCCATTATCAACGACATCCAATGTCCATGGTCGTGAAGCTGTAACCATCCATTGATCAACGAGCTAGTCAACTAGAGGCTTACTAGGGACATGGTGTTGTCTATGTATCCACACATGTATCTGAGTTTCCTATCAATACAATTATAGCATGGATAATAAACGATTATCATGAACAAGGAAATATAATAATAACAACCAATTTATTATTGCCTCTAGGGCATATTTCCAACAATAAGGAGAGAGAGGTTTCACATATAGATATATTATCATTGACATCTTTTATGATTGGGAGCACTCATTAAAATATGACATGCTAAAGAGTTGATGTTGGACAAGGAAGACAACGTAATAAGTTATGTTTTCTTATATATGAGATAAAGTATGTTATCATGGATCCTCTAACATGTTGAGCTTGCCTTTCCCCCTCATGCTAGCCAAATTCTCAGCACCAAGTAGAGATACTACTTGTGCTTCCAAATACCCTTAAACCAGTTAGCCATGAGAGTCCACCATATCTACCTATGGATTGAGTAAGTTCCTTCAAGTAAGTTGTCATCGGTGCGAGCAATAAAAATTGCTCTTTAAATATGCATGACTTATTAGTGCAGAGAAATAAGCTTTGTACAAACTTGTTGTGGACACAATAAAAGCGACGGACTGCATAATAAAGGTTCACATACAAGGGGAAATATAAAGTGACGTTCTTTTGCATTAAGATTTTGTGCATCCAACCATAAAAGCGCATGGCAACCTCTGCTTCCCTCTGCGAAGGGCCTATCTTTTATTATTATCTTCTACCTTATGCAAGAGTCACGGTGATCTTCACCTTCTCCTTTTTATTTTATCCTTTGGCAAGCTCAGCATGTTGGAAAGAACATGATATATATATATATATATATATAAATATATATATATATATATATATATATATATATATATCTAATTGGATGTAGGAAGCATGAATTATTATTGTTGACATTACCCTTGAGGTAAAAGGTTGTGGGGCAAAACTATAAGCCCATATCTTTCTATGTGTCCGGTTAAAACTCCGTAACCACAAGTATTGCGTGAGTGTTAGCAATTATGAAGGACTAAGTGATAGTTGAGTATGTGGACTTGCTTTTAAGCTCTGACATAGACACTTTCCGATGTTACGATACATTGCAATTGCTTCAATGATCGAGGTTATAATTTGTTGATGCTCAATAAGGTTTCGATTCATACTTTGGCTTTGTGAAAAGATCATCACTTGAACATGAGTAATCATATGACAAAATCTATGTATGTTGCTGTTATGAGAATAATCATGATGCCTTCATGTCCGTATTTTATTTTTATCGACGCCTCTACCTCTAAACATGAGGACACATTTATTGTTATCGACTTTTAAACGAGGACAAGCGAGGTCTAAGCTTGGGGGAGTTCATACGTCCATTTTGCATCATGCTTTTATATTGATATTTATCGCATTATGGGCTGTTATTTCACGTTATGACACAATACTTATGGCTATTCTCTCTTATTTTACAAGGTTTACACGAAGAGGGAGAATGCCTGGAATGCAGGGTGGAAAAGGAGCAAATATTGAAGGACTATTCTGCAACTCCAAAAGTCCCGAAACTCCACGGAATACCTTAAAATAAATAAAGAAAAATTGTCGCCAAAGATGAAGGCTGGGGCCCACACCACCGCTCACGAGGGTGGGGCGCGCCCTCGCTTGTAACATCCCAAATTTTCAATTTGGAATGTTATACATGGAACATCATTGCATATCATATTTTTGTTGCATTTTTGGCTCGATCCTAGAAATTCTACACAACTCAAGGACCCACGGAGAGAGTTGGGGATTTCGTTATTTTCATAATTGAGTTTTCTCAAATTTTGAAAATAGGATCATTTGATTTTAATTATTTTATCTTCAATTATTTCTATTACAAAAATATGAGAGAGGGAATAAAATGACTTTCCCAAAATAAAGAAATAATGAGGATTTAATAATAAAATAAAATAAGATTTTATTTTGGAGTTTTTCGCCATTTTATTTGAATTTAGGAAAAATGTGCGTTTTTCAAAATTGCATTTAGGCCCCAAATAAATGTTCATCTAGTCCGCTTGATTTTAGAAGCGGGAAAATTTATTCGGGATTTTTGAGTCCGTTTAGTACTTTTTTACGAGCGGAATTATTTAAAAAACGCAAGAACCGACCTACGGGGCGTGTCACTTGAGGACTCGGCCCGAGGTGGCTTTATAAGCCGGGGAGACCAGCGTGAGGCCCAGCCGCACCCCCAAACCCTAGCGCCTCACACGCGCCCGCCATGCGCGCGCCACGCCACCGCGCCTCCCAGCGCCGCCGCCGACCCGCCGACCCGCCGTCGCCGCCGCCGACTCGCCGGACCACGCCGCCGAGGTTCGTCACGCCTCGATTTCCGTGCCTTTGGTTTTTTCAAAAAAACCGAAGGGTTTTCTTCGGTTTATTTTTTTTTAGTTTCGGTTTTTTTCGGTTTAGGTTATTTAGCGAACGTTCGCTCGTTCGTTCGTTTTTAACGAACGTGTTCGTCAGATTAGTTTTAGTTAACGAACGTTCATTCGTTAACCTGTTCGTCGTTTTTCTTTTTCTCGGATTTAATCCGTGATTTTTCTGATCGCGATTCCTGATCCGATTTTTGTTTTAGTATAAATTTTCGCTCATTTATCAGAATCAGGCGATTCAAGCGCCTGGAGTTTCGTCTCGAAACCCTTTTTCCGAATAACCAACTTAAACAAGTTTTTGCTTCTGTAAAATTTGACTTAGATCCATATTAGTAAAATGGAGCCGTTTTCTTTCGTCGTTTGACTTTCGTTGCTTCGTTTGATTTGATTCTTTTTGCAAACCGGAGTTCTTAAGTTGAACTATCTGGTTAGATCTTCTATTTGAGTTTTGCCTGTGCATTAGATGATTACTTATTGTATGCTTGTTTGTTTGTCTGCGATAGATTACCCGGAGTGCGCCGCTTGTTACTTCGAGTCTCTAGGTTTCGCGGATCATCAGCAAGGCAAGTAACACTTTGATCATACTCTTTTCTACTACCCAGTTTTATTGCATTAGATCAATCCTCAAACATTGCATGATTAGGATCTAATTAAATTGTGGGATGGGAAGTAGATGAGGTAGTACCTATTACCTGATTTATATTCAAACCTTTGGGAGTTACTTCTGCGTTTGCCGATTATGCCATGCTATGCTAGTAGACGTGGATTGGGTGAGTGTATCCATGACAGATGTGAGAAACTTAAATACACATCTGGGTGGATTGAGGCACATGGTTTCCATCAGGACTTGCCTGTTTTTCTTCGGACCGCCACCCAGGCTCAAAGGGATCATGAGATTATTCATGCTAGAAACTTCCGTGTGCAGCCACATGCTACTATGGGCTCTAGCATAGTTGACTAAGTTGTGCGAACTCTTGCGGGTAGACTAGCTGATGTAGGGGTTGTAGGTTGGTACGGTCTACCCACATGTAAGGTGCTAGCTCTTCTGAAAGACTATGTCTCGGTCATCCGTTTCTCAAACACCTTGTAGTGCGAGAAATCAAACGGATGAGATCGAGTCTTGTGGGGAAAAGTGCACAAACCTTTGCAGAGTGTATAAACTAATCATGGTTAGCCGTGTCCCCGGTCATGGACATCTTGAGTATTTAGTACTTGGATTATCATGTGAATCTCATCATGTTACTCTAAATAATATTGTTGGGTTATTAATGAGTACTTTTAATTGGGATTGAGGATGCTGTCAACCATTCTCAATGTTCAACAACCACCATGATAGTTAAATAAATTTATTCCTTTGCAGTAGGGAAAAATCGGCATTACGCAAAAACTGTAACCATAGAGCTTCCACCAGCCATATATGCATGTAGTATAGGCTTACTCTTTCATTATTTCTCTATGTGTTACTTTGCCAGCATAATCCATGTGCTGACCCGTTTTCGGGCTGCAACGTTTCATGTTGCAGACTTTTCAGATGACGAGTAAGGTGCTTAGGTCGTGGTTCCATACTCAGTGATGCCGTTGGAGTTGATGGACTCGCTTTTCTTCCAAGCCTTCCGTTGTTATCGTTATTAGATGGCATTAAGCCATATTTATTTTGTTAAGTTCTCTCTTAAGACATTCGATGTAATAAGTGTGTGATTGCTACTCTGTCATAAATCCTTGAGTCTTGTGTCTTTGTCAGACATTCTTGATCCAGGGATGACACTTGAGCACAGAGATCAGATTGTTTGAGGTCTGGTCGCTACAAAGATGGTATCAGAGCACACGTTGACTGTAGGACATGACCATTAAGCTAAAGCCCTATATCACTACTCTCTTCTCATTTGTATCTCCTCATCTTTTCTACTCTTTTAGGATGACTAAGCGAGGATCAAGTTCACCCAAGGATGAAGATACACCCTTTGGGCGACACTGAAGGAAGTCACTAAGTACTGAACATCGGAATACCAAGCTTCACGGGACCTACAATTCCACTTTACCCGAAGAAGAATTTGGAAGATTCAAGCTCAAGTTCCCGGAAGGACGTTTGCGCTACCACGGAGCCCATAGAGTATGTTTTTAATGCACCAACTTGGAGTGCAGGAAAGAGCATGGCAGCTCACATAACCATGGGACGCATTGGAGAAGTTTACAAAGAAGACCTCAAGGATACTATCTACCAGATTTGCGGGCGCCGAGATGAACAATGGGAGATAGTTGGCACTAAGAAGGATCGATCCATTGCAGCTTTCATCCAGGAGTTAAATCAGCACATTCGACGCCAGGAGAACCAGATGTGCGCAGACATGATGGAGTTGAAGGCAGCAAAAGCCAAGATTATCGAACTAGAAGGAGAACTGAAGGCCACTCGCAAGGACTACATGGAGGAGATTGTAGCTCTAGTGAGACAAAACGGCGATCTTAAGGAGAAGATTGAAGAACTCATGGAAAATTCAGCATCCGGAGGAGAAGATGAAGATTGCACCTGTCCAGAGAACTACATCATCATCGACGACACCGATTCCGATCCTAGTGATGATGACTTCGAAGATGAAGCTGGAGCAGATATCATGGAGTCTTCATCGGAGCAATTTTTCTAGTTGACCACCATAACAGTAGTAGATTCCCCCATTAAAAATTAGTTTTAGTTCCAGCACTTTGTAACGATAGATAGACCGCTGTATGCCCTTGTTTGAATTGAGTTGTCACATCCCTAGTTCTGGTATGACCTAGACTAGCTAGTCATTTGTGCATCATGTTTAAATTCCATTTAATATTGAAATGAGGATTTTTGAAACCCTCAGAATCATTTTTCTGGAAATGACCCAAATAAAAATTGCTTCAATTTGGCCCAAGAAAATGTTCCTGTTTTCTCTAAAAATATTGGTCAGAGGTAAAATTCCAACTAATATTTTTGGGAGCTCAGAAGTATTTATTTTTGGCCATTAGAATTAATGCAAAGGAATATTTGCCTTGGATATATATGTTATATATATTATATATGTCCAATAATTATGCTAATTCTTTGAGGAGCTACGGAATAATATAGTTAGCTCCTGCAAAAATTGGCATAAGGAAATAAATTGATTTAGTATTATTACTAAATCAGAACAAATGTCAGAAAAATAGAAAAAGAAATAAAAGGAAAACCTTACCTGGCACTTAGCTTCTGTGCTGGCCCAGCTCTGTCTTGGCTGGCCCGGTGTTGTGCCAACCCATCTGGGCCCCCTCCTCTCTCGTCTTCCTCCCCGACAGGAGGACGGGCGCGTGCCCGACGCGCGCACCGCCGCGCCGCGCCACCTTCTCCCTCCCTGCCTGCCGATCCTCCCCCTCACCGCTCTGGATGGCCCGGACGATGCCACGCGCCGCCCCCGAACTCACTCACTCTCCCCAGTCCTCTCCCCTCCTCTCTCTCGCCTCCCATGGCCTTGGCCTTGCCGCCCGGCAGCTCCCGCCGTCCCTCGCCCCCATGGAGTCCACGAGCGCCGCCACGACTCCCTCGTCCTCTCCGCCAAGCCACAAGACGCCGGACGCCCCGTGGAGCCGTTGCCGTCGCCGTCTTCGTCTCCGGTCGCCGGAGATCCCCTCCGCCGCTACGGCCGCTTCGGTTCCTCCCCGACCTCGCCGACCCGTTCGTCGTGAGCTGTGAGCTGCTGCTCCTTCTCCCCTCTCCGTTCTCGCCCTACGCACCGCATCCGCATCCCGCTTTCGCGCCCGACTCCGGCCGCCGCCCGAGCTCGCTTGGCGACTCGGCGCCCATGACCCCACCAGCTCCCCTGGTTGCGGACGACGACGGGCTACGCCCCGGTGGTCTTCGCGCGACCAGACGCCGCTTGTAGCGCAAGTCCGGCGAGTCGCCGCCGCGCTATTGGTCGCCGGCCAGAACTCCGTGGTGGCGTGGTTTTTCTAATTAGGCACTAACCCCACCTCATCGACATCGGCGGTGGGCCCCAGCGCCACTAATCTAAATTAGATTAGAAATAAACCCCCCTGTTAACTAACTGAGACCCCAGTCAGCCGTAGTTGACTTGCTGACGTCATGCTTACGCAGTGCTGACGCAATATTTGATTTTCTGGTATTAAATTAAATCAGGAAATTCCAGAAATGTTTCAAACTTCAAAAAAATCATAGAAATTCAACCGTAACTCGGATTGAAATAATTTATATATGAAAAATTATCAGAAAAATGCAATCTTTCCATCTGTACCAGTTTCATGCATGAAAAACCAACCTAAACCTGCTGTATAGGTGAAAACATGTAAATGGCATTTATAAGAGCTTAGTTTGGAGTTGCATTTTAACCTTGGTTCAAATGGACTTCATTCAAATTGAATACTAGTTGCATTAGCTCAAACAGCATCACATCTACATGCCATGTTCATGCATCATATTGTTGCATATGATTGTGTATTGATTGTCGGCACCGTTCCTTCTCGATAGGTCCCGCTTTCAGGAGGCGTTCGAGAATACACTGCGTGAAGCGGTGCCTCCCTTGTTGAATTACCAGGCAAGCAAACCCCTTGTTCATTCCGATACAATCCTACTCTCTCGCTCCTGCTCTCATTTATTGCATTAGGACAACAACGATTCATCTGCTACTTTGTGCTGCGGTAGTTGAACCCATTCCTCTGCATGACCTGTCATTGCCACAGTAAATAGTTGAAACCCACTAGCATGTGTAGGAGTTGATTGAGCCATGTTGTGTTACTACCATGCTATGCCTGCTATTGCTTAGAGTTGTGTCAGTTCTGATTCATTGGGAATGAATTGGAGTACAGTTCTATTTTCAGATTCAGAGAGTGAAGTGTGTGAACACGATTTGGTAAAGGTAGCGGTGAGAGGCCATGTAGGAGTACATGGTGGGTTGTCTCACGGAACTGTCCTTAGCACCTTGAAGTTACGTGTATGTTGTCCAATGACTAGCTACTACCACACATTGGAATGCTTAAGTGCCCCTCTCGACTTATTGACCAACTTGACCTCTGGCCCAGGAGTCATGACTAGTTTCGGTGTTTGTAGGTAGTGTTAGTAGTCTACCAAGTGGCACCCGGCCAGTGGGCTTGGGACAGACTAGGCACAAGTGGCACGGTGTACCAAGCGTAGATCCATCCCGTGAGGTGGGCTTGGGAACCTGCACACATCATTTGGGGCCGTGAGCGACACCCGGCCGGATCTCCTTGCGGATGGAACCCGAATAGGCGATAAACCTGGATTAGAGTCTTGTGTGGTTAGTCGGTCGTGGCCGATACCCTCGAGCTTCCGCTTGAAGGTTGCCGAGGTACTTGACGTGTACATGGTGATTAGTGGTTAGAGAGTGTGTGAAGAAGTACACCCCTGCTGGGTTTTCATGATCTATTCGTATAGCCGTGTCCTCGGTTATGGACTTCTTGGATGCTTACGTGGTACATAGACAACTTGAAGTGGATACTCTAAAAATGCTCAAGACAAGTGTGAGTGCTATGGATGGCCTTCTCGTATGGAGATGGGGATGAATCCATAGTAGTGTATTGATGTGGTGACTAGTGGACTGCAGCGCCATATCACCTCAAAGAAGTTACGGTAGTCGTAGAACAGGATAGCCACAGTCAAAGGCGGCTTCTTGCAACTAAACCCCACACTACCTTCTTGACACTAATGCATGTATAATAGGATCTGATGTAAGTCTTCTTTGAGTACCTTTGTACTCACGTTGCTTTTTTATGTTTTTGCAAATGGAGACTTCGGTCTTCTTGGTAGTTCCACTTGGACTTGACGAGTAGCTTGTTACCTCATTTACGATCTTGTACCCTTGGGAGGGTCTTGTAGATAGTCGGGCTTCTCGGCCTTTTTCTTTGTAGTTATGCGTACTCTGACATGTAATGCTTCCGCTTGTTGCTTGTATGCTCTGAATGATGGGTCATGTGACCCCTGTTTGTATTTAAAGCTATGTGGCTCTTCTGAGCCTTTATCTATATGAGTTTGCGTTATGTTGTGATGCCATGTTGTATAGCACATACTTGCATGTTATGCATACGTGTAACTTGTATTGCTATGTGTGGGATCCGACAACCTAGTTGTTATCCTTGGTAGCCTCTCTTATGGGGAAATGTATTCTCGTGCTTCTGAGCGATAGTAGTCCGCTACCTGGTTCACCGGAGTCCTGCTAGCCCAAAGACTACCGCTTGGACGCTTGACTGCCGGCATGTGTTTCACTGCCGTTCCTATGTCATCGCCTTCGGGAAATGTCGCGGGATATTCGAGTCCCGCCTTAGCTGCTACAGCCCGGGATACGGAGTCTGTTAGCCAGTGCTACAGCCCGAATTCATACGTTGATGGTGACATGCTCGATGTGATTCATGTATGCCTGTCCCCATAGGTTAGTGCCACTTTGGGTTCACGACTAGTCATGTCGGCCCGGGTTCTCTGTCATATGGATGCTAGCGACACTATCATATACGTGAGCCAAAAGGCGCAAACCGTCCCGGGCCATGGTAAGGCGATACCCGTGGGAATACCGTGCGTGAGGCCGCAAAGTGATATGATGTGTTACATGCTAGATCGGTGTGACTTCGGATCGGGGTCCCGACAGCTTTGGTATCAGAGCCTGACTGCCTGTAGGATTTCCAAGCCAACCTGGTCGAAGTTGAGTCTTGAAATTCTTTAGTTATGTAAGGGAATTGATTGTGGAAGGGAACGTAAGGCTCTTTTTACTCCTTTATCTCATGGCCTTCTGATCTGAGTCATCTTAATTTCCGACGGGGTTAAGGAACTAGGCTTTCTCTTAGTCTCATCGAGGATCACGTGTTACTACTCCGTAGTCTCTTAGGATTGGTTGATCGAGTCATACCCAGTTTTCGAGTGCCTTCGTGTAGCCTTGTTTAGTAATATCTCGGAACCTTGAGTGGTGATGTTGAGTTGTTGTACTACCCCATTTTAGCAGGATGTCTCATTTTGAGCATTTCTTTGCCGTTATGCTGCCGGAATTTCCCGTGAGTTCGAGAGTTACTAATTTCTGTGTCCTACATTTTTCAGTATGTAGTGATGTTGATTCCGTCCTTGGTTTCGTTTCTCAGGATGTCATCAGTTAAGAGAAGTTTTGTTGCTCGTAGCCAGAACCACAGAGATGGTAGGGATGAGGATCCTCATGACCCACCTTCGTTGGCAGAGTTCATGTTAGAGATGGAGAGGAACAAGCGTGAGTCTAACCGCTTGTTGGCACGTATCGAGGAGAACACCACACAACAGTTCAAAGGGTCTGTAACCATTCATGATTTTATTCGCTTGCACCCACCTACCTTTCATCATTCCATCGAGCCACTCGATGCGTATGACCGGCTCCGTAGTATCACACGCAAGCTCCGTTCTGCGAACGTAGCTGAAAGTGACAAGGTCACCTATGCTGCATACCACCTGGAAGGTCATGCTAGTCTTTGGTGGCAGAACTATGAGGCCATGCTTCTAGCTGGTCAGATTCCTACCTGGAGAGATTTCACTGAGGCTTTTCGCGAGCATCACATTCCTGAAGCCCTCATCGATCGCAAGAGAGAAGAGTTACGTAGTTTCATCCAGGTAAGATGGCTGTTGATGCTTACAGCAGAGAGTTTGAGAACCTTGCCCGCTATGCTCTGAGAAGAGGTGTCCACGGACGCCAAGAAGCGAGCTAGGTTAGGAAGGGTCTCAACCCCAAGTTGCGTCGTGATCTCCACCTACATCATTGTGATACATTCCAGGCTCTGGTGAACAAGGCCATTAATGCAGAGACAGCTCAGCTCACTTACGAGGAGTCTCGTAAGCACAACCGTGATTTGGGATCTTCTTCCGGTTCTAGTTCTCAGAAGCGCCGGATTTGGATTCCGAACTCCGCTCTTCCTCCTGGATACACACCAAGGCCATCTTATGTGGCACCTCATCCAGTTCAGCAGTATGCACCACCCAGGCCTATTGGGGGACCACCTGCCAATACGGGTCCACGTCCTACCCCCAAGATTTGTTACAAGTGCGGAGAGCTGTGCCACATTGCCCGTATTTGTACTCGAGACGGAAGTTGCTCCACCCCAGCCGAGAAGTCTGTTGGCCGTGGTAGTAAGCCATCGCTAAGATGTTGATGCCAAGTCAGCTCCCACCGAACATGGACGTGTGCATCATGTCTCGACTAAAGACGCTCATGATGATCCGGATGTCGTTCTTGGTACACTCCTTGTCAGCTGTCATCCGGCTTCGGTTCTATTCGATCTTGGAGCATCTCATTCCTTCATTTCTGAAAGCTATGCCCGCTTGCACGACATGTCATTTTGTGATATGCCCTCCCGCTACTCATTCAAACGCTCGATCCAAATGGCAAACTTCTTGTGTAAGCCATAGTAACTTGAAATCCTTGTTGATGAGACTTGTATTCCTTGCCTCACTTATAGCCCTCAAGTCTTGGATATTAACATCATCTTGGGTATGAACTGGATGACAGCTCATCATGCCAAGATTGATTGTTACACCAGTGTCTGTCCAGCTTACACACCCATCTAGCAAGATAGTCCTTGTCTCCACTAGAGTTGCAAAGCGTCAACTTTATTCTCTTAATGCCAGCCCTCTTCCGGACCTTGAAGATATCCCGATAGTCCGTGATTTTCCGTATGTCTTTCGGAGGAACTGCGGGTATTCCACCTGACAAAGATGTAGAGTTCGTCATAGATCTTATTCCAGGCACCGCTCCAATCTCTAGGAGACCTTATAAGATGGCACCCTTAGAACTAGCCGAGCTTAAGAAACAACTTGATGAGTCCTTGCAAAAGGGTTTCATCCGTCCTAGTTCTTCTCCTTGGGCTTGCCCCGTCCTCTTTGTCAAGAAGAAGGATGGTACGGACCGGATGGTTGTAGATTATCATCCCGTTAATTTGGTCACGATAAAGAACAAGTATCCGCTCCCCAGGATCAACGACCTGTATGATCAGCTCATTTGGATCCTCGATCTTTTCCAAAATGGATTTGAGGTTAGGATACCACCAAATCAAGATCGTAAACGCGGACATCCCCAAGACAACCTTTGTCACTCGTTATGGCGATCTGAGTACACCGTCATGTCCTTTGGTCTAACCAATGCTCCAGCTACATTCTCCCGCTTGATGAACTCGATCTTCATGGAGTACTTAGACAAATTCGTCGTGGTTTACCTCGATGATATTCTTATTTACTCGAAGAACGAGGAAGAGCATGCCAAACATCTTAGACTTGTGCTAGAAAAACTCAGAGAGCACCGCCTTTATGCCAAGTTCTCCAAGTGCGAATTTTGGTTGCCGTAAGTGACCTACCTAGGCCACGTGATTTACATTAAGGGCATTGATGTCAATCCAGAGAGAGTTCAGGCCGTTCTCGATTGGACTCCACGAAATCATTAAACAAGTTAGGAGTTTCCTTGGCCTAGCCAGCTATTGTCGCCGCTTTGTTGAAAACTTCTCCAAAGTAGCTAAACCCCTCACGGAACTTCTCAAGAAAGATAAAAGTTTCGAGTGGTCCCCACAGTGTGAGTACAGTTTCCTGTGAACCCGAAAAGACGCCTCGACTTCTGCTCCCATACTTGTGCCCCGGATTTCACGAAGGACTTTGTTATCTATTGCGACGCCTCACCAGCGAGGACTAGGTTGCATTCTTATGCAGGATCGTCATGTGATTGCCTATGCATCTCGACAGTTGCATCCACATGAGGAGAGTTATCCTACACATGATCTAGAGCTTGCGGCCGTAGTCTATGCACTCAAGACCGGCGACATTACCTTCTTGGTAAACGTTGCGAGATCTACACCAATCACCAAAGTCTCAAGTATATCTTCACCCAACCAGATTTGAACCTTAGGCAAAGACGATGGTTGGAGTTAATCATGATTATGATCTAGGGATAACCTACACCCTGTGCAAAGCTAATGTCATGGCTGATGCGCTTAAGTCGTAAATCCTATTGCAACAATCTCGTGTTGCGGCAGGTCAACCACTTCTCCATGAGGAATTACGTAAGCTTAACCTTCACATTGCTCCTCACGGATTCCTTTCTACCTTGGTGGTGAAACCTACCCTCGAGGATCGAGATCATTTCGACCGGAAGTTTGATAGGGGTGTTATCCGCATCAAGAGAAACATTAAGAAGGGAGTTGGTGGATGTTTCTCTATGGATGATCGAGGTGTTGTCTTCTTTGAGAATCGCTTGGTGGTTCCCAAGAGTCAACATCTTCGACAATTGATTCTTAAGGAGGCGCATGAATCTCCTCTCACGATTCATCCCGGTAGTACTAAAATGTATCAGGACCTACGCCAGAGGTTCTGGTGGACTAGGATGAAGAGAGAAATCGCTCAGTTTATTGCTAACTGCGACGTTTGTCGTCGCGTTAAGGCAGAACATCAAAGACCTGCTGGCACCCTTCAGCCTTTAGCTATTCCTGAGTGGAAATGGGATAAAGTTGGTATGGATTTCATCACCGGTTTTCCCAGGACCAAGAAAGGGAATAATGCTATCTTCGTAGTCATTGATCGTCTCTCCAAAGTGGCTCACTTCCTACCGGTTCGAGAGAGTATCACCGCTAGTCAGCTCGCTGACTTATATATTTCTCGAATAGTGTCACTTCATGGTGTTCCACTAGAGATCAATTCAGACCATGGCAGTCTTTTCACTTCTCATTTCTGGGAGAGTTTCCAAACTGCCATGGGCACCCATCTTTCCTTGAAGCCGCTTTCCACCCTCAATCAAGTGGTTAGGTGGAACGGGTCAACCAAATTCTCGAAGACATGCTTAGAGCTTGTGTTATCTCATTCGGTATAGATTGGGAGAAATGTCTTCCGTTTGCCGAGTTTGCTTATAACAATAGCTATCAATCCAGTCTCAAGAAAGCTCCTTTTGAGATTCTCTATGGACGAAGATGTCGAACACCTTTGAACTGGTCAGAAACCGGTGAAAGACAATTCTTTGGACCGGATATGATCCAGGAGGCGTAAGAGCAAGTTCGCATCATTCGTGAGAATTTGAAAACAGCCCAATCTGTCAAAAGAGCCAAGATGACCGTCGTCATAAGGAAGTGGCTTATGAAATTGGCGACAAGGCTTACCTTGGGTTACTCCTTTGAAGGGTACCCATCGTTTGGTATCAAGGGCAAGTTGGCTCCCGTTACATTGGTCCTTTCGCATTCTCGCTAAACGAGGAGAGGTTGCCTACCAATTGGAACTACCCCCACATCTTTCTCGAGTTCATAATGTCTTCCACGTCTCGCAACTCAGGCGTTGCTTCTCGGATCCCATCCGTGGAGTGGACCACGAAACGCTTGATCTCCAAGATAACCTCACCTATCAAGAGTACCCGGTTCGCATTCTTGATCAAGCAGAGCGTGTTACCCGACGCCGAACATCAAGTTTCTCAAGGTTCGATGGTCTCGGCATTCGAGAGAGAAGCTACTTGGGAGCGAGAAGATCGTCTTCGACCGAGTACCCGCTTTCTTTCCATCGACCCTAATCTTGGGACGAGATTTTTCCAAGTGGGGCGAGTTGTCACATCCCTAGTTACGGTATGACCTAGACTAGCTAGTCATTTGTGCATCATGTTTAAATTCCATTTAATATTGAAATGAGGATTTTTGAAACCCTCAGAATCATTTTTTGGAAATGACCCAAATAAAAATTGCTTCAATTTGGCCCAAGAAAATGTTCCTGTTTTCTCTAAAAATATTGGTCAGAGGTAAAATTCCAACTAATATTTTTGGGAGCTCAGAAGTATTTATTTTTGGCCATTTGAATTAATGCAGTGAATATTTGCCTTGGATATATATGTTATATATATTATATATGTCCAATAATTATGCTAGTTCTTTGAGGAGCTCTGGAATAATATAGTTAGCTCCTGCAAAAATTGGCATAAGGAAATAAATTGATTTAGTATTATTACTAAATCAAAACAAATGTCAGAAAAATAGAAAAAGAAATAAAAGGAAAACCTTACCTGGCGCTTAGCTTCTGGGCTGGCCCAGGCTCTGGCGGCTCGGGCCCGGCCAGCCCAGCCCATCTGGGCCCCCTCCTCTGTCGTCTTCCTCCCCGACAGGAGGATGGGCGCGTGCCCGACGCGCGCACCGCCGCGCCGCGCCACCTCCTCCCTCCCTGCCTGCCTGTCCTCCCCCTCGCCGCTCTGGATGGCCCGGACGACGCCACGCGCCGCCCCCGAACTCACTCACTCTCCCCAGTCCTCTCCCCTCCTCTCTCTCGCCTCCCATGAAGCGCTCAAGCTGCCGCCAGCAACGCTCCCGCCGTCCCTCGCCCCGTGGAGTCCACGAGCCCGCCACGACTCCCTCGTCCCTTCCGCCAAGACACAAGACGCCAGACGCCCGTGGAGCCGTTGCCGTCGCCGTCTTAAATCTCCGTCGCCAGAAGATCCCCTCGCCCGCTACTGGCGCAGTTCCTCCCGACCTCGCCCGACCCGTTAAATGCGTGACCGCTGTGAGCTGCTGCTCCTTCTCCCTCTCCGTTTCGCCTCGACGCCGCAGCCGCATCCACGCTCACGCCCGACTCCGGCCGCCGTGAAGCTCCGCCCGGCGAGCTCCGGCGCCCACCCACCAGCTCCACAGTTGCGGACGACGGCAGGCTACGCCCGGTGGTCTTCGCGCGACCAGACGCCGCTTAGAAGCGCAATTCCGGCGAAGCCGCTGGCGCTATTGGTCGCCGCCGCCAGAACTCCGTGGTGGCGTGGTTTTTCTAATTAGGCACTAACCCCACCTCGACAGCGGCGGTGGGCCCCGGCCACTAATCTAAATTAGATTAGAAATAAACCCCCCTGTTAACTAACTGAGACACTGACGTGTGGCCCCCACACGTCAGGTTTGACCCTAGTCAGCCGCAGTTGACTTGCTGACGTCATGCTTACGATCTTGACGCTTAATATTTGATTTTACGGTATTAAATTAAATCAGGAAATTCCAGAAATGTTTCAAACTTCAAAAAATCATAGAAATTCAACCGTAACTCGGATTGAAATAATTTATATATGAAAAATTATCAGAAAAATGCAATCTTTCCATCTGTACCAGTTTCATGCATGACAAACCAACCTAAACCTGCTTTATAGGTGAAAACATGTAAATGGCATTTATAAGAGCTTAGTTTGGAGTTGCATTTTAACCTTGGTTCAAATGGACTTCATTCAAATTGAATACTAGTTGCATTAGCTCAAACAGCATCACATCTACATGCCATGTTCATGCATCATATTGTTGCATATGATTGTGTATTGATTGTCGGCACTGCTCCTTCTCGATAGGTCCCGCTTCCAGGAGACGTTCCAGAGTACATGCTCTCGTGAAGCAAAGGCCTCCCTTGTTGATTTACCAGAAAGCAAACCCCTTGTTCATTCCGATACAATCCTACTCTCTCGCTCCTGCTCTCATTTATTGCATTAGGAAAACAACGATTCATCTGCTACTTTGTGCTGCGGTAGTTGAACCCATTCCTCTGCATGACCTGTCATTGCCACAGTAAATAGTTGAAACCCACTAGCATGTGTAGGAGTTGATTGAGCCATGTTGTGTTCCTACCATGCTATGCCTGCTATTGCTTAGAGTTGTGTCAGGTCTGATTCATTGGGAATGAATTGGTGTACAGTTCTATGTTCTGATGCTGAGAGTGAAATGTGTGAACACAATTTGGTAAAGGTAGCGGTGAGAGGCCATGTAGGAGTACATGGTGGGTTGTCTCACCGAACCGTCCTTAAGCTAATCGAGTTACGTGTATGTTGTCCAATGACTAGCTACTACCACACATTGGAATGCTTAAGTGCCCCTCTCGACTTATTGACCAACTTGACCTCTGTCCAGGAGTCGCAGCTAGTTTCTGGTGTTTGTAGGTAGTGTTAGTAGTCTACCAAGTGGCACCCGGCAAGGTGGGCTTGGGACAGACTAGGCACAAGTGGCACGGTGTACCAAGCGTAGATCCATCCGGCGAGGTGGGCTTGGGAACCCTGCACACATCATTTGGGGCCGTGAGCGACACCCGGCCGGATCTCCTTGCGGATGGAACCCGAATAGGCGATAAACCTGGATTAGAGTCTTGTGTGGTTAGTCGGTCATGGCCGATACCTCGCCAAAGCTTCCGCTTGAAGTTTGCCGAGGTACATGACGTGTACATGGTGATAAGTGGTGAGAGCGTGTGTGAAGAAGTACACCCTGCAGGGTTATCATGATCTATTCGAATAGCCGTGTCCTCGGTTATGGACTTCTTGGATGCTTACGTGGTACATAGACAACTTGAAGTGGATACTCTAAAAATGCTCAAGACAAGTGTGAGTGCTATGGATGGCCTTCTCGTATGGAGACGGGGATGAATCCATAGTAGTGTATTGATGTGGTGACTAGTGGACTGCAGCGCCATATCACCTCAAAGAAGTTACGGTAGTCGTAGAACAGGATAGCCACAGAGTCAAAGTCGGCTTGCTGCAACTAAACCCCACACTACCTTCTTGACACTAATGCATGTATAATAGGATCTGATGTAAGTCTTGCTGAGTACCTTTGTACTCACGTTGCTTTATTTATGTTTTTGCAGCGGGGACTTCGGTCTTGCTGGTAGTTCCGCTTGGACTTCGACGAGTAGCTTGTTACCTCAGCTACGACCTTGTACCCTTGGGAGGGTCTTGTAGATAGTCAGGCTTCTCGGCCTTTTTCTTTGTAGTTATGCGTACTCGGACATGTAATGCTTCCGCTTGTTGCTTGTATGTTTCGAATGATGGGTCATGTGACCCCTGTTTGTATTTAAAGCTATGTGGCTCTTCTGAGCCTTTATCTATATGAGTTTGCGTTATGTTGTGATGCCATGTTGTACAGCACATACTTGCATGTTATGCGTACGTGTAACTTGTATTGCTATGTGTGGGATCCGACAACCTAGTTGTTATCCTTGGTAGCCTCTATTATGGGGAAATGTAGTCTCATGCTTCTGAGCGATAGTAGTCCGCTACAGCCCGGTTCACCGGAGTCCTGCTAGCCCAAAGACTACTGCTTGGACGCTTGATCGGCCGGGCATGTGTTTCACTTCGTTCCTATATACGTCCCTTCGGGAAATGTCGCTGGATATTCGGAGTCCCGCTTAGCCTGCTACAGCCCGGATACCGGAGTCCTGTTAGCCAGTGGGCTCAATTCATACGTTTATGACCGACATGCTCGATGTGATTCATGTATGCCTGTCCCCATAGATTAGTGCCACTTTGGGTTCACGACTAGTCATGTCGGCCCGGATTCTCTGTCATATGGATGCTAGCGACACTATCATATACGTGAGCCAAAAGGCGCAAACGGTCCCGGGCCATGGTAAGGCGACACCCGTGGGAATACCGTGCGTGAGGCCGCAAAGTGATATGATGTGTTACATGCTAGATCGGTGTGACTTAGGATCGGGGTCCCGACATGATTGGAGTGATATTGTGTGTTTTGTCTCATATGCATATGGGTAGTGTTTCCTCCCGAGACCTCATTCTATTCTTAACTCTCGTCTTTTTCTAATAAACCCTCAGATGCCTCTGAGACGCGACCCCGGATTTGTTTTCCCGCCGAAGATCACTAAGTTGATTCAGCAGCAGAATGCCTTGATTCAAACATTGGTACAGAACCAAGGCAACAACAACAACAACAACAACAACAACAACCCACCGCCACCACCACCTATTGACCATTTGACCCGCTTCTTAAGGCTGAATCCGCCGGTGTTTTCCAGTAGCACCGAGCCGATTGTTGCAGATGATTGGCTCCGCAAAGTAGGGAGGGAGTTGACCACTGCAGGATGTCTGAGATGGGGAAAGGTGAAATTTGCCGCACATCGGCTTGAAGGACCCGCAGCAGCATGGTGGGAGAATTTTACAGCCACTTACCCTGTAGACACTGTCACATGGGATCAGTTTCAGCAAGCTTTCCGTACTGCCCATGTTTCAGCAGGAGCTATGGCCATGAAGAAGCGTGAGTTTTGCAACTTGCGCCAAGGAGGACGGACAGTTGGCCAGTATGTGGATGACTTTAGTAAGCTAGCACGTTATGCCCCAGATGACGTTGCTACGGACGCAGCTAAGCAGGAGAAGTTTCTGGAGGGACTGAACGATGAGCTGAGCATGCAGTTGATGGTAGCCACCTTCAATAACTACCAGGAGTTAGTAAATCGTGCTCTTATGATTGAAGGGAAGCAGCAGCAGATTGACAATCGCAAGAGAAAGTATGGACAGGGGAAGTATAACTCTGGAGCTCAACAGAAACTTCGCTTTACCCGGAAGCCAGGAGGACAATTTCAGCATACTCACGGAGGAGGTAGCTCGCACAACCATAATGGCACCAAGAATGGGAACGGGAATGGAGGAAGCAATGGACAAAACCGCACCAACCCGTCAACACCAACCAAGGTAGACCTGGGCCACATCACTTGTTTTAAGTGCCGTAAGACTGGGCATTATGCAAATGAATGTCCAGAAGCCCAAAATGGTAACGGCAATGGAAGCTCAGGCAAGAGACCGAACCCTTTCAACAGGGGACAAGTGAACCACGTTACCATGGAGGAGGTTGAAGCTCAGCCAGACGCAGTAATAGGTAAGTTTTTGGTTAAGGCTTTTACTGCAGTTGTTCTTTTTGATACTGGTGCATCACATTCATACATATCAAGGGGATTTGTGGATAAGTATAAATTACCAACCCAAGCCCTTAGGTCACCCATGCTAGTAACCTCACCCGGAGCGGAACATATGGCAAGTATATGGTGCGATCGACTGCCATTAAGGATTGGACACTATGTATTTCCCTCGGACCTAATAGTTTTGGAATCCCAAGGATTGGATGTGATATTAGGAATGGATTGGTTATCAAAGTACGGAGGGAATATTGATTGCGCCAGTAAGTCGATTTTGCTTACCACCCCAGAAGGAAGGAGAATCAAGTATGTATCACGGCATGAGCCAAGGAGAGCACATGTAAATTCCTTATCAGGAGTTGTGCAGGAGGAAGTACCGATGGTAAGGGATTTTCCTGACGTGTTTCCGAAAGAGTTGCTGTGC
Organism: Aegilops bicornis; assembly: GCA_021605145.1. Lineage (NCBI taxonomy): Eukaryota > Viridiplantae > Streptophyta > Magnoliopsida > Poales > Poaceae > Aegilops > Aegilops bicornis. The sequence goes on from CM038675.1 coordinate 341,004,720, forward strand.
ATGCCGCGGACGTAGACATTGAATTTCTGATTGAACTCGCCAGCCTTTGGGCCGATATCTAAGAGACCGTATAGGATGCCACCAAGATTTGGAGGAAATTAAGAAGCATATTAAGGAGTTCTTGGATAAAGGTTTTATTCGCCCAAGTTCTTCGCCTTATGCGGATCACCAAGACTTCTAGTGGAGAAGAAGGATGGATCTTTAAGAATGGTTGTTGATTATCGAGGATTGAATGAAGTAACCATTAAGAACAAATACCCGTTGCCGATGATCAATGACTTGTTTGACCAATTACAAGGAGCTAAGGTATTTTCCAAGATCGATTTGCGACCAGGATACCATCAGTTGAAGATTCGGGAGCAGGATATACCCAAGACGGCTTTTACCACTGTGCACGGCTGTATGAGTATACCGTTATGTCATTTGGACTGACTAACGCCCCAACCTATTTTATGAACATGATGAACAAGGTGTTTATGGAGTTTTTGGATAAGTTCGTCGTGGTATTCATTGACGATATTTTGGTCTACTCAAAGAATGAAGAAGAACATAAGGAGCATTTGAGTTTGGTACTCGAGAAGCTCAGAGAACATCGCTTGTATGCCAAGTTCAAGAAGTGTGAGTTTTGGTTGAAGGAAGTTGGATTTCTGGACATGTTATATCCGTAGAAGGTATAGCAGAGACCCCACTAAAGTTGCCACGGTGACAAATCGGGAAGCGCCCACCACAGTTGGAGAGATGTGGAGTGTCCTTGGACTCGCAGGATCCTACCGGAGATTCATTGAGACTTTCTCGAGGATTGCGAAGCCCATGACAGAATTATTGAAGAAGGATACCAAGTTTATTTGGACCGAGGAGTGTGAGGCTAGCTTCCAAGAGTTGAAGAAGCGTTTGGTTACCTCACCAAGTATTAATCCTGCTGGACCAAAGCAAGGATTACGAAGTTTATTGTGACGCTTCACGTCGAGGACTTGGAGCAGTGCTTATGCAGGAGGGAAGAGTTGTTTCGTATGCTTCACGATAGCTGAAACCTCACGAATTAAACTATGCCACGCATGATTTGGAGTTAGCAGTCGTAGTACATGCATTGAAAACATGGAGACATTTCCTCATTGGAAATCATTGTGAGGTGTATACGGATCACAAGAGTTTGAAGTACATCTTCACGCAGAAGGAGTTAAATCTCAGACAGAGAAGATGGTTGGAGCTCATCAAGGATTATGATATGAGATTGCATTACCACCCCGGAAAGGCTAACATGGTAGCAGACGCGTTGAGCCGTAAGAGTCATGTTAACATCCTAATGACCGGAGGTTTACCAAAAGAATTAGCCGAGGAATTTCGGGAGCTATGTCTGGAAATAGTTCCGCGAGGCTATGTAGCAGCGTTGGAGATTCAATCTACTTTGATGGACAAAATCAGAGAAGCTCAAAGGACAGATAAGGAAGTTGCTTCTATTAAGGAGAAGATGAGCAAGGGAAAAGCAAAGGGATTTCGTGAGGATGAGCACGATACCTTATGGTTTGAGGACCGGCGTTACGTACCAAGTGATCCGGAGATTCGGAAGTTGATTTTGCAAGAGGCACATGATTCGCCAGTATTCGATCCACCGGAAATACCAAGATGTATTTGGATTTGAAGGATACTTTACGGTGGACCGGAATGAAGAAAGATATCGCAGAGTATGTAGCAGTTTGTGATGTGTGTCGAAAGTGAAAGCGAATATCGAAGCCACCGGATTGTTACAGCCATTGCCTATACCGAATGGAAGTGGGATAAACTAGTCATGGATTTCATCACGGATTGCCCAGGCCCGTTCGGGCTATGACTCGATTTGGGTTGTAGTCGATTGTTTGACGAAGGTAGCTCATTTCATTCCAAAGAAGACTACCTACAGCAGTGCCAAATTGGCTAAGATATACATGACAAGGATTGTATGCTTGCATGGAGTTCCGAGGAGTATCGTATCAGATAGAGGAACCAATTCACCTCAAAGTTATGGAAGCAGTTGCATGAAACTTTGGGAACTAGACTGGAGTTTAGCACAGCTTTTCATCCACGCAGATGGATGCATGTGAGAGAGTCAACCAGATCTTAGAGGATATCTTTGAGAGCATGTGCTTTGGATTATGGATCAAGTTGGGATGACAACTTGCCCTATGCGGAGTTTTCTTATAACAACAGCTACCAAACCAGTTTGAAGATGGCACCTTCGAAGCCTTATGCGGAAGGAGGTGCGAACCCCGCCATCTTGTGGGATGAAGTTGGAGACCGCGATTGTTTGGACCGGATTTGATTAAGGAGTGCGAACGGAAAGTAAAGTTGATTCGCGATAGGCTCAAGGTAGCCCGTCAAGATGTAAGAGCTATGCAGATTCAAAATGCAAGGAGATGAATCTGAAGCCGGAGACAGAGTTTATCTTCGAGTATCTCCGCTTCGAGGATTTAAGCGTTTTGGTGTTAAAGGAAAATTAGTGCCACGTTTTGTGGGACCATACAAAGTTTTGGAGCGCGTGGGAGAAGTTGCGTACAAGTTGGAATTACCCGAAGGATTGTCAGGTGTTCATGATGTGTTTCATGTTTCTCAGTTGAAGAAGTGTCACGCAGGGATGGCGGATATACCATCGAGAGATATTGTGCCACTAGAGGCGATTCGGTTGAATAATGATTTGACCTATGAGGAGAAACGGTCGAGGATTCTCGATTTTGCCACCGAGTCACCGCAAAGACAAGGTCATTAAGTTTTGCAAAGTTCGATTGGAGCCACCACACCGAGGATGAAGCCACCGGGAGCGAGAGGAAGATCTGCTTAAGGCCCACCTCACCTATTTTCTAGTTAACCCGAATCTCGAGGGCTAGATTCATCTTAAGGGTAGGTTTGTAACATCCCAAATTTTCAATTTGGAATGTTATACATAGACCATCATTGCATATCATAATTTTGTTGCATTTTGGGCTCGATCCTAGAAATTCTACACAACTCAAGGACCCACGGAGAGAGTTGGGGATTTCGTTATTTTCATAATTGAGTTTTCTCAAATTTTCAAAATAGGATCATTTGATTTTAATTATTTTATCTTCAATTATTTCTATTATAAAAATAAGAGAGAGGGAATAAAATGACTTTCCCAAAATAAAGAAATAATGAGGATTTAATAATAAAATCAAATAAGATTTTATTTTGGAGTTTTTCACTATTTTATTTGAATTTAGGAAAAATGTGCATTTTTCAAAATTGCATTCAGGCCCCAAATAAATGTTCATCTTGTCCGGCTTGATTTTAGAAGCCGGGGAAAGTTTATTTCGGGATTTTTGGAGTCCGTTTAGTATTTCTTTTTTTTCTTTTCTGAGCGGAATTATTTAAAAACGCAAGAACCGACCCACGGGCCGTGTCCGCCTGGGGACTCGGCCCGAGGTGGCTTTATAAGCCGGGGGAGGCCGCCGAGGCCCGCCGCCCAGCCCCCCCCAAACCCACCGCCTGGCCACAAGCCGACGCGTCCGACGCCCGCGCCTCCCAGCGCCGTCGCCCAGCCAAGGCCGTCGCCGGACCCCGCCGCCGCCCGCCGACTCCACCGGACCCTGCCGCCGCCGCCGCCGACTCGTCGGACCCTGCCGACGAGGTTCGCCACGCCTCGATTTCCGTGCCTTCGGTTTATTTTTTTTTAGTTTCGGTTTTTTCGGTTTAGGTTATTTAGCGAACGTTCGCTCGTTCGTTCATTTTTAACGAACGTGTTCGTCAGATTAGTTTTAGTTAACGAACGTTCGTTCGTTAACCTGTTCGTCGTTTTTCTTTTTCTCGAATTTAATCCGCGATTTTTCTGATCGCGATTCTGATCCGATTTTCGTTTTAGTATAACTTTTACGCTCGTTTATCGTAATCGAGGCGATTCAAGCGCCTGGAGTTTTGTCTCGAAACCCTCTTTCCGAATAATCAACTTAAACAAGTTTTTGCTTCTGTAAAATTTGACTTAGATCCAGATTAGTAAAACGGAGCTGTTTTCTTTCGTCGTTTGACTTTCGTTGCTTCGTTTGATTTGATTCTTTTTGCAAACCGGAGTTCTTAAGTTGAACTATCTGGTTAGATCTTCTATTTGAGTTTTGCCTGTGCATTAGATGAGTACTTATTGTATGCTTGTTTGTTTGTCTGCGATAGATTACCCGGAGTGCGCCGCTTGTTACTTCGAGTCTCTAGGTTTCGCGGATCATCAGCAAGGCAAGTAACGCTTTGATCATACTCTTTTCTACTACCCAGTTTTATTGCATTAGATCAATCCTCAAACATTGCATGATTAGGATCTAATTAAATTGTGGGATGGGAAGTAGATGAGGTAGTACCTATTACACGATTTATATTCAAACCTTTGGGAGTTACTTCTACGTTCTTTGATTATGCCATGCTATGCTAGTAGACGTGGATTGGGTGAGTGTATCCATGACAGATGTGAGATTGTTAAATTAATGGTTTATTTAAGGTGGCAACTTAAACACACATCTGGGTGGATTGAGGCACATGGTTTCCAGGACTTGCCTGTTTTTCTTCGGACCGCCACCCAGGCTCAAAGGGATCATGAGATTATTCATGCTAGAAACTTCCGTGTGCAGCCACATGCTACTATGGGCTCTAGCATAGTTGACTAAGTTGTGCGAACTCTTACGGGTAGACTAGCTGATGTAGGGGTTGTAGGTTTGTACGGTCTACCCACATGTAAGGTGCTAGCGCTCCTGAAAGACTATGTCTCGGTCATCCGTTTCTCAAACACCTTGTAGTGCGAGAAATCAAACGGAGGAGATCGAGTCTTGTGGGGAAAAGTGCACAAACATCTGCAGAGTGTATAAACTAATCATGGTTAGCCGTGTCCCCGGTCATGGACATCTTGAGTATCTAGTACTTGGATTATCATGTGAATCTCATCATGTTACTCTAAATAATATTGTTGGGTTATTAATGAGTACTTTTAATTGGGATTGAGGATGCTGTCAACCATTCTCAATGTTCAACAACCACCATGATAGTTAAATAAATTTATTCCTTTGCAGTAGGGAAAAATTGGCTTTACGCAAAAACTGTAACCATAGAGCTTCCACCGGCCATATATGCATGTAGTATAGGCTTACTCTTTCATTATTTCTCTATGTGTTACTTTGCCAGCATATTCCATGTGCTGACCTGTTTTCGGTCTGCAACATTTCATGTTGCAGACTTTTCAGACGATGAGTAAGGTACTTAGGTCGTGGTTCTATACTCAGTGATGCCGTTGGAGTTGATGGACTCGCTTTTCTTCCAAGCCTTCCGCTGTTATCGTTATTAGATGGCCTTAAGCCATATTTATTTTGTTAAGTTCTCTCTTGAGACATTCGATGTAATAAGTGTGTGATTGCTACTCTGTCATAAATCCTTCGAGTACTGTGTGTTGTCGATTATCGATCCAGGGATGACACTTGAGCACAGAGATCAGACTGTTTGAGGTCTGGTCGCTACAAAGATGGTATCACAGCACACGCTGATTGTAGGACACGACCATTAAGCTAAAGCCCTACATCACTACTCTCTTCTCATTTGTAACTCCTCATCTTTTCTACTCTTTTAGGATGACGGAAGCGAGGATCAAGTTCACCCAGCCGGATGAACATACACCCTTTGGACGACACCTGAAGGAAGTCACTAAGTACCTGAACATCGGAATACCAAGCTTCACGGGACCTACAATTCCACTTTACCCAAGAAGAGCGCTGGAAGATTCAAGCTCAAGTTCCCGGAAGGACGTTTGTGCCAGTCACGGAGCCCATAGAGTGTGTTTTTAATGCACCAACTTGGAGTCTGGGAAAGAGCATGGCAGCTCACATAACCATGGGACGCATTGGAGAAGTTTACAAAGAAGACCTCAAGGATACTATCTACCAGATTTGCGGGCGCCGAGATGAACAATGGGAGATAGTTGGCACTAAGAAGGATCGATCCATTGCAGCTTTCATCCAGGAGTTAAATCAACACATTCGACGCCTTGAGAGAACCGGATGTCTTGCGCAGACATGATGGAGTTGAAGGCAGCAAAAGCCAAGATTATCGAACTAGAAGGAGGCGAAGGCCACTCGCAAGGACTACATGGAGGAGATTGTAGCTCTAGTGAGACAAAACGGCGAACTTAAGGAGAAGATTGAATAACTCATGGGAAATTCAGCACCCGGAGAAGAAGATGAAGATTGCACCTGTCCAGAGAACTACATCATCATCGCATTTACACCGATTCCGATCCTAGTGATGATGACTTCAAGATGAAGGCTGGAGCAGATATCATGGAGTCTTCATCGGAGCAGCTTTTTCTAGTTGACCACCATAACGATGTAGTAGATTCCCCCATTAAAAATTAGTTTTAGTTCCAGCACTTTGTAACGATAGATAGACCGTTGTATGCCCTTGTTTGAATTGATTGGAGTGATATTGTGTGTTTTGTCTCATATGCATATGGGTAGTGTTTCCTCCCTAGACCTCATTCTATTCTTAACTCTCGTCTTTTTCTAATAAACCCTCAGATGCCTCCGAGACGCGACCCCGGATTTGTTTTCCCGCCGAAGATCACTCAGTTGATTCAGCAGCAGAATGCCTTGATTCAAACATTGGTACAGAACCAAGGCAACAACAACAACAACAACGACAACCCACCGCCACCACCACCTGTTGACCATTTGACCCGTTTCTTAAGGCTGAATCCGCCGGTTTTTTCTAGTAGCACCAAGCCGATTGTTGCAGATGATTGGCTCCGCAAAGTAGGGAGGGAGTTGACCACTGCAGGATGTACAGATGGGGAAAAGGTGAAATTTGCCGCACATCACCTTGAAGGACCCAGCAAAGACATGGTGGGAGAATTTTACTGACCACTTACCCTCAGAGACACATGTCACATGGGATCGGTTTCAACAAGCTTTCCGTGCGCCCATGTTTCAGCAGGAGCTATGGACATGAAGAAGCGTGAGTTTCGCAACTTGCGCCAAGGAGGACTGGACGGTTGGCACAAGATGTGGATGACTTTAGTAAGCTAGCACGTTATGCCCCAGATGACGTTGCTACGGACGCAGCTAAGCAGGAGAAGTTTCTAGAAGGACTGAATGATGGGCTGAGCATGCAGTTGATGGTAGCCACCTTCAATAACTACCAGGAGTTAGTATATCGTGCTCTTATGATTGAAGGGAAGCATCAGCAGATTGACAATCGCAAGAGAAAGTATTGACAGGGGAAGAATAACTCTGCAGCTCAGCAGAAACTTCGCTTTACTCCGAAGCCAGGGAGACAATTTCAGCATACTCACGGAGGAGGTAGCTCGCACAACCATAATGTCACCAAGAGTGGAAACGGGAATGGAGGAAGCAATGGACAAAACCGCACCAACCCGTCAACACCAACCAAGGTAGACCTGAGCCACATCACTTGTTTTAAGTGCCGTAAGACTGGGCATTATGCAAATGAATGTCCAGAAGCCCAAAATGGTAACGGTAATGGAAGCTCAGGCAAGAGACCGAACCCTTTCAACAGGGGACAAGTGAACCACGTTACCGTGGAGGAGGTTGAAGCTCAGCCAGACGCAGTAATAGGTAAGTTTTTGGTTAAGACTTTTACTGCAGTTGTTCTTTTTGATCTTTGGTGCATCACATTCATACATATCAAGGGGATTTGTGGATAAGTATAAATTACCAACCCAAGCCCTTAGGTCACCCATGCTAGTAACCTCACCCGGAGCGGAATATATGGCAAGTATATGGTGCGATCGACTGCCATTAAGGATTGGACAGTATGTATTTCCCTCGGACCTAACAGTTTTGGAATCCCAAGGATTGGATGTGATATTAGGAATGGATTGGTTATCAAAGTACGGAGGGAATATTGATTGCGCCAGTAAGTCGATTTTGCTTACCACCCCAGAAGGAAGGAGAATCAAGTATGTATCACGGCATGAGCCGAGGAGAGCACATGTAAATTCCGCTTACTCTTGTTGGGTTATTAATGAATACTTTTAATTGGGATTGAGGATGTTGTCAACCATTCTCAATGTTCAACAACCACCATGATAGTTAAATAAATTTATTCCTTTGTAGTAGGGAAAAATTGGCTTTACGCAAAAACTGTAACCATAGAGCTTCCACCAACCATATATGCATGTAGTATAGGCTTACTCTTTCATTATTTCTCTATGTGTTACTTTGCCAGCATATTCCATGTGCTGGCCCGTTTTGGGCTGCAACGTTTCATGTTGCAGACTTTTCAGACGACGAGTAAGGTGCTTAGGTCGTGGTTCTATACTCAGTGATGCCGTTGGAGTTGATGGACTCGCTTTTCTTCCAAGCCTTCCGCTGTTATCGTTATTAGATGGCCTTAAGCCATATTTATTTTGTTAAGTTCTCTCTTGAGACATTCGATGTAATAAGTGTGTGACTGCTACTCTGTTATAAATCCTTCAAGTACTGTGTGCTGTCAGCATTACTGATCCAGGGATGACACTTGAGCACAGAGATCAGACTGTTTGAGGTCTGGTCGCTACACCCCTGGGCGCGCCCCCTACCTCGTGGGCCCCCTGGTTGCTCTCCGACGTCCATCTTCTCCTATATGAAGTCTTTCGATGAGAAAAAATCATAAGCAACCTTTCGGGACGAGACTCCGCCGCCACGAGGCGGAACCTTGGCGGAACCAGTCTAGGGCTCCGGCAGAGCTGTGCTGCCGGGGACACTTCCTTCCGGGAGGGGGAAATAATCGCCATCATCATCACCAACGCTCCTCTCATCGGGAGAGGGCAATCTCCATCAACATCTTCACCAGCACCATCTCATCTCCAAACCCTAGTTCATCTCTTGTATCCAATTCTCGACTCCAAGTCCGGGATTGGTGCTAGTAGGTTGCTAGTAGTGTTGATTACTCTTTGTAGTTGATGCTAGTTGGTTTACTTGGTGGAAGATCATATGTTCAGATCCTTTATGCATATTATTACCCCTTTGATTATGAACATGAATATGCTTCGTGAGTAGTTACGTTTGTTCCTGAGGACACGGGAGAAGTCTTGCTATTAGTAGTCATGTGAATTTGGTATTCGTTCGATATTTTGATGAGATGTATGTTGTCTAACCTCTAGTGGTGTTATGTGAACGTCGACTACATAACACTTCACCATTATTTGGGCCTAGAGGAAGGCATTGGGAAGTAATAAGTAGATGATGGGTTGCTAGAGTGATGTAAGCTTGAACCCTAGTTTATGCGTTGCTTCGTAAGGGGCTGATTTGGATCCATATGTTTTATGCTATGGTTAGGTTTACCTTAATACTTTTGTTGTAGTTGTGGATGCTTGCAATAGAGGTTAATCATAAGTGGGATGCTTGTTCAAGTAAGAACAACACCCAAGCACCGGTCCACCCACATATCAAATTATCAAAGTACCGAATGTGAATCATATGAGCATGATGAAAACTAGCTTGACGATATTCCCATGTGTCCTCGGGAGCGCTTTTCCTATTACCAGCTTGTCCTTTGCTACAAAAAGGATTGGGCCACCTTGCTGCACTTTATTTACTTTCGTTACTTGTTGCTCGTTACAATTTATCTTATCACAAAACTATCTGTTACCACTTATTTCAGTACTTGCAGAGAATACCTTGCTGAAAACCGCTTATCATTTCCTTCTGCTCCTCGTTGGGTTCGACACTCTTACTTATCCAAAGGACTACGATAGATCCCCTATACTTGTGGGTCATCAGGTAGTAAGAAGAATTTATGGCGCCGTTGCCGGGGAGGCTTACGCAAAAGTCAACATACCAAGTACCCATCACAATCCCTATCTCTCGCATTACATTATTTGCCATTTGCCTCTCGTTTTCCTCTGCCCCACTTCACCTTTGCCGCTTTTATTCGCCTCTCTTTCCCAATCTCCTCCTCCTTTTCCTTTTGCCTTTTGTTTGCTCGTGTGTTAGTTTGCTTGTTCGTCGCGATGGCTCAAGATGCCACCAAATTGTGTGACTTCACCAATACCAATAATAATGATTTCCTTAGCACTCCGATTGCTCCTCTTGCCAATACCGAATCTTGTGAAATCAATACTACTTTGTTGAATCTTGTTATGAAAGATTAATTCGCTGGCCTTCCTAGCAAAGATGCCGCTACTCATCTGAATGGCTTCGTTGATTTATGTGATATGAAAAAGAAAAAAGATGTCGATAATGATGTCGTTAAATTGAAGCTATTTCCTTTTTCTCTTAGAGATCGTGCTAAAGCGTGGTTTTCATCTTTGCCTAAAAATAGTATTGATTCTTGGAACAAGTGCAAAGATGCTTTTATCTCTAAGTATTTTCCTCCCGCTTAAGATTATCTCTCTTAGGAACGATATTATGAATTTTAAGCAACTTGATCATGAACATGTTGCACAAGCTTGGGAGAGAATGAAATTAATGCTACGTAATTGTCCTACTCATGGTTTGAACTTATGGATGATTATACAAAAAAATTATGCTGGATTGAATTTTGCTTCAAGAAATCTTTTAGATTCGGCCGCGGGAGGCACTTTTATGAAAATCACTTTAGGAGATGCTACTAAACTCCTAGATAATATTATGGTTAACTATTCTCAATGGCATAATGAAAGATCTACTAATAAAAAAGTGCATGCTATAGAAGAAATTAATGTTTTGAGTGGAAAGATGGATGAACTTATGAATTTATTTGCTAAGAGTGTTTCTTCTGATCCCAATAATATGCCTTTATCTACCTTGATTGAGAATAATAATGAATCTATGCATGTGAATTTTGTTGGTAGGAATAGTTTTGGAAACAACGCGTATAGAGGGAATTTTAATCCTAGGCCTTATCCTAGTAATCCTTCTAATAATTATGGAAATTCCTACAACAACTCTTATGGAAATTTTAATAAGATGCCCTCTGAATTTGATAATAGTGTTAAAGAGTTTATGAATTTGCAAAAGAATTTTAATGCTTTGCTTGAAGAGAAATTACTTAAAGTTGATGATTTGCCTAGGAACGTTGATAGAATTTCTCTTGATGTTGATTCTTTAAAGCTTAGATCTATTCCTCCTAAGCATGATATCAATGAGTCTCTCAAAGCTATGAGAATTTCCATTGATGAGTGCAAAGAAAGAACCGCTAGGATGCGTGCTTCCAAAGATGCCTTTATTAAAGCGTGTCCTTCTAATTCCTATGAAAATCAAGATGAAGATTTAAATTTATTGATGTGTTCCCTATTAAATCTTTGTTTTGCAATATTAATCTTGATGAAACTGAATATGATCTTCCTTTACCTAGAAGGCGTTCCAAGAATTCGGAGTTTTTAGATCTTAATGATGAAATTGATAAAAGTGGGATTGAAAGAAATAGAAATCTAGATGTTGCTAAACCCACTATATTGGATCTCAAGGAATTTAATTATGAAAATTTCTCTTTAATTGATTGTATTTCCTTGTTGCAATCCGTGCTAAATTCTCCTCATGCTTATAGTCAAAATAAGGCTTTACCGAACACATTGTTGATGCCTTGATGCAATCTTATGAAGAAAAGCTTGAGTTGAAAATTTCTATCATTAGGAAACTCCATGATGAGTGGGATCATACTATTAAAATTAAAATTAAAAATTATGAGTTTCATGCTTTGTGTGATTTGGGTGCTAGTGTCTCTACTATTCCCAAAACTTTGTGTGATTTGCTAGATTTCCGTGATTTTGATGATTGCTCTCTAAACTTGCATCTTGCGGATTCCACTATTAAAAAGCCTATGGGAATAATTAATGATGTTCTTATTATTGCAAATAGGAATTATGTGCCCGTAGATTTTATCGTTCTTGATATAGATTGCAATCCTTCATGTCCTATTATTCTTGGTAGACCTTTCCTTAGAACGATTGGTGCAATTATTGATATGAAGGAAGGGAATATTAGATTCCAATTTCCATTAAAGAAAGGCATGGAACACTTTCCTAGAAAGAAAATAAAATTACCTTATGAATCTATCATGAGAGCCACTTATGGATTGCCTACCAAAGATGGCAATACCTAAATCTATCCTTGCTTTTATGCCTAGCTAGGGGCGTTAAACGATAGCGCTTGTTGGGAGGCAACCCAATTTTATTTTGTGTTTTTTGTTTTTGGTTCTGTTTAGGAATAAATAACCATCTAGCCTATGTTTAGATGTGGTTTTATCTTTTAATTAGTGTTTGTGCCAAGTTGGACCTATTGGATCTTCTTGGATGATAGTTATTTGATCTTGCTGTAATTTCCAGAATCTTTGTGCTCAGTGCCCGAATTGTTAAAAATCACCTGAACGTGATAAAATACTGATTCCAATTTCTGCTGATCCATAAACAAATTTTGCAGGTCTTCTAATTTTGGTAGAATTTTTTGGTTTCCAGAAGTTTGCGTTAGTTACAGATTACTACAGACTGTTCTGTTTTTGACAGATTCTGTTTTGCGTGTGTTGTTTCCTTATTTTGATGAATCTATGGTTAGTAAAATAGTTTATAATCCATAGAGAAGTTGGAATATAGTAGGTTTAACACCAATACAAATAAATAATGAATTCATTACAGTACCTTAAAGTAGTCTTTTGTTTTCTTTCTCTAACGGAGCTCACGAGATTTCTATTGAGTTTTGTGTTGTGAAGTTTTCAAGTTTTGGGTGAATTCTTTTGATGGATTATGGAACAAGGAGTGGCAGGAGCCTAAGCTTGGGGATGCCCATGGCACCCCCAAGATAATCAAAGGACACCAAAAAGTCAAAGCTTGGGGATGCCCTGAAGGCATCCCTCTTTCGGCCCACTTCCATCGGTAATTTACTTGGAGCTATATTTTTATTCACCAACATGATATGTGTTTTGCTTGGAGCGTCTTGTATTATTTGAGTCTTTTCTTGTTAGTTTACCACAATCATCCTTGCTGTACACACCTTTTGAGAGAGCCATATATGAATTGAAATTTGATAGAATACTCTATGTGCTTCACTTATATCTTTTTGAGCGTGATAATTTTTGCTCTAGTGCTTCACTTAGATCTTTTAGAGCACGGTGGTGGATTTGTTTTAAAGAAACTTGATCTCTCATGCTTCACTTAGATTATTTTGAGAGTCGTTAATAGCATGGTAATTTGCTTAATGTTAATATACTTGGTATTCAAGATAAGTTGAAACTTTCTTTTGAGTGCGTGTAATACTAAGATAAGTTTGATGCTTGATAATTGTTTTGAGATATGGAGGTAATAATATCAAAGTCATGCTAGTTGAGTAGTTGTGAATTTGAGAAATGCTTGTGTTAAAGTTAGTAAATCCCGTAGCATGCGCGTATGGTTAAAGTTGTGTAACAAATTTGAAGCATGAAGTGTACCTGGCTTGTGCATCCTTATGAGTGGCGGTCGGGGACGAGCGATGGTCTTTTCCTACCAATCTATCCCCTAGGAGCATGCGATAGTACTTGATATTTGATGACTTCTAAATTTTTGCAATAAGTATATGAGTTCTTTTGACTAATGTTGAGTCCATGGATTATACACACTTTTACCTTTCCGCCATTGCTAGCCTCTTCGGTACCGTGCATTGCCCTTTCTCATATTGAGAGTTGGTGCAAACTTCGCCGGTGCATCCAAACCCCGTGATACGATATGCTCTATCACACATAAACCTCCTTATATCTTCCTCAAAACAGCCACCATATCTACCTATTATGGCATTTCCATAGCCATTCCAAGATATATTGCCATGCAACTTCCACCATCATCATCATGACATACTTTACTTTTGTCATATTGCCATTGCATAATCATGTAGTTGACATCGTATTTGTGGCAAAAAGCCACCATGCATTATTTTTCATACATGTCACTCTTGATTCATTGCACCATCCTGCACATCACGGAGGCATTCATATAGAGTCATCTCTTGTTCTAGTTTCGAGTTGTAATCCTTATGTTGTAATCAATAGAAGTGTGATGATTATCATTATTAGAGCATTGCCCAAATAAAAAAAAAAGAGAAAGGCCAAAAAAAAGAAACCCAAAAAAAAAGAAAAGAAAAGGGCAATGCTACTATCTCTTTTTCCACACTTGTGCTTCAAAGTAGCACCATGTTCTTCATGTAGTAAGTCTCGTATTTTGTGCTTCAAAGTAGCACCATGTTCTTCATGTAGTGAGTCTCATATATTGTGCTTCAAAGTAGCACCATGTTTTTCATATAGTGAGTCTCTTAAGTTGTCTTTTTTACTAGTGGGAATTTTTCATTATAGAACTTGGCTTGTATATTCCTACGATGGGCTTCCTCAAATGCCCTAGGTCTTCATGAGCAAGCAAGTTGGATGCACACCCACTAGTTTTCTTTTGTTGAGCATTCATAGCTCTAGTGCATCCGTTGCATGGCAATCCCTACTCCTCATCTTGACATCAATTGATGGGCATCTCCATAGCTCGTTGATTATCCTCGTCAATGTGAGACTTTCTCCATTTTTCGTCTTCTCCACACAATCCCCATCATCATATTCTATTCCACCCATAGTGCTATATCCATGGCTCGCGCTCATGTATTGCGTGAAGGTTGAAAAGGTTTGAGATTATTTAAGTATGAAACAATTGCTTGGCTTGTCATCGGGGGTATAGAAGTTGGGAACATCTTTGTGTGATGAAAATGAAGCATAGCCTAACCATATGATTTTGTATGAATGAACTTTCTTTGGCCATGTTATTTTGAGATGACATAATTATTTTGATTAGTATGCTTGAAGTATTATTATTTTTATGTTAATATGAACTTTTGTCTTGAATCTTTTGGATCTGAATATTCATATCATAATTAAGAAGATTTAAATTGAAATTATGCCAAAGTAGCATTCCACATCAAAAATTCTGTTTTATCATTTACCTACTCGAGGACGAGCAGGAATTAAGCTTGGGGATGCCTGATACGTCTCCAACGTATTGCTCCATGCTACTTTATCTATTGTTTTGGACTATAATGGGCTTTATTTTCCACTTTTATATTATTTTTGGGACTAACCTATTAACCGGAGGCCCAGCCCAGAATTGCTGTTTTTTGCCTATTTGATGTTTCAAGAAACGGAATATCAAACGGAGTCCAAACGGAATGAAACCTTCGGAACGTGATCTTCTCACCGAACGTGATCCAGAGACTTGGACCCTACTCCAAGGAGTGCGAGGCGGTCACGAGGTGGGGGCGCGCCCTCCCGGGCGCGCGCCCCGCCTCGTGGGCCCCTGACGCTCCACCGACGTACTCCTTCCTCCTATATATACCTACGCATTCCCAACAGATCGGGACGGAGACAAAAACCTAATTCCACCGCTGCACCTTCCCTGTATCCACGAGATCCCATCTTGGGGCCTGTTAGGAGCTCCGTCGGAGGGGCATCCACCACGGAGGGCTTCTACATCATCACCATAGCCCCTCCGATGAAGTGTGAGTAGTTTACTTCAGACCTTCAGGTCCATAGCTAGTAGCTAGATGGCTTCTTCTCTCTTTTTGGATCTCAATACAATGTTCTCCCCCTCTCTCGTGGAGATCTATTCGATGTAATCTTCTTTTTGCGGTGTGTTTGTTGAGACCGATGAATTGTGGGTTTATGATCCAGCTTATCTATGGAAAATATTTGATTCTTCTCTAAATTATTTTATGTACGATTAAGTTATCTTTGCAAGTCTCTTCGAATTATCCGTTTGGTTTGGCCAACTAGATTGGTAGTTCTTCCAATGGGAGAAGTGCTTAGCTTTGGGTTCAATCTTGCGGTGTCCTTACCCAAAGGATGTAAAGGGTTGCAAGGCACGTATTGTATTGTTGCCATCGAGGATAACAAGATGGGGTATTTATCATATTGCATGAATTTATTCCTCTACATCATGTCATCTTGATTAAAGCATTACTGCTTTTTAACTTAATACTCTAGATGCATCTTTGGATAGCGGTCGATGAGTGGAGTAATAGTAGTAGATGCGTAATCGTTTCGGTCTACTTGTCACGGACGTGATGCCTATATACATGATCATTGCTCGGATAACTTCATAACTATGCTCAATTACATCAATTGCTCAACAGTAATTTGTTCACCTACCGTAGAATACTTATGCTCTTGAGAGAAGCCACTAGTGAAACCTATGGCCCCCGGGTCTATTCTCATCATATCAATCTCCATCACTTTATTTACTTGCTTTGCTTTTACTTTTCACTTTGCATCTTTATAGCAAAAATACCAAAAATATTATCTTTATCAGATCTCACTCTCGTAAGTGACCGTGAAGGGATTGACAACCTCTAAGCGTTGGTTGCGAGTAGCTATCGTTTTGTGCAGGTACGAGGGACTTGCGCGTAGTCTCCTACTGGATTGATACCTTGGTTCTCAAAAACTGAGGGAAATACTTACGCTACTTTGCTGCATCATCCTCTCCTCTTCGGGGAAATCCAACGCAGTGCTCAAGAGGTAGCAAGAAGAATTTTAGAGTGAAATGATGGTTGCTTCGTCCGTCCAGCTTAATGCGGGAAAGGTGGGGCTTTGTGATTTGACCCCTCATCGCTCATTTTGTAGTACTGCAGCGCTATGACCGGGGTGCCTCCAATTCCAACCGCTGCTCCGAACTATGATTTGGTGCATCGCACGTGGAACAAGATGGTGGATGAGCCACATGTCTGCCAAAGGGGTCCTGTTAAGTGTGTCGCCATTTCGCATGCGGATCGACTCGCTTGAGTTGCTACGCCAACACGACAGGAGCATCCTACCACTTGGCTTTGCTCCTTGGTGAATCCCGACTATATTGATCTAAAAAGATACGTGCTGAACTACCCTCTCCGTCTCGGTTTTTTATTTGTAGGCGTCTCGGTTTATAGGGCCTGCACGTAGTTCTAGGTCATCCATTTGACTAACTAAATACGAGTTACTATGTCACAAGAAGTATATCATTGGATTCTTATTGGTTGATATGTGAAGAAACAAGAAACGAGGTAGAAGTTAATGCACCGTGCCTTAGTATTTTGGGATTATTTGGTTTTCGTAAGATGACTTACTCACCTAGAGCGGAGGGAGTAGTTGTATTTAAAAGTCGAGGGCGGGCTTTTCCTGCTGTAGGCGGGCAGTTCCGCCTAGTCGGTTCGACAGAGACGCGAGAAGACGAGGGAGTAGGCTGTCGCAAACGTAGGTCTGTGTGATTTGACAATGAAGTTACTTGCTGGACAGGTGGGGCCCCGTGATTTGACTTGCCATTATCATTTTAATCATGGGCGCTAGGACCGGCGTGAGTCTCCCGATTCTGACCACCTCCATACAGTGTGCCTCTCCCAATGCTCCACCATGTAGTAGTAGAGGCTGGCTCTTGCATGAGAGTCCACTTCTCCACTTTTTCCTTGCCTCTCTTTCCTCCACATATGCAAAAATACCATGTAAAGCGCACTATTGTACTTACTTGCTCATACAGGTGCTTAAGCTTGCCACATAGGCATAAAGTCTGATGTGGCAAGTTAATCAAGAAGAGCGAGACTAGTTTGGTGACCCAAGGAAGAAACGGTGCTAAGCACGTGTACCTAGGTGAAAATACAATTTTGAGTCTATAGCTAATTAAATGAAGCAAACTTAGCAACACCATTTCATTGGAAGAGGTCACTCCTTGGCAAATGCAATAAATACTAGTATTCCTTGTGTCCCATTATATAAGAACGTTTTTGACACTACACTAGTGTCAAAAACGTTCTTATATTATGGGATGGAGGGAGTCTGAAGAAAGAGATAGAGAGGAGTAAAAAAAATACACTTATAACCAACCTTATAGCCAACCTTGTTGTAGTATGAGTGACTAAGTGATGACTATGTATGACATGCCAACATCAGATAGCCTAACGCACCGTGTTAAATCTCCAAGGGCGCGAGCGACGCGACGGTCGTGGTAGGCGCGACCATGATACGGGCTGCGGGCAGCCCTTGGATCTGAGATCAAACGGTCGCATGCTAAGTTGCTGAAAATTTGCAGAATAACCCTCCAGGATAGGATATTCACCCATAGGTCTAGAATCACGCCATGCAACCATTCGATCTCAGATCCAAGGGCTCTCGGACGCCCGTGATCATGGGAGAATGGAAAGCCACTACCCTGCCGTTCGACGCTGGCAGTTCGCTTCCTACTCGCCCCTCGACGTCCTTTAATACTACGGCGGTTCGCTCCTAGTCGTCCCGTCCATTCACATTATAGCAGTTCCACTAATCCTAACCCTCCTCCCAAATCCATGGCGTCCCAAATCTCCCCAATCGGCGGTGAGTACAAGGTTAGAACCATCACCGGCGATGAGTTCGGCGTCATCTACACTCGTACTTCCGCGATGGTGAAAGGATGCCCTTCTCGCTTCAGACGCATGTTCAAAAACTCACATGATGAGTGGGTCATTGGGCTAGATGTTGAGTACACCACAGTCGTGGGACGAGAGAAGGATCTATAGGACGAAGAGAGGAAGAAGCTCGCCGTGATCCAGGTTTGCGTACATAACGTTTGCTTGGTCTACCACATATGCCATGCCGACCTTGAGTGCCAGGATTTTAAGAACTTCCTCGAGGACAAAAAAGTCAAATTTGTTATCAGAGACTTTAAGAACGACAAAGAAGTCCTGCGTCGGATAGGCCTCGTTGTAGGCAACCCTTTCGACCTCCGTAAGAATCGGCCGGTGCCCTCTCGTCACCTTCAATGCCGACCTGGCAGGAGCCATGGTTCATCCTTCAGACGGTAAACCGGAGAAACCTCCATACACGCTTTCATCGTCATGCATGGCAGCCGGAATGTACTAGATATAGACCACATCCAAGACGCTGCAATGGATGGCTACCTTTGTTTCAATATCTACAAGGGCTGGATGAAGAGCAACAACCAAGTTGGCGGTTCAAGCAAAGAAGTATCGTCCAAGAGGAAGAGGGACAAGGACGAAGTCGAGGACGTGGACGAGGACCCGAGTAAGGTGGCGTTGTCGTTCCTCATGGTGGTTCTAAGGCTGGTCATAGTGGGAGTAACTTAGACTAGTGTCATATGCATGACACTAGTCTAAGTTACTACCTTCATAATGCAAAGTAACATGATAGTGGTGTCATAGATGGCTTCATTTATTAGCTTGTAGACTCATCTTGTCTTGGGAAGCGCTATGTTACAAAGAATATATTATGTTACCACCTCACATTAAATACTTGCCACATAAGCAAAAATTTCTTGGAGTGCGCTATGTTACTAGCTAAGTTACTCCCACTATGACTAGCCTAATGCAAAGGTTCACCGGATTAGTTGCATAGTTTAATTTCAGGTGTGCTTAGTTTAATTTGAGGGGTGTGTTGTGCTGAGCCCCCAGCAGAACTATGTTATGTTTCTTCTTGTTACTTTAACTCTTCAATATGTACATACTAGTACTAGTATTTCTTTAATAGAATTTAGCACCCCAATTAAGCACGTACTAGCTTTTTTAATAGTACTATATGCATAATTTGGCGATTAGCGCCCTCTATATGTACCACCTTTCTTTTAAATTTCAATTTTTGCTCCATGGCGCAATCCATCGATAGTGGAGTACTACTGTGCAAAAGTATACATTTTTTAAAAGGCTAGCGTACTGTTCATCACATATATATATATAGCCAGTTTCTCAACCTAGAACGACGTGCATGCCATGTAGTAAACCGATACGGAGGAAGTATAGTAAAAATGAGGTGATTTTACCAAGCGATCGGCGGTGGAGCATGGCCTGTCACACGGTCCCACGTGTCATGATGTACCAAGGCGATGCGCGTGTCCCTCTTGAGGCAGAAGCAATACTAGTACGTGGTTTGAGATGATGTGAACCGAAGTGTGAAATAATGGTTGCTTCGTCCATCTGGGAAGGTGCGGCATTGTGATTTGACGTCTCATTGCTCATTACTACTACTGGTCGGCACGAGTGGGGTGCGTCCCCTCGCTGTTCTCACCGTTATTTGGTGCTTGACACGTCGACCGGTTGCTATATGTCCCACATGTCGGCGATGGTGGAAGTCTGTAATTAATGAAAGGGAGCGTCGACGGAGGAGTATACTACAGAATTCATGAAAGGGAGCGAATTAGTTTTGGAAAAATCTATTTTTACGGAGTACGTACCCATAGGGTTTATAGGGCTCATCTAACAAACATTCGTTTTTCCGTTTGATAAGTCTCAATTCTACTATACTAGTAGTAGTACCATTACATGTTGGATTTCGAGGTGCGTTAGATCACCCGACGCAAGCAAAGGTCAAGAGGAAACTAACCAATGCATGTACAAGTTCATGGAAATTTAGTGGTCATTCATTCATTCATTCTAATTAATGCCTCGGTAAACATAACTTCTTGAGAAAAACGAGCGTACTGTGCAAACTATGAAATTAATTCGACCACTCACCGTCTACCTTGGTTGGAGATATTTTGAAATTGAGCCATAAACTGGAAAGGAAGGAGTAGTAACTTTTGTCTCGATTACTACTTGTGGCCTTGTATAGATGCAAAATATATTTTTTATAGTGGCCTTGTATAAGTAAATAGAGGGAGTACTAACCAAACTACGTAGTAGGGACGAGGAGTAAACGGAGGGAGTAGTAAAATTTTCTCCTCGTGCTATGAGCCACCGCGTGCGTGGGCGAGGGAGCGGGCGTAAAGGCGTACAGTAGTAGTAAGCTTCACCTCATCCTGCGAGCCACCGCGCCTGCATGGGAGACGGCGACTAAGCAAGTTTCTCCTTGTTCTCATGAGTTGACATGACACATCAAAAGTACTCCAAAGGTGTATAGAGCCTTGCCTCTAAGGTAGGCCCCACATGGTTTGCCTCTTTTTTAGTTTAACATAACGCGTCAAGTCGCAATTTGTTTGTTCACCCGTGGTAGACGATCCTCCCTCCACCAAGTGGACAACCAAGACATCGTGCCAAATTACCGCGTGGGCTGCCTTTTTTGTACGTAAAATGAGCTCCACAGTGGACCCGCGCGGGTGTGGTTGGGAAAGAGACGGGAGTATGTGCGCCGTGCGTGCACCTCTTCTCTTCGTGCATGTCCCCCACCTACGTGGGTGTGTGTGAGAGAGATACAAACCTAGACATAATGCGCCATCCATCCCCATGCCTCCGCCTAGTCCGACCACCAGTCACCACCACGGCAACACGCCCCACTCCTCCTCACCTTATCTCTCTATTTCTCCCTCCATTTTTATATACAAGGGGCCACTATCAAAATTACAATTTACAGATATACAAGGCCACTAACACTAATGGATGCAATATTAATGGTGTTTGCCTCGTGGTACTAGCAAAGGAGGACATTAATTATCCCTTGCATGCATGCGGGAGTTTGTAAAAAAATGCATCTTGATGTTTCGTGCAATGCACGGGCATGTTGCTAGTCCATGAAAACAACACATGGCAAAATTCCACGGTGAACGAGGGATTTGAATCTGTTGGGAGGGGCTGTTTGGATCTTGCCCGGGGTAGCCAAAATATTGGCGGCCCTTTTGTCCACCGGTGCCTTTGCCACCGATGAACGAGGAATGGCTCGGGTGCTCATGCTGGCATGCATCCTCCGGCGTGCACGTTGGAGACGAGCTTGCACGAGCTGTGTTTTTTTGTCCCACAACACCGCCCGAGCCTCCCGCAGACTGACCGGCGACCCGCAAATTACGCCATCCAACCGTAGCCGCACACATTATGACAGCAACTCAACCAACCGCATTTAAATTCACGCAAACACGTAGACAAACTGATATTTCATATAAACAACGACGGAAATCATATAAAATACCGGATTTTCATTACATTCAAATGAACTACGCGGTGCTAGTTCTGGACAGCACAGGCATATAATACCTGGCCTAAATGGGCGCCCGCCGATCGATTTGTGTTCCTCATGTCTGCCGGGAGCCCCGGAGGTATATGCTTCAGCGCAAAGGACGGCTCGCTTCCCCACTGCCCAACTGATATCATTGGCTGGTGCCGAAGATGATGGTGGACGACACCGGTTCGAGTTCATCACCGGCCACTACTTCGCCATGGCCGGCACCGGCTCGAGTTCATCCTGACATTGACCTCTTCCATGGAGCCCATGCGGGGTCGACGAAGGTCCTCGCAACAAAAGGATCCGGCAAGACACCTGTTGTGTACGTCGGCGTCACCTCCGCGGTGGCCTTCATGGGACCCAAGCGGCGGCGGCCTCCCGTGCTCTAATTCTCCTCGATGATGGCGGCGGACGCGGAGGCGCTGGCCACCGACTCGTCGCTCTCCGCGCACCCGACTTCTGTCGCTGCTTGCATGGCGCGGCCGCCGGCATGGGAGTCTCGGCCATAGAAACGGGAGACGTGGTACGAGGCGGCAGCGTGGACGGCAGCAACGACGCCCGTGCGCCGCTCCTCATCGAGCTGGTCTGGAGCGGTGAGTTGTTGAACCGCGCGCCGGCTTGGGGCAGCAACTAGCTTCGTCGGGCGAGGGGAGGGAGGTGGATCAACGAGCTGCATAGCTCGTATCCGACGGGCTACCCAGCCGGCTTGGATGCGGAATAACTACTCTTCGTAAGCCATTGTAAGAGTGGACAAAATGGTGGAGGAGATAGGGGATCGGCAGAGGTGTGCGATTCTTGGCCGGCGTTTGGCCTCGTTTAAATAGGAGTTTAAATAGACGGCGGACGGGAGGAGCTCGGCCGGTGTTGCGTTTAACGCCGGCCCAGTCATGAACGGGCGTGTGTCCAGAGTGGGTTTCTCGGCTTCCACACGGGCGGGTTTCATGGAGGCGTTTGAATGCAGCACGGAGGCATGTTCAGTCGGGCGTGCCGCGAGTGGCGCCCTCGACTCTGACCTAGGACACCGCGCCGTTCTTCCACTGACGTGTGGGCTCTTTGGGTGCATGGCCTGCATGTCAGTGACCCAACGCAGGCAGCGCACAGCAGAGGAACCTTTGGTGGGCCAAGGCGGTCAGAAGCGGGCATTTCATAAACCGATGATTGTTCATTGAGTGTGACGTCATCTTTTTCATGTAGTTAAGCCTACTATGTCGATAGCCCGTTTGATACGTTGTGATTCATAAAGACCGATGCAAACAGCAATGTTCTGCTTATCACAGATAAGATTGATTAATACCCGTAACAATCCATGTCCTTAACAAAGGGTGCATGCATGTATAGGTTGAGCGTGTGTCTTGCGTCGTGTGCTGTGTGCATGCAGGCGTGCAAGTGTTGCGTGCGTGCAAGGGTGCGTTTCAGTGTTGCATTCATGGGTGCGTACGTGCATGTGTTCGTGAGTGCATGTGTACGTGTCAGTGTTGCACGCCAGCATGCGTGTGTGTGTACGTTATGTGTACGTGTCAGTGTTGCATGCCTACATGCGTGCGTGTCTTGCGTGTGTGCATGTGTACGTGCGGGGTGAGGCTACACGCCAGTCAACTGACTTTTTCATCTACATGATCTTGAGATTTTACGAAGTCACCATAGGTGCCTCGTAGTCGAGTGAAACGTCTCCTCCCACTGAACGTACATCGCCGGAAAATACTGAAATTAACAAAAGATAATTGCGAGCACCGGGACTTTAACCTTGGTGGGCTCGAGAAACCACTGTCCTCTAACCATCCAACCACATGTTGGTTAGCACGACAAAATGTATGTGGTGACCGTGATGAGCTTATTCTGAAGTCCGTGACTACATCGTGCTTTCGCTTCAAATACAATGACCGTAAGTGTCGCCAACAAAATACGGAGCACGCATCAAATGCAAAGTCCGTCGGTGTCATCAACAAAATATGGAGACGTCTTGTGAGCTAGATACCGTTATACTATTGTATATGCTTATTTTCTTAGTGGCCGATTATGTGTGGTGTGGTGGGCAAATCATTTCTAGTTGTGGTGGGTCAACATGAAGACTCATGGGTCGGTTCCATCCTGCACCACATATAGGTTGGACCGAGACGTGTTATACGGAGACCCATGTGGAGGACTCGGCGTACAACACGAAGCTACCAGAGTTGCGGAGGACTCTATCCCCACATGTGATAAGCAGACTATATATGATTTGTAACCCTAGGCCCTTAGTATGTTATACAAGCTTGGGGGCTAGTTCGTCGATAGTATACACACACGCACAATGCCTGGAATTCACGTGTACTTTGTACACACCCCTATCACTAATATATAGTACCAGGAGTAGGTTCTTTCTTCAACTGCAAGGGTCCGATCCGAACTAGGGTAAAACTTTGCCACGTATTACCATCCAGCCTAACAGCCAGGGATATCCTACCGAATGATATGATGAAATCATATCTGCCAACTACTATTAGAGAGGTGTGTCGAAGGGGGGCAATGTGTGCGAGAGAGGCCTAAAGATAATGTGCGTGCATGAGACACGTAGGCACATATATGTGCGTATAGAGGGCTAGTAGAGACTGTGCGTGTGTATATATGCATGTGAGAGAATAGTGTTTTCCAACTGAGATTAGTGAAAAGAGTGGTACATAGTAGTTTAAAGAGAGAGAGAGAACAGAGAGAGCATGTGCGTGAGACACCCCGACACCCCGAGAGAGATTGTGAGCATGTGTGAAAGAGAAATGCCGAGGCATATAAAGTGTGTGCACTTATCGTTAGATAGAGAGATATATAACGCGTCTGTGAGAACGGGCGAGGCATAGTGCATCTACGATGTAAAAGGCGGTTCTACGCATTAAATTAAAATATAGATGGCATTATTATTTTTGGATGAGATCATGAATTTTGCAAAATTGCGTATGGACGAAAATAGGTCTATCAGACACCCATACTCTATTGAATTCTAGCATGTGCATGTGTTTATTTCATATTATCGATCCATAGCGTGAGAGCGGTTTGAAATACAGGCATTGGATGCTTTTGCAATTCATATATAAACATTAATTAGTGCACTCCATGTTGTTAGTGTGAAGCACTTTATACATTTGTCACTTGCATGGATACATTCCAAATTGCTAGCTACAAAATAAAATACATGTTGAATTCAACATAAATTGGGTTTCGAAGATTCGAATTCATAGGAAGTGCATTCATCTATTTGAACCCGAGATAATGGCATTTGTAAATCAGATGTAAAAGGGGGCATCAATCTTTGTTGTGAGTTTGAACATGCTATATATATTCATACGCATATCTAACTTTTTTTTGCAACCAAGGAGATTATACCTGGAACCATGCATGAACTAAGTTAAGTTGCATATTTTTTAATATATACTTGTGTACAATGTATATTAAAATGTACCCCCTCCATTCCAAAATAATCGTAGCTTTAGGATTTTCAAGAGTAAAGATTTGTGAAGTTTGAAAAATCCTGAAAGTTCAATTCAAGAGAACCGAAAACGTTAATGCTTCGCTCCCAAATATTGAACGGTTACCAAATAGGCCTCTGGTCACCCGAAATCGCCTTGAGACTAATGTTTTGGTGGTATGAAATTATCGTCCCGACTCGGCCCATGTAGCCTATCGGCCCGATGTCCAAAGGTCTAAACCGGGTAGGTTTGTAACTTCACCAAGACGCCTTGATCTCAACCGCCTCGAGAAGCATTCATACGCCGTGGGCGCCTAAATACCCATGCGCCGGCAAATCTATCCCGCCCACATTTGGGACACCGACAAGACTGTCCTACCCCCAACCCGCAATATGTCCGAATTTTAGATGGGGGCAAAGTTTGTAACTTTCCCCAAATTTCAAACAAGCGTCTCAAACCAAAACATTGTTCCCCTTAGTTCCCCGCCTCCTCCGCTTTCCCCATTCATACTCCGTGGGCGCCAAAACGCCTCTCCACCGACCATGAAACCCGGCCTCCTCCGTCCTCCACCCCATAGCGGCCAATCCACCGCCGCCCTCCTCCATCACGCCGGAGCCGGTACCCCGACGTTGTCGTCCAACGCAACCGCAACCGCAACGCCCTCAAGGACTTAGCAGCTGAAGCTAAGGCAGAGCTGCCTCCACGACGCCGACGCCGACGTGCGCCGTACCAGAACCACTCCGACCACGTCGTCCTGCGCCTCACTGATGCCGTTCCACTGTCGCAACCGTCCATCGCACCGGAGCTGTTCCCGCTACACCGTCGTTCGCCGCCTCGGATCTGCTTCCCCGCCGCCGACAGACGGCCACCGCACCACACTCAACAACTTGGCCATGGGTTCGTCCAAGGCTGCACCGTCCTCCACAACTTCTGGTTTCCGGCGAACAACAAGATCGCGGAAAAATGAAGGAGGACACAACACTGCCAGCAGAAAGAGGTACTCCTCTTCCCTTATTCGTGCAAATCTTACGTCTCCGCTCACACAGTATTCATCCCACGAAAGAAACTAGTTGAGTGCTTCTTACTGCATCTTCTTCGTGATACTAAATGCACAAGGATTCCTCCCTTTTACTATTTCACCTTCGCTAGAGGTCAGAGTCCGCTTTGGATTTCAATTCGTGGTCGAACCGCAATTAAAAGAAGCAAAGACCCGCTTAGGCACGCGGAGCACCTAGTCCGCTTTGTTCCTCGGGAAGCGGCGATCGGTGTCTATCATAGGGGTGTGGGGCGCAGGAGCTGCTTGCGCTGATCCGGAGGTCTGCGGGGCTTGAATGGATGGCCGGGGGCGGTGAGGTCGAGGGAGGCGCATGGGAGGAAATCTGGGCCGGTGGTCGCCGGCGTTGAGGAAGATCGTCAACACCGATGGCCGGAGGTAGATGAAGGCGATCTGCCCGTTCTTTGTACATCGGACGGTGCAGTAAAAATGGACTGACCTATTTGCTTTCAAATCATTGTTATTTTCATAGAATCTTGTAGTAATTGAGTGCGCCATGCATGTTGTAGAGCTATCATATGTCTCCGTCATTTATTTCTCACCGACCTGCTATCCGCTACCTTTACACTGCATTAATTGTGCACACACTTCACCCATACTCACACTATTGTTTTTTATGCATGGGTATTTCAGACTACGACGCGGTGTTGAAGAATGCAGAAAAGAAAAGACAGAAGTCGCCCAGTGTAATTCAAGATAAGCACTAAGCGTCTCGGTAGCTCTAATGGGTGCGATGTCGCTAGCTTGGAAATAGTAAACATAGCTCATAGCTTGATGATCTCAATTGCCACACACAACCATCCTGGTGCTTGCTTTAACTTTGCTTGTTGTCAAATGTGGTTGCATGTTGCATATGGTGTCTAGCTTGTATTGCTTCCAATTTGGTTAAATTGCATCCGCTTTTTTACACATTATACCTTTGATAATGACATGCCTTCCTGCTTTTGATACATACTACATATGTCTATTAACCATGTTTGTACATCAAACTAATGCTCTTTTGTATCCCTCGTCAATCACTTATGATGAGACAACACCCGGTGGAGTTCTTGTGGAGACGCCTACTCGTTTAAAGAGTGCAGTGTCATCCTCCCACATGATTCTCGAGAAACATCAAGGCTAAAGGAAGATAGTCAACGTAGCTCTCTAGTTGATCACATAATTCCCCACACCACCATCGCAGGTGCTTGCTCTTACTTGGCGGTGTGATATGTGGTTGCATGTTGCATATGGTGTCTACCTTGTAATGCTTCTAATTAGGGTAAATTGCATCCGCTTTCGATTAACACATTATACCTGTGAATATGACATGCCTTCCTGTTTTTGGTACATACTACGTCTTTCTATTATCCATGTTCTTACATCAAACTACTTTTCTTGTATATCCCTCATCAATACTCCTAATTTGTTAAATTGCATCTCCTTAGCTTACACATTATACATGTGAATATGAAACGCCTTCCTGTTTTTGGTACATACTACATCTGCCTATCACACCATGTTCTTACATCAAACTACTGTTCTTGTGTATCATGTGTCTATCGCTTATGATGAGACAGTCACGCGCGTGGGTTAATATGAGACGCAATACTCTTATAAAGAATGCAATTTCATCCTCTCCACATGATTCTCAAGAAACATCAAGCCTAAATGAAGATATTGAACGTTGCTCTGCACCAAGACAAAGCATTTCCCTACACCACCATCACAGGTGCTTGCTCCAACTTCGCAGTGTGATATGTGGTTGCATGTTGCATATGGTGTCTAGCTTGTAATGCTTCTAATTAGGGTAAATTGCATCCGCATAGTTTACACACTATACCTGTGAATATGACATGCCTTCCTATTTTTGGTACACACTACATCTATGTGTTAACCTTGTTCTTACATGAAACTACCTCTCTCTCCTGCATCAATCACTTACGATGAGTCACCTTTATTCGTTGCATATTGCATATTATTTCTAGTCTGTTGCCATGTATTGCTTCTAATTTGGTCAAATACATTTGTTAGGGCACCCTTTTAATTTGGCAGAGTGATATTGGTTTCATCTTTCATATGGTTTCTAGCTTGCATCGATTCTAACAAGTTCAAGCACCTTGTGCTTAGTTTACACTTTATACATCATACATGTCAATATGTCACGCCGTCCTGTTTTTCATACATATTCCATCCTCCTATCATGCGGCTGCCTTACATGAAAGTAGTGTTTGTCAGTGTCATGCATCAATAAGTTCTGAAGAGCAAATTTTATTCCTTTTCTTGTGGGTTTGGCTTGACAAGGCAAAATCAAGAAAGAGGAAGGAAAAGAGTAAGGAAGGCGGTGATGGTGGTCCTCTGCAGCACCATAAACGGAGCATCTGTACCGATTCTCCTTGTACTGATAGTGCATTACATGGTCCAAGTCTCCGCTCCCCTACTCCACCATCCAAGGTGCTTGCTCTAACTTGGCAGTGTGATATCTGGTTGCATGTTGCATATGGTGTCAAGCTCGTATTGCTCCTAATTAGTGTAAACTGCATCTGCTTAGCTTACACATGATACATGTGAATATGACACGCTTTCCTGTTTTTGGTACATACTATATCTGTCTATCACACCATGCTCTTACATGAAACTACTCTTCTTGTGTATCCTGCATCAGTCACTTATGATTGGACACCTTTAAGTTGGCAGTGTGATGTTGGTTTGCATCTTGAATATGATTTCTAGCA
Source organism: Aegilops bicornis (assembly GCA_021605145.1). NCBI lineage: Eukaryota > Viridiplantae > Streptophyta > Magnoliopsida > Poales > Poaceae > Aegilops > Aegilops bicornis. The sequence continues at coordinate 341,033,732 of CM038675.1, forward strand.
TGTATTGTTTCTAGTTTGATGAACGCCGCCTATGACGAGACAATTTTTAACTTGGCAGAGTGATATTGATTGCACCTTCCATATGGTGTCTTGCAGTGTTTCTAATTTGTTGAAGTGCCTTCTGCTTAGTTACCACATCATAGGTTGTGAATATGTCAAGCCGTCCATTTTTTCATACATATTCCATCCTCATATCATGACTTTGCCTTTCATCAGAGTAGTGTTCGTCAGTATCATGCATGAATGAGTTCTGAAGAGCGAATGATATTCCTTTTTCTTGTTGGTATGACCTCACAATGCAAAATCAATAAAGCTGAAGGAAATTGCAAGGCATTGGATGATGGTGGTCCTTCCGAGCAACTGAATAGGAGGTTCTCTACAGATTCTACTCCGCCATCCTCCCAACAAGATTCGCAAGACAACGCAGGGCTAGACAGTCAACGTAGCTGTGTAGATGACGAGCACATCTCCCCTACTCCACCATCACAGGTGCTTGCTCTAACTTGGCACTATTATATGTGGTTGCATGTTGTGTATGATGTCCGCTTGTATTGCTTCTAACTTTGTTGAATTGCATCTGCTTACTTTACACATAATGCCTGTGAATATGACATGTGTTCCTGTTTCTACATCAGACTACTATTCTTGCATATCCCGCATCAGTCACTTATGATAAGGCACCTTTAAGTCGCCACTGTGATATTGATTGTGTCTTGCATATGATTTATAACATATACTGCTTCTAATTTGTTGAAACGCCATACAGTTTGAACTTGGCAGAGTGATATTGGTTGCATCTTTCATATGGTGTCTAGCTTGCAGTTCTTCTAATTTGTTGAAATGCCTTCTGCTTAGTTACCACATCATAGGTGTGAATATGTCACACCATCCTGTTTTTCATACATATTCCATCCTCGCATCATGTGTTTGCCTTTCATCAGAGTAGTGTTCACAAGATCATGCATGAATGAGTTACGAAGAGCGAATTTTATTCCTTTTTCTTATTGGTTTGACTTCACAATGCAAAATCATTACAGTTGAAGGAAATTAGTCCCAAGAAGGATGATGGTGGTCCTTCTGGAGCAACTCAAACAGGGGGTCTCTACAGATTCTACTCCACCATCCTCCCAACAAGATTCGCAAGACAAGACAAGGCCGATAAATAACGTAGTATGTAGATGATGAGCACATCTCCCTACTCCACCATCATGTGTGCTTGCTCTAACTTGACACTATTATATGTGGTTGCATGTTGCGTATGATGTCTAGCTTGTATTGCTTCTAACTTGAATTGCATCTGCCATTTTTACACATAATGCCTGTGAATATGACATGTGTTCCTGTTTCTAGAACATACGTGTACATGATGAGCACATCTCCCCTACTCCACCATCACAGGTGCTTGCTCTTACTTGGAACTGTTATACGTGGTTGCGTTATCCGTATGATGTCTAGTTTGTATTGCTTCTGATTATGTAGAATTGCATCTGCGTAGCTTACAATTTATACCTGCAACGATCACTTACCCATAAGACACATTTAACTTGGGACTGTGATGTAGGTTGCATCTTGCATTGTCTTCTAGCTTGTACTGCTTCTAATTTCTTGAAATGGCACTTACGACGAGACACTTTTTACCTGATAGAGTGATATTGGTTGCATGTTCATATGGTGCCTAGATTTCATTTCTTCTAATTTTGTTGAAATGCCTTCCACTTACTATTTTTTCATACATATTCCATCCTCCTATCGTACGTGTGAATATGAAACGTTGTCTTTTTTGTATATATTCCATCCTCCTATCCTGCGCTTGCCTTACATCAAAGTAGTGTTTGTCTGTATCATGCATCAACCAGTTATGCAGAGCTAATTTTATTCATCTTCTTGTGGTTTTGACTTCATAAGGCAATATCGTAAAATAGGAAGGAAAAGAGTGTTAGGGGATGTTGGTGGTACTCCGCACCGACGCAAAACAGAGACTCTCTAGATTTGCCACTGCCATCGCTAATGAAGTTGAAGTCCCAAGTCTACATGATGAGTTCATCTCCAGACTCCACCATCGCAGTGCTTGCTCTAAGTTGACAAAGGTGATAATTGGTTTCATGTTGCATATGTTGTCTAGCCTGTATTTCTTCTATTTTGATTAAATTGCACTGATGAGTTTATACGTTATACATGTGCATATGACATGGCTTTACGTGTCTAGAATACACTACATCTATCTATCATACCATGTTCTTACATCAAAGTACTGCTTTTGTGTATCCCGATCAAGAACTCATGATTGGACGCTTTTAACATGGCAGTTTGATAGTGGTTGCATCTTGCATTGATTTCTACGTTGCACTGCTTCTAATTTTTTGAATTGCCACTTATGACAAGACACTTTTAACTTGGCAGAGTAATATTGGTTGCATCTTTCATATGGTGTCTAGCTTGCATTACTTCTATTTCTTGAAAATCCTTCTGCTTAGTTTGCACATCGTAGCTGTGAATATGTCATGCCGTCATGTTTTTCTTACATATTCCATCCTCATACGGTTGTCTTACATCAAAGTATTGCTTGTCTGTATCATGCATCAATGAGTTCTGAAGAGTGATTTTATTCTTTTGTGCTGTGGGTACAGCTTGACATGGCAAAGTCAAAAAGAGCAAGGAAAATAATATAGTAGGAGTCTGTCAGTGAAACGGAAAAGGTTCTACCGTCGAGATTCTGCTGGTACTTATAGTGCAAGAGAAGGTCTAAGTCCACCGCTAAATCTACAAACACAAGATCACCTCGATCCACTACCGCAAAGATCCGCTTCAACTGCATCAAAGATCTCAACGATTACTCGTTCGTTTGCTCCGGAATCGCCGGTTCCCAAGCTGCCTTCACACCTAACACTACTTTCAAGCACCGGCGACACAACAGGACTTGGCAAGATCAGATGAACCTCATGAGCATCAACACCAAGACGGTACTCGACCGAGTCAAGTTGCGCTTGCTCCTTTATATGTACTCTCACGCTTTGATGTACACTAACACTTTCCATATTCGTTGTTGAACTAGCACCACGGCGCAGCGTAAGGTACATCGTGGATAATGCTTGACAGATTAACAAAATCTAAAGGAGGAAGAATGGAGATCCATTTTGAGGCAGGTTTAAAAGGCCACGTGATGCTGCTGAGTCAGCCAAATTAGTATCGAGGCAGCCGTTGTCGTTAGGTGTCATGCGCGTATCCTCCCAACGTGGATCCAAAGACAGAATGAGAAAGACAATACCCAGCTTTAACACCTTCCTCGACCATTTATCCGTAAGTAATGTTATTCATCGCAATTAGTAATATTGTCTTGCTCTGTCCCATACTTTCTATCTTCCTCCTAATAAGACTCACATTCTTTTTTCAACAGATGAGGTTCAAGTTGGATCCGAAAGATGATGCAAATAAACAAGCATGCACTCATGTTTTTCAGTCTGCTTTGCAACAGTATCGGTACCACCTTAAAAAATCTCACTTTCAAGGCAAGGCTAACAATGACATCGCCCAAACATCTCCAGTGGAATATATTACAGATGAAGACTGGACAGCCCTCGTTAAACACTGGTCTGATCCAAAGTATCATATGTATTTGATCAGACCACATATTGAACTTGTATTTATGTATGTGCCTTACAAGTGTATCTTCTTCTAGGCTAACTATTTGAAGGACAAAACCAACCGTTCTAAAGTGAAATTCTAACAGACAACAGGATCTCGTAGCTATATTGCACACTGCGAGGCTTATGTAAATAGCTGCTACTTCCTTCTTTTTTTGTACCATATTATCGTATCTATATTGAATTGTTCCAAATACATATGGGAGAAGTTGCCTACAAGTTGGAGTTACCTGAAGGACTGTCAGGAGTTCACGATGTGTTTCACGTTTCACAATTGAAGAAGTGTCAAGCTGAGATGGCCGATATACCGTTAAGAGATACAAGATTACCCTTGGAGGCGATTCAGTTGGACAGTGATTTGACTTATGAGGAGAAGCCAGTTAGGATTCTTGAGTTTGCCAGTCGAGTCACCCGCAACAAGGTTATCAAGTTTTGCAAGGTTTAGTGGAGCCACCATACCGAGGATGAAGCCACCTGCGAACGAGAGGATGATCTTCGCAAAGACCGCCCACACCTATTTTCTAGCCAACCCGAATCTCGAGGGCGAGATTTATCTTAAAGGGGTAGGTTTGTAACATCCCAAATTTTCAATTTGGAATGTTATACATAGATCATTCTTGCATATCATATTTTATTGCATTTTTGTTTCGTGATCCTCGAAATCCTAAGCAACTCAAGGACCCTCAGAGAGAGTTGGGGCTTTCCCGGTTTTCATATTTGAATTTTATCAAATATTGAAACGAGGATTTTGGTTTTCATTATTTTTCTCTCCGAAAATATTTCATATTAAAATATATGAGAGGAGATAATATGACTTCTCCAAATAATTGAAATATTGGAGGAAAAATATTAAAATCAATTATTTGATTTTATTTGGATTTTATTTGCATTAGAAAAATTGCACGTTTTCAAAATTGCATTTCAGGGCCAAGAAAATGTTCATCTCGTCCTAAATATTTTATTTAGACGGTGAAAATTTGTTTTGGCATTTTTAGATTTTTATTTTATTTTCTAGGATTTATTTTCTGTTCGGCAGAATTGTTTTAAAAGACTTCCAAATACCGATTGGGCCAAGGCCCAGCCACTGGCCCATCTCCTCAAGGCCGCCCCCACCGGGAGATCACACACGCCGACTCGGATCAAGTCCGAGCCGGACTCCTCCCCGCCTTGCCTCCTCCAAGCCACCCTCCCTCTTAAATACCCCGAGCCCCGCCACCACCACTAACCCCGCCACAGCCTCCCGAGCCGCGTCCAGCAACACCACGGCCGCCGCCGCCCGCTGCCGCCGCCGCCGCCGAGCCCGCCGCCACGAGCCTCACCGGAGAGGTAACGAGCCGTTCGCCGCCGCTGGTTTTTTTAATAAAACCGCTTCGGTTTTTAAAAAAAAACCCTAGTTCGTTTTTTTTCAGATCGGTTCGCCGGTTTTTCTAGGTTTAGTTATTTAGCGGACATTCGTCCGTATGTTCGTTTTAACGAACGGTTTTCGCTCGATAGTTACAGACAACGAATGCTCGTTCGTTAGCCTGTTCGTTAGTTTTCTTTTTCTCGGATTTTCCGCGATTATTTTCGATCGCGATTTCTGATCCGATTTTCTTTCAGTTTATCTTTTCGCTCGTTTATCGGAATCAGGCGATTCAAGCGCCTAGATCTTCGTCTCGAGACCCTCTTTCTGTTTAATCAACTCAAACAAGGTTTTGGTACTGTAAAATTTGATTTTAGTTCAGATTAGTAAACGGATCTTGTTTCTTTCACCGTTTGAATTTCGTTGCTCCGTTTGATTTGATTCTTTTCGCAAACCGGAGTTCTTAAGTTGAACTTTCTGGTCAATTCTTCTTATTTGAGTTTTGCCCGTGCATCTTCGCTTGATTTCTTATGTATGCTATTGTTTGTTTGCGATAGAATTCCCGGATCGAAGCGTGCTACTATGAGTCCCTATGTTTCGCGGATCGTCAGCAAGGCAAGTAACACATTGATCATACTCTTTCCATACCCAGTTTTTATGCATTAGTTTCAAACCTCAAACATTGCATGATTAGGATGTCATTAACATGTGGGTTGGGAAGTAGTTGATGAGGTAGAACCTATTGCCCTGTTATATTCAAACCTTGGAAGTTACTTCTACGTATTGCTTATATTGCTTTGCTATGCTCGTAGATGTGGTTTGGGTGAGTGAAATCCATGACAGATGTGAGATTGTTAATTAATGGTTCAACTTAAGGTGGCAACTTAAATACACATCTGGGTGGATTGAGGCACCTGGATAATCCAAAGGTTGCTCAGATTTTTGGAAATCCCGGTTCCGTGTGATTTTCCTATGGACCGCCACCTGTGCTCAAAGGGAACTGAGATGATTCATGCTAGAAACTTCCGTGTGCAGCCACAAGATATTGTGGGCTCTAGCATAGTTGAGTAAGTTACGTGAAGCTCTCGAAGAGGTAGATCAGCAGGTAGTGGATTGTAGGTTTGGTATGGTCTGCCCGGAGTAGAGAGTTAATATTTCTGAAAGACTGTGTCTCGGTCATCCATTTCTCAAACACCATGTAGTGCGAGAAATCCAACGGAGGCGATCGAGTCTTGTGGGGAAAAGTGCGCAAACCTCTGCAGAGTGTACAATCTAATCATGGTTAGCCGTGTCCCCGGTTATGGACAATCTTGAGTATCCGGTACCGAGTATCTTAAGTATCTCATCACTCTTAAATTAATATTGTTGGGTTAATGATTACTTTAATTGGGATTGAGTTGGAGGAACCTTCTCAATGATGTTTCAACCACCATGATAGTTAAATTAAAATATATTCCTTTGTTGTAGGGAAAAATTGGCTATTCGCAAAAACTATAACCATAGAGCTTTTCCACCAGCCAAATATGCATGTAGTGATAGCATTATTCTGTTCTTGCTCTACTGTGTTATATTGCCAACATATTCCATGTGTTGACCCGTTCTCGGGCTGCAACGTATTATGTTGCAGACTTTTCAAACGAGGAGTAAGGTTCGTTAGGTCGTTGCCGTGCAGCTCAGCTATGCCGTTGGAGTTGATGGACTCACTTCATTTTCCAAGCCTTCCGATGTTATCATATTAGATGGCCTTAAGCCATATTTATTGTAATAAGTTATCTTTTGAGACATTCGATGTAGTAAGTGTGTGATTGCTACTCATATAAATCCTTCGAGTAATTTGTGTGTGTCAGCATTACCGATCCAAGGATGACATCAAGCACAGAGACTTGACTGCTTGAGGTCGGTCGCTACATGCCCCCCGCCTCAGATATAAAGGAGCAAGGGGAGGCCGGCCGCCCTATGGGCTGCCAGAGGAGGAGTCCTCCTCCTAGTAGGAGTAGGACTCCCTCTTCCTACTCCTACTAGGAGGGAGAAAGGAAGGGGAGAGGGAGAAGGAAGGGGGCCTCTCCTAGTCCAATTCCGCCCCGAGGGGGAGGGGCGCGCGGCCTGCCCTAGGCCAGCCCTCTCTCTCCACTAAGGCCCATAAGGCCCACTATTTCTCCGGGGGGGTTCCGGTAACCCTCCGGCACTCCGGTTTTCTCCGAAACCACCCGGAACACTTCCGGTGTCCGAATATAGTCGTCCAATATATCGATCTTTACGTCTCGACTATTTTGAGACTCCTCATCATGTCCATGATCATATCCGGGACTACAAACTACCTTCGGTACATCAAAACACAAAAACTCATAATACCGACCGTCACCGAACTTTAAGCGTGCGGACCCTACGGGTTCGAGAACTATGTAGACATGACCGAGACACATCTCCGGTCAATAACCAATAGCGGAACCTGGATGCTCATATTGGCTCCCACATATTCTACAAAGATCTTTATCGGTCAAACCGCATAACAACATACATTGTTCCCTTTGTCATCGGTATGTTACTTGCCCGAGTTTCGATCATCGGTATCTCAATACCTAGTTCAATCTCGTTACCGTAAAGTCTCTTTACTCGTTCCGTAATACATCATCCCGCAACTAATTCATTAGTTACAATGCTTGCAAGGCTTATAGTGATGTGCATTACCGATTGGGCCCAGAGATACCTCTCTGACAATCGGAGTGACAAATCCTAATCTCGGTACATGCCAACTCAACAAGTACCTTTGGAGACACCTGTAGAGCACCTTTACAATCACCCAATTACGTTCTGACGTTTGGTAGCACACAAAGTGTTCCTTCGGTCTTCGGGAGTTGCATAATCTCATAGTCATAGGAACATGTATAAGTCATGAAGAAAGCAATAGCAACATACTAAACGATCAAGTGCTAAGCTAACGGAATGGGTCAAGTAAATCACATCATTCTCCTAATGATGTGATCCCGTTTATCAAATGACAACTCATGTCTATGGTCAGGAAACATAACCATCTTTGATCAACGAGCTAGTCAAGTGGAGGCATACTAGTGACACTTTATTTGTCTATGTATTCACACATGTATCATGTTTCCGGTTAATACAATTCTAGCATGAATAATAAATATTTATCATGATATAAGGAAATAAATAATAACTTTATTATTCCCTCTAGAGCATATTTCCTTCAACTCCTAGTCCTAGTCGATTTCCCCCTAGCTTCTCATGGAGGGGGAAAGGGTGAAGGGGAGGGAGAGGGGGAGGAAAGGGGGTCGCGCCCCCTCCCCTTGTCTAATTCGGACTGCCCATGGGGGGCGCCACCCCTTGTGGGTTGCCTTCTCTCTCCCCCTATGGCCCATAGTGGCCCATTACTTTCCCCGGGGGGATTCCGGTAACCCCTCGGTACTCCGATAAATATCTGAAATGCTCTGAAACCATTCCGTGTCCGAATACTATTGTCTAATATATCAATCTTTACATCTCGACTATTTCGAGACTCCTAGTCATGTCTGTGATCTCATCCAGGACTCCGAACAATCTTCGGTCACCAAAACACATAACTCATAATACAAATCATCATCGAACGTTAAGCGTGCGGACCCTACGGGTTCGAGAACTATGTAGACATGACTGAGACACATCTCCGATCAATAACCAACAGCGGAACCTGGATGCTCATATTGGTTCCTACATATTCTACGAAGATCTTTATTGGTCAAACCGCAATGATAACATACGTCATTCCCTTTGTCATTGGTATATTACTTGCCCGAGATTCGATCGTCGGTATCCTCATACCTAGTTCAATCTCATTACCGGTAAGTCTATTTACTCGTTCCGTAATACATTATCTCACAACTAACTCATTAGTCACATTGCTTGCAAGGCTTATCGTGATATGCATTACCGAGAGGGCCCATAGATACCTCTCCGATACTTGGAGTAACAAATTCTAATCTCGATCTATGCCAACCCAACAAACACCTTCGGAGACACCTGTAGAGCATCTTTATAATCACTCGCCATACGCTAGACGTTTGATAGCACACAAGGTGTTCCTCCGGTATTCGGGAGTTGGATAATCTCATAGTCAAAGGAATATGTATAAGTCATGAAGAAAGCAATAGCAATAAAACTTAATGATCATTATGCTAAGCTAACGGTTGTCCATCACATCGTTCTTCTAATGATGTGATCCCATTCATCAAATGACAACACATGTCTATGGTTAGGAAACTAAACCATTTTTGATTAACGAGCTAGACTAGTAGAGGTTTAATAGGGACACGGTGTTTTGTCTATGTATTCACACATGTATCAAGTCTCCAGTTAATACAATTCTAGAATGAATAATAAACATTTATCATGATGTAAGGAAATATAAATAACAATTATATTATTGCCTCTACGGCATATTTCCTTCAGCCAAGCCCATGCTACTCTCTCCGTCCGAATTTATTAGGCCCAAGAGCCGAAGCACAAAGACGAGGGAAAAACACACTTCGGGAAATAAATCTCCTACACCACATTTAAAAAAAAAAACTCCTACACCACATGAAGCGGGCGCGCATAATGGCTCGCTTGTTGCGAGACGTAGGGCAGCCTCGGCTATGCGCGAGCGAGCGCTAGACTGGGCCAGCCCAGCTCGTGGCAAGGCACTAGCAAAAGTATAATGTGTATGAAAAAATAAACATAAAAATATAAGTTTTCTAAAAAGTAATCATGTTTTTAAAAATATTAAATGTGTATAAAAATGTTTCCGACATACAAAAAATGTACGATGTATATGGGAAAATAGATATAAAATATATAAATTTTAGAAAATGTTAATCATATATTTTGAAAAATGTTAAATATGTATACAAAAATGTTTCTAATGTATAAAAAATGTGCAAAATGTATAAATAAATTAAACATAAAAATATATATTATAATAAAAATGTTAATCATTTATTTGGAATATGCTAAACATTTATACATAAAACATTGTTGATGTATATAAAAATTTTACAATGTTTATGAAAAAGGGGACATAAAAGAATAGTATATGTTTATAAAATAAAAATGTTAATGTTGTATGTCCTAAATGTTAAACGTGTACCTAATGAATGTTCCTGATGCCTACAAAAAATGTACTACATGTATGAAAAAGTAGACATCAGAACAATATAAGAAAAACGAAGGAAATAAGAAAGGAAGAAGCAAAACCAGTAAAAACCATGACAGAAATGAAAAATATGATGAAAAAACAAGAAAAAAAAATCATGAAAGAAACCCAGCAGGAAAAACAGAAAGAAAAAATGAATATAATGAGTAAAATCTTCAAGCGAAGGGAGCATATATCTCGCTACATGCAGCGGCTACCACGCACCAGTAACAATGCACCAGAGGATAGCTCTTCTTTTACACATCAATCGTATAATATAACCAGCATGATGGTAATATGACGGACCTAAAAATACGTAGTCACTTCCCTGGCTTAGGGGCTTAGTAAACTCGAACGGAGAGTATACATAGTACATACTACTCGCTTCGTCTAAAAATAAGGGTAGATAGTTTAATAAACCAGTGACATTTATTTTAGGATAAAGAGAGTACTAAGTGGTGGAGGCATGATCAATGAATCTTGATGTTGGGGAGGGCCAGATATAGAAAAGATTCAGGAAAAACTATTATTCATCGGCATTCAACAACAAATTCAGATTCTTCAGGCCGGCCTTGGCCGGCCTCCGCCTCCACCCCTATTTTTTAAAGAAGGGAATAAATTAATATCGGGAAGCTACACCTAATCTCTACACTTATAAAAAGTCATAAAAACATTTAAAATGCACACAATCCAAAAAGAAAATAAAAATGGTCTCGTAAAAGTGATCAACTCCTCTCAGCATCAGTACACAACCACCATCAAACACAGCACCAGAAGAATATAAAAAGTTTCCAAAAGCGACACCTTTAAGAAGAAAACAGTGCATAAGTGCCGTCACCGCTCAATCCAAGATCATAGGTTTTCACCCTGGTGAAAGACCGATCTCTCTAAACAATACCTCAACAAGGTAGTTGCCAAGAACAACCAATGAAGGTCAAACCTTAGGTTTTCATCCTGAAAGTCAGGATTTGGCACCCGAGGAGCATCACCAAAAATGAAATCCTCCTCCGCCACCACCAACACTTGACACTGTTGCTATTGAAAGTTATCAAACGTTGGCTGACTCCATCGCCTACGAGGCCCCCTCCACTTTATTGATCCTCGGATCTTAGCCATCAAGACTTTCTCCGCCGCTGTCCGTTCCATGAAAACCGAGACGCCGACATGTTCCATGGTGTCACCAAACAACAGAGCTTCGCGCTGCGCCCTTCTGAAGCCGTGTAGGCTGATATGGACGTGCACGACCGGATACTATCCGATACAGATATCTTTGGGCAAGATCTTGAACAGTAATTCTGGAACACGTCGACGGCCAGGTCGAGGAGGACCGATCATGTAAATCGTTGCCGTGATGCGACAAAAGCACAAGGACCGCCACCACACCGCTACGTCCACCATGCCGACACCATCGCTGCCACGACGGAGGAAACCGACCCTCGCTGCCCGCAACCTGCGACTCCAAGCGCCAGACCTAACGAAACCGACACCCGCCATCACGCCGCGTCGGCCCGCCCCGCCACCTTCGCCACGCAGCAGCCGCCGCATCCACGCACCACCGCGTCCAAGGCCCGGCCGTCCGAGACGCTGCCGCAACGCCCTGCGAGAGCACTGCGCTCCCTGTCTGCTCGCCATGCCCCGCGTCGTAGCCAACAGGGGAGGAGGGATAAGAGGCCTCGCTGCCAGCTGGGCTTCGCCCGACGTTGCCCTCTGACGACAGCGAGGGGAGGGGAAGGCGGGGAGCAGGTGCAGGCAGCGGTGGCTAAGGTTTCGCCCAGCCGCCCTGCCTCCGCCCCTGTCTACACAATATAGTTTGCTAAAAAGAGAGAGACTATACAGTACATACTACGAAAACAAAGACAAATCACGTGGGGCTAGCAAATCCACATCTGACAGTAACGCGTACATTGTAGTCGACTGAGCGCTTTCATTATTATTTTTCTATAGTATTGTACTATTACGAGTCAAATTTTGACCATCCCCAGGACTAACCAAACATGAGGTGTGTGCCACAAAATTATATCACTGAATTTGTGTTTGAAAGAGATTTCTCGTGGTATACATATAGTGTATGCTTCACTAGTGAAATTTGTCGTCAAACTTTAACCTAAAATGCTAGGGGGCACAATAAAATTGGATGGAGGAAGTACGATCTATCGTACTCCAACACTATAAATAAATAGCACTACCAATATATATATATATATATATATATATATATATATATATATATATATATATATTGTAAACTTTGGCACCGCAGTACAGTTATACGAGTGGCCTTTCAGTTCAGTGATCGCCTGGTAATTCTCAGCCTGTGCATAAACGGGTGCATGTAGCCATAGCGATCACCTCTGGTGTAATTATGAGATTTCCATACTATTGACATATTCACAGCTACTATATGTAAGCGTAATTTCTCCTCCGTAATCTTGCAGCAACTGTAGCTGTTCACCCTCCAAATCTCCCATCTTTGTTGGAGACGAGCTTGTTGCTAGTTGAAGCGGTTGAAGAAGGAGACGACGTGGTTGTAGACGTAGTCCTTGGCGCAGGTGCCGATGACAAAGTCGGCGTGCGCGAACTGCTCCAGGTACTGCACCGTGAGCCTGCCGGGGTCGTGGCCCCGGAGGTCGCCGAGGAGGCGGCCGACGTCGCCGGGGTCGGCCAGCTCGTCCCGGCCGCCGTAGCTGAGGAAAAGCGGGAAGCCCGCCGGTATGTTGGACATGTTGTACGCCGGCGGGTCCGGCTGGCCGTACTTCTCCACGTTCACGCCCGGCCACACGTAGTCGTACTTGGACAGCACGCCGTCGCGGAACGTCTGGGCGAGGTGCACCATGGTCTTGGTCGACGTCGGCTGCGGCTCGTACTGGAGGAAGACGTCCACGGCCGAGCTGTTGAGGCAGTAATTCTTCCCTGCCGTACACACACGGCATGAACGCATAGCTCTGAAAGTGAAACCTCTCGATGCATGCACGCAGAGCAAAAGGTGGTGATTGATTGAGGGAGTGGTACCTGTGAAGTCTGTGAGGAGGTCGTAGCAGTTGGTTCCAGGATGGCGGCACAGTTCCTTGAAAAGGCTCGCCACCGCCGGCCTGCAGCAAACAATGGAGGAGCAACGCGTCAGCCAGCTCCGAAGAAGCAGGAATTTAATCAGTCTCTGAACTGAAGATACTGGTGAAAGAATGAATGGCGTACGTTACTGGGTTGAACTCCGCCACACCGAGGATGGTGATGAGCTGGTTGGTCGTCAACATGGAACAAAAATCACACGGATTATACTACATGCATGCCAGCAACTAGGTTGAGAACAAGACCGGATTCAGCTGTACCTCTCCGACGAATGCCTTGGCTAGCAGTATGCCGAGGGGAGTGGTCATGTGGGACAGATAGGCGACCGGGGTCAGCAGCGCGGCCGACTTGAGCTTGTCCACCGTCCTGCCCTCCGAGAAGGCCGCCAGCGCCACCAGCGTCCCCTGCATACACACGTACATAAGTGCCAGAAGCAGCATGGTCGACCACGAGCAATGGAGCAGGAATGGGCGGCTTGTTTACTTACCATGGAGTGGCCGAGGAAGTGCGGCTTCTGCGCGGTGTGGCTGCAGACGTAGTCAACCAGGCTCGGCATGTCGTTCACCACCAGGTCGTCCCAGGACCAGTCCCAGTACCTCTGCCCACGATAGATGCAACGTTAATTAGTTAGGACAACTTAATCAGGACAACTAATTTAATTGGCCAGGGTATCCATCGTCCTTGACTACTGTAGTAGGAGTAGGTACCCGGGAGGAGGAGTCGAGGGAGACGTGGCGGCTGCTCCACCTGGTGCCTCTGTTGTTGGCGACCCACACGTCGAAGCCGCTGTCCGCGAGGATGTACGCCAACGATTCCTCCGGCGAGCTCAGCAGCCATGTCATGCCGTCCTGCATGCATGCATGCATACCCCGGCGCCGTTAGTCCCCTTATCTCTCACATTAATGCACCATACCAAATCCCTACCATTATTTTTTGTGTCACGGCCAAACGTGCAGGCTCAAGGGCACGCATGACGGCACCGATCACATCCTTTTAAATTTGTGCCACACGACGCGGCATCCGCTGGCGTTCATGACGCCATCCATCATGAAACAATGTCTGGCGTCATGCATGCCCTGTGTGCGATGATCCTAACTTATGGGAGGAAGTCTGCGGGCTATAGGCGTACCGTGAGAACGCCATGCTGCAGAAGCACCGGCTGCCCCGCGCCGCCGCCGCTGGCGCGCCGGCCCCTCGGGATCCTTTGCAGGCTCAAGATGTACCCATCCACCGTCGTCACCTACACTCCAATCAAAGGGTCGATAAATCAACGGCGGGTCATCTTCTAACACGACGGGAACATCTGATCGATCTGTGTCAAGATCAGTCCGAACCGTGTGCTCTTCGCAGGGGTAGCCGAAGGGGGCCACGGCCAGCGCGCACGCGCCCACGCCCGCGGGAACACTGTCGCGACGCCTCGTCGCGAGGTGGCCGGCCGGGACGCGGGCCTCAGCGGCGGCGGCGCAGAGGATGATCAGGACGGCGGCCGCCGCAGGGCCCATGCTTGCCGCCCGTGCGCGCGGCGGGGCGTCCACTCCACTAGCTAGCTACCCGGTGCCTTGGTGTGGTGGCGTGGTGCGCGGATAGTGCTGAGTGCGCGCGATGGAGGGGGTATTTAAAGTGCGAGAAAGGTGGCGCGGATGGAGGCGACCGAGGTTAGTGCAGGGCGACTGATCCGGCCGGCGAGGTGGGCTGCGCCTGCGTGTGAACGGATGGGCCGGCCGGTGAGCGGGATGAGATTCCTGCATGGTTTCCTCTTGCTTTCTTCGACTCGACACCTTTAATTTAAATTGGCTGGCTCGGCGCAGCTCAGCTTGGCCCTGGGGATGGGATGAGCACCGACCATGCTGCCTTGCTTGCACAGATGCATGTCCGCTTAATTAGCATACGTGCGTTTCCACAAGCTATTTGATCTTGCTAAATTCTTGTAACTGCAATGCTGTACCGGGCTCCCAGAAGGTAACTGATCGACAGTCTGAAATGGTGAAACGGGATCGACATATGTCCCAGTCAAGTAGTACATGCACTTCTTGTACTGTTGTGGATTGATGATTAAGGAGCAATCTCACTTCTTTCTTTGATGTCGACGTGCCTTTGTAGAGTGACACGTGTATTGGGTCGCAACAAAACGTCGAGTGAATCATCTCCATGCTGCTGCGTGGCCAAATGCTTAGTACCTGGTCCACACACTGAGATGCAGTATAAAAGCTAGAGGTCTCCAAGTGCCGTAATGAGTGCAATACATCGATGTCGTCCTGGGAGCGGTGTACTTTATGTTTCACATTATTTTCGTACTCCCCCGATCCATTGTAGCAATTTGACTGACTTGCTTTGGGATGTACATGTATGTATGTGTCGTAGCTGAAGGATATTGCGCAGAAAGAGACCACATAGCTAATGGGGCATACAATGGTGGAGCAATTCCCTTCTATCTGTTGCCACAACATACAGCAATCGTAATGTTATATATACTCCTGCGCCTGCCACCAAACTTTAGCTCGAATTGTAGGCATGCATGGTCAATAGTTACATTTTGATTGGGAAGAGTTGTGTCTTTTATATATTAACTGACGTCTTAGAGTATAAGTCTATTCGTATTGTAATCTATCTCTATTAGTCTAGTCTTGGAGCCCAAGTTTTCAGAATCTATATAAATGTTCTCGGCGCCCGATCAATACAACAATTACTTCTTCAATATCTCAATCTATCATGGTATCCGACGCCTAGGTTTTCTCAGACTTTGGTTGCCACACTGCGCCACGCCTACCGATTCAGCCCTCTTCTCTATGGCCGAGTTCCGCCACGGTGCCCCACCCCTACCTCCTCCTCTACAACTACTCAAACACCTCCTCCACATCCACCGCCTCCCACCACCGGCTGCCATGGCCTCCTCAAGATGATCCTTGGACTGGCCTCGTCTGTGCTTGGTCGATGCCATGGTCGGCCCTCACCGTATGGTGCTCCTCCTCACAGACACGGGCACGTGGAGCCAGTCTTCGTCTGTACCACAGGCTCTCCGGGACTCCTTGGACCCAGGCCGGGCAGACGCTCTACACCGCTTACTCCTACTCCGCCTACCAAAGACGCCAGACCACCGTCGCCTCTACAACACCATGCCGCCTTCTACGGCAACATGCAGCCCCTAATCGCATACTACCCATCCGCTATCCCCACGCCAACATGCAAGTTCCTCGCCCCTCTGCTTCCTCAACAATGGCTTGGGACCAAGCCGCCTTCATCAACGCCATAAACAATTTTGTCCTCAACGACGCAGTACGGATTGGATTTTCGATTCGGTGCATCAATGCATATGTCTTCAAATATGAATTTATTGTCGCCTTGTTTTCCTTCTCGCTTCCACTATCACCATTGGCGATGGCTCCACCATCCCTCGCTTTCATGCAATCGTCACTCTTACATCCCTTCCTCTCATGTCAATTTTCTTCTACGCAATATTCTTGTGGTTCCTTCCATCATCAAAAATCTTATCTCTGTTAGACAATTTTGCATTGACAACAAAGTTATCCCGGCCTTTGACCCTTTTGGTTTGTCTGTGAAGGATCGACAACGGGGCGGTCCTCGCCGGTACAATAGCACGGGCGATCTTTATCCTCTTCATGGCGCGCCCACATCCACCTCTCGTGCCATGCTCGCCTCTGTTGATCTATGGCATCGCTGCCTTCGGTCACCCCAAAGAAAAACACTTTGACGCCTTTACTCCAAGAATTTTGTATCCCTAGTTCTAGCAGTCCTCATAATCCCTCTCTCGTAATGCATGTCAATGTGGCAAACATGTTAGATTACCTTTTGGAACCTCTACTACCATTAGTACTTTTTCTTTTGAGTTACTTCACTGTGATTTATGGACCTCTCCAGTCCCTAGTGTTTCCGGTTATAAATATTATCTTGTGATCTTGGATGATTATTCTCACTATACTTGGACCTTTCCTCTTCGCGCTAAATCTGAAGTACCTGCAATCTTTCTCAACTTTCGACAATATGTAATCACACACTTTGGCTTGCCAATTGATTTATTCAATGTGATAACGGTCGTGAATTTGATAACACCCAAAACCGCACCTTCTTTCTCTCTCAAGGCATCCTTCTTCGTTTTTCATGCTCTTATACATCTTCTCAAAATGGTAAAGCTGAACGCTGTCTTCGCTCTATTAATGATGTTCTTCGCACATTACTTTTACAAGCTTCTCTTCCTTCCCGTTTTTGGGTTGAAGCCCTTCGCACCGCCACACTACTTCTTAATATTCGACCAACTAAAACTTGCCCTCTTTATTCGCCTTTCCAATCTCTTTTTCTCTCCCACCCTGACTATTCTTTTCTGCGTGTTTTTGGTTGTCTATGCTTTCCCAACATCGCCTCTACCGCCTCCAACAAACTAGAACCACGCTCACTACCTTGCATTCACCTTGGTCTTTCTGATGATCACAAAGGATATCGATGTTTCGATCCATCTTCCGTCAGATCATTCTCTCTCGTCATGTCACATTCGATGAAAATACTTTTCCTTTTTCTATCACTACAACCACAAAACCAATTCCACCACAATCCGCCACCACCAAAACCCCTTCCCTAGTTCGTCCTTCGGTCATCTCTGCTGCCATGGAATCTTGTTCCGTCTCTCCGCCGGAATCGCCCACCGTCAGCCACCCTCCTGCCCCGGCCCCCACCTCTCCCGCAACTGCATCCTCTACCCCAGCCGTCTTTCCCTCACCACATCCTACCACGACAACCACCTCGACACCCACCACCTCTGATTCTTCTTCCTCACCGTCTTCTTCAACCGAAAACCCACTGCCACCCGATGCCGTTCTTATACCACCGCTCACCAATGATCATGTCATGTGCACCCATGGAAAACGAGGATTTCTTCTCCCCACCAAACGTCTCAATCTTACCGCCACCCAACCATCTCTCCTATTCCAACCAGTTATAAGCGAGCTCTTCTTGACCCTCTCTGGCTTTCCGCTATGCGTGATGAATTTGAAGCTCTTCAAAGAAAATAATACAGGACTCTTGTTCCCAAACCTTCCGTGTTAACATTGTTTCGGCAAATGGGTTTTTCTTCATAAATTTCATTCCGATGGCACTCTCGCCGTTACAAAGCTCGTTGGGTGTGTCGTGGTTTCTCCCAAAGACATGGTATTGACTTTGATGAGACTTTTTCTCCTCGTTGTTAAACCAAGCACTATTCGTGTTGTTCTTAGTCTTGATGTTTCCTCTTCTTGGCCTATTCATCAACTTGATGTTAAAAATGCTTTTCTTCATGGCACTCTCAATGAAACTGCTTATTGTCAAAGAACCCTCCGGTTTTGAGAATCCCTCCTCTCCAAATTTTGTTTGTCTCCTCCACAAATCTCTTTATGGCCTTAAACAAGCTCCTCGTGCATGGTTTCAATGCTTTGCTACTTTTATTCAAACCATAGGCTTTATTCCTCCAAATCGCTTATTCTCTCTTTGTTTATCGGTCTCCTACTCATCGCTTTGCCTACCTCTTGCTTTATGTTGATGATATCATTCTCACGGCTAGTTCTCGATTCTTTTCTTCAACATACCATCTCTTCTCTCAATCGGAGTTTTCCATGACAGATCTTGGTCCTCTTCATCATTTTCTAGGTATTCATGTTTCTCGCACAACATCTTCCCTCTTTCTTTCTCAACGATCATACATTTTGGACTTGCTTTCTCGCTCGGTATGTCCGATTGTCAACCCTCTCGTACTCCGGCCGATGTTGGTGCTAAACTGTTTACCGATGGTGATCCTCTTCCGATCCTACTTTATATCGTAGCATCACCGGGCGCTCTTCAATATGCCACTCTTACTCGTCCCCGAAATCTCCTATTCGCTCAGCTAGCTTTGTCTCTTTATGCATGATCCTCGTGCTCCTCATCCGCTCATGTCGACGCATTCTCCGCTATTTAAAAGGCACTCTTGATCACGGTCTCCTTATTAATTCTTCTTCACCTACAAGCTTGACAGTTTATTCCGATGCAGATCGGGGCAGGTTGTCCAGATACTCGACGATCTACATCCGGATTTTGCGTTTATTTGGGTGGTAATCTTGTTTCTTGGTGTTCTAAAAGGTGTGCTTCCGTGTCTTCTGCTGAGGCCGAGTATAGGGCGGTTGCTCATGTGGCCGAGGCGGTGTGGCTACGGCAGCTTCTCATTGAACTTCATCGTCCGCTCCCACGTGCTACCATTGTTTCATCGTGATAACATCTCTGCAGTCTACATGGCTTCCAATCCAGTTCAACATCGCCGCACAAAGCACATTGAGATTGACATTCACTTTGTTCGTGAAAAGGTGGCTCTTGGTGAGGTTCGCGTTCTTCATGTTCCTACAAGTGCCCAATTTGGTCGACATTTTTACCAAAGGACTCCCGACTGCATCGTTCACCGACATACGCTCCAATCTCAACATTGTTTCACCTGACGTTGAGACTGCGGTGGGATCTTAGAGTATAAGTCTATTCGTATTGTAATATATCTCTATTAGTCTAGTCTTGGAGCCCAAGCTTTTTAATCTATATAAACAGCCCTTGAGGCCCCGATCAATACAACAATTACTTCTCAAATATCTCAATCTATCATGACGAAAGCCCCACGGAGTAAAAACACTGGAGTAGTTGCATGACCAATAAGGAAAAGTATTTTTCAAATATGTCTTTTTAGTATCATAAAGTGAAACAAAAATAATAATTAACATAGCGCCACTTTGTGTTGTCGAGGAAGGGAGTGTTTTTTTTTTCTTCATAAACTTAGGCACACCAGATGCATTGAGTAGCACCCTTAGCTTCCAATTGCATTGGCATATTTCTTGTGGGATTCACTTCCGAAAAAATAAAGCACGACAAATAATTAATAGTGAATCAATCTATAAAGTTGAAGAGGTGGCATGAAATGAGGAGTTGAGATGTGCCACACAGGACCCACATGCATGTGTGCATTATCTACAACTAGAAGGGTTTAATGTGATTCGATGTGCCATTGGTGTTGTTGGGCTTTCATAAATTTTGTTTGTTATTTAGTTTGGCGCGTGGGGAAGATGGTGTGTGCTTTCTTTTTTTATAATGCAGTGTTTTAGTGGGCTGTCTTGGCAGTGTGATTCTTGGTTATCTAATAATTAACTCATATTTATGTGAGAAAATTTCTTGGTTGGTGGCCGCATGTATTATATTGAAATGAGTACAATCTAAATTCCTTAACGAGGATCCATTGGAGGGCAAGTCTGGTGCCAGCAGCCGCGGTAATTCCAGCTACAATAGCATATATTTAAGTTGTTGCGCTTAAAAGCTCAGAAGTTGGATCTCGGGCGGTCGGTGGCCGGTCCGCCTCACGGCGAGCACCGACCTACTCGACCCTTCGGCCGGCATCGCGCTCCTAGCCTTAATTGGCCGGGTCATGTTTCCGGCATCGTTACTTTAAAGAAATTAGAGTGCTCAAAGCAAGCCATCGCTTTGGATACATTAGCATGGGATAACATAATAGAATTCCGGTCCTATTGTGTCGGCCTTCGGGATCGGAGTAATAATTAATAGGGACAGTCGGGGGCATTCGTATTTCATAGTCAGAGTAGAAATTCTTGGATTTATGAAAGACGAACAACTGCAAAAGCATTTGCCAAGGATGTTTTTATTAATCAAGAACGAAAGTTGGGGGCTCGAAGACGATCAGATACCGTCCTAATCTCAACCGTAAATGATGCCGACCAGGGATCGGCGGATGTTGCTTATAGGACTTCGCCGGCACCTTATGAGAAATCAAAGTCTTTGGGTTCCGCGGAGAGTATGATCGCAAGGCTGAAACTTAAAGGAATTGACGGAAGGGCACCACCAGGAGTGGAGCCTGCGGCTTAGTTTGACTCAACACGGGGAAACTTACCAGGTCCAGACATAGTAAGGATTGACAGACTGAGAGCTCTTTCTTGATTCTATAGGTGGTCGAGGCGCTACAATGTCATATATTGACGTTTCTTTTCTCTATGCGGTGAGAGAATATGCGGGATTGATGTGTTTTCTAGGTTGATTACTGCCGATGAGTTTGAGAAATTGTTAAGTGTGTGCCCATGGTAGCAGTGTATATGGTCAGTTTTATACCAGACCCAAAAAGTTGATAATGTTGTCTGCTAAACGGACATAATTTGGTAATCTTTTGCATTCTCTTCTCATGCGACTAGCTTTCTATATCGTTAATTATTACCATGGCAATTTGTGTTCCATGTGTGTGTTATAAATTTTTCTAAAAATAAAATTATTCACGAAAATTACCATGGCAATTGTGTGTTTCATCCTCACCATCTGTGAAGAGTTGTTGCATCTCAAGCATTAGTCTGGTACATGATTCGATGTAAAAAAAATCAGAATACACAAGTGTGATTGTAGGAATGTGGATTACGGGTACATGTATTTTTCGAAGCAAACTTTGAAGCTGGTAGTTGATTAGTTTCACCTATATATGTGTGACAAATCTTAGGGAATCACTTGACCCATACCAAGTTGCACAGTCGGAAAACCAACAAGAACATATGTGAACAATCGGTAAGTAGTGTCCTTCTGGTTGTAAGCGATTTCAGAAGGTGTTCTCTGCACCATATATATTGTACACAATATGCAGTAGGCGGGGTGTGTAGTGTAGATCAAAAGCTACATCCTACTGACTAGTTAGTCAGGAAATTAAAATGAAGAACACACGTAAACAGTTGGCCCTCCCGTATAGTGCACCGCCTCAACCGCAAGACATGACGGATAATGTGGAGTACTCAATTGGACTTAGGTACTGCAGCCAAGCATTTTTAGCTTTTTATGCAGATTGCATTAAGAAGGGCAGATAAAGCCTTTTTTATGCTTTTGCCATGATCCGTAGATCAAATTTCACTAAAATTTGCCATATCACATGCACATTTTTTTGCACTCCTAAGTTTCCGCATGCTTGGCAAATCTTGATTCACAAAAAAAAGGTTAGCAAAGAATTGTTCGATGAATTTTTTTGTCATGGCAAGTGCTTTTAGCTTTTTGCCATGTTGTCAATATAGCTTTTGCCATCTCACCAATACAACTCTTTCCATCCCACAAACACATTTTCTAAAAATTGTGGCAAATTCACTTTACGGCCCATTGCAAATTTCCTTTTTTTAGACAATGTCAAACTTCTTTATTATGGTCCATGGAAAATTCACTTTGTAGACCATGGCAAATTCACTAAATGGACCATGGCAATTTTCTTTTTTCTTTGGACGATGGCAAACTTCTTTTTTAAAGAACAATGGCAAATTCACTATATGGATCAAAATTTCACTTTTCCTCTAAAAATTATTGTGTTATGAGGACATCTTTTTTCAAATACCAGTTTTCCTCACTTTTTTCCATGCACCCATAACAAAATCCCCAAAAGTTTCCATGTTAGTTTGGACAACAGAATTTCCTAAAAAAATATTTTCCATTTTTATTGTTGGTACCATGGCAATTTTATTAACAAGACCATGGTAGTTCTTTAGGTAGCATGAAAAATTGATTATTTTAGACCATGACAAATTATTTAATTTTTAACCATGGCAAATCTAATATCTATACCTTGGCATATGTGTTGGTTAAAGCATGAGAATTAATTACACTACAAAAAACGACACTTCCGTGATGATACGTGTTTGTCACAAGAGGAGTCACGTTTTCTGTCATGCATATACATCCATGACAATTTTATGACAGAATCAAGATAGTCATACCTGTGCTGTCGTAGGAGTGTTCCATGACATCACCAAAATTATCATCACGGAAGTGTTCACTTCCATGACGATAAATCGCCCATCATAGAAGTGCTTTCGTCAAGGATGACCAACACGTGGCATCGACCGTAACGGGTCGCGTTAAGCTATCGGGTCCGGTTTTGGATCCGATAAACCGTTAACAGCCCGGACCAATGGGGATTTTCCACGTGTAAAATTCTCATTGGCCGGAGGAAACACGTGTTGGCTCAACGTTAGGACAGATGTCATCCACTCATTGGACAGGAGGCGCCTATGATACGTCGACACGTGGCACGGCCCAACAGAGGCCCATTCCGGTGAATAGGCCGGCCCAGCTAAAGGCCCACCATGTTTTTTCAGACACTAGTGGGCTGGCCCATTAACGATCGCCATCTTTTGGGCCAAATTGAGGCCCATAGCAGATCAGGCCCGTTCACATCCTGCCGTGTTTTGGGCCAAATTACGGCCCATATCGAATCAGGCCCGTTAACAGGCCACTGTTCTTTTGGGCCCATTCTAAGACAAGTTTGTATTTCAGCCTGTTAAATGCCCGTTAACCAATTCGGTCCGATAATAGTTTCGGCCTGTTAGCGGCCCGTGGTGCATCTGGGACGCTGTCGGCCCGGTTTAGCTTTAGGCCCTTTAATGGCCCATGCAGAAACTGGGCTATTTCTTGCCCAAAGTAACTTTAGGCCTCTTAACGGCCCGTAGTCTTCGTGGATAAATTTCAGCCCAACAGGCCTATCGGCCTGTTAATAGCCAGTGGAACAGTTGGGCTGAATTACAACCCGCGTTGAATCAGGCCTGCTTATAGCCCATCTGATAATGGCCCATGACACTTTTGGGACTATGGCCCACGTGGATACCAGCCTGCTTAAAGCCCTTAATTTTATTGGGCCAAACTGGCCTGAGATATATTTTGGCCTGTCAACTGCTCATCTTATTTGGGCCAAACATGGGCCTTAGGCAGTTTCGGCCTGTATTGGCCCGTGAATTTTTCGGCGCAACACTGGCCCAATCTAGGTTTTAGCCTGTTAAAAGCCCATGGTATTCTCTGGCCCAGCTGGCTAAAACTTTACTCGGCATGTTAAAGGCGGGAAACTACTATAGGTTTAGACCTGCTAATGGCCCAAGATGATTATAGGCCCATGTTTTGGCCCATATGAGTAACGGGCCGGCTCAAGACCCATAACATCGATATCCACTGAACCTTCCGGCCCAAATTACAGCTTACCGACCAAAGAATAAACCTAGACTATACAATAAAGAAATTACGACATATTACATCCACTGGGAATCAAAGTTCGCTACCGGTGATAATAAAACGCAACATGACCGCGGATTACATACACTGGGCCTCAAAGGTCGCCACCAGTGCATATAAACGTGCCGACAAAAGAATATACAAAACTGAGAGCACTTCAGAAGGCACTAGGCCTTTACAGGACGGGCCCCGCAAGCAAATTTAACAAGCCGATGCGACCTCGGTTGTGTCAACGATAGATGCTCCATCCCTAGGCTGTATGGCACGATAGTGCGCATGGCGATCCTCGACATCTTCTTTGCATCTTTGACTTCAAGTCGAGCTGAAATGAAGCAAGCCTTTCCGCTTTAAGTTGAGACCGAAGTAGTCAAACTGATTGAGGCAAATGATCGCATGAGGTTGTCTCACACCTGCCGGTGAGTAGCTTCAACTCACTATCTTCATCAAGACAGGACCTTGGGGTCATCTTGCTGTCCTCAATATGATTTGGCTCACTATCTTCCCTAAAGTTCTGCCTGGCATAAGAGATATGACTCTGAAAGAGAAACAAGGAGACACGTAACAGGTTCCACAATTGTATAAGCAAATAAATTTGGATCAGTTTTGCATAAGGAACATGTTTTTACAACTACAATTTAAAACTGGTAGTTGTTGCAAACATCCAATCAGATGTAAACAACAAAGTAAACAACAGTGGAGGAACTGATGCCTATCCAACTCTATACTAGAACAAAGTTTGAAGGCTCGAGAAGTATGAACTTACATTACATGTTAACACGGGATGGACAAAGCCCATCTCCATGTTGATGGAAGGATAATTCAATAAATTCCCCAAAGAAAATTCTTTATAAGCGTTGCCATTTTTATAAATTTTGCAAAGAGTAAATATAGTTCAAATAATATTGGAAGAAACAGAGGATAATGAAGCTCAGGTGCAGACTGATGATACATAATCAAATAGCAATTAATTAAGTACATGGTTACAAGGTAAAATGTACTGACAAGAGGAATGCAGACATCAACATGTGCAGTGGCATTGGCTTTATTCAACATTTTGGTAAGAGTAAATGTAGATATGATAATTTGGAGAAAGTGGAGGGCAGGGCAGATAAGATGCAGAGTAATGCTAGACAATCAGCTATCTCGCCATGCAAGTACAGGAATACTACCACCGTCCGTTATTACTTGTCGCTCAAATGGATGTATCTAGCACTATTAAGTTCTAAATACATCCAATTGATCAACAATAAATTCGATACAGAGGGAGTACATGACAACTGGTACATACACAAGCAATCCAAAACTTCATAACCATTGTGTTAATTCTACATTTATCTAAGAGTAAATATAGATCTTATAATTTCAAGCAAAGGGAGGATAAAGAAGCAAACATTTATAGTGTTGTACATAATCAAACAGCAATGAGTGTACGTATGCTGACAAATGGCAAGAGGTACGGACAAGAGCAATGCAGTGCCCAGTATTGTTGTAAGATCCTATGATCCTTTAAGCAAGGAGCTTCATCTGAAATTAGTTTTCATACAAGAGAGAAGGTAAGGCACATGCAGAAATTTAGGAGTTCAAATTTTGAATTGATATCATAGACAGTACCTGACGTTGGGCTGTCAGCAGTTCTAATAGGGGCTTGGCCAATGTAGTAGGGGTAGAGTGTGGTACAGTTGGGCCTGTGTTTTCTGTGGATCACGATCTATCTCGATTTATCGTGTATCACTACCTTTTCCAAATACCTAGTTTGTACTCCTTGAGGATCTACACTCACCCTCTTCCTTTTGGACATCTATTACGAAAGAACAACATTTGACCGAAAAACATAGTATGATGACACATGGAATAGGTACGTAAAATGGATAGGTATGGCATATACTCATATATCATGCTTAAACTAAGCATATGGTGTAACAAAGTAGAAGTAATGCAAGAGGTCGATGCAAAATATAAAGCGACCAATATAACCTTGCCAAGTTAGAGCAAGCACCTTGATGGGTGAATAAGATAGGCCATCCTCCACCATGCCAAGTTTGTTAGCCAGTGGATTGTTCCGCAATATTCCTCTTGTGTGCCCATTCTCATATTCATTTTGATAACGTTCAGTACCTGACATGCATTAAAACATAAAAACAAGTGAGATTATCTTTGTAATGCAGAAGTGATTCCAATCCAATACTGCCTCCCTGTAAACCCCTTTGTGCTATCTCTGCAATAGTTCTGAGAGATGCCATGCATGATGTAACTTGGTGTGTGCATTAATATAATGTGGCCTTCTAATCAAAATATGAGAGCTCTAGAAGTGATGATACTTCGCAGATGACAGCTTCAACATATAGTAAAGAAGAACAAGTCGACCTGACCTAACAGATTCAAAATATACTAAGGGAGAACAACTCGACCTGACCAGTCGACGTCAAGTGTCTCTACTACTCTTCCCGACAAGGAACATACTTATTAAAGAAGAGAAGAGGATCATCTTAAAGAAGAGAAGAAGAGCAAGCAGATTGAAGATATTACAAGTCTTTCTATACAATGTCGGTTGCCCACCCATGAAGAACCAGAGCGCATAGAGAAATAGTATTCCTCCTGGTCTCTTCATATGTGGCTCACATGCATTTCGAAACTAAAGTAGGAATATTTAGCTGACCAATTAAACATCTCTCAGTTTACTAATATCAGCATAATATCAGATTTGAATTTGTACAACTAAGCTTGTTTAGCTCGATGGGTGGAGAAGTGCTATTACGACACGAACCACGTAGGCTGATCGTGGTCATCATAAAATGGGGAAACCGTAAGCATGATGAGTATAGTGTTGACCGTGGAAGTGGAACGGCAGATCTGAAGCTGCAAATCGTGCAAAGGGTAGTTAGCAACCGATATTTTCTTTGAAATAACAACTAAGATTTGGTATGGACAAGAAAGTACAGTCAACAAGTGACAAAGAAATGCAATTACGCTTATCTCTATATGTCGCGACATGCATTTGGAAACTTCGGTGGGACCTTTAGCTAACCAATTAAATGTGTCTCATTAACTAATATCAAAGATCATATCACAATCATATTTGAACAACTAAGCCCTGTGTTGTTTAGCTTGATGGGTGCAATCATGCTAGTAGTACGATGTAAAGCACCTACGCAGATTATAGTAGAGTAGATAAAAGGGGGAAACCCTAAGCATCAAGAGTAAAATCAGGAAAGTGGAACTAGCTGGACCAGTGGGTGGCGCACATGATTTTAGAATCGAATATAGGAACATTAGGTGACCAATTAAACGTTCTCTGTTTTAGTAATATGAGCATCATATCAGATTCGTATTTCAACACCTAAGCTTTGGAATTATGAGTGGCATGTCGTTTTGCTTGATGGGTTGAGGTCTTGAGGAGCAGTGCTAGCACGACACGAAGCACCTACGATGATGGTAGTGAATATAAAGGGGGGAAACCATAAGCTTTACGAGTATAGTGACCGTGCCATGGTGGATCTGAAGGTGCAAACCGACAAAGCTACTTCGCAACCAATATTTGCTTTCAACTAGCCACTACGATTTGGTACGGACAAGAAAAGTACAGTAAAAAAATTACGATCTATTTTCCGGGTGATATCAATTACTTAAGCACATATGGAAGAGTACCACCTCTCTTGCGACGCTGTGTAGGCCCTTGCTGATGCGTTGAGGGTGTCAAGAAAGCGATGGTCGCTTGCGGTGAAGAAGACTTTAGACGGTAGACGGCCGGGTCGGGGGGAAAATCCTGTTGCCGTGGATGAGGCGGTCGCAGGAGCGGCAACGACAAGGTGGACTACGACGCCGATGAAGTGAGAGGAGGCGATGAAAGGATCCTGGTCCGGCGCCGTGGATGAGAGACGTCCATCTCTTGCAGTGGACGACGGGGTAGCGGCTCTAGCAAGGTGGAGGATGGGGTGGTGGACGGAGGAGGCTGGCCGCAGTGGGGAGGTTGTTGTGGCGCTGATGGTGTATGAATGGGGAAATGGAGGGGGAGTGGGATCTCAAACTTTGGACGCGCTTGTCTGAAATGTGGGAAAGTTACAAACTTATCCCCCGTTTAAAATTTCAGACATCACGTCGGTTTGGGATAGGACGGTAATCTCACATCTCCTAAATATTTGCCGGTAGCGATTTCGGGCAAGGAGAGGGTGTTTTGCCACCCACGGTTGGCGCCCACGGTGTATGAACAGGGTTGACTGGTAGGGTGATTGTGTCACGTCTGAGGGAAGTCACACATCTGCCCCTATTTAAAATATTTGCCTACATCGATTTGGGCGAGGAGAGTTTTTTTTGCCTCCCACCATGTATTAATGGGGAAATGGAGGGAGAGACAGATGTATTTCGGACGATCTTGAATCAAATGTGTTTTGCTGCCCACGTTTGGCGCCCACCATGTCGGAATGGGCTCAGAGGCGGTCGTGTCACGTCTGCTTGAAGTTACTAGTCTACCCCTATCAACAACAGTGTAAAACCGGTCGGTAAGGATGTCAAAGTGTCAGGGGTAGACAGTAATTTCCATCTCGCAAACACTTGCTTCGGGCAGCCCACAAATGATAGTGTGTGTTTAGCTGCTTCGTTCAAAACTTGGAGAATTAGCATTCAAGTTTGCCCTGGGCCCTGGCAACTAAATTCAAATCCAATTTGTATTCGATTACGAATATCCACCAATAATTCTACGTTTTGTTATTTATTTCTTCAAAACCACAATAAAGATTTATTCCACCTTTATATATGATTATGATTTAGAAATGCCGTGGTCTTGAATTCAAGAGGGTTGGATACACTTTGAGTCAAACAGTTATTTCATCCAATACAATATGCTCACACGAAAAACAATTCACCTTATGTCAATCATACAAGTACTAAGGATTACCTCGCCTAAAAAATTCAGATCATTACAACACATGGACAACATAGGGGGTCTTACAACATAATCCATTCAGAGACATGACACAACATGCAAGTACAATATTCTATTGACAATGTCAACTGGTATCTAAAGAAGAACTGGGATTACCCTGGGCTTCAGATAGCAGAAACAATAGGACCTCCTCCGTCTTCAAATGCAGCATTCTTACTTCCTCCAATTCTTGGGTTGCTTGCATAATGTGTGCAGCTAATTGCATAATTTCCAGCCTCAAGATCAAGATTACCTCATTCATGGCAGCCACACCATCTCTTTCTGCCTCTAGTAGAGCCTCAAGAACTATAATATATGGGCTCAGACTGCTCTATAGCGGTGTTGCCTCTGAACTGCTACCATCTGGTAACATGAATGGCCCACTGCTTCCACGAATAGATTCTGGGGTTGTGCATTGTGTCCTAGTGTGAACAGCATCCTGAAAGGTTTCCGCTGGACATAAGTAAGAGATAGTTATCGCATGATTAAGGAAGTAAGCTTACATGGTAAACGACATACAAATTATTGGCGAGCATGGCAAGCTATATTTAAATGGTTCAAAGAAGCATCAGCCGAAAAGAAATTAAAATGGTAAGATGAAACTTGAAAGGGAGTGTACCACCGCTATATTTAAGTTGCCAAGGCATCTAAGCAGTTCAAATAATCTGAGAAAGCACTTAACAGAGTGGCCTCATATAAACTATGAAGACAGTCTTGTGATGAAGTTTAGAGGAAAAGTTAAGGACTCAAATGAACTAGGCATGCATTTCTTTACGATAGTACAACAGTAATCAGCGACATATTGGCCAACTCAGGTATAGCCTAACAAGTAACAAACAAGCATTGAATCAAGCAATACAACAAAGCGCATAACCGAACTATTTGTAATTCTCAGAGGATTACAGGTTGAGGGCACAAGCCAAGAAAGCAACCCACACGCATTACATTTCACATGTACTAAAACACAATCGACTTACCATATGTTCTTTGTGAAGCCTCGGCTGCTGTTGCAATGTTCTTTGAAGATATCGTCAGCATCCCGTGGTTGCAAATCTAGTTGTTGTAGTTTATTCTGCATCCTCTATTTAGGTAAAATTAATTTTAATCACATGCATTGGTTCAAATTGATCATCAATGGTTCATCTAAACTAATGAAAGAAGGGTGTGTGCTTACACGACAATATATCTGCTTCGCTATATTTTTATGCTTGTTCGAGGTGCCAGCCCCAAAAGAACAAATATTTTGCTTGATGGGGTTGGCAGCTCCATAATTAATCCTTACTTATGAATCCTGTTATCCCAAACAAGTTGGAGTAGGCTAGATATGAAACCCTTTCACGAGGACTTCCCAGGAGGTCACCCATCCTAGTACTACTCTCGCACAAATGGGTTTCATACCCAAAATACTGGCTACTTTTTAATTAGTCATGCAACTTGGGAAGATCAAGAACACACAGAAAACTAATGAACAGAGGCTCAGAGCAGTGATATAATAGCCAGCATCAGAAAATGTTGGGTAAAACGAACAAAAAGTAGCGGAACCACATGCTAGTTTGCTGATGTGTAATTAAGCATAGAGAACATGAAGCAGTCTGATGGAACCAACAGGTGGCATCAGAACAACACCATTATCATAAATATAGCATGCAAGAAGTAAAATAGTAGGCAGTGGTATCTAGGAAGTACAGTAATACTTAGGACAAAACTAAAGCATATTAACTATATGTGCACTGGTATGTAATTTAGCACATGTAACATGTTCACTGCCAGAAGTATGGCCCTACAGGTGCAAGCAGAATAACACGTCTCATGAAAAATTGAATGATGCCCTGAAGAAATTCAAAGGTGCGGTGCTTATGCTAAGAAAGTGAACGTAGGCGCCGGCCATTGGATAATACTACCTGATTCTCGGTGGCGTATGGGTATCGTTGTCATACTTGATAGCTATGGATCGTCGATGGTGCTCGTGTTGCAGTTGAGTTTGGGCAGGCTGTCGCCGTCATTGAAGCGGCTCCGGTGCTTCGGTTGCAGCGCATGTCAACATACAAGAAAGTTCATCTGTGGTAAGTGAACAGTTGCATGATAAAGAAGAGAAAAACCAAAGGAGTACAAATCAAAATAACCTGATGAGGCTGCGGTGTGTCAAAAGCGGGGCGGTGGAGTTGAATATGGCGTCCGTGGAGAAGGTCCGGTGAAGTGGACGAAGGCTTCGGCAGGCACGGTGTACAGCATTTTCGGTGAGGTGGATCTGTTGCGACGGACAAGGGCTTGTATGAAGGGCCAGCTATGGGGTGATACGTCTCCAACGTATCTATATTTTTTTGATTGTTCCATGCTATTATATTATCTGTTTTGGATGTTTAATGGGCTTTATTATGCACTTTTATATTATTTTTGGGACTAACCTATTAACCCAAGGCCCAGTGCAAATTGCTGTTTTTTTACCTATTTCAGTGTTTTGCAGAAAAGGAATATCAAACGGAATCCAAACGGAATGAAACCTTCGGGAGCGTGATTTTTGGAACAAACGTGATCTAGAGGACTTGGAGTGGACGTCAAGAAATGAACGAGGAGGCCACAAGGCAGGTAGGCGCGCATGCCCCCCTGGGCGCGCCCCACCCTCGTGGGCCCCTCGTAGCTCCACCGACCTACTTCTTCCTCCTATATATATCCACGTACCCCGAAAACATCCAGGAGCACCACGAAACCCTATTTCCACCGCTGCAACCTTCTGTACCCATGAGATCCCATCTTGGGGTCTTTTCCGGCGCTTCGTCGGAGGGGGAATCGATCACGGAGGGCTTCTACATCAACACCATAACCTCTGCGATGATGTGTGAGTAGTTTACCTCAGACCTTCGAGTCCATAGTTATTAGCTAGATGGCTTCTTCTCTCTCTTTGGATCTCAATACAAAGTTCTCCTCGATCTTCTTGGAGATCTATTCGATGTAACTCTTTTTACGGTGTGTTTGTCGAGATCCGATGAATTGTGGGTTTATGATCAAGATTATCTATGAACAACATTTGAATCTCCTTTGAATTCTTTTATGTACGATTGATTATCTTTGCAAGTCTCTTCGAATTATCAGTTTGGTTTGGCCTACTAGATTGATATTTCTTGCAATGGGAGAAGTGCTTAGCTTTGGTTCAATCATGCGGTTCTCGATCCCAGTGATAGAAGGGGAAACGACATGTATTGTATTGTTGCCATCGAGGATAAAAAGATGGGGTTTATATCATATTGCTTGAGTTTGTCCCTCTACATCATGTCATCTTGCCTAATGCGTTACTCTGTTCTTATGAACTTAATACTCTAGATGCATGCTGGATAGCGGTCAATGTGTGGAGTAATAGTAGTAGATGCAGAATCGTTTCGGTCTACTTGTCGCGGACGTGATGCCTATATACATGATCATGCCTAGATATTCTCATAACTATGCATTATTCTATCAATTGCTCGACAATAATTTGTTCACCCACCGTAATACTTATGCTATCTTGAGAGAAGCCACTAGTGAAACCTATGGCCCCAGGTCTATTTTCCATCATATTAATCTTCCGTCAACTAGCTACTTTTGTCGCCGTTTCTTTTGCAATCTTTACTTTCAATCTTTATCATAAAAATACCAAAAATATTATCTTATCATCTCTATCAGATCTCACTTTTGCAAGTGGCCGTGAAGGGATTGACAACCCCTTTATCGCATTGGTTGCAAGGTTCTTATTTGTTTGCGTAGGTATGAGGGACTTGCGTGTGGCCTCCTACTGGATTGATACCTTGGTTCTCAAAAACTGAGGTAAATACTTACGCTACTTTGCTGCATCACCCTTTCCAATTCAAGGGAAAACCAACGCATGCTCAAGAGGTAGTAAGAAGGATTTCTGGTGCTGTTGCCGGGGAGGTGTACACCAAGTCAAGTCAAGATTTTGTCTCCCGACAATGAGCCATTTCTGGCGCCGTTGTCGGGGAGTCTACGCACAAGTCAAGACACACCAAGTACCCATCACAAACTCTTATCCCTCGCATTACATTATTTGCCATTTGCCTCTCGTTTTCCTCTCCCCCACCTCACCCTTGCCATTTTTTTCGCCCTCTCTTCCGTTCGCCTCTTTTTCGCTTGCTTCCTTGTTTGTGTGTTGGATTGCTTGCTTGTCACGATGGCTCAAGATAAGAGTAAATTGTGTGACTTTTCCAATACCAACAACAATGATTTTATTAGCACTCCGATTGCTCCTCTTTCTGATGTTGAATCTTGTGAAATTAATGCTGCCTTGTTGAATCTTGTCATGAAAGATCAATTCGCCTGCCTTCCTAGTGAAGATGTTGCTACCCATATAAATAGCTTTGTTGATTTGTGTGATATGCAAAAGAAGAAAGATGTGGATAATGATATTGTTAAATTGAAGCTATTTCCCTTTTCTCTTAGAGATCGTGCTAAAACTTGGTTTTCGTCTTTGCCTAAAAATAGTATTGATTCATGGAATAAGTGCAAACATGCTTTTATCTCTAAGTATTTTCCTCCCACTAAGATCATCTCTCTTAGAAAAGATATTATGAATTTTAAGCAACTTGATCATGAACATGCTGCACAAGCTTGGGAGAGGATGAAATTAATGATTCGTAATTGCCAGATTGAATTTATGGATGATTATACAAAAAAGTTATGCCAGATTGAATTTTGCTTCTAGAAATCTTTTAGATTCGGCCTCGGGAGGCACTTTTATGGAAATCACTTTAGGATAAGCTACTAAACTTCTAGATAATATTATGGTTAATTATTCTCAATGGCACACTGAAAGATCTACTAGTAAAAAGGTGCATGCAATTGAAGAGATTAATGTTTTGAGTGGAAAGATGGATGAACTTATGAAATTGTTTGCTAATAAGAGTGTTTCTTCTGATCCCAATGATATGCCTTTGTCTACTTTGATTGAGAATAATAATGAATCTATGGATGTGAATTTTGCTGGTAGGAACAATTTTGGTAACGACGCTTATAAAGGAAACCTTAATCCTAGGCCGTACCTAGTAATTCCTCTAATAATTATGGTAATTCCTACAACAACTCTTATGGAAATTTTAATAAGATGCCCTCTGATTTTGAGACTAGTGTTAAAGAATTTATGATTTCTCAAAAGAATTTCAATGCTTTGCTTGAAGAAAAATTGCCTAAGATTGATGAGTTGGCTAGGAACGTGGATAGAATTTCTCTTGATGTTGATTCTTTGAAACTTAGATCTATTCCACCTAAGCATGATATCAATGAGTCTCTCAAATCTATGAGAATTTCCATTGATGAGTGCAAAGAAAGAACCGCTAGGATGCGTGCTAAGAAAGATTGCTTTATAAAAGTGTGTTCTTCTAGTTTTATGATAATAAGGATGAAGATCTAAAAATTATTGATGTGTCTCCTATTAAATATTTGTTTTGCAATATGAATCTTGATGATGATGGGACTGGAGATGAGTCAACTTTAGTTAAAAGGCGTCCCAATGATTCGGAGTTTTTAGATCTTGATGCAAAAATTGGTAAAAGTGGGATTGAAGAGGTCAAAACTTTACATAGCCATGAAAACACTATCTTGGATTTCAAGGAATTTAATTATGATAATTGTTCTTTAATAGATTGTATTTCCTTTTTGCAATCCGTGCTAAATTCTCCGCATGCTTATAGTCAAAATAAGGCTTTTACCAAACATATCATTGATGCTTTAATGCAATCCTATGAAGAAAAGCTTGAATTAGAAGTTTCTATCCCTAGAAAACTTTATGATGAGTGGAAACCTACTATTAAAATTAAAATTAAAGATCATGAATGCTATGCTTTGTGTGATTTGGGTGCTAGTGTTTCCACGATTCCAAAAACTTTGTGTGATGTGTTAGGTTTCCGTGAATTTGATGATTGTTCTTTAAACTTGCACCTCGCGGATTCCACCATTAAGAAACCTATGGGAAGAATTAATGATGTTCTTATTGTTGAAAATAGGAATTATGTGCCCGTAGATTTCATTGTTCTTGATATAGATTGCAATGCTACATGTCCTATTATTCTTGGTAGACCTTTCCTTAGAACGATTGGTGCAATTATTGATATGAAAAAAGGAAATATTAGATTCCAATTTCCATTAAGGAAAGGTATGGAACACTTTCCTAGAAATAAAATAAAACTACCTTATGAATATATCACGAGGGCCACTTATGTATTGCATACCAAAGATGATAATACCTAGATCTATCCTTGCCTTTATGCCTAGCTAGGGGCGTTAAACGATAGCTCTTGTTGGGAGGCAACCCAATTTTATTTTTGTTTCTTGCTTTTTGGTTCTATTTAGTAATAAATAATTGATCTAGCCTATGTTTAGATGTGGTTTTATGTTTTAAATTAGTGTTTGTGCCAAGTAAAACCTATAGGATCTTCTTGGATGATAGTTATTTGATCTTGCTGAAAAAGTCAGAAACTTTCTGCTCACGAAAACAATTGTTAAAAATCACCAGAACGTGATAAAATACTGATTCAAATTGCAGTAGATCAATAAACAAATTATATAGGTCATACTATTTTGGTAGAAGTTTTGAGTTAAATAAAGTTTGCGTTTGATACAGATTACTACAGACTGTTCTGTTTTTGATAGATTCTGCTTTTCGTGTGTTGTTTGCTTATTTTGATGAATCTATTGATAGTATCGGAGGTTATGAACCATAGAAAAGTTGGAATACAGTAGGTTTAACACCAATATAAATAAAGAATGAGTTCATTACAGTACCTTAAAGTGGTTTATTTGTTTTCTTTCGCTAACGGAGCTCATGAGATTTTCTGTTGAGTTTTGTGTTGTGAAGTTTTCAAGTTTTTGGGTAAAGATTTGATGGATTATGGAACAAGGAGTGGAAAGAGCCTAAGATTGGGGATGCCCAAGGCACCCCAAGGTAAAATCCTAGAACAACCAAAAGCCTAAGCTTGGGGATGCCCCGGAAGGCATCCCCTCTTTCGTCTTCGTCCATCGGTAACTTTACTTGATGCTATATTTATATTCACCACATGATATGTGTTTTGCTTGGAGCGTCTTGTATGATTTGAGTCTTTGCTTTTTAGTTCACCACAATCATCCTTGCTGTAAACACCTTTTAGGAGAGACACACATGATTCGAAATTTATTGGAATACTCTATGTGCTTCACTTATATCTTTTGAGCTAAGTAATTTTGCTCTAGTGCTTCACTTATATCTTTTAGAGCACGGTGGTGGATTTATTTTATAGAAATTATTGATCTCTCATACTTCACTTATATTATTTTAAGAGTCCTTTAGAACAGCATGGTAATTTTCTTTGGTAATAAAATTAGTCCTAATATGATAGGCATCCAAGATGGATATAATAAAAACTTTCATATAAGTGCATTGAATGCTAAGAGAAGTTTGATACTTGATGATTGTTTTGAGATATGGAGATCATGATATTAAAGTTGTGCTAGTTGAGTAGTTGTGAATTTCAGAAATACTTGTGTTGAAGTTTGCAAGTCCCATAGCATGCACGTATGGTAAACGTTGTGTAACAAATTTGAAACATGAGGTGTTCTTTGATTGTCATCCTTATGACTGGTGGTCGGGGACGAGCGAGTGGTCTTTTCCTACCAATATATCCCCCTAGGAGCATGACCGTATGTTGGGGAACGTAATAATTTCAAAAAAATTCCTACGCACACGCAAGATCATGGTGATGCATAGCAACGAGAGGGGAGAGTGTTGTCCACGCACTCGTGAGACCGAAAGCGAAGCGTTAGCACAACGCTGGTGATGTAGTCGTACATCTTCACGATCCGACCGATCAAGTACCAACGTCACGGCACCTCCGAAGTTCAGCACACGTTCAGCCCGATGACATCCCTCGAACTCCGATCCAGCCGAGTGTTGAGGAGAGTTTCACAAGACGACGGCGTGCAGGACGATGTTGATGTTCTACCGACGCAGGGCTTCGCCTAAGCACCGCTAAATTATTATCGAGGTGGACTATGGTGGAAGGGGGCACCGCATACGGTTGGGAGAGATCAACTGATCAACTTGTGTGTCTTGAGGTGCCCCCTGCCCCCGTATATAAAGGAGCAAGGGGTGCGGCCGCCAAGTGGAGGGCGCGCCATGGGGGGAGTCCTACTCCCACCGGGAGTAGGATTCCTCCTTTCCTTGTTGGAGTAGGAGAGAAGGAAAGAGGAGGAGAGGGACAAGGAAAAGGGGCTGCACCCCTTGTCCAATTCGGACCAGAGGGGGGCGCAGGCCTCCTTCCTTTTGGCCTCTCTCCTCTATTCCCGTATGGCCCAATAAGGCCCATATACTCCCCGGCGATTTATCAGAACTCTCCGTTACTCAAAAAATACCCGAATCACTCGGAACCTTTCCGAAGTCCGAATATAGTCGTCCAATATATCGATCTTTATGTCTCGACCATTTCGAGACTCATCGTCATGTCCCCGATCTCATCCGGGACTCCGAACTGCTTCGGTACATCAAAACTCATAAACTCATAATATAACCGTCATCGAACTTTAAGCGTGCGGACCCTACGGGTTCGAGAACTATGTAGACATGGCCGAGACACATCTCCGATCAATAAACAATAGCAGAACCTGGATGCTCATATTGGCTCCCACATATTCTACGAAGATCTTTATCGGTCAAACCGCATAACAACATAAGTTGTTCCCTTTGTCATCGGTATGTTACTTGCCCGAGATTCGATCGTCGGTATCTCAATACCTAGTTCAATCTCGTTATAGGCAAGTCTCTTTACTCGTTCCGTAATACATCATCCCACAACTAACTCATTAGTTGCAATGCTTGCAAGGCTTAAGTGATGTGCATTACCGAGAGGGCCCAGAGATACCTCTCCGACAATCGGAGTGACAAATTCTAATCTCGAAATACGCCAACCCAAAAAGTACCTTTGGAGACACCTGTAGAGCACCTTTATAATCACTCAGTTATGTTGTGACGTTTTGTAGGACATAAAGTGTTCCTCCGGTAAATGGGAGTTGCATAATCCTATAGTCATAGGAACATATATAAGTCATGAAGAAAGCAATAACAACATACTAAACGATCAAGTGCTAAGTTAACGGAATGGGTCAAGTCAATCACATCATTCTCCTAATGATGTGATCCCGTTAATCAAATGATAAATCATGTCTATGGTTACGAAACATAACAATCTTCGATTAACGAGCTAGTCAAGTAGAGGCATACTAGTGGCACTCTGTTTGTCTATGTATTCACACATGTATTATGTTTCCGGTTAATACAGTTCTAGCATGAATAATAAACATTTATCGTGATATAAGGAAATAAATAATAACTTTATTATTGCCTCTAGGGCATATTTCCTTCAGTCTCCCACTTGCACTAGAGTCAATAATCTAGTTCACATCGCCATGTGATTTAACATCAATAGTTCACATCTTTATGTGGTTAACACCCATAGTTCACATCGACATGTGACCAACACCCAAATGGTTTACTAGAGTCAGTAATCTAGTTCACATCGCTATGTGATTAACACCCAAAGAGTACTAAGGTGTGATCATGTTTTGCTTGTGAGATAATTTTAGTCAACGGTCTGTCACATTCAGATCCGTAAGTATTTTGCAAATTTCTATGTCTACAACGCCTCGCATGAGCTACTCTAGCTAATTGCTCCCACTTTCAATATGTATCTAGACCAAGACTTAGAGTCATCTAGATTAGTGTCAAAACTTGCATCGACGTAACCCTTCACGGCGAACCTTTTGTCACTTCCATAGTCGAGAAACATATCCTTATTCCTCTAAAGATAATTTTGACCGTTGTCCATTGATCTACTCCTAGATCACTATTGCACTCCCTTGCCAAACTTAGTGGTAGGGTATGCAATAGATCTGGTACACAACATGGCATACTTTATAGAACCTATGGCTGAGGCATAGGGAATGACTTTCATTCTCTTTCTATCTTCTGCCGTGGTCGGGTTTTGAGTCTTACTCAATCTCACACCTTGTAATACAGGCAAGAACTCTTTCTTTGACTGTTCCATTTTGAACTACTTCAAAATCTTGTCAAGGTATGTACTCATTGAAAAAGACTTATCAAGAGTCTTGATCTATCTCTATAGATCTTGATGCTCAATATGTAAGCAGCTCCACTGAGGTCTTCCTTTGAAAAAACTCCTTTCAAATACTCCTTTATGCTTTTCAGAAAATTCTACATTATTTCCGATCAACAATATGTCATTCACATATACTTATCAGAAAGGTCGTAGTGCTCCCACTCACTTTCTTGTAAATACAGGCTTTACCGTAGGTCTGTATAAAACTATATGCTTTGATCAACTCATCAAAGCGTATATTCTAACTCCGAGATGCTTGCACCAGTCCATAGATGGATCGTTGGAGCTTGTATATTTTGTTAGCACTTTTAGGATTGACAAAACCTTCTGGTTGCATCATATACAACTTTTCTTTAATAAATCCATTAAGGAATTCAGTTTGTTTATCCATTTGCCATATTTCATAAAATGCGGCAATTGCTAACATGATTCGGATAGACTTAAGCATAGATACGAGTGAGAAACTCTCATCGTAGTCAACACCTTGAACTTGTCGAAAACCTTTTGTGACAATTCTAGCTTTGTAGATAGTAACACTACTACCAGCGTCCGTCTTCCTCTTGAAGATCCATTTAATCTCAATGCCTCGCCGATCATTGGGCAAGTCAATCAAAATCCATACTTTGTTCTCATACATGGATCTCATGTCAGATTTCATGGCCTCAAGCCATTTCGCGGAATCTGGGCTCACCATCGCTTCTTCATAGTTCGTAGGTTCGTCATGGTCAAGTAATATGACCTCCAGAACATGATTACCGTACTACTCTGGTGCGGATCGTGCTCTGGTTGATCTATGAAGTTCTATAGTAACTTGATCCGAAGTTTCATGATCATCATTATTAACTTCCTCTCTTGTTGGTGTAGACATCACTGGAACTGATTTCTGTGATGACCTATTTTCTAATTCAGGGGAAGGAACAATTACCTTATCAAGTTCCACTTTCCTCCCACTCACTTCTTTCGAGAGAAACTCCTTATCTAGAAAGGATCCATTCTTAGTAACGAATTTGCCTTCGGATCTGTGATAGAAGGTGTACGCAACAGTCTCCTTTGGGTATCCTATGAAGACGCATTTCTCCGATTTGGGTTCGAGCTTATCAGGATGAAACTTTTTCACATAAGCGTCGCAACTCCAAACTTTAAGAAACGACAGCTTAGGTTTATTGCTAAACCATAGTTCATACGGTGTCGTCTCAGCGGATTTAGATGGTGCCCTACTTAACGTGAATGCAGCTGTCTCTAATGCATAATCCCAAAATGATAGTGGTAAATCGGTAAGAGACATCATAGATCGCACCGTATCTAATAAAGTGCTGATTATGATGTTCGGACACACCATTACACCGTGGTGTTCCAAGTGGCGTGAGTAGTGAAACTATTTCACATTGTTTTAATCAAGGCCAAACTTCGTAACTCAAATATTTTACCTCTGCGACCATATCGTAGGAACTTTTATTTTCTTGTTACGATGATTCTCCACTTCACTCTGAAATTCTTTGAACTTTTCAAATGTTTCAGACTTGTGTTTCATCAAGTAGATATACCCATATCTGCTCAAATCATTTGTGAAGGTCGAAAATAATGATACCGCCATGAAAGCATCAACACTCATCGGACTGCATACATCAAGATGTATTATTTCCAACAAATCTGTTGCTCGTTCCATTGTTCCGGAGAACGGAGTTTTAGTCATCTTGCCCATAAGGCATGGTTCGCAAGCATCAAGTGATTCATAATCAAGTGATTCCAAAATCCCATCAGCATGGATTTTCTTCATGCGCTTTACACCAATATGACCTAAATGGCAATGCCACAAATAAGTTGCACTATCATTATTAACTTTTCATCTTTTGGCTCCAATATTATGAATATGTGTATCACTATGATCGAGATCCAACAAACCATTTTCGTTGGTGTGTATGACCATAGAAGGTTTTTATTCATGTAAACAGAACAACAATTGTTCTCTAACTTAAATGAATAAATCAGTATTGCAATAAACATGATCAAATCATATTCATGGTCAACGCAAACACCAAATAACACTTATTTAGGTTCAATACTAATCCCGAAAGTATAGGGAGTTTATGATGATGATCATATCAATCTTGGAACCACTTCCAACACACATCGTCACTTCACCCTTAACTAGTCTTTGTTTATTACGCAACTCCCGCTTTGAGTTACTAATCTTAGCAACCGAACTAGTATCAAATCTTGAGGGGTTGCTATAAACACTAGTAAAGTACACATCAATAACATGTATATCAAATATACCTTTGTTCACTTTGCCATCCTTCTTATCCGCCAAATACTTGGGGCAGTTCCGCTTCCAAAGTGACTGGTTCCTTTGGCAAGAGAAGCACTTTCGGTCTCGAGCTTAGGTCCAGACTTGGGCTTCTCCACTTGAGCAAAGAACTCGCTTGCCGCTCTTCTTGAAGTTCCCTTCTTCCTTTGCCCTTTTCTTGAAACTAGTGGTCTTGTCAACCATCAACACTTGATGTTCTTCTTGATTTCTACCTTCGTCGATTTCAGCATCACGAAGAGCTTGGGAATCGTTTCCGTTATCCCTTGCATATTATAGTTCATCACGAAGTTCTAGTAACTTGGTGATAGTGACTAGAGAACTCTGTCAATCACTATCTTATCTGGAAGATTAACTCCCACTTGATTCAAGTGACTGTAGTACCCAAACAATCTGAGCACATGCTCACTGCTTGAGCTATTCTCCTCCATCTTTTTAGCTATAGAACTTGTTGGAAACTTCATATCTCTCAACTCGGGTATTTTCTTGAAATATTAACTTCAACTCCTGGAACATCTCATATGGTCCATGACATTCAAAACGTCTTTGAAGTCCCGATTCTAAGCCGTTAAGCATGGCGCACTAAATTATCAAGTAGTCATCATATTAAGCTAGCCAAACGTCCATAACGTCTGCATCTGCTCCTGCAATAGTTCTCTTACCTAGCGGTGCATCATGGACATAATTCTTCTGTGCAGCAATGAGGTTTATCCTCAGATCATGGACCAAGTACGCATCATTGCTACTAACATTTTTCAATTTATTTTTCTCTAGGAACATATCAAAATATAAACGGGGAGCAACAACGCGAGCTATTGATCTACAACATAGATATGCTAATACTACCAGGACTAAGTTCATGATAAATTGAAGTTCAATTAATGATATTACTTAAGAACTCCCACTTAGATAGACATCCCTCTAATCCTCTAAGTGATCACGTGATCCAAATCAACTAAACCATGTCCGATCATCATGTGAGATGGAGTAGTTTCAATGGTGAACATCACTATGTTGATCATATCTACTATATGATTCACGCCGACCTTCGGTCTCTGTGTTCCGAGGCCATATCTGTTATATGCTAGGCTCGTCAAGTTTAACCTGAGTATACCGCGTGTGCAACTGTTTTGCACCCGTTGTATTTGAACGTAGAGCCTATAACACCCGATCATCACGTGGTGTCTCAGCACGAAGAATTTTCGCAACGGTGCATACTCAGGGAGAACACTTATACTTTGATAATTTAGTGAGGGATCATCTTATAATGCTACCGTCAATCAAAGCAAGATAAGATGCATAAAAGATAAACATCACATGCAATCAATAAAAGTGATATGATATGGCCATCATCATCTTGTGCTTGTGATCTCCATCTTCGAAGCACCGTCATGATCACCATCGTCACCGGCGCGACACCTTGATCTCCATTGTAGCATCGTTGTCGTCTCGCCAATCTTATGCTTCTACGACTCTCGCTACCGCTTAGTGATAAAGTAAAGCATTACAGGGCGATTGCATTGCATACAATAAAGCGACAACCAAATGGCTCCTGCCAGTTGCCGATAACTCGATTACAAAACATGATCATCTCATACAATAGAATATAGCATCACGTCTTGACCATATCACATCACAACATGCCCTGCAAAAACAAGTTAGACGTCCTCTACTTTGTTGTTGCAAGTTTTACATGGTTGCTACGGGCTTAGCAAGAACCGTTCTTACCTACGCATCAAAACCACAACGATAGTTTGTCAAGTTGGTGCTGTTTTAACCTTCGCAAGGACCGAGCGTAGCCACACTCGGTTCAACTAAAGTTGGAGAAACAGACACCCGCTAGCCACCTTTGTGCAAAGCACGTCAGGAGAACCGGTCTCGCGTAGTTTAACGGCAGCGTAATGTCGGTCCGGGCCGCCGTCCAACAATACCGCCAATCAAAGTATGACATCTTTGGTAAGCAAGATGACTTATATCGCCCACAACTCACTTGTGTTCTACTCGTGCATATGACATCTACGCATAAAACCAGGCTCGGATGCCACTTGTTGGGGAACGTAGTAATTTCAAAAATTTCCTACGCAGACGTTAAGATCATGGTGATGCATAGCAACGAGAGGGGAGTGTTGTCCACGTACCCTCGTAGACCGAAAGCGGAAGCGTTAGCACAACGCGGTAGATGTAGTCGTACATCTTCACGATCCGACCGATCAAGTACCGAACGTACGACACCTCCGAGTTCAGCACACGTTCAGCCCGCTGACGTCCCTCGAAATCCGATCCAGCCGAGTGTTGAGTGAGAGTTTCACAAGATGACGGCGTGCAGGACGATGTTGATGTTCTATCGACGCAGGCTTCGCCTAAGCACCGCTTCTGATATCGAGGTGGACTATGATGGAGGGGGGCACCGCACACGGTTGGGAGAGATCAACTGATCAACTTGTGTGTCTAGAGGTGCCCCCCTGCCCCTGTATATAAAGGAGCAAGGGGGAGGGGTGCGGCCGGCCAAGGGGGAGGGAGCGCCAAAGGGGGAGTCCTACTCCCACCGGGAGTAGGATTCCTCCTTTCCTTGTTGGAGTAGGAGAGAAGGAAAGAGGAGGAGAGGGAGAAGGAAAAGGGGGATACACCCCTTGTCCAATTCGGACCAGAGGGGGGGGGGGGGCGCAGGCCTCCGTCCATTTGGCCGCGCTCCACTATTCCCGTATGGCCCAAAAAGGCCCATATACTCCTGACGAATTCCGTAACTCTGCGGTACTCCGAAAAATACCCGAATCACTCGGAACCTTTCCGAAGTCCGAATATAGTCGTCCAATATATCGATCTTTACGTCTCGACCATTTCGAGACTCCTCGTCATGTCCCCGATCTCATCCGGGACTCCGAACTCCTTCGGTAAATCAAAACTCATAAACTCATAATATAACCGTCATCGAACTTTAAGCGTGCGGACCCTATGGGTTCGAGAACTATGTAGACATGACCGAGACACATCTCCGATCAATAACCAATAGCGGAACCTGGATGCTCATATTGGCTCCCACATATTCTACAAAGATCTTTATCGGTGAAACCGCATAACAACATAAGTTGTTCCCTTTGTCATCGGTATGTTACTTGCCCGAGATTCAATCGTCGGTATCTCAATACCTAGTTCAATCTCGTTACCGGCAAGTCTCTTTACTCGTTCTGTAATACATCATCCCGCAACTAACTCATTAGTTGCAATGCTTGCAAGGCTTAAGTGATGTGCATTACCGAGAGGGCCCAGAAATATCTCTCCAACAATCGGAGTGACAAATTCTAATCTCG
Organism: Aegilops bicornis; assembly: GCA_021605145.1. Classification (NCBI taxonomy): domain Eukaryota; kingdom Viridiplantae; phylum Streptophyta; class Magnoliopsida; order Poales; family Poaceae; genus Aegilops; species Aegilops bicornis. The sequence continues at coordinate 341,078,625 of CM038675.1, forward strand.
AAATACGCCAACCCAACAAGTACCTTTGGAGACACCTGTAGAGCACCTTTATAATCACCCAGTTACGTTGTGACGTTTGGTAGCACACAAAGTGTTCCTCCGGTAAACGGGAGTTGCATAATCCTATAGTCATAGGAACATATATAAGTCATGAAGAAATCACTAGCAACATACTAAACCATCAAATGCTAAGCTAACGGAATGGTTCAAGTCAATCACATCATTCTCCTAATGATGTGATCCCGTTAATCAAACGACAACTCATGTCTATGGTTAGGAAACATAACCATCTTCGATTAACGAGCTAGTCAAGTAGAGGCATACTAGTGACACTGCTTTGTCTATGTATTCACACATGTATTATGTTTCCGGTTAATACAGTTCTAGCATGAATAATAAACATTTATCATGATATAAGGAAATAAATAATAACTTTATTATTGCCTCTAGGGCATATTTCCTTCAGCGTAGTGCTTGGTTTTTGATGACTTGTAGATTTTTGCAATAAGTATATGAGTTCTTTATGACTAATGTTGAGTCCATGGATTATACGCACTCTCACCTTTCCATCATTGCTAGCCTCTTCGGTACCATGCACTGCCCTTTCTCACCTTGAGAGTTGGTGCAAACTTTGCCGGTGCATCCAAACCCCGTCATATGATACGCTCTATCACACATAAACCTCCTTATATCTTCCTCAAAACAGCCACCATACCTACCTATCATGGCATTTCCATAGCCATTCCGAGAGATATTGCCATGCAACTTTCCACCGTTCCGTTTATTATGACACGCTTCGTCCTTGTCATATTGCCTTGCATGATCATGTAGTTGACATCATATTTGTGGCAAAGCCACCATGCATATTATTTCATACATGTCACTCTTGATTCATTGCCCATTCCGCACAATCATGCATTCATATAGAGTCATATTTTGTTCTAGTATCGAGTTGTAATCATTGAGTTATAAATAAATAGTAGTGTGGTGATCATCATTAATAGAGCATTGTCCCAAATATAAAAAAAGAAAGGCCAAATAAAAAAAGGAAGGCCCAAAAAAATAAATAAAAAAGGGCAATGCTACTATCCTTTTCCACACTTATGCTTCAAAGTAGCACCATGATCTCTATGATAGAGAGTCTCTTGTTTTGTCACTTTCATATACTAGTGGGAATTTTCATTATAGAACTTGGCTTGTAAATTCCAACAATGGGCTTCCTCAAATGCCCTAGGTCTTCGTGAGCAAGCAAGTTGGATGCATGCCCACTTAGTTTCTTTTGTTGAGCTTTCATACATTTATAGCTCTAGTGCATCCGTAGCATGTCAATCCCTACTCTTTGCATTGACATCAATTGATGGGCATCTCCCTAGCCCGTTGATTAGCCGTGTCAATGTGAGACTTTCTCCTTTTTTTGTCTTCTCCACATACCCCCATCATTATATTCTATTCCACCCATAGTGCTATATCCATGGCTCACGCTCATGTATTGCGTGAAATTGAAAAAAGTTTGAGATTACTAAAGTATGAAACAATTGCTTGGCTTGTCATCGGGGTTGTGCATCATGAGAGCATTCTTGTGTGACGAAAATGGAGCATGACCAAACTATATGATTTTGTAGGGATGAACTTTCTTTGGCCATGTTATTTTGAGAAGACATAATTGCTTAGTTAGTATGCTTGAAGTATTATTATTTTTATGTCAATATTAAACTTTTGTCTTGAATCTTTTGGATCTGAACATTCATGCCACAATAAAGAAAATTACATTGAAGAATATGGTAGGTAGCATTCCACATCAAAAATTATGTTTTTATCGTTTACCTACTCGAGGACGAGCAGGAATTAAGCTTGGGGATGCTTGATACATCTCCAATGTATCTATAATTTTTTATTGTTCCATGCTATTATATTATCTGTTTTGGATGTTTAACGGGCTTTATTATGCATTTTTATATTATTTTTGGGACTAACCTACTAACCCAAGGCCCAGTGAAAATTGCTATTTTTTTCCTATTTCAGTGTTTCGCAGAAAAGGAATATCAAACGGAATGAAACCTTCGGGAGCGTGATTTTAGGAACAAACGTGATCCAGAGGACTTGGAGTGGACGTCAAGAAAAGAACGAGGAGGCCACGAGGCAGGGAGGCGCGCCTGCCCCCCCCCCCCCTGGGCGTGCCCCCCACCCTCGTGGGGCCCTCGTAGCTCCACCGACCTACTTCTTCCTCCTATATATATCCACGTACCCCGAAAACATCCAGGAGCACCACAAAACCCTATTTCCACCGCCGCAACCTTCTGTACCCGTGAGATCCCATCTTGGGGCCTTTTTCCGGCGCTCACGGAGGGGGGAATCGATCACGGAGGGCTTCTACGTCAACACCATAGCCTCTCCGATGATGTGTGAGTAGTTTACCTCAAACCTTCGGGTCCATAGTTATTAGCTAGATGGCTTCTTCTCTCTCTTTGGATCTCAATACAAAGTTCTCCTCGATCTTCTTGGAGATCTATTCGATGTAACTCTTTTTGCGGTGTGTTTGTCGAGATCCGTTGAATTGTGGGTTTATGATCAAGATTATCTATGAACAATATTTGAATCTCCTCTGAATTCTTTAATGTATGATTGGTTATCTTTGCAAGTCTCTTCAAATTATCAGTTTGGTTTGGCCTACTAGATTGATCTTTCTTGCAATGGGAGAAGTGCTTACTTTGGGTTCAATCATGCGATGCTCGATCCCAGTGACAGAAAGGGAAACGACATGTATTGTATTGTCGCCATCGAGGATAAAAAGATGGGGTTTATATCATATTGCTTGAGTTTATCCCTCTACATCATGTCATCTTGCCTAATGTGTTACTCTGTACTTATGAACTTAATACTCTAGTTGCATGCTGGGTGGCGGTCGATGTGTGGAGTAATAGTAGTAGATTCAGAATCGTTTCGGTCTACTTGTCGCGGACGTGATGCCTATATACATGATCATGCCTAGATATTCTCATAACTATGCACTATTCTATCAATTGCTCGACAGTAATTTGTTCACCCACCGTAATACTTATGCTATCTTGAGAGAAGCCACTAGTGCATCCTATGGCCCCCGGGTCTATTTTCCATCATATTAATCTTCCGTCAACTAGCTAATTTTGTCGCTGTTTATTTTGCAATGTTTACTTTCAATCTTTATCATAAAAATACCAAAAATATTATCTTATCATCTCTATCAGATCTTACTTTTGCAAGTGGCCGTGAAGGGATTGACAACCCCTTTATCGCGTTGGTTGCAAGGTTCTTATTTGTTTGTGTAGGTACGAGGGACTTGCGTGTGGCCTCCTACTGGATTGATACCTTGGTTCTCAAAAACTGAGGGAAATACTTATGCTACTTTGCTGCATCATGGGGCGGACGAGGGAGTCAGTGAAGGGCCTGCATTGTGGTGGACGAGGGTGCCGGTTAAGTAGATCCAGTGCGGTGGACCATGATGGCGGTCAAGGAGACCTGGAGCGGTGGACAAGCCAGTCGGTGAAGCAGCTCCGGTGAAGTGGTGAGCTGGCAGTTGGGGGTTCCAAGGTGCGGAAGGTAGGTCCGGCGGGGTTTGAGGTCCACCGCTGCGGCGGAGGACTAGATTCGGTGGCTTGCCATGGTTGGCGGGGGTCGGGGAGGGGAAGGGGAGGGGCTCTGGGGAAGAATGTTGGGGGCAAAGTGGGGAAAACAATGGAGTTACCAAAGCAGCCCTTTTTCGTTCATGTGGCAGGGGTGAAACAGGAATATCGCAGGGCTAAACTTTCGGGCGCGAGATATTTTGATGTGAGCGGGAAGTTTGAAAGCTTTTGGCGCCTGAAATTATAAGTGTTCTGCTCTTGTACGACCGATTATGATATCATGGCCGAGAATTTATTTGTTTTGCACCCAAAAAAGTGCAAGTTTTGAAAATCAATGTCTCCAACTCGAAACTTAGGTTGTCCATTCAATTCAAATATGGATCATTGAGCTAGTACAAGTAAATACCATCATACGGTCCAATTCAAATGAAATTCCAAATGGGTTTATCCTAAATATGATGACAAAAGCAAAAATGTGTATGTGTATGAATAAAGTGGATGATTATAAAGTTTGAACATGCCCGTATGTGTATATCTCTAGGTTTGGTATATGAATTTGAAATCACGAAATCGGCTTAAAAAATGTACCTCGCTTAAATGAATTACAAAAAGCTAATGATGGAGTCGAATTCCAAAATTCCAATCTTAGGTTTGTAATTCTGGTACATCAAGGTATATCACGCATGTTCAAAAGTATCGTTATCTCATAGTACAAACCGTGAAACAAATTGATCAACCATGAGTGCACACACTATTGACCATATATATCTCAATTACGCTAAAGTCCCTCAAATATAGACACCTAACTCATTATCTGTAGCCAACCCCCCACCCCCTCCAATGCCCCCCGCCCACCCCCCCCCCCCACACACACACACGCCGTTCTCTCCCCCAGACACGAACACATGAGCACATTAACACCCCCATCTCTCTTCTAAAGTCCGGACCCCAATATAGGTCTCTTATCACTTTGTCTCTCGGGCATGCACACATCTCTTCCCCCACTCTCCATGTCTCCCGACATCTCTCTTTCCCAAGCACATGCACTATGTAGAGTGTATATTTCTCATACACACAAAACGTCGCCCCCAAACGTCTATCTCCTTAATTATGTGGTTCTCGCACACTCACCTCACACACCACCCCCACTGCAAACAAGCACACTTTGTCTCCTTGTGCACTACTCTCCTCTTTCTATCTCTCCCACATGCGGACCCGCCCCAGCTCCTTCCCTGTATACATATATGCCGTGACTCTTTCCAGAGCTCCCTAATGTATCATCGTTCTCAATCTCGCACGTTGTTCTCTACACCATCTATTCTTGATCTCCCATGAAGTCCCTATCACACACACACGATGACTCGCTTCCCTTGCGTCTCCGTACATAGACCAATTTCGAACAACATCAACATTGTCTCCCTATCTATACGCCACTTATGGACACAAACGACCCCTCTCCCCCTCTTTTGCTCTCTCTCTCTCTCTCTCTCTCTCTCTCTCCGTCGCTAGATCTCTCTCTCTCTCTATCTCTCTCTCTCTCTTGCTCGCTCTCACACCCCTCTCCCACACACACTCGATGTCTCTTCCAAATAGTCCGCTCCCCGCCCGCACCCATGCTATCCCGCTACTACACATGCCTTTGTCTCTCTTTGACACACATGTCACACCATTCCCCCTTCCCTTATACTAGGTTTACATCATTAGTGGTCTCTCTACTCCACATACACACACTCCCTCTCACATTCAAACGCGCCCACAAACACGCACAAACACCCATCTAGCTATCTGGATCCTTCTTTTAAGACACACACCTTGCATATTCTCTACAGCTCTAGATATGTATGTACCCCCCTATCTAGCTCAGATGCACACCAAAATTCTTCATCTCTCTAACTCACACATCTCTCCCCATGCCCGCATGTGTATCTCACACACTCACTCTCTGATTATGTCTATGTGTCTCCACGTTACACAACACAAAGCCCCATGTACATGTCTCTCTCTATCCTCCACACACATAGACACAAATAATCTATTATCATTGCCTCAGTCTCTAGACATATCACACACGCACACTGTCTATCTCTCTCTCTCTCGCAAACACGCTCAACAAGGGTTTCCCCGTGAATAACTTACCGTCTATTCATCAACAGTCGTGGAAATACGGCAAACACGAGATGTGAAAAAGAATAAATCTACACATGCGTAGACCACCTAGTATGACTACTAGGACTAGAGCAAGCCGAAAGTGCGCCGCCGTCACCCCCTCCTTATCGGTGACGGGAAAACCTTTGTTTTACACAGTCGGGAAGTCATTGTTCTAAGGCCCCACATGTTGAGCCGTTGAATAGAATGTAGATCCTAGTTTACGGAAACAAGCTAGTATCGATAATACATTTGTATCTCCATACTTATATTTCTTCTCTTATAAAAAACCGAGTTGGTGATTATGGTATGCATGCCATCTTGCAATAGACCGTCCGATCTATATCTAACGGATGGAACTTAAACGAAAAGATACCCGCACCTCTCTCCACATTTGCAGACAAGGCCTTCTCTCATTCATCCTTATCTCCAACAACCTCATTGTTGACCAATTAAAAAAGGAAGCCTCTAGAACAAACTGGCCTGGTGGCCGCTGCCGGCGTTGTCCATCCCCTTGCCTCCACTCAGTCCGACCACCAATCACCACCACGCCCCACTACTCTTCACCTTATCTCCTCTTTCACGAGATATCATTAGTTTTTACACCTGGGATTACTCCTACATGGGTCAATCACAACAAGTGTTTTATAAAAATATGCATCTTCATGTTCCGTGCAATGCACGGACATCTTGCTAGTACTCCTACAGAAGACTAAGTTGGTGATGATGGTGTGTCTGTCATCCGTCATTTCTGACCATTAGATCTACATCTAACGACTGTGAGGTAAGTTGTTGCCTTTTTTCACCAACATCCCACTTATCTACCAATTTGCGGAAAACCCCATAATTAGTATCTTAAAACCAACCACACCCCTCCCTCACCACACCAAAACAACCCAAGGAATATTTTCTGATTGAAACATAATATATCTCTAGTGATATCTACACTCTTATAAAAAACTGAGTTGGTGATGATGGTGTGCCTGCCATCCTGCAATATAGACCGTCCGATCTATATCTCACGGATAGAAAGCAAACTATGACAATTTTGCAAAAAGATACCCGCACCCCTCTCCACATTTGCACATAAGGACTTCCCTCGTTCATCTTCGTCTCCCACGAGATAAACAACTCGTATAAATGCATCTTGATGTTCCATGCAACACATGGGCCACTTGCTAGTATGTATATCAAAATTAGAGTGTTTTGTATCAAGTTTGTGAATAAGTATTATTCTAATTATGATCCGTTGCAACGCACGTGAACAGTGCTAGTATTTTCAACCATTCCAAAAAAAAATGCTAGTATTTCCATAGTTTCAAGTTTTCCATCAAGATATTAGTCACCCATGGTTGATATTTACTTTCAATCACGTACACATAGGCACTATGTAACGAGCCTTGCTTATTGGCTTCCAAAGCTTAACTTCCACTCCTACTTACAATATGTAGAGTATTTAACAAAAAAACTACCACTTTCAACCAGCTCTAGGAAGAAACTATTGTACAAAAAATAGCAAAAACATACCCAAAATTTCTTAATCCGTGCCAAAAACTACTACCTAGTGCCGATTAGGCTCGTTTAAACCCATTTATGACAGGGTTGGCCCACACGTCTGTGCTGACGAGGCAGCTTAAACCAACACATTTTGTTTGACCGTTGACACGAGGGAGCCACATCTGACCTTCTATCCTGTTATATTCCCCTCAAATCATTATTTTCCTAAACATTACTTCAAACAAGATCGATGCGTGTTCGCCGGTGGCACCGGTGATGAGGGAGTTGGCCGCCGCTCCACCGGACGGCCGGACGCCACTACCGCCTCCGCAGACGGGTTGGCAGGCTGGCTCGAGCGTGACTCACGCTACGAAAGCAAGCCACCGCAGCCTTTTCGCCGAGCGATGGCTGGCCTTAGTGCGGCGTGCGTGAGCAAGCCGCCACGCCGCCGTGCCAATCTAGCTAGCAAACCTTGTAGACAAGCAGCTGGATGGAGCTATCTTAGCTAGCTAGCGGTCGCGAGCGCCGGACGGAGCTGGCATCCGGGCTGCCGTGTTTTGACCTCGCCTTCTGCCGGCGGCTGTAGCTGCGTCCCATGGCCGAGGATGACTAGGTGGACGGGCCGGAGGTAGGAGGTTACTCGGGGATTTTTGTGCAGACTGACATGTAGGTCCCACAAGTCATAACGCCTAACTTGCTTGGCCAAATAGAAGGCGTTGACTTAAGGGGCGACATGGATTGAAACGTGCCTATAATGGCACTCTGTAGAGTAGTCGTTTCTTGGTAGGGCTAGTTGGTAAGGGCATGTACAATGGTTGATAAGGTAGTCTTATCTTAAGTCTGCCACATATGCAAGTGGTAGTAGTTTCTTGGCATTATTAGTGGTTTCTTTGCATTATTAGTGGTTTCTTGTAAGGAACAATGTACGTACTACTAGCGAATAAAGGCGATTCTAGGTTGCGTTGTACTCCAACGAGTACTACTAGTGGTTGCGGGAGTGTATACCTCATTTTGTGGGTTCGATCCCGGCCGAACGCACGGCGGCCTTTTTTTTAATAGTAACTTCGCTGCAAGCCAATATTGTACACGAGTAGTTTGAGTTTTGAAGTCGAACGGATGTGTCGCACCACAATCTGGGTGCACTAGATAGCCCAGCCACGTGAACGGGTTTTCCTTCCAATCATCTTGTGGCTCGCGTGCTCACCCTAGCCGCACCTCGCTTGCGGCTTCCTCATCAGCTAGTAGCATATTTAAACTAGCACCTCCCAATTAAGCCCGAGGAGCCGGAAAAGCCTGGCGCGGCAATGGGAACTGTGCAATATAGCTCTATACGTAAAGTGCTAGTACTCTACTAGTACTGTCGGGGGGATGAACCCCGGGCAGGCAACGGAACCCGGATCTATTTCAAAAATTGCGGGGCCCGCATCGTCAAGAAACCGGCAGTAGCGCCAGCCGGGTCGCCGACGCAAGAAGGCGCGCGACCCGCCAAGACCCTCGACCAAAGAAGGTATCGCCAACCCGGCCGCAGCGGCCGACGCAAGGCAGCTCGACCGGCGCAACCTTGGCTTCCCCAAGAAGCCAACCCACCCATGGCGCCCACAAAGAACTCCAGCCACGGTCAGCTCCCGTCCCATCCAGTCAGACGATGGGACGAGACCTCGCCATCGATGACCAAGACTACAGGTGCCCCGCCCATGCCCGTGGTCAGCCAGAGCATGGCAACAAAGGTTCTTACCTACCCACGACTGTAATGGCAAGGCAACAAGTGTTCCCGCCTCATCACCGATGACAACAAGCGGAGGCTCGACGGACAACGCTGTGCGCGACTCGACCCGGCCACGCCCTGACGATCGACAAGACGGCGCACAGTCCCCCTAGGCACACGGGGCCCGCACCTAGGGGAACCCGGCGAACCACAAGCCCCCAAGCGGGACCTAGCCCGGCATCCCGGACACCGACTATACGGGCCCACCGACTCGGCATATTACCATTGTAACCCTGGGTGGGTTGGTCTATAAACCCCCCCCCCCCCAGGAGTCCGTGCCAGACGAGGGACAAGGTAGAGAGAGAAACCAAGATATTCAATGTAAACATAGCGACACCAAGGAGGAGGAGCAATGAGCCTTGGCCAGCCTCCTTCTTCCTCAAACAGCTCCAGGAGCAACATTGTACTATCAACCATCCAACTAAACTCGGCAGGACTAGGGTGTTATCTCTCCGAGAGCCCCGAACCTGGGTATGTCCGGCGTCCACCACAAGATATCAACCTCGCCTCCGAAGCCCACCAGTGCCCTCGAGCCTCCTCCTCTCTTTAGCCATCCCTTGGCATCTGCCGCGCGCCGGCAAGATGGCGTGGCAACCCGCCATGAGCTTTGAAGAGATGTTTGACGCTCCATGCAAGCACCACAGCGGCGCAAGACCCTCCACGCACACGCTTTGGCAGTGGGCCATCACCAAGCGCATCATGAGGGCGAACGTCCCCCCTCCTCCGGCTCCGGCTCCGGCCCCGGGCGCGGGACAACCGCCTCCGCCTCCACCGCCGCCCCCCGCCGGCGGCGCGATGCGGAACGACGCCTACCCGGACCAGAACGCGGCCTATGTCGTCTTCACCAGCCTCGGCAATGACAAGCGCAGCGAGCACCTCCTCCGGCAGGAGGTGAACACCGTCGTTCTGGCCAAGACGGATTTCATGCATTGGTCAGAGCGCCCCGATCACCTGGACCCGGGAGGATCACCCGGTAGTCATGCCGAGTCCGGGTGGGTACGCCCTCGTCCTCAACCCTACGATCGTCGCGCGGCGCACCTGCAAGTTCTCCTGAGTCCTCATCGACGGCGGCAGCAGCATCAACATCCTCTACCGTGACATGATGACCAAGCTCGGCCTCAAGGCCGAAGACCTGGAGCCAACCCGAACCGTCTTCCACGGCATCGTACCCGTCCTCTCCTGTTCGCCCATTGGCCGGGTCCGGCTCGATGTTCTGTTTGGTGACAATGAGCTACCGACGCGAACCAATCTGGTTCGAGGTGGTGGACCTGTCCCAGCGCTGCACCACGCTCGCTGGGCCGCCCGCTGCCAAGTTCATGGCGGTTCCCCACCACGCTGCATCAAGATGAAGATGCCGGGTCCCAAGGGCCTCATTACAGTCACCGGTGACTACCGCAAGTCTCTGGAGTGCGCCCGAGACAGCGCTAAGCTGGCCGATTCGCTGGTCATTGCCGAGGAGCGGCGCCAGCTCGTCCGGATCGTCGCCCTAGCCGGCGATGCCTCCGACGCGTCGATCCCGACCCTGGACCTGGCTGATGAGGCTGCCTTCAAGCCCTCCAAGGAGACCAAGAAAGTGAAGCTGAACCCGGAAGACCCCGGCTGCAGCAAGTACGTTGTCATAGGCGCCCGCCTCGACAGCAAATAGGAAGGCGAGCTCGTCGACGTCCTCCGTGAGAATCGGGATATCTTCGCATGGACCCCCAAAGACATGCCGGGTATCCTGAGGAAGTACGCCGAGCATAAACTCCACGTCCGCAAGGACGCCAAGCCTATCCGTCAACCCCTCCGTCGATTTTCCGAAGAGAAGAGAAGAACCATTGGTGAAGAGGTCACCAAGCTCTTGGCGCCCGGCTTCATAATGGAAGTGTTTCACCCCGAGTGGCTGGCCAATCCAGTCCTCGTCCTGAAGAAGAACAAGACCTGGCGCATGTGTATCGACTACACCAGCCTCAACAAGGCCTATCCCAAGGATTCTTTCGCCATCCCGCGGATCGACCAAGTCAACGACTCGACCGCCGGGTGCGAGCTGTTGTCCTTCCTGGACGCCTACTCCGGCTATCACCAGATCAAGCTAGAACCGGCCAATGCCCTGAAGACGTCCTTCATCACGCCCTTTGGAGCGTACTGCTACATCACCATGTCGTTCGGGTTGAAGAACGCCGGCGCCACCTTCCAACGATGCATGTAGAAGTGCCTGCTACCGCAACTCGGCAAGAACATCCACGTGTACGTGGATGATATCGTGGTGAGGACCAAGCAGCACCTCACGCTCCTCGACGATCTGAAGGAAACATTCGCCAACCTCCACGTAATACAAGGTCAAGCTCAACCCGAAAAGTGCGTCTTGGCCCCACCGAAAGCTACTCGGTTTCCTCGTCTCGAATGCGCATCGAGGCGAACCCGGAGAAGATCAAGGCCATCGAGCGCATGCGCAAGCCAACCCGCTGCATGATGTCCAGAAGTTCACAGCTGCTGGCCTCGGTCACCGGTTTCTAAGCCGGGCGAGAAGGCATCGCCTGCATCAAATTTAAGGAAGAAAACAAGCCTGCTCGAGTGGAACGGCGAGGCGGACGGCTTTCCAAGACCTCAAGCGCATGTTTCCACCGCACTCCGTCTGGCCGCGCCAACCGCAAGGAGCCGCTGTTGTTTACATAGCCGCGACTCGGGCGGTCAAGACGGTGCTAGTGGTCGAGCGACCGGAGAAGGGCAAGATCCAGGCCGTCCGCGTCCGGTCTACTACCCGAGCGGCGTTCTCCACCTCCAAGCGTAACTACCCGCACTACCAGAAGATGTGTTACGGTGTACCTCACCGCCAAGAAATCAAGCAAGATTTAAGAGCATCGCCGTCACCGCTGCCAAGACGGGCGCTTATCGGAGAAATCATCGGGTGCCAGACGCCGCCGGGTCGCCAAGTGGGCGATCCAAATTAGCTGGCCACACCATCCTCTACGAGCCCCAAGACCACGATCAAGTCTCGTGCCCCGCCGATTTCCTCGTCGACTGGACCGAGACACAGTACCTGCCGCCGCCTCCCGACTCGACGCACTGGCGCATGCACTTCGACGGGTCCAAGATGCGACGCGGCTTAGGGGCCGGCATCGTACTGTCATCCCCGAAGGGCAACCGACTCCGCTTTGCACTCCAGATCCACTTCGCCGCCTCCAACAACGTCGCCAAATACGAAGCCCTTGTGCACGGCCTCCGGCTTGCCAAGGAACTCGGCATCCGGCGCATCCTGTGCTACGACGACTAGGACTTGGTGGTACAAAGAAGCAGCTCGCGAGTGGGACGCCCATGACTAACATGGCAAGCTATCGCTCTCATCCGTGGTTGTCCGGATCCTTTGATGGCTGCGAAGTTCTTCCATGTCCCGCCAAGGAGAACGAGGCAGCCGACACGCCGCCAAGATCGCCTCGCCACGCTGCTATCCTGCTTTGGTGTCTCCTCGAGCACTGCGCAAAGCCGTCCGTCAAGCCATCGCCGGACTCGAGTCCATCCACGCCCCAGAAGACCCGGCCGCGCCGCAAGCCGGCCCGGGGGCTGCCGAACCCGGCCCGGGGGCTACCGAACCCGGCACGGGGACTTCCGAACCCGGCCCGGGGGCTGCTCAACCCAGCCCACGGGCTGCTCAACCCAGCCCGGGAGCTGCTCAGCTCAACCCGGCCACCATCACCCCGGACCCGACAGTCGCCGCCACCAACCCGGGGGCTGCTCAACCCAGCCCAGGCGCTGCTCAGCTCAACCCGGCCACCATCACCCCGGACCCAGCAGTCGCCGCCACCAACCCGGGGGCTGCTCAACCCGGCCCAGGAGCCGCCGACTGAACTCCACCTGGTGGCCGTCTTCACGACCATCACGGCCCCCATCTTGGGCCCCGCCGATATCGGAATGGTCGGAGAACGGGTTCTCCCCATGGACGAGACCGATGCTCGGCAAGTTCAGCCGGGCATCCGCCTACACCATCATCAACAACGAGCTCACAAACGCAGCTCTACGGGCGTGTTCGGCCGCAGGCCAAGGTGACCGCGACATCGACATCCTCCTCGACATTCACCAGGGCGAGTGCGGGCACCACGCCGCATCTCGGTCCATCGTGGCCAAGGCATTCCGTCACGGCTTCTACTGGCCAACGGCCCTCGAAGATGCCGAGTCGCCGTCTCGCGCGGCGATGCCGCGCTTCAACAAACGCAGCCACCAGCCCGCCAAGACTCCGCACCATACCGATCGCTCGCCCTTCGCGTCCGGGGACTCGACATGGTGGGACCCTTCAAACCGCCAAGGCGGCATGACGCCTCTGCCGGTGGCGTTGAACAAGTTCACCAAATGGATCGAGGCAAGACCAATCAAGAAACCGGACGGGCCAACAAATGTCCGGTTCATCAAGGCGACATAGCGGTGCGCCACGGCATGCCGAACAACATCATCACCGATAATGGCACCAACTTCGCTAAGGGCGCGCCGAGCAATACTACTCCGCTCCGCATCCGCCTCGACCGGCCTCCGTGGCACATCCACAAATTCAACGAGCAGGTCGAGCGGCCAACGGACTCATCCCGTCCGCAAGATCAAGCCGCCACTCATCGAGCCACTTATCCGCTCACCCGGCAGTTGGCTCGACGAGTTGCCCGCGGTTCTCTAGAGTCTGCGCACGACACCAAACCGGTCGACCGGGTTCACCCCGTTCTTCCTCGTCTACGGATCAGAAGCCATCATCCCGACCGACATTGAGTTCGAATCGCCGCTCGTCGCGATGTACACTGAGGAAGAGGCAAGAGAAGCACGCGAAGACGGTGTCGACCTGCTCGAAGAGGCACGCCTTCTGGCACTTAGCCGCTTGGCTATCTACCAGCAAGGCTTGAGGCACTACCACAGCAAGAAGATCAAGCCTCTCGCATTCCGCGAACGCGAGCTCGTCCTCCGACTCGTCCAAGAGCAGGCAGGCCAGCACAAGCTGTCCTCTCCATGGGAAGGCCCGTTCATCATGAGCAGGGCTTTGCGCGACCGCAATGCCTACTACCTCATTGACGCATGCAAATCGAAGAAGCGCAAGAGGGACACCGCCGGCGAAGAAACGACTAGGTCGTGGAACGCGGAACTCCTCCGTCCGTTTTACAGTTAGCCGAACGAATGTATGTATCAACTCCTTTTGTAAGCATATGAAACTATGGGGTCCCCGAACAAGACTCGGGGGCTGCCTTTTGCCGACAAATTTATTGCGTCCATATTTCACACCACCTTACCATCGAACCGCCGCCGCTCGACAAGCTCGACCGGGGCCTGGGCTGGCCGGCTTGATCATCACCGCCGCTTCGCTTTTAGTGATTCCCGATAAGTTAGGGATGACGCGCCCCCACTTCGCCCTAAAACCGCAGATCCAGCTCGCCGACGGCGGCAAGCACAACGGGCCAAAGCTCCCTACCATTCATACACTAAGTCAAAGCCGGGGTCGACCAACCCGCCCGACGCCACAATCTGTTAGTCAGACGATCGGTTGCTCACCAACCGCCAAGCCGGATTGCCGCCAGCCGACCTGAAGGTGTTTCGCTGGCGCTCAACGCTTTGAAAGGACCCAACTCCTGCAGCCGCCTCTTGAAGAGCCGAACCCTTGTCACGGACCGGAGCCTCGCCGTCGACTCATGGGGAAGCTTCAGGAGGAGCAACGCATGAAATAAGTTCAAAAAAGCGAAGGCAAAAAGCAAATAAACACTCACAACATTTACGAATAAATGTTTCAAGCAAAGGCCAATGGCCCGAGTTCATTACACCACGAAACCCTACCGGTGGGTGGACCTGCTACTTAACCGTAATTTCCTACAAAGATTCTCGGGCATTTCAGCGCCAAGGCCATGACGCCGACGGCTCCCCCTGCCGGCCTCGGGTCTAGCGATGCACCGTGTCCTTCTCCGACCTCGCCGCCAGACGCCTGCTTTCTCCGAGCTGCCCTTCCGGGCCGCGAAGAAGCAAGCCGGAGTCGTCACCAGCCATGACCAAGGCCGTTTTCCGTCTGCTCCGGATGGAACTTCGCCGTGAAAGGCGAACCCGGGCGATGTAGCCGGCCTAGGAGGCGATCCGCCGGCAGTTCTCGCAAAGAACGGCTCCAAGCGGTACCGACCCATCGGCTCCATTGAAGATCTGGATGCCAAGACAGCGCGATCCGGCGCCATCTTAGCACCAGCCCGGGCGGCGTAAACGCGCCGCTAAGGTGATCCGCCCATCTCCAACCAGCAAGGCCAGACGCGAAGTCGCTGGATGGACGGAACCCAGCCACAAGGCCGCCGTCATCGCGGTACCGCTTGGGACAGCCGCTCCATCTGCTCCCAAGGGCCCCACCGGCCTCGTGGAGCTGCAACGATCTCCGGAAGGTCCAAGCCGCCGGGCCGATCCGGTTCGGGACCCGACAACGCCGGGTCGGGTCGCGGCGATAATCTGGACGACTTCCTCCGCCGCCGCTGCGTCTCCGGAAAGGCCCCCGGAGCCAAAGGCGAAGCAAGTCGGCGACAACAAGAAGAAAGGGCGGGTCCCGACCCGGCAAACAACAAAGAAGCAGCACTTACTGGAGAAGGACTCTTCCAAGTGCTGCGCCTCGAGCAACGTACCACGTCGCTCCCGCTCCAAGGCGCGGTCCCGCTCCCCGAGCGCCCTCTCTAGGTCAGCCGCCTTCAGCTCGGCGTCCTTGTCTTCGATCGCCTTCTCGGCCGCCTCACGGCGGCGAGCCTCGGCCTGGCGGGCCTCATCCGCCGCGATGGCTTGCTCCCGCAGACGCTCCACCTCGGCCTGGAGCGGGCCCTTGTCATCGGCCAGCTGGCAGCTTCTGGTCCGCCTCGATCAGGCTCTGCTGCGCCTCCACCGCCTTTGGTGGCCTCCGCTTAAGAAGCTCCACCTCGGCCTCGGCGGCTCTTGTGACTCCGCCAGCTGCTGAGGCACGGCCGGGCCTCTTCAAGAGACCGCCGGGCACGTCAGCCTCCGCCCTCAAGGCTGCCGACGCCGAGACGGGATCAAGAACGAGCCGGTCATAGTGATGACTGCCCGAACAGCTGGTCCGCCAAGACAAAGACTCGCCGCAAAGAAGAAGAACTCAGCAGAAGAAAGAAATAAGACAAGGTTTAAGATTTGGTCCAACTGTTATACAGCTTGGCCCGAATCTCGGGTTACACCCTGGGTGCGCTAAGCGTGCCCCCACTAGAAGAGAAGAGCTCAAAGAAAGTACTGCTGGCGTGAAGCTCCTCCTCCTGGCAGCAAGCCGCCCCGAGCTCCCGATACTTGCCCAGAGCCGGTTGTAGGCCTCGACCCGGAAGGCGCCAAGATGTCAAAAAGAAGACCAAAGTCAACACAAGGTTTAAGATTTGTCCCAACTGTTACAGCTTGGCCCGAATCTCGTGGGTTACACTCAGCAGTGGGCGCGCCTCACGAGATAAAATCACAAGAAAACAAGAAGAAGAAGGACTTACCAGGACGGCACGCTCCAGGTCACGCATCCGCTCTGTCTCGGCCCGGGCGAAGGCCTCGAGGCGCTCCGCCTGGCCTCGCAGACGGCGGCTGACGGCATCCAAAGACCGCCTCCTGGTCTGGGGTTCGAAGGCGGTCGCGCCCGCTTCGCGCTGGCTGCGGCACGGCAAGACGGCCTGCTTCGCCAGTGGCACCAAGGCGTGCCCCGCTGGCCGCCAGACGTGGGCTAACACCTCCTTCGACGCTTCTTCCGGCGCCGACGGTGATCGGGACACCGGGGCGCCTTGCGTCGCCACCTCAGGCTCCGCCGCCTGTGGTGCCTCCTCCATAGCCGATGGCGCCTCCAGCGCTGCCGGGTGGCGCGCCCGGACGCCTCCACTACCATCAGCCTCAAGGCCGACAATGTCGGCTCACGGCGGGGTATCGCCCCCCACCTCCACGACCTCCTGGTCGAGGAGCACCACCTCGGGCTGGCCCCCACGGCCGCGCTCTCTCACCGACGACGGTTCAAAAACCATCGCCTCCACCACCATGCCCTTCGGCATCTTGCGCCAGGCCGGCTCCGCGCCGCCTCGGGCCCACGCCGCCGCTGCGTAGGTCCAAGCCCGGACCGACGCCGCCTCCAGCCCGCCCGGCGGTTCTGCCACGCCCGAGCCAAGGCCTCGCTGCCGTCCGGTTCAGGGCGAGGTCTCGAGTCGCTTTGCCCTCCTCCCGCTGCCAGACCGGCGAGGTCGGACCAGCCTCTGCGAACGCTGGTCCCTTGGTGCTCAAGGCCTCCGCCGCCACTCTCGCCAGCCGCGATCGGCGACCAAGACGAAGGCAAAATATGCAAAAGACAGAAATCTAGGCGCAGCGGGCGAATCAGAGCTTACCCGTCAAGACTGACCGGATCGGCTTCGCGCGCTTCTTCTTGGCCGGCCTTCCGGGCTCGGCCGGGTCCGCTGCGCACTTTGATCCGCGGGGCCGCGGTGCGACGCTATCCTTGCCATGCGGGCGGCTCGGCGCCGCCCCATGCGAGGGCCCGGCTCCTCCTCCAGCGCCGCCTCGCCTAACGCCTGCACTAAGCAACCGGCCAAGATCGCCTTCATGACGCGGGCAACAAATCAAGACAAAATGAAGAAGAGAAAGACTCGAAGCTTACCGGCTTGGTGCATAGCGCCGGCGTCGGACTCGGCCACCTCCTCGCCGCCTTGGGCCGCGGGTTCCTCTGGTGCCACCGGCGCCACCTGTAGCGGCGCCCGGGCGTAAGGATGCCAGCTCGCATTTAGAAGAACCGCCCGCGATGCATCGGGACGAACAAGAAGATGTGTGACGGCAAAGTAAGGAGACTAGGTGCTCACCTGCGGCGCCGGGTTCGCCTAGCTATACGGTGCCTTGCCGAATCGCCAATCCTCTCCAAGGTTGGCCCTGGAGATGGCGTTGACGGCGACGCGCTCGCTTCCCTGATACAGCCGCGTCGACCCCATTCGGTTGGGGTCCTGCAGGCCGATCATCTCGCCGGCGAGGCAGAGCGCCTATGAAGCGGAGGACCCGGCGGGTGATGAACGCGGGCGAGAAGATCCGTGCGGTGAGCCCCTCCTGCGTCCTCATCATCATCACCCACTCGCAGAGGCCGACGATCTCCGACGGGCGCCGGGCGAGTAGCCCCAGCTCGTCTTCGCCACGTGGCGCGCCATGGCGAAAGGGGGAAGATTGATGTGGTCCGCGCCAAGATTGCGGGCGTAGAAGAAAGAATTCTGCCACTTCTTGGCAGAATCCTCGAGCAGAATCTTGGGGAAGTCTGCCCTCGACCGCTTGGAGATGACGACGGCGCCGCAGTCGGCGAACTCCCCGGCCGACGGGCCCTGCTGCTTCAAGGAGAAGAAGCGCGCCTAGAGGTCGATCATCGGCTCGACCCCCAGGTGCCCCTCGCACAGGGTCATGAAGCCGGAGAGTTGGACGATGGCGCCGGTGCCGAGATGGTGCGGTTGAAGCCCGAAGAACTCCAGAAAGGCGCGGAAAGAAGGCGCTCGCCGGCAGCCCGAGCCCGCGCTCGAAGTGGGTAAGGAAGACGACACGCTCCTTCCCCTCGGGTCGGGGCCTTTGCTCGCCACGCGACAGGCGGACTCCAACGCCCGTCTCCCGCGGCAAGCGCCGTGAAGCTCGAAGCTATGTGATGTTGTCATCGGTGACATTGGAACCCATCCAAGAGCCCGATGGCAGCGCCATGGATGGAAGTGGAAGGAAGAAGGACGACAGAGAAGAGTTTCGCCGGGCTGCAGCTTGCAAGGCCAAGAGTAAGGAGCAGGGCGAGAGCAGGGGACAGAGGGCGCGAGCGAGAATAATGCCCGCCGCCCTTGCCCCCTCGGTTTATAAGCCCCAGGTTCAAACGTGGGGAAGTGGGATCGTCTGCGACGCGTCTGCTCCACTACCCCGCAATAAGTGCGACGTACACACGCACTAATCGCTGCTGGAAGTGCAACCGCCCCCGTGACGCCGCAATAAATCCGCTTAGCGTGGCCAAAGGCGCTGCGACGGCGGGCTCCCCCCGCCGTCCGTCTGTCCGCCACGCTGCGGCTGTCAGGCCCCTCCGGCTTCCAAGCTCCACGTGGCGCCAGCGCGAAGCCTGAAGGATCGCCTCAAGATTCGGCGGACTCCTCGGTTCCCGCCACGACCGGGACGCCGCGATCCGGTTTCCGGGAAAACTGGCACACAGTGGGTGTTGCCGGACCCGGCGTTCGCAGACTCCGCCTTACTCAAGGGGGAAGCGGCGAAGGCCCACTCATCCGAAGACGGCGGACCTTCACAGCTTCGGGACTCTTGCCGGGGATGAACCCCGGCAGTAACGGAACCCGGATCTATTTCAAAACAGCGGGGCCCAGATCGTCAAGAACCGAAGATGCCAGCCGGGTCGCCGACCCGGCAAGGCGCCAAGAACCCGCCAAGACCTCGACCGGCAAGGTATCGCCAACCCGCCGCAGCGCGGCTGACGCAAGGCAACTCGACCCGGCGCAGCCTTGGCTTCCCCAGTAAGCCAACTCACCGGTGGCATCCACGGCAACCCAGCCACGGGTCAGCTCCCGTCCCATCCAGGCCGTAGGATGGGACGAGACCTCGGTCACTGATGACCAAGACTACAGTGCCCCCGCCCATGCCCGTGGTTAGCCGTGAGCGTGGCAACAAAGGTTCTTACCTACCACGACTGTGGCTCAGACGGCAACAATGTTCCCGCCTCATCACCGATGATGGCAAAGAAGCGGAGGCCTGGCAGAGAACATTGTGCACGACTCGACCCAGCCACGCCCTGACGATCGACAAGACGGCGCACAGTCCCCCTAGGCACGTGGGGCCCGCACCTAGGGGAACCCGGCGAACCACAAGCCCCCAAGCGGGACCCAGCCCAGCATCCCGGACACCGACTATACGGGCCCACCGACTCGGCATATTACCATTGTAACCCTGGGTGGGTTGGTCTATAAAACCCTCCCATGAGTCCGCGCCAGACGAGGGACAAGATAGAGAGAGAACACAAGATATTCAACAGAAACATAGCGACACCAAGGAGGAGGAGCAGCCGGAGCCTTGGCCAGCCTCCTTCTTCCTCAAATAGCTCCAGGAGCAACATTGTACTATCAACCATCCAACTAAACTCGGCAGGACTAGGTGTGTTATCTTTCCGGAGAGCCCCGAACCTGGGTATGTCCGGCGTCCCGCGCCCGCGCATATCAACCTCACCTCCGAAGCTAACCAGGGCCCTCGAGCCTCCTCCTCTCTTTAGCCATCCCTTGGCATCTGGCGTGTGCCCACCACGACAAGTACTCTGTAGCCTGTGGCGTTGCACTTATGGACTTCACTCCATTATCGTCTCTATAAAAGAAATTCCTCTTGACGTGATTTTTTTTGAAACGGAGGCAAAAGCTTTGCCTCATCTCATTCATAAAGAAGGAACTACTAACAAAGTTTGACGAGATCCATTACACCTCCACAAATGGAAGCGAAAAGCCTAGTCTCGCTGTTTCAAATAACTCAAATGTTCTCGCTTCAGAATCGTCGCTGATAAACAGGCTGCTAGTGTGTGCGTGAGAGGAGCGGCTGAGTAGGCCATCTACGCGCTTGAATAGAGCACTGAGAGTACCCACTACGCAGATGTACTTTCCCTGCATTGATAGTACAGCGATGGTTCTAGAGAACAAAGATTACCCTCCACTTCCAACTGTAGCTCCTTGGCCCTGAGATTAAGAGTTCAAAACTGGTGCACTATACTAGAAGCACAGTACAACGCACTACTATTTGAGAAAGTAGTACTAGTACTGCTACAGTAGGAGTACGTAGTAAATAATAGCCCCACCCCTTCGCTAAGGAACGATCGAGGACCTATAGTTGGAAGGGACGAGGCCCTGCGGTTACAGCGCTCTTATCTCCTCCTCGTCAGTTCCCCTCCCCCCGAAGAGAAGGCAGTTCGTCGCTGCTCCCATGGTTGCCAAGCGGTTCTCCTCCTCGTCGGGGCTGGGAGACCTTGGACGACAATCCTCTGGGAGAAATCGCACGCCGCTCGACGCCCTTACCACCGCAAGACTCAAAGTGCTTCCTGCACCAACTTTTTCAAGACGATGCTTAAACAGGCTTGGGAAAAGGCCATGCTTGTTGGTCTTCCATGCGCCCCTCAAGGAGAAGGTTCTTCTATGGGACAATCCTTCGAACAGTCCACCGCTCCCTGGCCATGGTTGCACGTTGACTCCGCTAGAGTTGCCGATGTTGAGAGGTAGTCGGATTTTGTCCGATGAGCAGGTCAGTCATTGATATGTCTCCATTGTATCTACTTTTCCAAACACTTTTGCCCTTGTTTTGGACTCTAACTTGCATGATTTGAATGGAACTAACCCGGACTGACGTTGTTTTCAGCAGAATTGCCATGGTGTTATTTTTGTGCAGAAATAAAAGTTCTCAGAATGACCTGAAACTCCATGGAGAATATTTTTGTAATTAATGAAAAATACTGGCGAAAGAATCAAGACCGGGGGCCCACACCTTGTCCACGAGGGTGGGGGCGCTCGTACCCCCTGGGCACGCCCCCTGTCTCATGGGCCCCCTGAGGCTCCATCGACCTCAACTCCAACTCCATATATTCACGTTCGGGGAAAAAATCAGAGAGAAGGATTCATCGCGTTTTATGATACGGAGCTGCCGCCAAGCCCTAATCTCTCTCGGGAGGGCTGATCTGGAGTCCGTTCGGGGCTCCTGAGAGGGGAATCCATCGCCGTCGTCATCATCAACCTTCCTCCACCACCAATTTCATGATGCTCACCGCCGTGCGTGAGTAATTCCATCGTAGGCTTGCTGGACGGTGATGGGTTGGATGAGATCTATCATGTAATCGAGTTAGTTTTGTTAGGGTTTGATCCCTAGTATCCATTATGTTATGAGATTGATGTTGCTATGACTTTGCTATGCTTAATGCTTGTCACTAGGGCCCGAGTGCCATGATTTCAGATCTGAACCTATTATGTTTTCATGAATATATGTGAGTTATTGATCCTATCTTGCAAGTCAATAGTCACCTACTATGTGTTATGATCCGGTAACCCCGAAGTGACAATAATCGAGACCACTCCCGGTGATGACCGTAGTTTGAGGAGTTCATGTATTCACTAAGTGTTAATGCTTTGGTCGGGTACTCTATTAAAAGAAGGCCTTAATATACCTTAGTTTCCAATAGGACCCCGCTGCCACAGGATGGTAGGACAAAAGATGTCATGCAAGTTCTTTTCCATAAGCATGTATGACTATATTCGGAATACATGCCTACATTACATTGATGAACTGGAGCTAGTTTTGTGTCACCCTATGTTATAACTATTGCATGAAGAATCGCAGCCGACATAATTATCCATCACTGATCCAATGCCTACGAGCTTTTCACATATTGATCTTTGCTTAGTTACTTTTCTGTTGCCACTATTACAATTACTACAAAGCTGCTACTGTTACTTTTGCCCTTTATATCAAGTATTTCCATACTACTTTGCTACTAAATACTTTGCTGCAGATATTAAGTCTTACAGGTGTGGTTGAATTGACAACTCAACTGCTAATACTTGAGAATATTCTTTGGCTCCCCTTGTGTCGAATCAATAAATTTGGGTTGAATACTCTACCCTTGAAAACTGTTGCGATCCCCTATACTTGTGGGTTATCAGTCATGGAGTTTGATCATGTAGTACTTAGTTATTCCATTTCCATCCCGTAATTTCTCGCTGCCCACCGTCTTATATATAGGTCTGGGTCGGTGCCAACGAAGATTGGCTTGCATACCTCCAGCCGGATACCACCATCATTTTTCACAACATCCACATCAGTGCGGCCGTTCCCGTAGACCCCTTCTCAACCATTGGGATCGGCCTTCCGGACTGGATGGGCTTGAATACGTATGATGATGCCTACATGAGATTGAAGAAGATAGCAATTGTGGACCTGCCGACAAAGCGACGCGGCTACGACGATTACTATCTCATCGTGGTGTTCGACATAAGGATTGCCATCAATGCAAGAGGCGGTAACGGCAGAGGCTGGCGCATGTTGGCCGTGGCAGATTTGTACCCCTACACGTTTGAAGACGCCATGCGCCATCTAGGCCGCATCTTCGCGGTGACAAGCCAGGGGACTTGTTTCATCTGGTTGCCATCCTACAGTACAGGAGATTACAAACGGAATGCACAAACCATCATTTGCATCCCTATCGGTACTCCACTACTTTGCAGGGACCAGTCATCCCCCGATCAAAATATTGCCGATCCTGGATGTGCATTTGCATCCGTGATTCGGTCTAACCTGGAACCTTGTAGCTGACTTTGGCATATTGGGATCAACTATCTTAGCAGTCGTTACCCATGGTACCACTGATGTGCAACATGGTCACACAATCTACCACGATCGGACCGTCACCATCTACCCAGGTATTCCATTTAGTATTATATTTTTAACCCTCTCGCCTTCTCTTTCGTTGTTGTACTACTTACTAGTACTAGTAGGAGTACTTTTTACCATGGAGGACGCCAGATAGCTAGATAGGCCCTTGAAGACTTGAACCCACTAGCTGCCACCATTTTTGTTTTCCATTTCTTACTATCTCATCCATGTAGCCAAGAGTGGCTATATATAATAAGCCGGTTATTTTACTTCCTCTATACTAGAGTAGTACTATTTGCTGCACAGTATTACTGACCGCCATATTTGAGCACAACATTATTATGCATGGACCTTGACTGTGTATGTCACCATGTGTCTAGATCTGAGATGCTGTGTGTATCAGATGAACGGCGTCGAGTTCGACCCCCGTGATGCTACGTGGGTGCCGAGGAACACTCTTGGAGAGTACTCGCTTTTCATTGGGGACAGCTACCCCATTGTGAAGCAGATGCCACCTTCCGTGCACGACACCGAAAGCCTACCGTTCATGAAGCATGGTTGTGCCTTTAGTGCACACCGCTGGATGAACGATATGCTGGGACACGCTATCCCTGATTTATGCCGCTTCATCTTGGATGAGTCTCCATCGTGTGGAACCGGACTAGAAAGCTGTGACAATGATTCCCGTTGCCCACCGCTATGGATCGTGCCATCCATGAAGAACACCTGGGACTGGAACCTGGAGGAGGACATGTAGCCCATCTATAACGTGTAAGTGGGGTATGGTAAATTGTGAACGGTAGCGCTGTGAATATATGTAGACTAGTCGTGCACAAATTTATCACATGAATTGGAGATGAACTTGTGTGGCATACTGGTATTTTTCCTTTAGAATTTATTACTAGTAAATGTGTTATGTGTACGTGCAACTTGTGTGGTTGTTGCACGGGATACAACACACTCATTGAGAAAAAAAGGCGGCACAACTTTGGATATAGGTGACGTGGCGACATCATATAGTAGCATCATTTGCTATAGTTGTAATACTCCTACTAGGACGACAACTCCTATAAAACCTTGCGCTTGGCTCTTTGCCTCTTCGGGAGGTTCAATAGTTCATACTCGTGTGAACCTTGCACTTGGCTCTTCGCCTCTTCGGAAGGTCCAACAATGATGATACTATAGTACAATATGCTTCTGGCAATCTGGCACCGATTGAACTGCTGCATGTCCATCGCGAGGGCGAGGGCGAGCGAGAGGGAGGGGGCGCTGTAGTCAAAACCCTCTCCTCGTCCTGCGAGCCATCAAGGCTGCATGCAGGGAGAGGCGAGTAAGCAAGCTTCTCCTCGCTCGGGCGAGTTGACGGGACACATCAAAGCGGTACAAGTACTAGTCCTTTACGGTTAAATATGGCTTAATTTGAAACGAGAAAATACACCTTTGGCGGTCAACGTATGTAACAATACGCTCTTTACGGTCACTATATATAGTTTTGCGGTGATTATACGATCACTAGCTCATCAGAGCACCGTATTGCACCCTACCGACCGCCACATAGTCGACGTGGCACTTTGTTGATCGTTAAATTGTCACTTGGTTTCGGGTCCCACACATCGGTTGGCAAGGAGCAAAGAAATCAGTTGAACAAAACTTTACGCAGCGCCGACAGAGTCCAACCCTTGCGCGTGAACCACCTCGACCGTGTATGTGAGTGCATGCACGTGTACTCCTCGCCTTCCAAAGAAGAGTGTACATCGGCTAAAAAACAAAGAGTGTACATCTACACTTCCAATGTATTTAGCCTTTAATGTAAAATCGATATTGATTGACTAATGCACCAACTTGTGATCTAGCTACAGGCTACATGTCTATCCTTAATTACAGCATGCAACAACCTTCATTTAATCTTCTTCTCTCAATGGTCGCATGCACACATAAATCTGCTACTTTTGGGCGTTAATTATGCCCTGGTCAATGTGTAAATCTCTAAATGTATAGTCTTTCACGGACGTAGGGAGTAGGTTGAGCACTTGAGTGTGAGCGTGTGTGTTGCGTCAGGTCTGTGTGCCGCATGATGGGTGCGTGAGTGTTGCATGCGCCCATGTGTACGTGTGAGTGTTGCATGTTGCATGCATGCATGCATGCATGAGGCTTTACTCCCTCCCATTGACATGTTCATATTTCAAGCTTCCTCTGTTCCCTCCATATTGTGATACTCCCTATGTTCCCAAATACGGAGTAAAAGCCTCCCTCTGTTCCCATGGAGTATTTGTCTCTCTAGAGATTTCAACAAGTGACTACGTACAGAGCGAAATGAGTGAATCTACACTCTAAAATATGTCTACATCCGTATGTTGTATTCCATTTGAATGTCTAAAAAGACAATATTTAGGAATGGAGGGAGTAGCAAATAAACATTAAGTTCTCTTGTTTTTTCCTCCTTGGTCATGGTGCACAACCAAAGATGACTCACCTGGATGGAGGGAGTAGATGGTCAAAGTTTGACACAAAATTAATGCATTGGTAAACATAACTTTTTGTGGAAAATAAGTGCATTAATTGAGTGTTTTTGCAAACTACAAAAATTATTCCACCACTCATAATCTACCTTGGTTGATGAGATTTTTGAATTGAGCCCTATAAACCGGAAAGGAGGTAGTACTAGTACTCCTACATTATTGGCGCCGGGTGCCTTGGCCAATGTTTCATCTTGTTGGACAAGATGCATCGATGCTTACATGGGGTGCTAAGCACATTAAAAACTTTAGCAACTAAAGCTCCCAATGCTTACATGTACATGTGCTTAACTTGTTGGTGCTAAGCATCCTTTATTTAATGATTTGTAACTAAAGTTCTTCATGCATTGATGTGATTCTTCCATTTAAGTCTTTTGTCTAGGTTCTCACGCTTAGTACTGGGGTCACCACACTTATCTCTTCTCTTAATTACCTTGCCACATCAGACTTTTTGTCTACATGGCAGCCTTAGCACCTGTACAAGGCGGAGCATTGGGAGGGGCCCGAGAGTACAGGCATAGGGATACTGTAGATAGGAAGTCTTCGCGATCCATTATTCCCCATCTTGGTCAGAGAGAACTATTCAACTAGTCCTCGCAGTGAAGTGACAATACACGCTGCAGCAGATGGCACATTTGATTAATAAGCTGAACCATCGTGTTGGTGTTACTAAATCAGCCTTACCCAGTACCGCCATCATGTTTGCCAGTGAAGCACGCTTCCGCAAATACGACTACGCACCTCTCTCCTGCATTACCTGACATATGGGCCCTCTTGAGGTAGACCCACATGTCATCGACGTAACTATTTACACTCTGAAGGACGGTATATCTTGGTAGTAGTACTAGTAGAATTGAGATTTAATGCACTTTCTTCCCCATCTTGCATGCTTCTTCCTCCTCTCTTCTTCTTCCTCCTTTCTTCCCCATCGTCGGCCACACACCATTTCCCCCCGCTCACTACTCGCCCGCCTGCGCCATCTTCCTTGGTAGCTCGCGCGTACCATATCCCCCCGCTCACTGCTCGGCCACACACGCCATCTTCTTCGCTCGCCCGCCCGGATCCACTTCCCCGCTAGCTCGCAGGCACCGAAAACCCCAGTCACTCAGCGCCCTAAAAAACCCTATGGCAGAACCGACTGTCACACAGCGCCACGATTGGAATTCCCCCCCCCCCCCCCAATGTTCTCTTGGAGCAGATCTGTAATCATATGGACCTGCCAAGACCGTCCGTCTGCCGCAAGATGCTCGATGTCTTTGTACCGCTTACTGCTCGCAAGAACCGCCGGCTCTTTTCAAGACACCCTACTTGTCGATGCCCGATCCTCGCAGTGGCCCAGCCACCGACTTGACGATCCTACGGAGGTTGTCGTGGTGCCCTCAACATGCTACCACTACCCGTCCACCGCCCTTCATGCGCGGCCACTCATCGGGCGGGCATGAAGGCCAACTGGATCGTCCTCATCCACCTATCCGGTAGTCTATGGCGTCTCGTGGATATCTACACCCAGCGAGAGATCACCCTTCCATCATTGGATACCGCTGCCATCGAGCCTCGTGGCCCGCAGGACACTCCTGCCTACTACGCATGAGACGCGTCGAGCTTTTGGCTCGACCTCTATTTGCTGAAGGTTATAATCTGCGAAGTGCCCACACCATCACATGACTACATGGATTACAAGCTCATTGTCGTGTTCAACATGGGATTAATCTATCTGGAATCCGGTCGCCATACATGGTTGTGGCTCATCGTCGATCCTCTTCACCCAACATTTCTGTCTGATGCTATAGTGCATGATGGCATCGTTTATGCGGTCGACGCACAGATTGGCTGCCTATACTGGTGGAATCTATCGTCGTGTAATTGTTCTATCTCATCTCATCTTTACCTTAAGAATACGACTGCCTGTTCATTGTTATAAATTTAGAATATATAGTATGTCTATAACCACATCATTGCTATATGTTCCTCTCATTTCCTAGATTTTTATGACCACACACGTTATTGTTAGAGTTGATATGAGAACAAATTGGCATCTAATGATTGTTAGAATAGATATTATGAGTATAACCTCATGATTGCTATATGTTAACTCTCATTTCCGTGATTTTTATAACAACGCATGTTATTGCTTAGAGTTGATATGAGAATGTAGTAAGTGCTATGGTAGAATATGAGTAGGCCCTGTCATATCTGTTTTCCTCTCATTGTTACATGATGTTTGAACCATGATATATTGCTAGACTACCAATGTGCCCGGGCGTTGCAACAGATCCAAAATAGAATAATACATGTTCACAAACTTGAAAGAAAAACATTATAGTTTGGTGTATATATCACTAAAAATATACTCGTATTAGGTTTCACTCAAAATATATTCCTTGTGGCTGTTTTGATGAGGTGGGGGAGGGATGTGGTTGGTTTCAAGATACTAAGGGGTTCCTACAAATTGGAGCAGAGGAGTGGGGTCTTGTTGCAAAAATGCCACGACTTACATCATAGTTGTTAGATGTCGATCTGATAGTCAGAAATGACGGATGGCAGACACACCATCATCACCAACTGAGTATTTTATAGGAGTAGAGAATATGAAAGCCATTGGCTTATTTTTTTTAACTTGGGGTATGATTATGACCACGGCATTGCAATTCTCTGTCTATGATATGTGTCACTATTATAATAATCTTAATTCCACACATAATCTTAACATGATTGTTTATTTTTGTCCTTTTGGTCTCCAATTTGAATTGTTGTAGCAGACGCAAATGCGCTGGCCTTCATGATTCCAGGGCCCGGAATCATACCAGCCGATGGGTGGTGGTTTATAGATGCTCATTTGCACGTACTAAATTGACCAAACCATTTCATCAAACCACATGCAGTACAATGCCTGGGGCATTCGTGACATTGATGGCTATGGCTGCTTCGTGTTCAAGAAAGATCCCAGCTCTGTTGGGCCAAGCGTATTGAACTAGAGGCGGGTTTGCAGCCTCGGCAACCATTCCATGTTCCTCGGGCTCAATTATCCGATCATCCAACCAATCATCGGTCATATCACCGGCGATGATTACCGTGCTATGCAACTTCCATTCGCCAGGGGAACTGTGTTTACACATCATACCATGGGTTTAATGAATCACCATATCCAGAGATTCATCGACACAACTTGTTGCCAGATAATCTTCAGTGTGTGAAAGGCATCAAGCTTCCATGCGATGGATGGCTTTTGCAAACCCGACAGGCGGCGATGTGGTTCATGCCAACAGCAAATATGCACAACTTGATTCGTACTGATATCCAGACTGAGCCATGTATCCCGCCTTTGTAGCATGACCCTCTTTTGTTGGATATTATGTACTGTTGTTAGTTTGAATCACTCCTCTGGTTTGAAGGATAGATACCTTTCTGGGATCAAGTGCATCCTAACTCACCTGTGTAGGATGTACTGATAATGATGATGGAGATGTTGTGCAGAAGCCATATATATAGAAACACACTATTCTGATCATGGGATCAGAATAATATTCTGATCCACAACCTGACCTGCCCCGCTAGTAGTACGTTGAACTTCCCTGTGAACTAGGTTGAACTTCCGCCAACATTGCCCAACTGGGGCTTGCGATGTATCGTTGGAAAGCTATGGATACCAATATCATGACCCAACTTAAATTTTTAGCAAAATATAAGCGGTTTAAGAGCAGTTTTGAAAACCGTTTTTTCTTCGCACAAAAAACGTGAATCGTATTTTCGATCGAATTTCTGAACCGTTTATCGGAATGAGGCATATAATACGGCGTTGGAAAGCTGCTGCAAAACCGCTCCTTCCACATGTTGAAAGTTTTCTCTAATTCCATATGGTTAAAGAGTAATTTGAAAAAAAGTAAAATTTTGTAAACTGAATAGCTGAGTCCATATTTTTGATGTCATTTCTAAATGGCTAATCCAATTGAGGCATATGATATGACGTTGGAAAACTTATGAAAATGCGCTACTTTTTCATTTTTAAAGTTTTTTCTAATTTGGAATGGTTTAAGAGTAATTTAGAAAAAGGTCCATGTCCTACCGAGTTCGTATTTTCGAGCTAATTTTTTAACCGTGCGTCCGAATGCAGCAAATGATATGGCGTTGGAAAGCTTGAACAAATGCGAAACATTTTGGTATGTATTGTTTCTCCCAATTCTTTAGGGTTTTAAGTCAGTTTCGAAAATGGCAAAAAACTTATTTTCATCATATTTTCTACATACTTTAACCGAAAGGTGCAAATAATATACCGTTGAAAAGCTAAGAAAAATGCGAAACTTTTTCATGTTGACGGTTTTCTCTGATTCCTGGCCGTTTTCAAGTAATTGCAAAAATGGCGAGATCATTCGTTCTGCCTTTATCGCGAAACTGATTCTTCGAAAATGCACCGCGTGAAGAACGTGAACTTCTCGGCACGTGTACTTGAACTTCATTCTGTTTTTTCACGTGCTTTTCTTGCTCGTAGCTCTTCATCCACTGCTCGTAGCTCTCCATCCACTCTCTGGAATTGAGCAAGTGATATACCGATGGAAAGCTATTGTAAACACGCAACTTTTCCGTGTTGATCATTTTTTCATACTCGCGATGATTTTAAAAGTTTTTCATCTCAAATTCATTCACTATAGTAGTCGAACTTCCTGCTGTTTTCACATTGAACTTCTATGATGTATTTTCCTTTTTAATTTTCTCATCCATTTCGTCAGTGTTACACAAATGATACTCTTTTTGTACAAACCTCTCTCATAATATTTTTATTAACTTTCTTCGATCGAGGACTTGAACTTACACAGATGATATTCCTGTCGTTTTGAAGTAAATTAGAGAAATGACGAGATCATGATTTCTGCCTTCATTGCGAATGGAAACGCACTGCATGAAGTAGTTGAACTTCTCGGGTATGTTTGTTTGAACATCACTTTGTTTTTGACGTGCTGTTTTTTGCACTGCGTTAAGTAGTTGAACTTCTGGGGCATGTCTGTTTGAACTTCACTCTGTTTCACTTTTTTTTTCTTGTATGAAATACACACTATGTAGTATGTGAACTTCTGGTTATTATCATTTTGAACTTCTCTCTAGTTTGAGAGAATTATTTTAAAACACAAAAAACAACATTTTTATGTATTTTGGACATCTAAATACATGGTGAACTCTCTCACAAGAATTTTTTGAACTTTTCCTCGCCGAGCACTTGAACTTCAAGCAACCATTTTTTTCGTTTCTGCATTGTTTTTAAGAGTGCAAAAAATGGCGTTGTGTTTTTTATTTTTTGAACAGGTAAATCCTAGATTTTAATAAACTCTGAACTTCTCTGTTATTTCAATTTGAACTTCACCTTTTTATGTTTTGAGTAAAGAATTGTATTTGATTTTATACGTAAAAAATGAACATGTAAATACAAGGTGAACCTCTCCCCCTAGATTTTTTTTACTTTCCCGAACAAAGCACTTGAACTTCTGTCAACAAACCTTTTAAGATTTTATTTTTCTATACTTTTATTCTCACATGAAATGCATTCTTTTGCAGTACTTGAACTTCTCATTGTTTTCACTATGAACTTCTGTGGCATTTTTGTGTATAGGTCGGCTTACACGTAATTGAAGGTCGGACGTCATTTTTTCCCATTTTAAAACATGTAATTGGAGGTCGGACGCCCCATAGTATAAATTCTGAACCGTGCACGGAGGTGCACGTGAACTTCCTGCAAAAAATCTGATTTTTTATATACTTCGAACTTCTCTATTATTTTTAATTTGAACTTCTTTAGTCTTATTCTTAGAAAGAAAAAAAATATGTTTTTGGATAAGCATCAAACATTTTTAATTTTAACTTCATACTTTTATTTTTCCTAGAAATTAAAAGAATTTGAGTGTTCCATGTACATCAAAACTACACCTTTTTTAATTTGAATTTCTTATTTTTTATTTGGTAACAAGAAAAAACTAAGTTTTTTATAAATGTGGAACTGCTCTATTTTTGTAATTTGGACCTCTTGGTATATTTCTTTTAGGAATGAAAAAATCCTAGTTTCGTAATAAATATTGAAACCAGTCTATTATTTAAATTTGAACTTCTAGATTTTTTATATTTAGAAATGGTGAAAATCGTTTTTATGAATATTGAACTACTCCTTTTTTTAATTTGAAATTCTTGGTTTTATTTATAGAAACAAAAAACTGTTTTCTTATAAAAATCGGACTACTATATTAATTTAATTTGAACTTCATGGTTCTTTTACAAAATGCATAAACTATATTCCCCTTTTTATTTAAAATTTGTTTTTGTGTTCGAGAACAAAGAGAACATTCTTTTTCTTGTTAATTTTTTTGAAGTGAATTTGTAGACTTAAATTTTGTTTGTGGTCTTTTTAAATTTGTTTCTTACTTCAAGTTCTAAAAAATTGCAAATCTCTCATGTTTTTCATTACATGTTTAAATTATTTGAACTTCTTAGATACACACAACACACTTGACCTTCTTGAACACCTCATCTTGACCTTCAAAAATAAAAATTTAAGCACATCAGTACAAGAGAAAACAGAGCATTCTCTCAGATCCAGCTTTTTGGATGGCAACACGAGTGCGAGGCTCGTCGGTACATGTGCAATGGGCATCGGTCGGTGGTAGTAGCGTATATGTGAGAGAAAATAATGATCTTGCCACGCGTGATGGACAGAACCTCTTCAACACCAGAATCTGAACTTCAAAAACACAAAATAGAAAATAGCGTGCACAACTCAACAATCCAAAAATAAAATTCTTGTTTTTCCAGAAGGAGTTCATTTTTTTTGCAGGACTCCTCTCGGCATATCAATTCGAACTTCAGCTAAAAACAGTGGGCTGGGGTGTGCTTGTCGTCCTCTCTGCCATCTACTGTATGTGAAAGAAGGGTCGAGGGGTTGCCACAGTGCCGATGCACCGGTGGTCGGAGAAGCTCAGTATGGCGAATCTAACCTCACCGGATCCGCAGCCTCGAGGTGTGGAGCGTGGTGGCCTCGGCGGGCGCCAACATGTGGGAGAGAGGAGGCCGGGCGGCGTGTGGAGTCGCGGAGCGGCGGGTGAGACGTGCAGGCTTGGGGGGACAGGGGACGGCGGCGGGGCACGGATGCAGGGCATCGCGTTCGGAGGAGCCACCGGCCGCCGGCGATGTTTGTTGGGAAGAAGATGGAAGCCCGGGGGTGGGTGGCGGAGGAAGAAGGTGGACGCGGGGGGTGGTTGGGAAGGTCGAGGCAGCCGCGAGATCCGGAAGCGCGCGGCGGCGGGTGGATCCGGTTAGCGGGCGCGACGGCGGTGGTCTCCGGGGAGGGGAGCGACGGCGTGGGGACCGGGGAGAGGCGCGAAAGCGGCGTGGGGATCGGGGAGGGATCAGGCGGCGGGATCCGGGATGCAGTGGCGGTTGCAGGTGGAGTGCGGGAGACGTGGGGAGAAGTGGTGTTCTTTTTCTGTTTTATCGCTGGCCTAGCCGCACTGGTTCGGGAACATCCTCGCGCGCCCTATAGGGCCGACCGATTTGAATAACTATTCTGATCCTGGGATCAGAATAGTGCTACTAATATATATATATATATATATATATATATATATATATATATATATATATAGTGTGGGTCTATTATGATAACACCCTTAAGAGTCTTATTCTGCACACCGAATCGCTTATTCTGCTAACAGTTCCGTACTGCAACAAAACCCAATCGAACCGCGAGGCAACAAAAAATAAATTAACCCCACCTCGCTACTACTACCACCTACCACCATCGTCTCAACCCACCCCCGCACTACTCCCCCTGGTCACGGGGCTCCCCCACCTCCCGACCCAGCCCCGGCCACCAACCACCCCACGCCGCCACCACGGCCACCACCCCGGCCGCCGCCCACTTCCTCCACACTTTCTTCTTCGGCCACTGTTGCCAAGCCACGCCCACCCCCTACTACTACCTTCTTTCCCCTCCCCGTCGTCGCCAGATCCGCTCCTCCCCGGCCGCTGGTGCCGCGCCGCACCTCCCCAGGCCCCCGCCGAGCCGCCCCACCCTAGGCCCCTCTCGTGCCGCCCCTCTGCAATCCGCCGCCGCCCCACCCCTCCCGAGGCCCCCGCCGAGCCGCCGCCGCTCCACCCCTCCTCCAAGCCACCACCGTGCCGCCTCTCTACAAGTCGCCGCCGCGCCACCCCTCCTGAGGCCCCCACCAACAAGTCCTCGCATGCCTCCCACAGCTCCCCCTGCCAGCTCCACCCGACCCGGTGCTGCTCGGCCGCTCTCCGCCATCCGCGGGCGAGCCCAGTAACCGGATCCGGAGATCTTCCAGCTGGGCCGCCATGCCATGCGCCACCGCCAGAGTTCTAGCCCCGCCTGACGGCGCTGGTGGTACATGTATGCATGGTCTGTCAGCCGATTTAATTCTAACGGTCCACCATTGCAGCTCGTGCGGATCAACTCTGCACTTTGCATCAGTCCCCGACGACCGACGGTTAATGATGGTTAAATTGATGCAATGCGGTTGACACACTAACAAATTTAAGGAATTTTTGGCATTTTCAGATTTCGCTTGGGCACAAAAATGGAGTTCGCCTGGTCTTTGGTGCACTGCAAGGCGCTGCTGTGTCAGCATCTGGCGCTCACGGATCTGGCGTGCAAGGCAAAGGCACCCGGACCCATTGCTTCAGCGTTGTGATGTTCTCAGACACGCTGCTGCAGCTCGCCTCTTGCAGCGTGCAGTTTTATTTTGCCAACAGGGAATTTGATGGCCGAGCACCCCACGTGCTCATCTTTTTGCATGCGGTTCCCTTTGTGCTATAAGTTGGTTTCACTTTTGTATATGCGTAACAAAGAAGCATCGTCAAAAAAGAACAAAAGAAGCATCATGTGCGTGGAGTTCCTTTTGTATATGCTTGCAATGCGGTGTGTATGTGTGCAAGACACCCCATTTTCCGTAAAAACAAATTGTATTGTCGCATGTGGCAGTTTCACTTGTTTTCCGTATGCTTGCAATGCGGTGTATGTATGTTTGCAGTGCACTCCTGTGGTTCCCTTTGTAAAAATATTCTCTTTGAAGTCCACTAGTTTCTGCCCTGTGATTCACTTTTACCAACCGAAAAAATGCAGTTCTCTAGTCTGGGCCACGCGGTTCACTAACTTTGACCAGGAGGTTCACAAATAAGCGTAAAAAGTTAGAAAAAAGAGAAAACTTACGGGGTTCACTTGCCCGTCTGATGCAGTGCGGTTTTCAGTCTTAGCAGTGCGGTTTTCTTCCTCGTCTTCAAAAATTTATGTCCCACAAAAAAAACCATGCAGTTTTCTTGTCCGTCTGATGCAGTGCAGTTTTTCGTCCGATGCAGTGCGGTTTTCAGTCGGATGAAGTACCCACGTCGATTTGGGTGTCGCGAAAAACAGTGTCCGCATTTCGGTAAATTCGAAATTCCTCTTGAACCGTAAGAAATTTGAGAGAGCGTTCTGCATGAAAAAGTTGTGTCTCGTCGATATCTTTCCAACGGCGTATGATTTGAATTATTCCGACCAGCCGCTCAGAAAATTTCATGAAAAACAGCCGCTGCCTCTCAAGTCAGCGACGATTTTCAAAAATTAACTAAAAATTGTAAGGAATCTCAAAATCATTTCAACATATGAAAGTTGCGCCTTGTCCGTAGC
Organism: Aegilops bicornis; assembly: GCA_021605145.1. Taxonomy (NCBI): domain Eukaryota; kingdom Viridiplantae; phylum Streptophyta; class Magnoliopsida; order Poales; family Poaceae; genus Aegilops; species Aegilops bicornis. The sequence continues at coordinate 341,114,139 of CM038675.1, forward strand.
TTTCCAACGGCGTATCATATGTCACGTTTCGACAAACGGTTAGAAAACTGGAGCACAAACAGTACCGAAAATTTCAAAAAATTTGAAAAACAGAGTTCCGCGATTTAGTAAATTTGAAACTGCTCTTAAACCGTAATGAATTAGAGAAAGATTTATATATGAAAAAGATGCGCCTCGACGATATCTATCCAACGGCATATCATTTGCTTCGTTCCGACAAGCGGTTTAGAAAAAACGCGAAAAAACGCTCGCTGCCACTCGTCATCCGCCGCACTATTTTCAAAACTGCTCTTAAACCGTGTGGAATCTCGAAAAGTGGTCAACATGTCGAAGTTGCGCTTAATCCATAGCTTTTCAATGGTATATTACACGCCTCATTCCGATAAACGGTTAAAAAATTAGAGCGAAAACAGTACCGAAAAAATAACGCGTGCAGTTTTTTCCGACGAGAAGTTCACTAGTCTCTATTGAAGTGCTTGTCGTCAAAATGATGCAGTGCGCTTCTGTTGAGCGTGCAGTGCCGAAGTGGTGTGCAGAATAGTTATTCTGCTAATATTAGCAGAATAGTTATTCTGCTAATATATATCAATTAGGCTTCAAGTCTGGACTTGTTGGTGAAAGTGTTGTCCAATGGGAATTATATTTTGTATTACTCATGTAGCCTACAAAGTCTATCGCACAGCCTTGTAACTTCTTACCCCGTTTCTAAATTTGTACTAGTCCTCTATACCGTATATTCCGCTACTCGTACCACTACCTCCCTCCTGGTTTACTGGTCCTCTTCGTAATTTGTGTCAAATTTTGACCATAAATTTCACTAACTAAATGTTAATGCATGTCACAAAAAATTATATCATTTTATTCGTATTTGAACATAGTTTCCAATGGAATAATTTTCGGTGACATGCATTGACATTTTGTTAGTTAAACCTATGGTTAAAATGTGACACTAAATACGATTAGTAACTAGTACAGTAGCAGTACTAGTATACGTTGGTCAAATTATTCATCATGTCCTCACATTGAATTGACGTGACAACACGCTGCGCGTGAGGTGACACAAGAATCCCGGCGGCGTGCTCAGGTATTGTGGACTTCAGATGTGGAGTACTACCACTTATCTGTCGAAATATTTCATCATTCACTTAAAACAGTCGATTTCATCATACATTGAGTACCATATAACTGGAATTAACTGAAGCAACTCCAAGAAGGATTGGTCGGTGCCGCCGGCTGGCATCATGTTCGATCCCACGGATCAGGAGCTGATCGAGCACCTTGAGGACAAAGTGAGTGCTCACAGCGCGAGAACTCACCCTCTCATCGATTTATTCATACCAACCATCGACGGCGAGAACGGCATATGCTACACCCATCCTGAGAAACTTCCAAGTAAGACACCGATCGGCCGTCTGCTTGCACAAACATATTTCTTTGTTTATAGCTCTATTTTTCTTTTTAGACGCAGACCTAGTGAAGCAATTACAATTTGACAGTTAATAAAAAGTGAAACAAGTGACTGCAACATGCCAAAGATGTTATGAAAATGCCAACTACGTACACTAAAACCTGTATTCAACAATACTGCAGGTATCACACTGAGTGGCCTAAGAAGCATTTCTTCCAGCGCAATTCCAGTGCGTTCAAAAGGGGCACGTGAACATGTCGCAAGATACAGTCGGAGTGCGGCATGCACGTGATGTGGCACAAGACCAGCAATACCTTGCCGGTGATGGTCAATGGCTGGCAGACGGGCAGAAAAAAGGTTCTCGTGCTGCACACCAACAAGAACTTCGACCATTCCCGCAAAAGAAAATAAAAAATTAAAAAAAGAACTTCGACCAGCAGAGGACCAACTGGGTGATGCACCAGTACCACCTCGGGGACCTGGAGCAAGAGAAGGAGCGGGAGCTGGTCTTCTGCAAGATTTTCTACCAGACGAACACTAGGGCCAGGACTAAAAATATTATAAGTTAATTTGGTATTGGTACTTGTACTACCTTGTCGTCCGCAAGTTGGTATTGCTGTTAACGATTTTTCGGTATGAACTTGGCATTTGCTTTCAACCATCATGCCGAGGGTCGACGTGGATATAAAGCTGAATCATTTGTTCCGAAACGAATTTTCAGGCAACTGATTTTTATTTGATGGGTAGCATAAGCACCTGCCGTTTGAACTCCCAGTTCTCCAAAATTTTCGAAACAAGTGCATGCACTTATTATCACGATGAAACGACAATATACCTGCTGCATCCCAGTTATCAGTCTATACTTGCAGAATTCTCTCGTTTATTGAGCAGGTATATTGTTTTCTCAGGTTGAGCAAGTTTCAACTGGGCTGTAGACTGCCCAGGCTTGGTTTTGTTTTTAACAGGCCTAGCCCATGACGACAACGGGGCACAAAGATCCAAAGAGGTATTCATCGGCCTCTCGCCCGCCAAATACATTTATATTTTGTCTTACAACATCCGCAAGCAGTTTTTTTTACTGAATCAAACACGCAACCCAGTTCTATTTTCCTCTTGAAACGCCATGTCCTACTTCCGTTTTCTAATATCTACCTATAGTTTTACTAGTTCATATACACATATCATTATATTGAAAATACATAAAGTTTCCTTTTCATATTTACATCCTTATTTTTGTTTTTTTTCCTCCCAAAGACTGATTTTTTACCACCGGTTTTCCTTAAACCAACTCAATTGTCCCACGTCTTGTTTTCTTACAAAAACGAAATGATTTTTTTGGCAAATCAATAAGTTCTTAAAAAATGTTTATCATTTCGGGATTACAACAGTTCGGACTCCACCTAAATATGCAAAATAAGGTTGAACTTTTTGACCGTGGTCCTGGGCAGAAAATGGGTTGTAATAAATTACTTAAGAATTAGCAAATGGGCTGCAAATTATTAAAAAAAATAGCAAATGGGCTCTATGTTGGCTGCCACAGATTTGGAGGCTGATTTGTGGGCCTACTAAGTTCATGTGTACACAAGGTTTCTCAAAAAAAGAAACTTAGTCAGCAGTTGACTCTACCAGCGTCAGACCATTAGATGTCAATCTAATGACAATCATGCTTCTTCGCCTCTCGATCTTCCCGGCCCAAATACCAAACCAAATACCGACGGAACCGCCTCGCTCCCGCCTCCGTGGCCGATCAGGTGTCGCCGAAAGCAGCCTCACGGCCGCACCATACTCGCATCCCTGGCATGGCTATCCCTCTACTCACCCACACCTCCTATTATTTTCCGGCGACGGCAGTCGAACCAGTCAACCCTCGTACTCCCCATCATGTGGGCAGCCACTGTCGTGTCTTCCCCGGCTCTGTGTCGTTCCGTTCGTAGGCCTCGCCGTCGTCCACCGCCCTGGTGCTCTCGACGCGGCGTGGTCAATGTGGTCAACGAACAACATCCATCGGAAGTGGACTGTACGTGGAGAGGCTGACGGCTGGGTCCACGGCCGCACACAAGGAAATGCCTCCTTATTATGTGCAAATAATGATTCCTCCACCTGACATCTGGGACCAACCGAAGGGGCCTCTGTGTTTCGCGAGAAAAACGTTCCCGCTGCTGACAGCTCGGACCCACCAGCTATATCTTTGCACGCAAGGAAGTGCTTCCTTATTACGCACAAAAAAATGAATACTCCCCCTGCTAGCTGGGACCCACCATATGGGAGGCTGACTTGTGGGCCTACTAAGTTGACGCGGACTGAGGGCATTGTTAACTTAGTCAATATGAACGATTCTAGCTCCAGTGACCGTACGATGTCCATCCAACGTCCGTAGTGCTTCTTCAACCTCTGGTCTTCTTGCTCCAGCCGCCCAAATCAACGCCGGTCATGCCGCGTGCTCCTGCCTCCCGTGGCCGGCTATGATGCCGTGGAGGCCTCACCTCCCCCTACTACTCCCACCGCTGGTCAGGCCATCCCTCTACTCACCCGCACCCCCTGTTATTCTGCAGCGACGGCAGCCTCACACCGCAGCCGAACCTGTGAACCCTCGTACTCCTCTCTTCGTGGGCATCCACTGCCGCATCTTCCCCGGCTCTGTGTCGTCCCCTTCCTAGGCCTCGCCGTCGTCCACCGCCCTAGTTCTCTTGGCACGGCGTGGTCAACATGGTCAAGGAACGACTTCCATCAGAAGAGTATTGTACGTGGAGAGGCTGACAACTGGGTGATAACCCACAAGTATAGGGGATCAATTGTAGCCTCTTTCGATAAGTAAGAGTGTCGAACCCAACGAGGAGCTAAAGGTAGAACAAATATTCCCTCAAGTTCTATCGACCACCGATACAACTCTACGCACGCTTAACGTTCGCTTTACCTAGAACAAGTATGAAACTAGAAGTACTTTGTAGCTGTTTTTGGATTGGTTTGCAAGATAATAAAGAGCGCGTAAATAAAAAGTAGGGGTTGTTTAGATAAAGAAACAATAAAGTTAGTATAGCGAGTGTGGAAAAGTGGTGGTAGGAGTTGTGAAATTGTCCCTAAACAATTGACTACTTTACTAGACCGATAGCAAGTTTTATGTGGGAGAGGCCACTGCTAGCATGTCATCCCTGACTTGGAATTCTATGCACTTATGATTGGAACTATTAGCAAGCATCTGCAACTAGTAACGTTCATTAAGGTAAAACCCAACCATAGCATTAAGATATATTGGTCCCCCTTCAATCCCGTATGCATCAATTTCTATGCTAGGTTGAAGCTTTTGTCACTCTTGCCCTCCAATACATAGTCTTATCAACATACAAATAACCCTATGGTGTGATCCACGCGCGCACTCATATTATGGGCACCAAAGGACAACAACATAACCACAAGTAAATTAAACCAATCATAGCAATTCACCAATTACCAATAGGACAACAAAAATCTACTCAGACATCATAGGATGGCAACACATCATTGGATAATAATATGAAGCATAAAGCACCATGTTCAAGTAGAGGGTACAGAGGGTTGCAGGAGAGTGGACTGCTGTAGATAGATGGGGAAGGTGATGAAGATGTTGGTGAATATGACGGAGGTGTTGGCGTAGATTGCGGCGATGATGATGGACCCGGCGGTGTTCCGGCGCCACCGGAAGCGAGGGGGAGAGGGCCCCCTTCTTCTTCTTCTTCCTTGACCTTCTCCCTAGATGGGAGAAGGGTTTCCCCTCTGGTCCTTGGCTTCCATGGCATGGGAGGGGCGAGAGCCCCTCCGAGATTGGACTTGTCTCTCAGTCTTTCTCTGTTTCTACGTTCCCTGATTCTGGCCTTTCACCGTTTCTTATATTCCCGGAGATCCGTAACTCCGATTGGGCTGAAATTTAAACACGATTTCTATCCGGATATCGGCTTTCTTGCGGCGAAATAAGGGCACCAACCGCCTTACGGGGTGGCCACGAGGGCCAGGGGGGCGCCCACACCCCTGGGGCGCGCCCCCTGCCTCGTGGGCCCCTCGGGCATCGTCTCGCGTTGATTCTTCTTCCCAAAAATCACATATATTCCAAAAAAATCTCCATCAGTTTTTATCCTGCTTTGGACTCGCTTTGATATCGATTTTCTGCGAAACAACAAACATGCAACAAACAGAACTGCATCGCAATCGGATCAATATGTTAGTCCCAAAAATAGTATAAAAGTTGCCAAAAGTATATGAAAGCTGTATAATATTGGCATGGAACAATAAAAATTTATAGATACGACGGAGACATATCACTGGGTCCACGGCCGCAGCAAGGAAGTGCCTCCTTATTACGCAGAAAATAATGATTCCTCCACCTGACAGCAGGGACCCACCGGACGGGCCACCGTATTTCACGAAAAAAAAAAACGTTCCCCCCTGACTGCTGGAACCCACTAGCTACATCTTCGCAGGCAAGAAAGTGCGTCCATATTACGGGCAAAAAAAATGATTCGCCCCCCTGACTGCTGGGGCCCACCAGCTACATCTTCGCATGCGAGGAAGTGCCTGACAGTCGGGACCCACCCGGTCGAAGCATATGTAGCATTGTCATTCTAGTCGCGAACTGTACGTACATACGATCGATCTGTCTGCAGGCTGCTGCAATGAACTGTGGCCGTGTAAGGAAGGGCACGTGTCGTAGTAGAGGCACGCACATGTCGTAGTAGAGGCGCGCACGTGTCGTAGTAGAGGCGCGCACGTAGCATGTACATGTACGTACAGCGGCAAGGGTGCAAGAAAGTAAATACGGCCACGTACGTACATACGGGCGGGGTCTCGAATGCCTACTCGCGCATACGTACGGACAGGGCTCGTGTACATGGTTGTGGTTGGGTCGGAACGGAAAAACTGCGTCGTCGTCGTGTTCATGGGGAGGCAACGGAATGCGTCGTGTTCATCGGGAGGCAACGGAACGCGTGCTGTTCATCAGGAGCCAACCGGCTTGGACGGAACAACCGATGGAAATGAGTCCTGGCTACCGCAGAACGGACGAAATGGCTTTGTGTTCGACCGGCCATAGTCGAAACGGGATCCTATTCATAGGGAGGGGTCTGGCGTACCGCAAAACGGAGGAAACAGACCTTCTACGGTCGAAACGGGGTCCTGTTGTTCGGGAGGGGTCTGGCGTACCGCAAAACGGAGGAAACAAACTTGTGTTGGAGCACTACGGTCGAAACGGGGGTCCTGTTTATGGGGAGGGGTGTGGTGTACCGCAAAACGGGACTCCACGGGATACTGTTCATCTCCATCGTCGACTGCCTCCACGGGCTGCTGTTCATCCACCGTCGACTGCCTCCACGAGCTCCTGTTCATCCACCGTCGACCTCCTCCAGCCTCCACCGCGATCGCTCATCCACGGGCTCCTGCTCATCCAGCCTCCACCGGCCATCGCTCAACCAGCCCTCTCCACGGGTCCTGTTCAACCACCCTCCACAAAGCATCTGTTCATCCAGCCCTCCACCGGCTACTGTTTAACAAGCCCTCCACGGGGTCCTGTTCATCCAGCCCTCCACGGGGTCCTGTTCATCCAGCCCTCCACGGGATCCTATTCATCCACCGGCTCGATCGATCGGGGTCCTGTTCATCCAGCGGCAACGGCCTCTACTACCACGGGGTCCTCTTCATCCAACCCCCACCGGGAACTATTCATCCAAACCCCCCAACAACGCTCACTGTTCATCAAGAGACAGCATCGACCGGCTTCAGTTAGCAGCAGTAGTGAAGGAATAACTCGGGTTTAGTTAACAACAAAGGGATCGATCGATCGGTCGAGTTCAGTAACGCGTAGCCTGCAGTGCAATCGCTTAGGTTTAGTTAGAGCCCAACGCCTCGCTCGGGTTCAGTTAGAGCGCAACGCCTCGCACACACGCCAGACGACGAGAAAGCGTGCATCGCCGGCCCCCGACCACCCACCGTGAACCGAACTCCCCGATATTTTCCTCGTCCTCACTTCTACCACGGTTTTTTCTGTCATGGACGACCCAAAGAATGTCATGCAGCTGCGTCTCCGGCCCGCCCAGGACGAAAAGCCCATTTTCTGTCATGATTTTTTGTCATAGAAGTAGGAGCCCACCACATCTATGATGATACCCGGTTTTGTCACAATTATCGTCATAAAAGTGTCATAAGCATGACAGAAAAAATTTCGTTCGGCCCAAAATGTCACGGATGTGTCTTTTTTTGTAGTGTTAATTGGGCCATGGCAAATTCACTTTATGGCCCATGGCAAATTTCCTTTTTTTAGACAATGTCAAACTTCTTTTTTTATGGTCCATGGCAAATTCACTTTATATACCATTGCAAATTTCACTTAATGGACCATCATGATTTTCCTTTTGCTCCGGACAATGGCAAACTTCTCTTCTCTACTACTTAAAACGAATGGAAGGTTCCATGTTTCATTTTTCTTCCCACCATCCCTTCGTCCAACTGTCACGTATGATAATCAATCACATTAATTCCTTACTTTCTTAACCAATTTCACTTTAATTTACTTACCAAACTTCTCATCAAACTATAAGGTAAATCACAGGCATGATTTGATAAACATTTATTTACACTGTCGCATTAAGATGGGCAGATAAATTACAAGCTAACGTACTAGAATATATATCCTGTTGCAACATACGAGCATTGTCCTAGTCTTTTTAGAAGGACCATGGAAAATTCACTATATTGATCATGGCAAATTTACACCCCTCCTAAAAATTTCCTGGTTATTAGAGAACAAATATATGAAACCCATGGCAAATTCCTATAATTTGACATCTTTTTTCAAATGCCAAAATTTCCTCACTTTTTACCATGTGCCCATAACAAAATCCCCAAAAGTTGCCATGTTAGTTTGGACAACAAAATTTCCTAAATTTGTTTGTTTTTCATTTTTATTGTAGGTGCCATGGCATCTATATCTATTTTTTAGACCATGTCAGTTTTTACATAGCATGACAATTTCATTATTTTAGACCATGACAATTTTGGTAGTTAGACCATGGAAAATTCAATATCTATGCCTTCGCAATTTTATTAGTTAGAGCATGGCAATTTAATTGATTGTACAGTTGTAGTTCTTTAGGTAGCATGGCAATTTAATTATATTAGACCACGACGAGTTTAATATCTATACCATGGTAATTTTTATTGTCTTAATTTTTTCCGACTTATTTGAACCATGTCAACTTTTATTAGGCTATTCACAGAAATTTTATACATTACATTTTGTAAACAATTCTCTCTATATACTATCAAATTTATTGACATGACATTTTTTCCTATCCATGTCAATTTGTATTGTTTTGGCACATGTCTACTATACTATAAGGCAACTATCTCAATTTTTTTATCTACACATGTTTTTGTGTGTTTTTGAATTCATGACTAGGTTGTACTACATTTTTTAGAAGCATGTGTAGCTAGTTCTCACCATCTAAACATGTCAAAAAGATGTAGAAGATATGGATATGTATATTTTGGATTGTTGTCTATATGGTAGCTTCATTAGAAAAGATGATAAATTTGTATATCTTTAGTCAATTTAAGTTGGATGCAAATCTGAAGTTTTTTCGAGGGCCTGTTTCTCTGGAGTTAACACTGGGCTTTTCCCCATTTTTTTGGTTATCTTGTTATTGTATCTGTTAGCGATAAGTTTGTTGACGTGGCCTGATTTGCGCTGAAGGGGTAGGTGTAGCGAACAAAACCGTTTGATCCATCAACCCTCCCGACACAAACGAATCTTTCGCTGGGAGGTCCTTGAAATCGGCCGTTCCACAATTATTAGGGTCCTTGTGAAATAGAGGTTGTGAGGGCAAAATTTGTCCAGTCTGACTGAAATAGCATAACAAATGAAGGGCCAAATATGTCCGGTCCGATGAAGTATGCGACAAAAGTGTGCTCCGGCTATGGACGCACATGCTGGCACTATTATGGGACAGAAGAGAAGTAGAGCGGTGAGAAGCATGGGCATAAGGGCATTTTCAACGTTGACCCAAAAATTTGCTCCGACATCCGTCGCCAGACCGGGGGGGGGGGAGGAGGAGTCCACGGACATGGATGCATGGTCCGGCCATCCAACGGTACCCTCATACATCTGACACCAATTTTTTTAAGTCTGCACGCTCAAATAGCCGCATATAAAGTCTAAAATAGTTCAAATGAAGTGGTACTTCTAATTTTATAAAGTTCAAATATTAGACTCCAACATTGTTATTCCCCTTAAATTCCCACAGATGCTCAATCCGATCTTCTTTTAGTTGCTTGTGAGTTGCGTGATCCCGAATTTGTTGATGCATTTGAACAAACTCTTCAAATATGGCCAGATTCTGGTCAAGAAGTTTGATAGGATAACCCATGTTCTCAAATTCAAGAGCTGCGGCAGATCCTCACCCTGATCCTCCATGAACTATCACCTCCCACAAGATCTCTGGATCCCATTATTTTGTAGATCCACGAACAACTGCAAAACATGTCTGCAGAACTCTAAATGCCCTCTCAACATGCTTTCTAACTGCTTCTTGTCTTTGGGCAAAGTGAGATTTTTTTCCTGACCAACTGGGCTAGAGATGGTGTTGACAAGGTAGCCCATGGAGGATAGATATCGTCAACCAGATAGTGACCCATGTAGTACTCATGCCCATTGATAGTATAGTGGCAAGGATGAGCTTTTCCTTCGGTCAGCTTAGCAAACAATGGTGATTGCTGCAACACATTGATGACATTGTGAGACTCAGGCATGCCAAAGAAAGCATGCCAAATCCAAATATCATGTGATGCAACTGCTTCAAGAATGACGGTGGGCTTCTTAACATGAACTTGATATTGACTTTGTAAAGCTTTCGAGCAATTCTTTCATTTCCAATGCATGCGGTCAAGAGATTCGAGCAAACCTGGCCACCCTCTTGCTTCCAAGATTGCCAAGATCCTCTTGGTGTTTGCCACAATTGGTTCTCTCATGTACTGAGGTCCAAACACTGATGGTTCTATACTTTACGCATTTTTACTGCTCATATGTTGCATGATCCTTTCATATATCATGTCACATTGAACCAAATATATGTCCATTATGCATGATTACCGATTTTTGCACTTATCATTGTGAGCATTACACATCTGTGTATTTATTTCATTTTTGTTAGTTTTCCTTTATTTTCTTGTGTCTATAGGTGTATTGGAGCAACCTAGGACCAAGCACGATGAAAGGAGCAATGATGGGTTCAATACGGAGTCAGCCAGGGGGTCAGACTTGGCCATTTTGAAGGTCGAAAAAGTCATTTTTAAGTGCTCAAAATCAAGATTTAAGACCAGAAATGGATCGGCGTCTTTCATACGAATCCAACGAGCCCAAGAACATAAAATTCCGAGTTTGTATGAAGAAATGGCGGCCGTTTTACCGGAGTAAGATTACACAAAAGGACAACATGAAAGGCGTTCCGAAGGACCGCGCGCAGTTGTTTCAGCAGTCGTTTGACGTGCACACAACTCCAAAAGTTGCCCTCCCAGACGAGATTGTTCACCAATTTCATCCCCAATTGTTCCCACGGGATTCTTGACTCATAATGAAGGGACTGGGAGAAGATAAAGCTCATCTTGAGCCCTTGGATGACCACATCAACGAAGGAGATACCGGGAGGCCTTCCTATACACACCTCCAACCCTAGGCGCCTCCCTTATCCACATTCATTCATCAATGATGCCGTCATCCATCTCCATTGCTACTCCAAGACCACCTCCATAGAGAAGAGAAGGGCCAAGCCAAGAGGAAGAAGAAGGGAAGCCTCCACCACGAGCACTGACCTTCGGGCCAGTGCGGTCTTCATCACCAGCGGCACCATCACCGTCTCCATTGCAGCCGCTGAGGGAGTCATAGATTAAGGGGTCCTCGGATGGCCGGGCTATGTGACATGTGCCGGACTGATGGCCGTGAAGATACAAGATAGAAGGCCTTCCCCGTGTCCTGATGGGACTCTCCTTTGCGAGGATAGCAACTTGGCGGCCAGATGTGTAGTTTCCTTTCTCTGTAACCCGACTTTGTACAACCCTAGCCCCCTCCGGTGTCTATATAAACCGAAGGGGTTAGTCTGTAGAGGCTATCACAAATCATATAGGCTAGACATCTAGGGTTTAGCCATTACGATCTCGAGGTAGATCGACTCTTGTAACCCATATACTCATCAAAGTCAATCAAGCAGGAAGTAGGGTATTACCTCCATTAAGAGGGCCCAAACCTGGGTAAACATCGTGTCCCCTGTCTCCTATTACCTTCGATCCTTAGACACACAGTTCGGGATCCCCTACCCGAGATCGGCCGGTTTTGACACCGACATTGGTGCTTTCATTGAGAGTTCCTCTGTGTCGTCAATAGAGGGATCGATAGCTCGTCTTGTCATCAATGACAAAATCACCTCTGGAAGGACCCTAGCTCCTGGGCAGATCCTCCAGCTCGGCAGTTTTACCATGGGCGCCCGCTCGGCCATTAAGCCAAAGGCGCTCCCCCAAATAGCCAAAAATCATCTCCGCATTGGCCTCGAGCACTCCAATAAGATGGATCCGGCAGATATCTCGTCTTTGAACGAACTGCTAGATCGCATCGCCGCCTTGGGGATCGCAACAGACTACGATCAGATTAGGCTTAAACCCTATCAAAGGGAAATCAGGTCCCCGCCGATCACCCATTAGGTAGCGGTTGTGGAGGAACAAGCCGAGAATACCTCTTCCCCTGTGCTGAGAATAAGCTATGTTCGGATTTCTGAGCCATCTTCGGGAGGAAACCCTCTGTCCTACAAACATAAAACCAGGCATTGAGCCTGAAAACTCCCAGGGCACTCCGAATCCCGGTCTAGTGACCTCAGAAATTCTTCAAACTCCGGATCCCACGGTGGGTCAGGATTCGGATTTAAGCCCGCCCACCCACCACAAACAATATTATCCAAGCAATTCCGGTCCTCCGGACATATGCAACCTAATGTATGTGCGACAGCAACCTCAGGAAACAGTCCATCACTTTTGGGCCAGATTCCTTCTTGTCAAAAACAAGATCAAAGATTGCTGCGACAACGACGCAATTTCAGTATTTTGCCACCACTGTACGGATGAGGGGATCCTCAATGCCTTCAACCGCCGTCGCATACTGCACTTTGCAGATTTGGCACACATAGTACAAAGGTATTGCGCAATGGAAAGCGCCTGGAAAGCCCAGACAGCCAGGTGGGAACCACACGCCTTTAAGCCATCCACCAGACGGGCAAAAGGACACACCCTCACGGGGCACCTGATCATCATCCCATGGACAAGAAAATCAAGCCCTTAACGGGACATAGAACTGTCCTTAAGGAATGGCTCGACAAGCCCTGTCAGATACACATGACGTCGAACACCGAACCAACACCCAGCCTCCGGGCATGTTGGGTACTCCGGCAGGTGGCTAAGAGCGATGAGGCCATCCTCACCAACACTACCCCAGAGAAGTACTCTTCGAAGGATGACGATCTCAATGTATTTACGGTCTTCGAGACCTTTTCTTCAAATAATCGGCGCAAAAGGGCGCTCCGCGACCTTGCCGAGGTCAACCAAGTAGCCGCAATAAATCCTTGGAATGATACGGCGATAACTTTCAACGCCAATGACGAACCAAGGGCCCGATTAGTCTGAGCACCAGCCGCTTTGGTCCTAAACCCAATTGTGGATGGCTTTCGGCTCACTAAAGTGCTCATGGACGGCGGTGGCGGACTAAACCTCATTTACGAGGACACGCTCGACAAAATGCAAATGGGCAAGAGCCGCATCGAGCAGAGCAGTACAACCTTTCTAGGCTTTATCCCCAGTCGAGAAGTGCGATGTTCGGGGAAAATTAAACTCAATGTGGTATTCGGCACGCCGGAGAACTATAGGTCCGAAAAGTTAATCTTCCACGTGGCACCTTTCAACGGCGGATATCACGCCCTGTTGGGGCGAGACGCATTCACACGCTTTCAAGCCATACCCCATTACGTGTACATGAAGCTCAAAATTCCCGGGCCCAACGGAGTTATCACTATCACCAGTGATCCGGACATAGCACTCGACGCCGAAAACAAAACCGCATCCCTGGCCCTCGAGGCATTATCCAAGGCCCTTGCGGCCGAGGAGGTCACCACTTTGCGCTCCACAGTGGACACAGATGATGTAATCCTCAATAAGAGGCCTAAGTCCACTTCTTTCAAGCCAGCAGACGAAATAGTCAAATTTCAGGTTCACCCGACGGATCCTAATAAAACAGCAGCCATTGGAGCACAGCTGGATCCGATCACGACGCTGCTCTAAGAGCATTCCTGCACGAGAATTGGGACATCTTTGCTTGGCATCCTTCGGATATGCCAGGAATCCCACGCAGACTGGCCGAACACAACCTCAACATAATAAAGGGGTTCAAGCCAGTCAAGCAAACGCTGCGACGATTTTCCAAACCCAAGCGACAAGCTATGGGGGAGGAGCTAGCCAAACTACTTGAGGCCGGGTTCATCAAAGAGATCAAACACCCGGACTAGCTAGCAAACCTGGTCTTGGTGCCAAAGAAGGACAAATCCTAGCGCCCATGTGTCGATTTAAAAGACCTCAACAAGGCCAGCCCTAAGGACCCCTTCCCACTACGCCGCATTGACCAAATCATTGATGCAACTGCAGGACACGATTCACTGTGCTTCCTCGATGCATACTCCGGATACCATCAAATTAAGATGAAGGAATCTGATCAGGCCGCAATGGCATTCATCACTCTGTATGGGCCTTTCTGCTTCAACACTATGCCTTCGGACTCAAAAACGCCAGCGCCACTTACCAACGCATGATTCAAACATGCCTGGAAAAACAAATTGGCTAGACGGTGGAGGCATATGTAGATGATGTAGTCATCAAAACCAAACATGTCGAATCATTCGTGGATGACTTACGCCTTACATTGAACAACCTCCGAACATATGACATACGGCTCAATCCGGAAAAAAATGCGTTTTCGGCGTTCCGGCCGGAAAGCTGTTCGGGTTCATTGTTTCCAATAGAGGACTCGAAGCAAATCCGGCCAAAATCCAAGCCCTGTCACAACTGGCAATACCAACAGACCTAAAGCAGGCCCAAAAACTAGTTGGGTGCGTGGCAGCCTTGAGCCGCTTTATCTCCAGATTGGGAGAGAAGGCACTGCCGCTCTATCGCCTGCTCCGACATACCGACCACTTTGAGTGGACGGACGCGGCAACGGCCGGCTTGGAAGAAATAAAAACTTTGTTAGCAAACAACCCAATCCTTGCCGCACCAAACATCGGCGAGCCTATGCTGCTGTACATATCTGCAACTCACCAGGTGGTGACGTTGTGCTCGTCGTCGAACGAGAGGAAGAGGGACACAAATTCCCGCTCCAAAAACCAGTATACTATGTATCGGCGGTCCTCACACCATGCAAATCACGATACCTGCACTATCAAAAGATAGCATATGCGGTCTTCATGGCATCGTGGAAGCTACGACACTACTTTCAAGAGTGCTCGATCACGGTGGCCTCCGAGGTACCACTCAATGACATCATAAACAATCGAGACGCCACCGGCCGCATCGCCAAATGGGCTATCGAGCTCCTACCATTTGAAATAACATACAAGCCACTCCGAGGTATTAAATCCTAGGTCTTGGCCGACTTTGTCGCCGAATAGACAGAAGCCGAACTCCCTAAAGAGTACAACACATACTCCAATTGGGTGATGTACTTTGATGGCTCCAAAATGTTAGCCGGACTGGGGGCTGGTGTCATCCTAACATCCCCTATAGGGGACACAGTCCGATATGTATTGCAAATCATGTACACAGACTCCAAAAACGCAGCCGAATATGAGGCACTACTGCATGGTCTCCGGCTGGTTGTTTCTATGGGCATACAACGCCCCGAGGTGTGCGGGGACTCGAACCTCGCAATATCCCAAATAAATGTTTGAGGGGCTCGAGTTCCATCACGTAGCTCGGGACAGTAATCAGGCAGCGGTCATCCTTGCTCTTATGGGTGCCAAGCGCGACCCTGTCCCACCCAACTCTTTTGTTGAAAGGCTTTTCAAGCCATCCATGGTATGGCAGGATGAGAGCGGCAATACTAGTCCGGCGCCGATCATACCCTCAGATGCCGAATACAATTCTAATAACATAGGGGGCTCGGAAACTGAAGTGACACCTTCTGCCCATGTAATTATGGCTGTCATTGCCCCATGGACTGAACCCTTCCTGGCCTACCTTAATAGGCGGGAGCTCCCTGATGACCAGAACGAGGCCCATCGTATAGTTCGACGTTCGAAAGCCTATAAAGTTCATAAAGGGGAACTCTAAAAAAAATTACTACTGGAGTTCTTCAAAGATGTATCTCCGAAGAGGAGAGGTGGCAGCTCTTGGCCGAAATACATGTTGGCCTCGGCGGCCATCACGCTGCAGCTCGGGCCCTCGTAAGCAAGGCTTTCCGTACAGGTTTTTTCTGTCCCACGGCCCGAGCAGATGCACATGCCCTTGTACAGTGCCGTGTCGGGTGCCAACTCTTTGCCAATCAAAGCCATATGTCGCCCACAGCCCTAAGAACAATCCTCATTACCTGGCCTTTCGCGGTCTGGGGGCTAGACATGGTCGGACCCCTCAAAGGGGGAAGCCATAAGAAGAAATATTTGCTGGTTATGGTGGATAAATTCACTAAGTGGATAGAGGCCAAACCAGTAAAAACGGCTGAAGCCGGACCGGTGATATATTTTATCTCCGACTTTGTACACCGTTATGGTGACCCACATAGCATTATTACTGACAACAGCTCTAACTTCACAACCAATGAGGTGAAAAATTGGTGTGCTAATCTAGGTATCAAACTCGATTACGCCTCCGTATATCACCCTCAAACAAACGGTCAGGTTGAACGGGCCAATGGCCTGATAATGAGTGGCATCAAACCCAGACTAGTGCGATCCCTAAAGGAGTCGGATAAACACTGGGTCGAGGAGCTCGACTCCGTACTCTGGGGGCTGCGGACCACGCCCAACCGCACGACCGAATACACACCGTTCTTCATGGTGTAGGGCGCAGAGGCGGTCTTGCCCTGCGACATCATTCATGACTCACCTTGAGTGCACATGTATGAGGAGAGAGAGGCCGAGCTCGATCGGCAGGACGACTTAGATGGCCTGGAGGAGGAGCGATGTCGCAAAAGCTCGTTCCACATTTTACTAACAACAGGCTTGAAGATACCAAAGCAGAGAAGTGCGGGCGAAGACATATAATGTCGGGGAACTCGTTCTACGCCTACTAGAGAAGAAAAAGGACAAGCTCAAGCCCAAATGGGAGGGTCCCTTCATTATAGATGAAGTTCTCACTGGAGGAGCCTATCGCCTTCGCAATGCATCGGATAACCGCTTAGAGCCGAACCCATGGAACGCTGCTCGGCTCCGAAGATTCTACGCCTAAGTCCGGACATACACCTTTGTGCGTTCCTTTTTCATTTTTTTCCTTTTTTCATTTTTATACGATTTCTAGCGTGTGTTCGGGTAAGCCGCACACTTGAGGGGTATACATCCTTAAATGTATACACTCCACCATAACATATGTCTCGTTTGCTCATATACGTCCTTTCTTCACCATTATATGCACCTCTATGACTTAAGTTTTGGCCAAGCTGGGTTGCCTCGCTCCTGTGCTTATGCCCTACGTTCCCGCTTGTTCGGCTAGGGCATAAAGGGAGCACCTCTACGATTGTTACAACCGGGTCATCCGGACATGTACCTCAGACAGGTGAAGCTGAAAGCTAGCATTCTTAAGAAAATAATTGGTTGGCGGACAAATGACGAACTGCCTTCGTGGCGATATATAAAGTATAAAAATATAAAGCCTCTTGTGATTTTTAGCATCACAGCATTGGCATGCATAAACAACGCATGCTGACCCAGGGAGAGGAACCGTTAACGGAACTATTGTCTCCAGAAGATGTTTCTTACATTAAACAGTAATATAACATAACTCCACGAATACAGTTTGTCTGTTCAAGCACTATGACCAGATTGCCTGGTTTCCGAATATACTTGGTGTTTACCACAGGTATAGTATTCGGAAACACTCCAACCCTTGGGTTTCGGAGGGTGAAGCGGAAGGTCCGCCATGACAATCTTTTAAATGTCTGCCGGAGATAAGTTTGATGATAAAGTATATTGTACATGGAATCAAACGCCTACTCTCCATCTATACCATCTATAAGGCTGTCTAGTTTACAGTCCTGTTGTGAAAATTTGGCGGTTGTCTTTACTTGGCCATACACCAAGCTAACAAGAATTTCTTGCCCGTCTGGTCCCCGCGGTCCGACTCGGGCCATATGATTCGGATCAAGTCTAGTATACCGTGTCTTCACCATGGCCCAGGCTTCTCGTGCGCCTTCTCGACATGCTGATGCCTTCCATAGTTCAAAGCGGCGTCGAGCTCCCTTGAATAAATTCATGAGCTCCTCCATAATTTCTGGAGGAGAATCAGATGGCCATAAAGCCTTAGCCACGTTCCTCATGGCTTTCCGAGCTTGCTCGTGCACTTTGGATAGCTCTTGCAGCAAGTCGCCTTGAAATCCGGACAATTCTCCCTTGGGCCGCCCAGTTAACAAACCTACAAGAACAATCTCGTAAACCTTTCCATCAGGGGACCGTATATGAAAGTTAGGTTAAAGGACATACTGAATATGCCGCCTTTCAGCTTTCTGTTCTCCTTCAAGGCATCCGACAGTTGGGCTCGTACGTCCTTTAGCTCTTCGGCCTGCTTGATGTTTGCATCCTGTAGCTTGTTCTTCTCATTAATGGTCCGTGTTAATACACGTTGACCAGCGGCTTCTTGTCCTTCGGCATGTTGCTTGTCCGCCTGAGCAGCCTTCAGCCTCTTCTCCAACTGATCTACCGATGCTGCAGCTGTAAACAAAACAATGCATATTTAAAAATCATTGTTGGCGCAACATCGTATTTTCTAGACATTGTTGTGCTTACCATCAGGTGCCTTCTTAGATTTCTTCAAATTTTCCAGTTCGGCGATGACAGCAGTTAGCTTGGTCCGACATTCTTCAAGCTCCTTGGACAGCGTGTTATTTTTCACCGTAGCCAACTGCTTCAAGTCTCGGGGGCTAATGACACATGATTATTGAATCTACACCAAGTTTTTACCCGCATATCCTTTGAAAGGAGGTGAGTGGCTCCGACAAGTCCATCCCGAGCAGCTCGGATATATGCATCCGCAGAGCTGGGGGCGTTGAACGCCTCTTCGGTGAAACTTGGGTCGCGCATGGCCTCTTTCCGCCGCCGATGATTCATCGCGCTCTCCACTTTGGAATTGGTGACGGATACATTATCTGAATCCTCTTGGAGATGACAATCCGGTGTTGCGCCCGTATCAACCCTGGTCCTTGTGGCAGGGTCCGGGGCCGGATTGGTCGATGCATGGCCGGCGAGGTCCCCGGATATAGTCCGGCGTATCCTCTTCCTAAAATATGGCACAACAGGAAATGTCACAATCCGGTCTATCCGCCGAATGCATGTTAAAAACTATACCTCTTTGGTGAAGGTGGGGCCCGGTAGTATCACCGTTTTCCCTTCTTTTCAAAGACTCGCCCTGCGCGGGCGTCGCCTTCTTAGAAGACGCCTCTGATACAGCTCGGCGAGACGAGTGCCACCCCTTCAGAGCATGAGACAGTGCGGTGGGTGAGGCACAATGGGAGAACTCTTTTTGAGGAGATGTCTCCTGGGTACTTACATGGGAGGAGGGGAGAAGGCCGGGGTAATCGGCTATAATGGACACTTCCATGCCATCGTAGCTCGCCTGATAAAAAAAACCTCCTTAAGTTCTATAAACATATCCGGATCTTCTCCATATCCGGGATCCAGGTCTCGAACATGGTCCTCTGGCTGCGGAGCGGGGCTGTAGACCCCCTCGACGACCTTTCTCCACTCCTATTAAAAGTAGCCAAATTAAATTCGACTAGCATAACTCAGGAAAGAGATTGAGTGAGGCCAATAATAAAAAAACTCACCCAGTCAATGGGGTTATACATGGAAAAACCTTCCCGACACTTCAAGCGAGTGAAGTCTTCCTTCTCCCCTTTGTAAAGGTCAGCTAAGATGGTGGCTGTATGAAAAATTATGCGGACCCTTGCGCAGTAACGGGATGCATCGTCTTCCCATTGTAATTCCACATAGGAAAACCTCTAGATTGAGCGGTTGAACGATCGCGTTATTGAAATCGCCATTACCTCGATTATAGACAGCCCGAGTTGGCAAGTACTCGATCTTGCTTACTAGCTCGTTAACCTCCGCAGACCGCCTTCTCCCTCGAGGCTTCGGGCGCTTAGCTAGTGCGCTTCTTTAAAGGAGCACAGGAGAATTCGGGAAGACCGCGCCGGATTGGGTCCGGTAGAACGTCGTCTTCAATATAAAACCATTCCGAGGGCCACTCTTCGGATGCCTTCTTCGGAGTGCCGGACAGGTATCCTGTCCCGGCTATACGCCATACTTCGGCTCCGCCCACCTTGAATATAGATCCCTTTTGGGAGCGGGGGACGAGGCAGAAAAATTTCCGCCATAGCTCAAAATGAGCCTTGCAGCCTAGAAACAGCTCGCAAAAAGCAATGAAGCCCGCGATATGCACGATGGAGCCTGGTGTCAGATTGTGCAGTTGGAGGCCATAATACTCCAGGAGACCTCTGAGGAAAGGGTGGATAGGAAATCCTACGCCTCTCAAAAAGGAAGGAAACGAAGCACACCCGCACCTCTTTAGAAGGATCAGGGAAATTCTCCGCCAGGGCTTCACCGTTGAGGGAAGTTAATCCAGCCCGAATTGAGACTAGATCCGCGGGAGGAAGATATCCCTGCTCTGAAGTTTATTCAGATGGGCGCGGGACACCGAGCAGCTTTCCCAGTCACCTTTTTGAGGGTCGTGGGGACGTGAGGAAGAGCTAGGAGCACCAATCATGTTTGGACGATTTCCTATGGTGAGTTCTAAGGATTTCCGCGTGGTGTGGAATGGCATCTGAGATCTAATATCCTTAAATAGACACCTTCCCTGCATGGTCAAGGGGTTATTTGTAAAAAAACACCTAGACCGTTCGCATTCGTTTGACACGTGGAAGCCGAGGCGATGCCAGCAAAGAATCAATAGAATACGATATTTAATGTGGAGCCGAACTATCGTCAATCCGAAGTATAATGGAGAACCCGCCCTGCAAAGTCGAAGACATAAAACCGGATACTACATCGTCATTGAAGGCAAGTTCGGGGGCTACTGAGGGAGTCCTGGATTAAGGGGTCCTCGGATGGCCGGGCTATGTTACATGGGCCGGACTGATGGGCCGTGAAGATACAAGATAGAAGGCCTTCCCCCGTGTCCGGATGGGACTCTCCTTTGCGTGGATAGCAAGCTTGGCAGCCAGATGTGTAGTTTCCTTTCTCTGTAACCCGACTTTGTACAACCCTAGCCCCCTCCGTGTCTATATAAACCGGAGGGGTTAGTCCGTAGAGGCTATCACAAATCATACCGGCTAGACATCTAGGGTTTAGCCATTATGATCTCGAGGTAGATCGACTCTTGTAACCCCTATACTCATCAAAGTCAATCAAGCAGGAAGTAGGGTATTACCTCCATTAAGAGGGCCCGAACCTAGGTAAACATCGTGTCCCCTGTCTCCTATTACCTTCGATCCTTAGACGCACAGTTCGGGACCCCCTACCCGAGATCGGCCGGTTTTGACACCGACATCCGTCGTTTCCATCACCATCACCACCATGCTCCTATCTTCCACCGGCTCCGTATCGTCTTGTAACTTGCCTTCTCCCTCTCTATGTTTGAGTAGTTGTATTAGTTCTTGAGGAATTGGATGAACCCTTGCATGATTAGTACTTTGATGAATAAGCGATTCAACATTCTCTTTATATGTATTGTGTTGAGTGTCTCACGATGTTGCGAAGAACGCTCGCGCATCATTAGCCCCTTGTGGACTTGAGGCAAGTCATATTGGTGAGAAGGATAGTTGTGGAGGGTAGATGGTGACTGGACCTATTCTCGCTTCCTCCCTGGTCATTGCAATAGGGATTAGTGAAGAGCCCTAGAACTTCAGGTCATGACCACGGGGATTTCACTCCCCTTAATCATAGTTGTGATAACCGGAGTTTGGAAGCACGGCGGTGGCACGAGTGCATGCGATAACCTTAATGGGAATGCGTACTTTATTTTGCTGCGCCCACGCGAGATCATATACAAGTGGCTTAGTGATACAAATAGAGAGCCATGTTTATCATGTCATACTTGTGGTGACGACTTTGATTCCCCCAACAACGTTTACTACTCAAGCATCGTTTCACTTAGTTTAGTTCGTTTATTTTTCTGTCTTTTATTTCTTGTTTGTAGTCTAGCAAGCACTATCCCTTTTATTTGTCTTTCTAGCAACTTAATAAAGTAGGCTATTTGCTGCATAAGTGATAGCGTAGTTGCTGGGTTTGTAATTCCTTCCTATTTGCTTCTTGTGGGTTTGACGCTTCACTTATCACAAAAGTGCTACAACAGTCGTGTGCACTTGCAGGTCATCAAGCACCTAGACCACGACAGTTGCAAACCTGACAATGACATCTCTGCATGTGCTCTCAGACATCTGTAGGTACACATCCCATGAATCAGCGGTCGTGCCATATGCAAGCATCACAGTGCGGCCATGCACTTCTGGTAACCAGAGAACTCAATCCTTCCTACGGCGTCCTTCTTCAAGATGAAGTAGTCATCAAACAACCGAACACCATGTAGAGACGATCGAAGACATTTTTGCGCATCCGAAAGAGCCAGTGAAAATTGTCGACAAAGAGAGCATCGGGGGCAAAGTAGTTGTCCATCAGCGTCAAATGGCCTGGCGCCCGATTGCGGTTGAGCAATCGATGACCCTTGACCGATTCCTTGAAATTGAGAACGTACTCCTCCGCACGCTCCGCGTCTGCAAGCATCGCCTGCATCATCGCTATCTCATCCATGTAGTCCTCCTCGTCGGACAAGTCGGAAAACTCAACATAGTGCTTGTATATGTACTCCGTATCCGAGAATCCATTGCTTCAAAGAAGAAGGGACAAAAAAATTAGCTCAGGCAATTCATCGAACGGTTGCCGGGCATGGTGAGTATCATAGGAGCGGATGGTACCTGCGTGGCGGTCGGAGGAGAGGTGTGCAATGGCGGCATAGGAGAAGCGGCGTGGAGCATGTACCCTTGGAGGTGACGGACTCGCCGAGTTCCGACAGAGATGTGGCGTGGCGGGCCGGGGTGGTGGAGCGGCGGCAAAGACAAGAGAGAAAAACTGAAGAAGAGAAAATGAAAGGATGAAGGCGTGGGGTCCGAGAGGGGTCCTACGTGGCTGTTGTACGGACTGCCGCAAAGCCTCCTCCTTCCACTTTGTCCCGGTTTTGCCGTAAAAGTACGTCCAGACCGCTCAGTGGACCGATACAGATCCGCATTGAATGACTAAACACATCCAGACGGCACAATCTGGACGGTTTGATGGAAAATGCCCTAAAAGATATACTTATGGTTGTATGGAACCCCTGCTTGGCTTGGACTCGGGTCTGAACTCTGGTAGGACTGGACTGCTTATCAGTATCCAACAGTATTTCCCATGTTCGTGCGCGTCCAGAATCATCACCACGGCTGCTCGTACGTACACGCAACGCTTTCCATGTTTTCCCTGGGTTCAGACTGAGGCCACGCGCGACCCACACCGGCAGCGACCGGAAGGTCCCCGGCCGGCCGTACCGCTCGGAAGCGGAGGTGAGAAACGGCCGTCGACCCGAGTGAGCGGTCTCCTGTCCCCGATAGCGTGGCGCTCCAGCAACAAGGCTTCGAGTACTGACCGGATGGATACACTCCACTCGCTCCCTCCCTCGGTAACTGAACTGAAAAAGCATATGCAGCATGGGCATGGGCCTTATCGCTTTACCGGTCTGTCGCTTGGAGAAGTCCCTTTTCTTTTGCTTCATCTTGAACCGGATGGATGGATTCTCCTGGTCCTGGAGACGTGAACATACGACGACAATGTGTGAATGCCTTGATTTGCTAGTGCTCTGGACACTCGAGTGCTCGCTTCAGTGGCCAGCTGTGTTTCACACCGGTGTTCATCTGTCGCTGCACTACTAGTCACTGCTACTTCGGTGCATCACTTGATTAAGATCGACAGTGTGTGCATGTACGTGGTGTATATTGGTTAGTTGTAACTTGTTTTGCAGGAATAGTTTTTTTTCTTAACATAATACAGGCACATACACTCATACACGCGTAATTGGACAGGACCTACTAGGTGTAGTTTCTGTGATCGGGATGAAACGGTCAAACACCTCTTTCTTGATTGCCCGTTAGCCAAAGTTCTTTGGCGGACGGTTCACATTGCTTTTAATATTACTCCACCAAATTCTGTCAACACGTTATTTGGGACATGGCTTGATGGGATTGAGCATGTCCTAGCGAGACATATTCGTGTTGGAGTTTGCGCTTTGCTGTGGACTATCTGGAATAGTAGAAATGATTTAGTTTTTAACAGAACATCATGTATTCACTTTTTGCAGGTTATTTTCCGAGCCACGGCAGTGATCCGTTCGTGTCGCTACTCACTTCGATGGAGGCCAGGGAGCATTTGGTTACTAGATCTATCCGCTGGGAGATGGTAGCTCGGGATATCTTCAACCGGTTTGGATGACGGTCATGTAATAGGATAGACAATTAGTTTACCTATCTCTCTTTAGCCAGCCGGTTGTGGCGTCTTCGTTTTGGCTAGTTTGTGTTTCAAGCCTTTTTGGCTCTGTGTGAGCTTTCTCTTCAGTTTTTCCAGTTGAAGACTTTGAAACCTTGTTGGAACCTTTTTATTTGCCAATAAGATGGTTGTATGCATCACTCTGATGCAGAGGCCGTGAAGAACCCCTTTTTGAAAAAAAGAAAAAAAACTCATACACGCGCATATGCATTCAACCCTATAGACGCACGCCTGTATACCTTATATCTATGAGCACATTCGAGTTACTCAGCCGGCACATCTTTTTAAGATTGACGAAATAAGAATATTCACTTTGAAACATGGGGCATACGCTCCTTCATTAGAAAAAAAGCATTTTAAATGTTCAAAAATTCTGAACAAAAACTTGATGCATACATCTTGATATTCTATGTGAGCACGTCAAGTTGTACATAAAAGCGACATTTTTTGTGTCTTGTATAAAAAAGATAAAAAATGGTCTCGTGAAAAGCCCACACCAAATTTTGTATTTTTCAGAGGACACAAAGTCATCAATTTTTTGCGAAACGACTTTGCAAGCATGTAGAATCTCGAGATGTACGTGCAAAAACATTTGTTTTAGAATTTTTTGACATTTCAAAATACGAAATGCCTGAAATTAATTCAGTAAAATGCAACCAGCAATGCCAATTCTATGACTTGAATCTTGATGGATTGCCCAAGTAATCTAACCATCTGAGTTAGGCTTAGTTCCCGTTTGGGTAGGAGTAGTTATCACGCGCTTGTGACATGATTAATGTTGTTGACAAAATTTATTTTCTGGTCGACAAATTTCCCGCTCATCTTCGTGTAGCCCCAGCACGGGAAAAGCCGACTGATCTTTAACACGCTTGGAGCCGTGTGTGAAGACCAGGACGACGACGCCGATCGCACAACCGGTGGCGGGGGAGCCGGGCAATGGATCAGTGTCACCCTTACACTGCGTCTACCATGGAAACCAAATGTAAATTACAACTCCCAAAGCTAGGCAATTTATCCCACTGGAACTTGGAAGAATCGTCTGGGCCTAGGCTCTGGCTTGCATATGGACATGTGTGGACGAGACGCCAGTTTAATTAGGCTTTGGATGGAGGAGCATCTCTCCATCCATACAGACAGGATCGTTCCTCGTCCTCGTCTATCTCTATCTATCCCTGTAGAACCGCCAGGCAGCTGACCGGTGCACGTAATGCGAGGTTGCATGGTGTCACACTCAATCACTCTGGCGTCCACGTCAGTCCCAGCTTATAACGGGAAAGAACCTGCCTGGAAATGGAAAGAATGATATGCTCTGTTTGACCTCTCCTACGCCATGCATGGACATCCATCGATGATGGGCCAAAGCCAAGGCACCGGTGCTTCTCTTGTGAAGCAAGGGAGTGTCAACACAAATCGAGAAAAGGCAAGGTTCTCGGTGACGCGGAAGCATCGCTTCGTGGCTCCTTTTGACCTTGTCTGATGGTTCTGTTCCCATGAATTAGTAGGTGTTTCGTCTCTTTTTTTTCTATTTGATTTGAGGAACTGAATTACTGGAACACTGAATTTGTGCTTCGCCTGCTTCTCTCGCCTGTCGGTGAATTGGTCGCAAAGTGCTTTTTACCGGTGCGGGGAGGTACCGGTGCTTCTCTCATCAATAGGATGCTGCCAACTCAAAAGTTGTATCCATGTATTTCTCTCCTTTGTTCATTTAACTCCATTGTATTTGATCAGCTGGGGTCCCACCCACATGCATGTCACTCTTTTCACGTACACCTGACGCACCTATCACTTCAGACGTACAGACTATGTCAGTTCATTTTCTCCAACCAATCAACCTCTCTCACTTTAAACTTATTTGATTTTTTTTGTAAAGTAGATTTGAATAAAAAAAACATTTCAATTTATTTTAATCCTTTCAGAAATATATTTCACAAAAGGGCGGAACTTTGTATTTCAAAAGTGTAATGTATTTGAAACAAGTGAAATTAGTTTC
Source organism: Aegilops bicornis (assembly GCA_021605145.1). Taxonomy (NCBI): domain Eukaryota; kingdom Viridiplantae; phylum Streptophyta; class Magnoliopsida; order Poales; family Poaceae; genus Aegilops; species Aegilops bicornis. Next base: position 341,140,351 of record CM038675.1, read on the forward strand.
AAATTCAGTTTTTGAAACAAGTGAAATATAGGAGTATTTCAATTGAGTGATCGTAATATATTTCTCAAATGAAAATGAGCGTAATGTGTTTTCTGAAACTAGTGAAATTAGTGAAATCTATATTTTTTGTAATGATTGAAATCAATTTTTTGAAACAAGTGAAATATACATTTTCAATTGAGTGAGTGTAATGTGTTTCCTGGAATGAGTGAAATAATTTATTTTAAAAAGGTGAAATATAATCAATATTTTGTATGAAACTGCTTTTTCTAGTGTTTCAAATTGATATTTTTGATGAGTGAAATACATTTCAATATTTTCCGTAAATTCGCAGTGAAATTGGTTTTGCAAATGAGTCTAATGTGTTTTCTGAAACGAGTGAACCCAATTTTTGAAACAAGTGAAAATTGTTTTTTTACCGATAGTTTTCCTGAAATGAGTGAAATCAGTTTCTTGAGTAAATAAAATATTTTTCGAATTGAGTGAAACCAATATTTGAAATGAGTGGAATTTGTTTTCCATACACATGACACATATTTCGGTGTGAAATACGTTAAATATAGTGAAATGTGATTTCTAAAATGAGTGAAATTTATCTTTTGTAAGTGGGTGTAATGTGTTTTCCGAATCTAGTGAAATGTGAACCTGACTGAAAGGTTTGCTGAAACTAGTGAAATGTGAAACTGATTGAAATGTGTTTTCTGAAATGAGTGAAACAATTAAATTCAAACTAGTCAAAGTGTATCCAAGATTGGTCTTGTTTTAAAGGTCTTGTCGGCCTGAATTCAAAAATAAAAAAAAATTCAAAACTGGATATTTTGTTTAAAAGTTATCAACTTTTTAAAAATGTTACATGAAAAACAAAGTGCATGTATTTAGTGTTTGCATGCAGCCGTGGTGCACATGTTTGCTCTCACCTGACACCTGACAAAAGGTGCTGTTGTGGCCCTCGTCCAACAGAGTATATGTATTTGTATAAGATTTGTATTGCTAAAAGACAGAAATAACGACATGGTGGGGTCTTCAACCAGATCAATCTCAAAGCAAGGTTTAATGGTGGATGCTCCACCGGTAGCTCCCGCCTCCGGTAAAAATACTTTTTCGGTGAATCGGTGCCTGACGATTTAAGCAGGCTGACTGGAGATGGTTATGGCCGAATTTAAGCCCCTCGCCTGGCGGCCCGATTCATGGGGACCTCCTCTTATTTAGCCCCAAATCCTATTTTCTATTTCTTTTTACCTTTTTATTTTATTCAAAAAATTATAAATATTTTCTCTCAAACATGATTTTTTTTTCAAATTCCTGAATTTTTTTCCAATTATGCAAACTTCCTTATATTTGTCAGTTTTCCCAACTTTATGAACATTTTTAAATTTTTGTCAAATTTTCTAATGTTCCAAATATTTCTCAATTTTGGGAACTTATTTAAATTTGTGAAACTTTTAAAAAATTGTGAACATTTTCATTTTCATGAACTTTTTCAACTTATGGTTTTTTTTCCAATTTTTGAACTTTCTTCGAGTTCACCAGCAGTTTTAGAATATTTACGTTCTTTTAATGCATGATTTGTTTTTCCAAATTAACAAACTATTTTCCAAATTCACGATTTTTCTTCGAATTCATGAACTTTTCTCAAATTTATGATTTTTTTAGAAACCGTAAACTTGTTTTGATTTCACAATTTTTACAACAGTATGATAAAAACCGGTCAGTTTTTTTCCTACCAGACCAAAAGCAGAAAAACCCCGAAAAATCATAGAGGGCGAAGCGAGCAGCTGCCGCGAAGTTAGACCACGGCCCGCTTGCATGCGCGCGAGTGCCAGCTTGCTAGTTGGCGCTTCCGGACGGGAGCTGCTATTGAGGGCAAATCCTATTCGGCGCTGCAGGCCCGTTTATTTTTTTTTCTTCTCATTCGTTTATATCGCAAAAAACAATGCGCTCCTGGTGAATCGAACTAGAGACCTCCTCTGTGTCACCACGCTAGGTTTACCACCCCACCAAAAAGCGAGATCTGCAAAGAAGCAAAGCTTCACATCTTTTAGTCTTTCCTTTTTTTTCTACTTTCTGTTTTCTTTCCTTTTTATAATTTGATGAACTTTTTTATAATTCGGTGAACTTTTTTTCTAATCCGCCGACCTTTTTGTCAAAATTGCTGAACTTTTTTCAGATTCGAGGAATTTTTTTTCAGATTCGGCGAACTTTTTTCAATTATGATGAACTGTTTTTCAAATCCGATGAACATTTTTCATGTTTGATGAACTTTTTTCTTCAAATCTGATGAACTTTTTTTCAAGTTTGATGAACTATTTTTCAATATCGATGAACTTTTTCAAATACGATGAACTTTTTTAAAATTAGTGAACTTTTTTCAAATCCGACGAACTTTTTTCAAATTTCATCGTATTTGAAAAAATTCATCGAAAAGTGACAAAAGTTCACCTTGTTGAAAAGAGTTCACGAATTGAAAAAATGTCATCAGACAAGAAAGAAAAGAAAGAAAAAAATAAAAAATGTAAACAAGGAAAAAGGAAAAAAAGAGAGGAAACAAGAAAAGACCGGAAAAGATTTAATTTATCACATCTGCCCAAGCGGCCGAGTGGTTAGCGTGGCGAATCCGCCAACTGGAGGTCGCAGGTTTGTTTATTTCTCTCGACATTTTTTCTCTTTCCCTTTCGGCCGCGTCCCCGGTCTGGGCCGGCCTAAGAGCGCGACAGCTTAGGCGCTGGAACCCCTAGTTGGCGCCGAAGGCGCTGACTAGGAGCTCCCGCCCTCCTAAGTCGTGCCTTTAGCGCCGCTAACAGGTACCAGCGCCCGTGCGCTGCCAACCTGGGCCTGGCCCAACAAGGCCGATGCGCCTGGTTCCCACGACCACTCGGCTGTGGAGTGAACGAGCGAAAAAACACAAAAAATGTGGCCCCTCCAGGAATCAAACTCGAGACTTTCCCTTAATAACGTACAAGGGCACATAACCAGTAGAACTACTCGACCATAGTGGAAGAACAAAGTGTCAACGCTACAAGGATATGCGGCTGCGCTATTTAATGCACTTACTTTTCTGAATTATTTTAAAACAATCGTGAACTTGAATAAGTTCATCATTGTTTGAGAAAAGTTCACAAAATTTGAAAAAAGTTCACCAAATTTTAAAAAAAGTTCATCAAATTTGAAAAATTGTTCATCAAATTTGAAAAAAGTTCAGCAATTTTTAGAAAAGTTCATTCAATTTGAAAAAGAGTTCACGAATTTTCAAAAAGGGGTTCATGAATTCGAAAAAAGTTGAAACTTTTTGAAAAAATATTCACCAATCATGAAAAAAGTTCATCAAAATGGGAAAAAATGTTCATCAATTTTGGAAAAAAGTTCATCAATTTGAAAGTAGTTCATCAATTTTTGAAAGAGTTCATGGATTTTCAAAAAGGGGTTCACCAATTCAAAAAAACTTCAAATTTTTGAAAATATATTCACCAATCATGAAAAACGTTCATCAAAATGGGAAAAGTGTTCATCGATTTTGGAAAAAAGTTAATTGATTTGAAAAAAGGTCATCAATTTTGAAAAAAGTTCACGTATTCAAAAAGGTTCACACGAAAATGTTTGCGAACTCGAGAAAAGTTCGCGAATCTGAAAAAAGGTTCACGAAATTGAAAATTGAAAAAAGAAGGAAAAACAGAAAAGAAAACCGGCCAAAAAGAAAAAAAACAAGACAGATTCACGTTTTTTATTTGAAGAACTATAAAGTGGCTCTTAAACACGAAAGGACGTTGTCAAAGGTTTAGGGTTCGAATCTTCCCAGCGCACCTTTTTTTGAAGGATATAGAGAGGGAAAATGAGTAGGATGGGCCGGCCCAGTGTGGATCGGGGGGTGTGCGCCCGATTGCACAAACAACTGTATCAGGCGCAGAGGGCGCCGTTTAGGAAATGGCCTCCCCCTATTGAGCGCTGTAGGCGCCGGTTCGCGCCGCTGGCGCTCGCAAGGAGGCGTAGTGGGCCGGCCCAGCAACGTGCTATAAAGCAAAAGGCGAAGGGAAAATGTCAGGTTAAAAAATCGGGGAGACGTAAGACTTCAACTCCCGACGTCACAGTAGACACCCACACAAGTTAACCACTGGACCATGTTTAGTTTGTTGATTACTTGCGGAAAACTGAGCGCTTTGACCTTTCATCTAGTAAAACATTAAACATATACTACTAGTATTATATACGCCCTATAAATTATTTGACTAAAGAAAACATAAATATGACAAAGCATTCACATCAACCATGAATTGAAAAGAAAACTCCAAAAAAATGGAAAAGTTCGTGAATTTGAAAAAAGTTCACTGAATTTAAAAAGAATTCATTGAATTGAAAATATTCATCCAATTTGAAAAAAAGATCATCAAATTTGAAAAAAGTTCACCAAATTTGAGAAAGAGTTCATTGAATTTGAAAAAAAGTTCATCGATTTCGAAAAAAGTTCATCAAATTTTAAAAAAAGTTCATCAATTTTGAAAGAGTTCATCGATTTTGAAAAAAGTTTATCAAATTTAAAAAAAGTTCATCAAATTTGGAAAAATCATCAAACTTGAAAAAAAGTTCATCGAAATTGAAAAAAAATATCATTGTTTTTCATAACAAGAACAACGAATTTTAAATGTTCACTAAATTTGAGAATAGTTCATGGATTTTGTGACAGAAGTTCATCAAATGTTCACAAATTTTGAAAAAGTTCATCAATTTGGAGAAATGTTCATGGATTTTTTTTAAAAACGTTCGTTGATTATGAAGAAAGTTCACCAAATTTTCATGGATTTGGGGAAAATCGTTGGTATCTTTATACCTAGTTCAATCTCGTTACCGGCAAGTTTCTTTACTCGTTTCGTAATGCATCATCTCGCAACTAACTCATTACTCACATTGCTTGCAAGGCTTATTATGATGTGTATTACCGAGAGGGCCCAGAGATACCTCTCCGATACTCGGAGTGACAAATCATAATCTCGATCTATGCCAACCCAACAAACACCTTCGGAGATACCTGTAGAGCATCTTTATAATCACCCAGTTACGTTGTGACGTTTGATAGCACACAAGGCATTCCTCCGGTATCCGGGAGTTGCATAATCTCATAGTCAAAGGAATATGTAGATGACATGAAGAAAGCTATAGCAATAAAACTGAACGATCATTATACTAAGCTAACGGATGGGCCTTGCCCAACACATCATTCTCCTAATGGTGTGATCCTGTTCATCAAATGGCAACACATGTCTATGGTTAGGAAACTTAACCATCTTTGACTAACGAGCTAGTCTAGTAGAGGCTTCCTAGGGACACGGTGTTTTGTCTATGTATCCACACATGTATTAAGTTTCTGGTTATTACAATTCTAGTATGAATAATAAACATTTATCATGATATAAGGAAATATAAAATAACAACTTCATTATTGCCTCTAGGGCATATTTCCTTCAGTCTCCCACTTGCACTAGAGTCAATAATCTAGTTCACATTACCATGTGATTTAACACCAATAGTTGACATCACCATGTGATTAACACCCATAGTTCACATCGCCATGTGACCAACACCCAAAGGGTTTACTAGAGTCAGTAATCCAGTTCACATCGCCATGTGATTAACACCCAAAGAGTACTAAGGTGTGATCATGTTTTGCTTGTGAGAGAGGTTTAGTCAACGGGTGTGCCACATTCAGATCCGTATGTATTTTGCAAATTTCTATGTCTACAATGCTATGCACGGAGCTACTCTAGCTAAATGCTCCCACTTTCAATATGTATCCAGGTCGAGAGTCATCCAGATCATTGTCAAAGATTAAGTATGATTGTGTTAAATCTTTTATGAATACCGATGCTTTTCAAAAGTCCAGTGCTAAATATGGACTTGACTCTGAGATAGTAGCCTCCTTTTGTGAATCATTTGCTACTCATGTTGATCTCCCTAAAGAGAAGTGGTTTAAATATCACCCACCTATTAAAGAAGAAACCAAAGAACCGGTACCAGTTAAAGAAGATACTATACTTTACAATGTTGATCCAGTTGTTCCTTCTGCTTATATTGAGAAACCACATTTTCCTGTTAGGATAAAGGAACATGCTAAAGTTTCAACTATGGTTAACAAAAGCTATATTAGAACACCTAAACCTGATGAACAAATCAAAGTAGAACCTAATATTGCTATGGTTAAAGATCTCTTGGAAGAAGATATGGATGAGCATGTTGATTACTTCTGTGAAGAAGCTGCTAGAATTGCCAAAGCTGATAAAAAGGACAAACATAGACCTGTTGTTGGCATGCCTGTCATCTCAGTTGAAATAGGAGATCACTGCTATCATGGTTTACGTCACATAGGTGCTAGTGTGAGTGCTATTCCTTACACCTTATATCAAGAAATTATGAATAACATAGCACCCGCAGAGATAGAAGACATAGATGTTACTATTAAACTTGCTAATAGAGACACTATATCACCAATTGGGATTGTTAGAGATGTTGAAGTCTTGTGTGGGAAAATAAAATACCCTACTGATTTTCTTGTTCTTGGTTCCCCACAAGATGACTTTTGTCCCATTATATTTGGTAGACCTTTCTTGAACACCGTTAATGCTAAAATAGATTGTGATAAATAAACTGTCGGTGTTAGTTTTGGTGATGAGTCTCATGAGTTTAATTTTTCCAAGTTTAGTAGAAAACTTCATGAAAAAGAATTGCCTAGCAAAGATGAAATAATTGGTCTTGCTTCTATTGTTGTGCCACCTACTGATCCACTAGAACAATATTTGCTAGACCATGAAAATGATTTACATATGCATGAAAGGAACTAAATAGATAAGATTTTCTTTGAACAACGTCCTCTGCTTAAACACAATTTGCCTATTGAAACTTTAGGAGGTCCTCCTCCACCTAAAGGTGATCCTGTGTTTGAATTAAAACCATTGCCAGACACTTTGAAATATGCTTATCTTGATGAAAAGAAGATATATCCTGTTTATTATTAGTGCTAACCTTTCAAAACATGAAGAAGAAAGATTATTAAAAGTTCTAAGGAAGCATCGAGCTGCTATTGGATATACTCTTAATGATTTAAAGGGCATTAGTCTCACTCGATGTCAGCACAAAATTAATATGGAACCTGATGCTAAACCCGTTGTTGATCACCAACGTCGGTTAAACCCGAAGATGAAAGAAGTGGTAAGGACGGAAATATTAAAACTTCTGGATGCATGTATAATCTATCCTATAGCTGATAGTAGATGGGTAAGTCCTGTTCATTGTGTCCCTAAGAAAGGATGTATAACTGTTATTCCTAATGATAAGAATGAACTTATTCCACAAAGAATTGTTACAGGCTATAGAATGGTAATTGATTTTAGAAAATTAAACAAAGCAACTAGAAAAGATCATTACCCTCTACCTTTTATTGATAAAATGCTAGAAAGATTATCTAAGCAGACACATTTTTTGCTTCCTTGATGGATATTCTGCTTTTTCACAAATACCTGTTTCTCAGCCTGATCAAGAAAAGACTACTTTTACTTGTCCCTTTGGAACTTATGCTTATAGACGTATGACTTTCGGTTTATGTAATGCACCTGCTACCTTTCAAAGATGTATGATTGCTATATTCTCTGACTTCTGTGAAAAGATTGTTGAGGTTTTCATGGATGATTTCTCTGTTTATGGGAAGTCTTTTGATGATTGCTTAAGCAATCTTGATCAAGTTTTGCAGAGATGTGAACAAAAAAAATCTTGTCTTGAGTTGGGAGAAGTGCCACTTTATGGTTAAGGAAGGCATTGTCTTGGGTCATAAAATTTCTGAAAGAGGTATTGAAGTGGACAAAGCTAAGGTTGATGCAATTGAGAAAATGCCATGTCCTAAAGATATCAAAGGTATTCGTAGTTTCCTAGGTCATGCTGGTTTCTATAGGAGATTTATCAAAGACTTTTTTAAAATTCCTAGGCCTCTTACGAGTCTTTTGCAAAAGGATATTCCTTTTGTTTTTGATGATGATTGTTTAGAAGCCTTTGACACACTCAAGAAAGCCTTAATTTCTGCACCTATTGTTCAACCACCTGATTGGAACTTGCCTTTGGAAATTATGTGTGATGCTAGTGATTATATTGTTGGTGCTGTTCTAGGACAAAGAGTTGATAAAAAAATGAATGTTATTCATTATGCTAGTAAAACTCTAGACAGTGCTCAACGAAATTATGCTACTACTGAAAAATAATTCTTAGCAGTAGTGTTTGCCTGTGATAAATTTAGACCTTATATTGTTGATTCCAAAGTCATTGTTCACACCGATCATATATGTTGCTATTAAATATCTTATGGAAAAGAAAGATGCTAAACCTAGACTTATTCGATGGGTTCTCTTGTTACAAGAATTTGATTTACATATCATTGATAGAAAAGGAGCTGAGAACCTCGTAGCTGATAATTTATCTAGGCTTGAAAATATTCCTGATGACCAACTACCTATTGATAATAGTTTTACTAATGAGAAGTTAGCTGCAATAAATATTTCTCATAGTACTCCTTGTCCTTGGTATGTTGACTATGCTAATTACATTGTTGCTAAATATTTACCACCTAGCTTTACTTACCAACAAAAGAAAAAATACTATTATGATTTAAGACATTACTTTTGGGATGACCCACACCTTTATAAAGAAGGAGTAGATGGTATTATTAGACGTTGTGTACCTAAGCATGAACAGGGACAAATCCTATGGAAATGTCACTCCGAAGCTTATGGAGGGCATCATGCTGGAGATAGAACTGCTCACAAGGTATTGCAATCTGGATTTTGTCGGCCTACTCTCTTCAAGGATGCCCGTAAGTTCGTCTTATCTTGTGATGAATGTCAAAGAATAGTTAATATCGGTAAGCGTCAAGAAATGCCTATGAACTATTCACTTGCTATTGAACCATTTGATGTTTGGGGATTTGATTACATGGAACCTTTTCCTTCCTCAAATGGGTATACACATATTTTGGTTGTTGCTGATTATGTTACTAAATGGGTAGAAGCTATTCCAACCAGTAGTGCTGATCACAACACCTCTATTAAAATGATTAAGGAAGTTATTTTCCCAAGATTTAGAGTCCATAGATATTTAATGACTGATGGTGGTTCACACTTTATTCATGGTGATTTCCGTAAAATGCTTGCCAAGTGTGATGTTAACCATAGAATTGCATCACCATATCATCCTCAGTCTAGTGGTCAAGTTGATCTTAGTAATAGAGAAATAAAATTAATTTTGCAAAAGACTGTCAATATGTCCAGGAAGAATTTGTCTAAGAAATTAGATGATGCACTTTGGGCTTATAGAACAACATATAAAAATCCTATGGGTATGTCTCCTCATAAAATGGTTTATGGAAAAGCTTGTCATTTGCCTCTTGAGTTAGAACATAAAGAATATTGGGCAATCAAAGAACTCAATTATGATTTCAAACTTGCCGGTGAAAATAGGTTATTTGATATTAGTTCTTTAGATGAATGGAGAACCCAAGTGCTACCTCTTGAGCACTGCGTTGGATTTCCCCGAAGAGGAGAGGATGATGCAGCAAAGTAGCGTAAGTATTTCCCTCAGTTTTTGAGAACCAAGGTATCAATCCAAAGAGGAGGCTACGACAAGTCCCTCGTACCTGCACAAAACAATAGCTCCTCGCAACCAACGCGATTAGGGGTTGTCAATCCCTTCACGGTCAATTACGAGAGTGAGATCTGATAGAGATGATAAATAATATTTTTGGTATTTTGGATATAGAGATGCAAAGTGAAAAGTAAAAGGCAAAGTAAAAACAAAGCAAGTATTAAAGTGATGGAGATTGATATGATGAGAATAGACCCGGGGGCCATAGGTTTCACTAGTGGCTTCTCTCAAGAGCATAAGTATTCTACGGTGGGTGAACAAATTACTTGTTGAGCAATTGTGAGAATTGAGCATAGTTATGAAAATATCTAGGTATGATCATGTATATAGGCATCACGTCCGAGACAAGTAGACCGACTCTTGCACGCATCTACTACTATTACTCCACTCATCGACCGCTATCCAAAGCATGCATCTAGAGTATTAAGTTAAAAATAGAGTAACGCCTTAAGCAAGATGACATGATGTAGAGGGATAAATTCATGCAATATGATAAAAACCCCATCTTGTTATCCTCGATGGCAACAATACAATACGTGCCTTGCTGCCCCTATACATCCTTTGGGAAAGGACACCGCAAGATTGAACCCAAAGCTAAGCACTTCTCCTGTTGCAAGAACTACCAATCTAGTTGGCCAAACCAAACGGATAATTCGAAGAGACTTGCAAAGATAACCAATCATACATAAAAGAATTCAGAGAAGATTCAAATATTGTTCATAGATAATCTGGATGATAAACCCACAATTCATCGGTCTCAACAAACACACCGCAAAAAGAAGATTACATTGAATAGATCTACACGAGAGAGGGGGAGAACATTGTATTGAGATCCAAAAAGAGAGAATAAGCCATATAGCTACTAGCTATGGACCCGAAGGTCTGAAGTAAACTACTCACACTTCATCGGAGTGGCTATGGTGATGATGTAGAAGCCCTCCGTGGTGGATGCCCCCTCGTGAGCTCGCACAGGCCCCAAGATGGGATCTCGTGGATACAGGAAGTTGCGGCGGTGGAATTAGGTTTTGGCTCCTGCTACGATCGTTTGAAATGCGTGAGGTATATATAGGAGGAAGGAGTACGTCGGTTGGAGCAATAGGGGCCCACGAGGCGGCGCGCCCTAGGGGCGCCCCACCCTCGTGACTGCGTCTGTTACTTCTTGGAGTAGGGTCCAAGTCTCTGGATCACGTTCGGTGAGAAAATCACGTTCAGAAGGTTTCATCCCGTTTGGACTCCGTTTGATATTCCGTTTCTTGAAACCTTTGAAATAGGCAAACAACGGCAATTGGCTGGGCCTCCAGTTAATAGGTTAGTCCCAAAAATAATATAAAAGTGGAAAATAAAGCCCAATATAGTCCAAAATAGTAGATAAAGTAGCATGGAGCAATAAAAAATTATAGATACGTTGGAGACGTATCAGGCATCCCCAAGCTTAATTGTTGCTCGTCCTCGAGTAGGTAAATGATAAAAAGAGAATTTTTGATGCGAAGTGATACTTTGGCATAATTTCAATGTCAATCTTCTTAATTGTGGTATGAATATTAAGATCCGAAAGATTCAAGACAAAAGTTCATATTGACATAAAAATAATAATACTTCAAGCATACTAACTAAGCAATTATGTCTTCTCAAAATAACATGGCCAAAGAAAGTTCTCCCTACAAAATCATATAGTCCTGCTATGCTCCATCTTCCCCACACAAAATATTTAAATCATGCACAACCACCGATGACAAGCCAAGCAATTGTTTCATACTTTAACATTTTCAAAACTTTTTCAATCTTCACGCATAATACATGAGCGTGAGCCATAGATATAGCACTATATGTGGAATAGAATGGTGGTTGTGGAGAAGACAAAAGGAGAAGATAGTCTCACATCAACTAGGCGTATCAACGGGCTATGGAGATGCCCATCAATAGATATCAATGTGAGTGAGTAGGGATTGCCATGCAATGGATGCACTAGAGCTATAAGTATATGAAAGCTCAACAAAAGAAACTAAGTGGGTGTGCATCCAACTCGCTTGCTCACGAAGACCTAGGGCATTTGAGGAAGACCATCATTGGAATATACAAGCCAAGTTCTATAATGAAAAATTCCCACTAGTATATGAAAGTGACAAAATGAGAGACTCTCTATCATGAAGATCTTGGTGTTACTTTGAAGCACAAGTGTGGTAAAAGGATAGTAGCATTGTCCCTTCTCTCTTTTTCTCTCATTTTTTTGGGGCCTTTTCTCTTTTTCTATGGCCTTTTTTTTCATTTTTCCTTTTTTTTTATTTTTCGTCCGGAGTCTCATCCCGACTTGTGGGGGAATCATGGTCTCCATAATCCTTTCCTCACTTGGGACAATGCTCTAAAGAATGATGATCATCACACTTTTATTTTTCTTACAACTCAACAATTACAACTCGATTCTTAGAACAAAGTATCACTCTATATGAATGCCTCGTGATGTAATCGGGATATGCAATGAATCAAGAGTGACATGTATGAAAGAATTATGAGCGTTGGCTTTGCCACAAATACGATGTCAACTACATGATCATGCTAGCAATATGACAATGATGGAGCGTGTCATAATAAGCGGAACGGTGGAAAGTTGCATGGCAATATATCTCAGAATGGCTATGGAAATGCCATGATAGGTAGGTATGGTGGCTGTTTTGAGGAAAATATATGGTGGGTGTATGATACCGTGAAAAGTGCACGGTATTAGAGAGGCTAGCAATGGTGGAAGGATGGGAAAAGTGCGTATAATCCATGGACTCAACATTAGTCATAAAGAACTCATATACTTATTGCAAAAATCTAGAAGTTATCAAAGCAAAGTATTACGCGCATGCTCCTAGGGGGATAGATTGGTAGGAAAAGACCATCGCTCGTCCCCGACCGCCACTCATAAGGAAGACAATCAATAAATAAATCATGCTCCGAGTTCATCACATAACGGTTCACCATACGTGCATGCTATGGGATGTTGGAAATATGCCCTAGAGGCAATAATAAATTAGTTATTATTATTATATTTCCTTGTTCATGATAATCGTTTATTATCCATGCTATAATTGTATTGATAGGAAACTCAGATACATGTGTGGATACATAGACAACACCATGTCCCTAGTACGCCTCTAGTAGACTAGCTCGTTGATCAATAGATGGTTACGGTTTCGACCATGGACATTGGATGTCGTTGATAACGGGATCACATCATTAGGAGAATGATGTGATGGACAAGACCCAATCCTAAGCCTAGCACAAAGATCGTGTAGTTAGGTATGCTAAAGCTTTTCTAATGTCAATTATCATTTCCTTAGACCATGAGATTGTGCAACTCCGGATACCGTAGGAATGCTTTGGGTGTACCAAACGTCACAATGTAACTGGGTGGCTATAAAGGTGCACTACGGGTATCTCCGAAAGTGTCTCATTGGGTTGGCACGAATCGAGACTGGATTTGTCACTCCGTGTGTGGAGAGGTATCTCTGGGCCCACTCGGTAGGACATCATCATAATGTGCACAATGTGACCAAGGGGTTGATCACGGGATGATGTGTTACGGAACGAGTAAAGAGACTTGCGATAACGAGATTAAACAAGGTATCGGGATACCGACGATCGAATCTCGGGCAAGTACTATACCGCTAGACAAAGGGAATTGAATACGTGATTGATTGAATCCTCGACATCGTGGTTCATCCGATGAGATCATCGTGGAACATGTGGGAGCCAACATGGGTATCCAGATCCCGCTGTTGGTTATTGACCGTAGAACGTCTCGGTCATGTTCCAGATGGTTCCCGAACCCGTAGGGTCTGCACACTTAAGGTTCGGTGACGCTAGGGTTATAGGGAATAGATATACGTGGTTACCAAATGTTGTTCGGAGTCCCGGATGAGATCCCGGACGTCACGAGGAGTTCCGGAGGTAAAGATTGATATATTGGACGAAGGGTTTTGGAGTCCGGAAGTGTTCCGGAGGTACCGGGTGATGACCAGCATGACCGAAATGTGTTTCGGGAGCCCCAACAAGTGTTGGGGGGCTTCATGGGCCAAGGGAAGGGGGCAAACCAGCCCACTAAGGGGCTGTGCGCCCCCCTCACCTATTCCCACGTGACCAGGGTGTTTGGGGCGCCCCATCTAGGTTTCCCACCTCCTAGCTTGGGGACCAAGTCACCCAAAGGGGAGATCCCATCTGCCCTGGCTGCCGCCCCCCCTAGGGGAAACCCTAGGGCGCCTCCCCTCCCCTTTGCCCCTATATATAGTGGAGGTTTTGGGGTTGCCTAACACACGAGAACATCTCCCTCTTGGCGCAGCCCTACCTCTCTCCCTCCTCGTCTCGTAGTGCTTGGCGAAGCCTGCTGAGTATCAGCTCCTCCACCACCACCACGCCGTCGTTGCTGCTGGACGGAGTCTTCCCAACCTCTCCCTCTCTCCTTGCTGGATCAAGGCATGGGAGACGTCACCGGGCTGCATGTGTGTTGAACGCGGAGGCGCCGTGGTTCGGCGCTTAGATTGGAATCAACCGCGATCTGAATCGCTACGAGTACGACTCCTTCATCTGCATTCTTGCAACGCTTCCGCTTAGCGATCTACAAGGGTATGTAGATGCACTCCCCTTTCCCTCGTTGCTAGATTACTCCATAGATTGATCTTGGTGATGCGTAGAAAATTTTGAATTTCTGCTACGTTCCCCAACAGTGGCATCATGAGCTAGGTCTATGCGTAGTTTCTATGCACGAGTAGAACACAAGGTGTTGTGGGCATTGATTTTGTTCAGTATGCTTAGCGTTACTAGTCCAATCTTGTTTCGACGGTATTGTGGGATGAAGCGGCCCGGACCGGCCTTACACGTACACTTACGTGAGACAGGTTCCACCGACTGACATGCACTTGTTGCATAAGGTGGCTAGCGGGTGCCAGTTTCTCCCACTTTAGTCGGATCGGATTCGATGAAAAGGGTCCTTATGAAGGGTAAATAGCAATTGGCATATCACGTTGTGGTTTTGCGTAGGTAAGAAACGTTCTTGCTAGAAACCCATAGCAGCCACATAAAACATGCAACAACAATTAGAGGACGTCTAACTTGTTTTTGCAGGGTATGCTATGTGATGTGATATGGCCAAAAGAATGTGATGAATGATATGTGATGTATGAGATTGATCATGTTCTTGTAATAGGAATCACGACTTGCATGTCGATGAGTATGACAACCGGCAGGAGCCATAGGAGTTGTCTTAATTTATTTATGACCTGCGTGTCAACATAAATGTCATGTAATTACTTTACTTTATTGCTAACCATTAGCCATAGTAGTAGAAGTAATAGTTGACGAGACAACTACATGAAGACACGATGATGGAGATCATGATGATGGAGATCATGGTGTCATGCCGGTGACGATGATGATCATGGAGCCTCAAGATGGAGATCAAAGGAGCAAAATGATATTGGCCATATCATGTCACTATTTGATTGCATGTGATGTTTATCATGTTTATGCATCTTATTTGCTTAGAACGACGGTAGTAAATAAGATGATCCCTCGTTAAAATTTCAAGAAAGTGTTCCCCCTAACTGTGCACCGTTGCGGAAGTTCTTTGTTTCGAAGCACCACGTGATGATCAGGTGTGATAGATTCTAACGTTCACATACAACGGGTGTAAGCCATATTTACACACGCGAAACACTTAGGTTGACTTGACGAGCCTAGCATGTACAGACATGGCCTCGGAACACAAGAGGCGAAAGGTCGAGCATGAGTCGTATGGTAGATACGATCAACATGAAGATGTTCACCGATGATGACTAGTCTGTCTCACGTGATGATCGGACACGGCCTAGTTGACTCGGATCATGTAATCACTTAGATGACTAGAGGGATGTCTATCTGAATGGGAGTTCATAAGATGAACTCAATTATCCTGAACATAGTCAAAAGGTTTTTGCAAATTATGTCATAGCTCGCGCTTCCGGTTCTCTTGTTTAGATATGTTCCTAGAGAAAATTTAGTTGAAAGTTGTTAGTAGCGATTATGCGGACTAGGTCCGTAAACTGAGGATTGTCCTCGTTGCTTCGTAGAAGGCTTATGTCCTTAATGCTCCGCTCGGTGTGCTGAACCTCGAACGTCGTATGTGGATGTTGTGAACATCTGACATACACGTTTTGATAACTCCGTGATAGTTCAGTAATGTTAAACGGTTTAGAGTTGAGGCACCGAAGACGATTTCGAAATGTCGCGGAATATATGAGATGTTTCGAGGGCTGAAATTGGGATTTCAGGCTCGTGCCCACGTCAAGAGGTATAAGACCTCCGACGATTTTCTTAGCCTGCAAACTAAGGGAGAAAAGCTCAAATCATTGAGCTTGTGCTCAGATTGTCTGAGTAAAAAAAATCACTTGAATCGAGTGGGAGTTGCTCTTCCAGATGAGATAGTGATGTTTCTCCAAAGTCATTGCCACCAAGCTGCTAGAGCTTCATGATGAACTATAACATATCAGGGATAGATATGATGATCCTTGAGATGTTCGCAATGTTTGACACCGCGAAAGTAGAAATCAAGAAGGAGCATCAATTGTTGATGGTTAGTGAAACCACTAGTTTCAAGAAGGGCAAGGACAAGAAAGGATACTTCATGAAACGACAAATCAGGCTTTGCTCTAGTGAAGAAACCCAAGGTTGAACCCATACCGAGACTAAGTGCTTACGTAATAAGGGGAACGGTCAATGGAGCAGAATTACCCTAGATACTTGGTAGATGAGAAGGCTGGCAAGGTCGATAGAAGTATATTGGATATACATTATGTTAATGTGTACTTTACTAGTACTCCTAGTAGCACCAGGGTATTAGATACCGGTTCGGTTGCTAAGTGTTAGTAACTCGAAATAAAAGGCTGCAGAATAAACGGAGACTAGCTAAAGGTGAGCTGACGATATGTGTTGGAAGTGTTTCCAAGGTTGATGTGATCAAGCATCACATGCTCCCTCTACCATCGAGATTGGTGTTAAACCTAAATAATTGTTATTTGGTGTTTGCATTGAGCATAGACATGATTGGATTATGTCTATCGCAACACGGTTATTCATTTAAGGAGAATAATGGTTACTCTGTTTATTTGAATAATACCTTCAATGGTATTGCACCTAAAATGAATGGTTTATTGAATCTCGATCGTAGTGATACACATGTTCATGCCAAAAGATATAAGATAGTAATGATAGTACCACCTACTTTTGGCACTGCCATGTAAGTCATATTGGTATAAAACGCATGAAGAAGCTCCATGTTGATGGATCTTTGGACTCACTCATTTTTTGAAAAGTTTGAGAGATGCGAACCATGTCTATTGGTATATATGCATGAAGAAACTCCATGCAAATGGACCGTTTGGACTCACTTGATTTTGAATCACTTGAGACATGCAAATCATACCACATGGGCAAGATGACTGAAAGCCTCGTTTCGGTAAAATGCAACAAGAAAGCAACTTGTTGGAAGTAATACATTTTGATGTGTGCAGTCCAATGAGTGCTTTGAGGCACGCAGTGATGGATATCGTTATGTTCTTACTTCACGGATGATTTGAGTAGATACTGAGTATATTTACTTGATGAAACACAAGTCTGAATTATTGAATGGTTCAAGTAATTTCAGAGTGAAGTTGAAGATCATCGTGACAAGAGGATAAACTGTCTATGATATGATCACAGAGATGAGTATCTGAATTACGAGCTTTGGCACGCAATTAAGACATTGTGGAAATTGTTTCACAATTAATACCGCCTGGAACACCATAGTGTGATGGTGTGTCCGAACATCATAGTTGCACCCTATTGGATATGGTGCGTACCATGATGTCTCTTATCAAATTACCACTATCGTTCATGGGTTAGGCATTAGATACAACCGCATTCACTTTAATAGGGCACCACGTAATTCCGTTGAGACGACACCATTTGAACTATGGTTTGGAGAATCCTAAGTTGTCGTTTCTTAAAGGTTTGGGGCTGCGACACTTATGTGAAAAAAATTTAGGTTGATAAGCTCGAACCCAAAGTGGATAAAATGCATCTTCATAGGACACCCAAAACAGTTGGGTATACATCCTAATTCAGATCCGAAAGCAATAGCGATTGTTTCTTGAATCGGGTCCTTTCTCGAGGAAAAGTTTGCCTCAGAAAGTTGAGTGGGAGCATGGTAGAGACTTGATGAGGTTATTGAACCGTCACTTCAACTAGTGTGTTGCAGGGCACATGAAGTTGTTCCTGTGGCGCCCACACCAATTGAAGTAGAAGCTTATGATAGTGATCATGAAGTTTCGGATCAAGTCACTACCGTACCTCGTAGGGTGACAAGGATGCGTACTACTTCTGAGTGGTACAGTAATCCTGTCTTGAAGGTCATGTTGCTAGACAACAATGAACCTACGAGCTATGGAGAAGCGATGGTGGGCCCATATTCCGACAAATGGTTAGAAGCCATGAAATCCGAGATAGGATCCATGTATTAGAACAAAGCATGGACTTTGGTGGACTTTCCCGATGATCGGCAAGCCATTGAGATAAATGGACCTTTAAGAAGAAGACGGACGTGGACGGTAGTCACCGTCTATGAAGCTCGACTTGTGGAAAAGAGTTTTTCACAAGTTCAAGGAGTTGACTATGATGAGATTTTCTCATCCGTAGCGATGCTTAAGTCCATCGGAATCATGTTAGCATTAGCTGCATTTATGAAATCTGGCAGATGGATGTCAAAACGAGTTTCCTTACCTTTTAAGTGAGAAAGGTTGTATGTGATACAATCAGAAAGGTTTTGTTGATCCTAAGGATGCTAAAAGGTATGCTAGCTCCAAATGATCCGTCTAAGGACCGGAGTAAGCATCTCGGAGTTGGAACCGCGCTTTGATGAGATGATCAAAGATTTTGGGTTTATACAAAGTTTATGAGAAACTTGTATTTCCAAAGAAGTGAGTGGGAGCACTATAGAATTTCTGATGAGTATATGTTGTTAACATATTGTTGATCAGAAATGTTGTAGAGTTTCTGGAAAGCATATAGGGTTGTTTGAAAAGTGTTTTTCAATAGAACACCTGGATTAAGCTGCTTGAACATTGAGCATCAAGAGCTATGAGGATAGATCAAAAACGCTTAATGGTACTTTCAAATGAGCACATACCTTGACATGATCTTGAAGGTGTTCAAGATGGATCAGTCAAAGAAGGAGTTCTTGCCTCAGTTGTAAGGTATGAAGTTAAGACTTAAAGCTCGACCACGGCAGAAGAGAGAGAAAGGATGAAGGTCGTCCCCTATGCTTAGATGTAGGCTCCATAGTATGCTATGATGTGTACCGCACCTGATGTGTGCCTTGCCACATGTCTGGCAAGAGGGTACAAAGGTGATCAAGGAGTGGATCACTAGATAGCGGTCAAAATTGTCCTTGGAGTAATAAGGACATGTTTCTCGATTATGGAGGTGATAAAGAGTTCGGCATAAAGGGTTACATCAATGCAAGCTTTAACACCTATCCGAATGACTCTGAGTAGAAAACCGGATACGTATAGTGGAGCAACCATTTGGAATAGCTCCAAGTGGAGCGTGGAAGCAGCATTTACAATATGACCTAGAGATTTACGAAGTACATACGGATTTGAATGTTGCAGACCCGTTGACTAAAACCTCTCTCACAAGCAAAACATGATGAAACCCCAGAACTCATTGAGTCTTAATCACATGATGATGTGAACTAGTTTAGTGACACTAGTAAACTCTTTGGATGTTGGTCACATGGCGATGTGACACGTGAGTGTCAATCACATGGCGATGTGAACTAGATTATTGACTCTAGTGCAAGTGGGAGACTGTTGGAAATATGCCCTAGAGGCAATAATAAATTAGTTGTTATTATTATATTTCCTTGTTCATGATAATCGTTTATTATCCATGCTATAATTGTATTGATAGGAAACTTCGAGATACATGTGTGGATACATAGACAACACCATGTCCCTAGTAAGCCTCTAGTAGACTAGCTCATTGATCAATAGATGGTTACGGTTTCCCGACCATGGACACTGGATGTCGTTGATAACGGGATCACATCATTAGGAGAATGATGTGATGGACAAGACCCAATCCTAAGCCTAGCACAAAGATCGTGTAGTTCGTATGCTAAAGCTTTTCTAGTGTCAAGTATCATTTCCTTAGACCATGAGATTGTGCAACTCCCGGATACTGTAGGAATGCTTTGGGTGTACCAAACGTCACAATGTAACTGGGTGGCTATAAAGGTGCACTACGGGTATCTTCGAAAGTGTCTGTTGGGTTGGCACGAATCGAGACTGGGATTTGTCACTCCGTGTGACGGAGAGGTATCTCTGGGCCCACTCGGTAGGACATCATCATAATGTGCACAATGTGACCAAGGGGTTGATCACGGGATGATGTGTTACGGAACGAGTAAAGACACTTGCCGTAACGAGATTGAACAAGGTATCGGGATACCGACGATCGAATCTCGCAAGTACTATACCGCTAGACAAAGGGAATTGAATACGGGATTGATTGAATCCTCGACATCGTGGTTCATCCGATGAGATCATCGTGGAACATGTGGGAGCCAACATGGGTATCCAGATCCCGCTATTGGTTATTGACCAGAGAACGTCTCGGTCATGTCTGCATGGTTCCCGAACCCGTAGGGTCTACACACTTAAGGTTCGGTGACGCTAGGGTTATAGGGAATAGATATACGTGGTTACCGAATGTTGTTCGAGTCCGGATGAGATCCGGACATCACGAGGAGTTCGGAATGGTCCGGAGGTAAAGATTGATATATTGGACGAAGGGTTTTGGAGTCGGAAGTGTTCGGAGGTACCGGTGATGACCAAAGATGACCGAAAGGTGTTTGGGAGCCCGGCAAGTGTTGGGGGCTTCATGGGCCAAGGGAAGGGGCAAACCAGCCCACTAAGGGGCTGTGCGCCCCCTCACCTATTCCCACGTGACCAGGGGGTTTGGGCGCCCCATCTAGGTTTCCCACCTCACGGCTTGGGGCCGGAGTCACCCAAAGGGAGATCCCATCTGCCACGCCGCCGCCCCTAGGGGAAACCCTAGGCGCCTCCCTCCCTTTGCTCCTATATATAGTGGAGGTTTTGGGGCTGCCTAACACACGAGAACATCTCCTCTTGGCGCAGCCCTACCTCTCTCCCTCCTCGTCTCTCGTAGTGCTTAGAGAAGCCTGGCTGGATCCGTGCTCCTCCACCACCACCACGCCGTCAGGCCGCTTTGGATGAGTCTTCCCCAACCTCTCTCTCTCTCTCCTTGCTGGATCAAGGCATGGGAGATGTCACCGGGCTGCATGTGTGTTGAACGCGGAGGCGCCGTGGTTCGACGCTTAGATCGGAATCAACCGCGATCTGAATCGCTACGAGTACGGCTCCTTCATCCGCGTTCTTGCAACGCTTCCGCTTAGCGATCTACAAGGGTATGTAGATGCACTCCCCTTTCCCTCGTTGCTAGATTACTCCATAGATTGATCTTGGTGATGTGTAGAAAATTTTGAATTTCTGCTACGTTCCCCAACATGGGAATCACAAACTTCAACACAAGTATTCTTTAAATTCACAACTACTCAACTAGCATGACTCTCATATCACCATCTTCATATCTCAAAATAATTATCAAGCATCAAACTTTTCTTAGTATTCAACGCACTCAAAAGAAAGTTTCACATATCTTGAATACCAAGTATATTAATATTAAGCAAATTACCATGCTATTAACAACTCTCAAAATAATCTAAGTGAAGCATGGGAGATCAATAGTTTCTTTAAAACAAATCCACCACCGTGCTCTAAAAGATCTAAGTGAAGCACTAGAGCAAAAATTATCACGCTCAAAAGATATAAGTGAAGCACTATGAGCAAAACTATCAAGCTCAAAAGATATAAGTGAAGCACATAGAGTATTCTATCAAATTCCAATATCAAAAGGTGTGTACAGCAAGGATGATTGTGGTAAACTAACAAGCAAAGACGCAAATAATACAATACGCTCCAAGCAAAACACATATCATGTGGTGAATAAAAATATAGCTCCAAGTAAATTACCGATGGAAGTAGGCGAAAGAGGGATGCCTTCCGGGCATCCCCAAGCTTTGAATTTTGGTGTCCTTGGATTATCTTGGGGTGCCATCGAATCCCCAAGCTTAGGCTCTTGCCACTCCTTGTTCCATAATCCATCAAAAGAATTTACCCAAAACTTGAAAACTTCACAACACAAAACTCAATAGAAATCTCGTGAGCTCCGTTAGAGAAAGAAAACAAAAGACTACTTTAAGGTACTGTAATGAACTAATTCTTTATTTATATTGGTGTTAAACCTACTGTATTCCAACTTCTCTATGGATTATAAACTATTTTACTAGCCATAGATTCATCAAAATAAGCAAACAACACACGAAAAACAGAATCTGTCAAAAACAGAACAGTCTGTAGTAATCTGTAACTAACGCAAACTTTTGGAACTCCAAAAATTATAAAAAAATAGGAAGACCTATAAAATTTGTTTAATGATCAGAAGCAATTGGAATCAGTATTTTATCACGTTCTGGTGATTTTTAAAAATTGTTTTCGTGAACAGAAAGATTCTGGAAATTACAGCAAGATCAAATAACTATCATCCAAGAAGATCCTATAGGTCTAACTTGGCACAAACACTAATTAAAAGATAAAACCACATCTAAAAAGAGGCTAGATGGATTATTTATTCCTAAACAGAAGCAAAAACTAAAAAAAACTAAAAATAAAATTGGGTTGGCTCCCAACAAGCGCTATCATTTAACGCCCCTAGCTAGGCATAAAAGCAAGGATAGATTTTAGTATTGCCGTCTTTGGTAGGCAATCCATAGGTGGCTCTCATGATAGATTCATATGGTAATTTTATTTTATTTCTAGGAAAGTGTTCCATGCCTTTCTTTAAGGGAAATTGGAATCTAATATTCCCTTCCTTCATATCAATAATTGCACCAATCGTTCTAAGGAAAGGTCTACCAAGAATAATAGGGCAAGAAGGATTGCAATCTATATCAAGAATGATAAAATCTACGGGCACATAATTCCTATTTGAAACAATAAGAACATCATTAATTCTTTCCATAGGCTTTTTAATAGTGGAATCCGCAAGATGGAAGTTTAGAGAGCAATCACCAAAGTCACGGAAATCTAGCAAATCACACAAGGTTTTGGGGATAGTAGAGACACTAGCACCCAAATCACACAAGGCATGAAACTCATAATTTTTAATTTTAATTTTAATAGTAGGTTCCCACTCATCATAGAGCTTTCTAGGGATAGAGACCTTCAACTCAAGTTTTTCTTCATAAGATTGTATCAAGGCATCAACAATGTGTTCGGTAAAGGCCTTATTTTGACTATAAGCATGAGGAGAATTTAGCACGGATTGTAACAAGGAAATACAATCAATTAAAGAGCAATTTTCATAATTAAATTCCTTGAGATCTAATATAGTGGGTTTAGCAACATCTAGGTTTTTATTTCTTTCAATCCCACATTTATCAATTTCATCATCAAGATCTAAAAACTCCGAATTCTTAGAACGCCTTCTAGGTAAAGGAAGATCATATTCAGTTTCATCAAGATTCATATTGCAAAACAAAGATTTAATGGGGGACACATCAATAACTTTTAGATCTTCATCTTGATTTTCATAGGAATTGGAAGAACACGCTTTAATAAAGGCATCTTTGGAAGCACGCATCCTAGCGGTTCTTTCTTTGAACTCATCAATGGAAATTCTCATAGCTTTGAGAGACTCATTGATATCATGCTTAGGAGGAATAGATCTAAGCTTTAAAGAATCAATTTCAAGAGAAATTCTATCAACGTTCCTAGCCAAATCATCAACTTTAAGCAATTTCTCCTCAAGCAAAGCATTAAAATTCTTTTGCGAATTCATAAATTCTTTAACACTAGTCTCAATTCAGAGGGCATCTTATTAAAATTTCCATAAGAATTGTTGTAGGAATTTCCATAATTATTAGAGGAATTACTAGGATAAGGCCTAGGATTAAAATTCCCTCTATCTGGCGTTGTTACCAAAATTATTCCTACCAACAAAATTCACATCCATAGATTCATTATTGTTCTCAATCAAAGTAGATAAAGGCATATCATTAGGATCGGAAGAAACACCCATAGTAGCAAATAATTTCATAAGTTCATCCATCTTTCCACTCAAAACATTAATTTCTTCTATCGCATGCACTTTTTTATTAGTAGATCTTTTGGTATGCCATTGAGAATAATTAACCATAATATTATCTAGAAGTTTAGTAGCATATCCTAGAGTGATTTCCATAAAAGTGCCTCCCGCGGCCGAATCTAAAAGATTTCTAGAAGCAAAATTCAATCCGGCATAAAAGTTTTGTATAATCATCCACAAGTTCAAACCATGAGTAGGACAATTACGTATCATTAATTTCATTCTCTCCAAAGCTTGTGCAACATGTTCCTGATCAAGTTGCTTAAAATTCATAATATCGTTCCTAAGAAGATGATCTTAGCAGGAGGAAAATACTTAGAGATAAAAGCATCTTTGCACTTGTTCCAAGAATCAATACTATTTTTAGGCAGAGATGAAAACCACGCTTTAGCATGATCTCTAAGTGAAAAAAGAAATAACTTCAACTTAACGACATCATTATCGACATCTTTTTTCTTTTGCATATCACATAAATCAACAAAGCTATTCAGATGAGTAGCGGCATCTTCACTAGGAAGGCCGGTGAATTGATCTTTCATAACAAGATTCAACAAAGCAGTATTGATTTCACAAGATTCAGTATTCGAAAGAGGAGCAATCTGAGTGCTAAGGAAATCATTATTATTGGTATTGGTGAAGTCACACAATTTGGTAGTATCTTGAGCCATCGCGACAAACAAGCAATCCAACACACGAGCAAACAAAAGGCAAGCGATAAAAAGGCAAACGGGAAAAAGAGGAGGAGATTGGGAAAGAGAGGGCGAATAAAAAGGCAAGGGTGAAGTGGGGGAGAGGAAAACGAGAGGCAAATGGCAAATAATGTAATGCGGGAGATAGGGATTGTGATGGACACTTGGTATGTAGATTTTAACGGTGCTCTTGCATAAGCCTCCCCGGCAACGGCGCCAGAAATTCTTCTTGCAACCTCTTGAGCACTGCGTTGGATTTCCCCGAAGAGGAGAGATGATGCAGCAAAGTAGCGTAAGTATTTCCCTCAGTTTTTGAGAACCAAGGTATCAATCCAGTAGGAGGCTACGCACAAGTCCCTCGTACCTGCACAAAACAATAGCTCCTCGCAACCAACGCGATTAGGGGTTGTCAATCCCTTCACGGTCACTTACGAGAGTGAGATCCGATAGAGATGATAAATAATATTTTTGGTATTTTTGATATAGAGATGCAAAGTGAAAAGTAAAAGGCAAAGTAAAAACAAAGCAAGTATTAAAGTGATGGAGATTGATATGATGAGAATAGACCCGGGGCCATAGGTTTCACTAGTGGCTTCTCTCAAGAGCATAAGTATTCTACGGTGGGTGAACAAATTACTGTTGAGCAATTGATGTAATTGAGCATAGTTATGAAGATATCTAGGTATGATCATGTATATAGGCATCACGTCCGAGACAAGTAGACCGACTCCTGCCTGCATCTACTACTATTACTCCACTCATCGACCGCTATCCAGCATGCATATAGAGTATTAAGTT
This sequence comes from Aegilops bicornis, assembly GCA_021605145.1. Lineage (NCBI taxonomy): Eukaryota > Viridiplantae > Streptophyta > Magnoliopsida > Poales > Poaceae > Aegilops > Aegilops bicornis. The sequence continues at coordinate 341,165,787 of CM038675.1, forward strand.
AAAACTAGAGTAACGCCTTAAGCAAAATGACATGATGTAGAGGGATAAATTCATGCAATATTATAAAAACCCTGTCGGATTTCGGGTTCCGGCAGACCCTCTAGGTTCGAACTCTAGGGTGCACACGAAGATCTCACCCCCTACCTACCTGCACCTCGTCGCCTCGCAAGGATCTAAACTACGCCAAGAGCAACACAAGGGACACAATGTTTATACTGGTTCGGGCCACCGTTGCGGTGTAATACCCTACTCCAGTGTGTGGTGTGGTGGATTGCCTCAGGGGCTGATGACGAACAATACAAGGAAGAACAGCCTCGCGAGGGTCTGTTCTTGGCCGGTGCGATGAACTGCTAGGGGGAGTTCGATCGCTCTCTCTCTCTCTCTCTCTGGATTCAAGATGCCTCTACCCTGTGGGTGGCTAGTCCTATTTATAGGCAAAGGCCCTGGGCCTCTTCCCAAATATTGAGCGAGAAGGGCGCCAACAATTGGCCATTTTGAAGGGGAACATCTAGTACACTTATCCTGACTAAAGTTGGTCCTCGCCTGCCAAAGGCTCTGACGATGACACCGGCTTGGGCTCCACGATGACCTCCTTCCTGCTGTTGTGTTGGTCTTGGTCTTGTTGCACCGAAATGGCTGCCTTTGCTTGATGCTCTCGCCTGCGCTTGCCTCCTTTGCACCAAAGAGGAAACGAGGACACTGCGCGGGCTGGCGCCCGCCTGGCGCCCTTGGTCGTCATGGCTTGCGTCATGGGCACCTCATGAGGTAACACACCTTGATCTCCCCGCCTCCTCGCGAGACAGCCTGACGAGAACGTGCCTGAGGAGGTTTCCTGTCGTCCGCCCCGCGAGGCTTGGCCCCTCGTGAGGGTCTTGAGCTTGTGCTAATGAAGATGGGACGTGCTGGGCCACCCCTTGAGCCACGCCGCAGGCCGCAGTCAGGCAAGTCTGGGTACCCCCGTTACCAGAACGCCGACAGTAGCCCCTGGGCCCAAGGCGCGCCTGGACTTGGCTGAGTAGAGAAGCGAAGGGGCAAGTGTGAAGCGCCACAGGCCCTAACAGCCTGCGGCCTTGGGCGCCGCGTGGCGGTTGATTGGACGTGGCGCCTCTGCTTCCCCACGACGCCTCGGCGACAGCACGAATTGACAAGTCCCTGCATGCAAAGTGGGTCATGATTACCTGTGATCGTGGGGGTCGGCGGTTGGCCTCCCCCGGCTATAAGTACGGGATGGCACGTGCCCTTCCAGTCCATCTCTTCTCGCTTCTCCTTCTTCTCCATGGCTCCGCCGAAGAGGTTCTCGGCCGCGGAGAAGGGAAAGGCTCGCCAGGTGGAGCCTTACTCTCCCCAAAGCGCGGTCGAGGCCGTCCTCGCAAGCACCTGTGGCTCCGCGGCGGCTTCTCGCGGCCGTGGAGGCGATCTCCAGCGTGACGACAGGCGTCGGGCCGTTGATGAAGTGCGCTTCTGACATGCGCGACCCCCTAGGGCGCTTCCATTCGGCAGAGGTGCTGCCAGAGTTTGTCGTGTGGTCGGCGGAACCGACCAGCACCTGGCTCCAGCTTCTCCGCTTCCTTTTAGGCGAACTTCCGGCCGGCGCCCCGGACGGCCTCTGGCTCCAGGAGGACGGTTGCTGCAGCCGGGCCTCCTGGGCTTCGCTGGAGGTCTCCGCCGCCGGGAGCGTGGCCCTGACCCGCGGCTGGCAAACGTTTGCCCGCGCGCGAGGTCTGAGCCGGCGGTGCACCCTGCACTTCAAGTTCGACGGTGACGCCACCCTCTACGTGAGGGTGTTCGGGGAAGACGGTCGCCGCGCCGGGTGCTGCCCCGAGGACGACGACCGCGGCCGTGGGCCTAGTCCCGGCGGCGATCGGGATGAAGATGGAGGCGCGCGCGTGGTTGGCGGCGCTCGGGGTTCGTCAAGCTTCAGCGACTCTTCTTCGGACAACGGCTCCTCCAGCGGTGGCCGTGACCAGCCCCCGCGCCGCCGCGCTCGCCTGGAGGGAGGTAGCGGGTCCGCCCGCCATTGTGCCTCGGTGGAGCGCGAGAGGGAGTCCGCTTGAGCTCCGGAGGCAGTTCGAGCCTCCGCCGCGAGTTGGTGTCAAGCGAGCCGCGCCTGTCTTGTTGTTTTCCTTCCCCTGCGCAAAGAGACAGTAGTGTAGGGCCCCGCGGGGGCGTGCTTGGACTGTTGCTGTTTAATTATCATAATGTTTCTGCTACTTTCGTATTAGGCTTCTGTGGCACACACCTGCGCGTAGGGATTACTTAGCTTGGGGGTGGCCTGTCGCGGTCTTCGCCTCCCGAGGCCGAGGCCTCGTCGAACGCTTCATGCCCTGCAAAGATTAGCCAGGAGAGGTAGTTTCCGGCCTCAGTCGTGGAGGCGACCGACCCAGGTCCTGTGTTCGCGTCGCGGTGCCCGTGGGGCACGGACTGGAGGGGTGCTCCCGTAGCGAACCCGGTTAGGGAAGCCTCAAACAGTAGGAGCAGAAAACACTGCAAGGATGCTGCTTTGCTCCCATGAGACTTCAAGGCGAGAGAAATCGAGGTAGGAGAGCGAAGAAGGCAAAGAGTCGCAAGCCAAAGACGGCAACACCTTCAATAAAACTTCAAATGAGAATGAACAAGCCAACTGCAGAAAGCAAATGAAAAAAAGGCGCGTCCGGCACCTAATCTAGACTTCGACGTCTTCTCACCAGCGTGGAGCTAAGTGCTGCCACTGGGCGTGGGAGGGAGCCCCAGGGCCTGAGGCCGGCGCTCCTGAGACTCCGGGGCGTGTACAACCCCAACTCATTATTACGTGAGAGTGTCACGGGCGGCGAGCTTCACAGGCACCGGGCCTTTCTCAGAAAGATAAGCTTCACAGGCATTTGCCTTCTTCACAGGCACCGGGCCTTTCTCAGAAAGATAAGCTTCATAGGCGTTTGCCTTCTTCACAGGCACCGGGCCTTTCTCAGAAAGATAAGCTTCACAGGCGTTTGCCTTCTTCACAGGCACCGGGCCTTTCTCAGAAAGATAAGCTTCATAGGCGTTTGCCTTCTTCACAGGCACCGGGCCTTTCTCAGAAAGATAAGCTTCACAGGCGTTTGCCTTCTTCACAGGCACCGAGCCTTTCTCAGAAAGATAAGCTTCACAGGCGTTTGCCTTCTTCACAGGCACCGGGCCTTTTTAGGGGTAAAACCTCCGGAGGTGCTAGATGTTTCACGCGTTCTGGATGGGCACCCCCTCCTGAATCTCCAAGCGCGCTGATCCGGGCCTGGAAACATGAACAACCTTGAACGGGCCCTCCCACATGGGAGAGAGCTTATGCAGTCCCTCCCTGGAGAGAACCCGTCTGAGCACGAGGTCCCCTACCTCAAGAGTTCTGGGGCGAATATTGCGGCAGTGATATCGCCGTAGTGCTTGTTGGTACCTCGCCACTCGTAGCGCGGCTTCTCGACGATGCTCCTCCCCCAGCACGAGGTCCGTCCCCCGCATGGCGCCCTGCTGCGCCTCGTTGAACGCCAGGACCCGTGTGGAACGATGCCTAACCTCGTGAGGGAGGACTGCTTCAGCTCCATAGACCAGGAAGAATGGGGTCTCGCAAGTCGGCTTGGTCGCGGTTGTGCGGATGGACCACAACATGGACTGAAGCTTGTCGTACCAGCCTCTGCCGCAGGCCTCCAGCTTCTTCTGGAATGTCCTGGTTTTGAGGCCCCTCAGGACCTCTGCGTTGGCCGCCGGCTCGACCATTGCTCGCTGGTGCGCCATCAAGCGTAGCATACCTGCATCCCAAGGTTAGCGCAATATGTTTTGAAGAGGTTACTGGTGAATTGCGAACCGTTGTCAGTGATGATGCGGTTCGGCACTCCGAACCGGCTCACGATGCCCTTGATGAACTTGACCGCAGAACCGGCGGAGATGGTGCGGACGGCTTCCACTTCAGTCCACTTGGTGAACTTGTCCACGGCGACGTAGAGGTAACGATAGCCTCCCAGCGCCCGAGGAAACGGGCCGAGGATATCCAGCCCCCAGACTGGGAATGGCCACGAGAGGGGTATAGTTTGCAGACCTCCCGCCGACTGATGGATCTGCTTGCATGGAATTGGCAGGCCTCGCAAGCCTTCACCAGTTCCACGACATCATTGAGTGCAGTGGGCCAATAAAACCCGCTGCGGAACGCCTTGCCAATGAGGGTCCGTGATGACGAATGATGCCCACAGTCTCCATCGTGTATATGCGCCAGCTCCTTCCCTTGCTCCCTGGAGATGCAACACAGGGACACATCGTTTGGTCGCTTTCGGTAGAGCTCTCCATCCCTGATGCAGTACGCCGTGGCTTGCCGCGCCACGCGCTCCGCTTCCTCCTCCTTCTCCGGCAAGGTCCCTTGTGTCAGGTAGCTTCAGAGCTCTGTGATCCAGCATCCTTCCCGAGGCTCCAGCGTTAGGAGCAGACGTGCTCCCGAGGCCGGGACACAGACCTGGGCTCCCGAGGCAGGTGGCTGGGGGAGCTCTTCCCCAGGCTGCACCGTGCTTGACAGTGATGGCGTTGCCGAGGGCTTGAAGAGCCGCTCCTCGAAGACGCCGGGCTCCTGAGGTAGCCGCCTGGATGCCCGTTTGGCGATGTCGTCAGCCTCTTGATTGGTGCCACGAGGCACATGCTGCAACTCCAGTCCCCAGAACTGCTTCTCCATCCCGTGGACCTCTGCGAGGTAGGCTTCCATGTACTCATCCCTCGGCTCGTATACTTTGTTGGAGAAGTTGACGAGGAGTTGTGAATCGCCCTTGATGGTAAGGCGCTTCACTCCCAGGACAACCGCAGCCTTCAGGCCTGCTATCAGGCCCTCATATTCTGCTATGTTGTTGGAGACCTTTTCTCTGTGCTGGAAACAGAGCTGCACGGCGTAGTATAGCTTGTCTTGAGTAGGAGATATAAGCACTACGCCAGCTCCCGCGCCGTGTCTGGAGAACACCCCGTCGAAGTACATGATCCAACCGTCCGGTGCCTCGCTTCCCGGGGAGAGGGATCGATCCTCATCAACCTTGAGGCCTGGCGCCTCTGTCCATTCTGCTATGAAGTCCGCTAGCGCGGCTCCCTTGATGACTCTGGTGGTGCTGAATTCTAGCTGAAATGCTTGCAACTCGATGTTCCACTCAGCGACTCTTCCAGCCGAGTTGGGACTCCTGAGCACCCTTTCCAAGGGGTACGCCGAGACAACCTTGATGGGATGGCCCTGAAAATAGTGCCGCAGCTTGCGCGAAGCCACCAAGAGCGCAAGGAGGAGTTTCTGGGGCATGGGGTACTGCGCCCTCGCGTCCCGCAACACTGTACTGACAAAGTACACAGGGTGTTCGACGAGGTCAGGAGTGTTGGTGTTGATGGCGTCCTCTGGAGGCCGTGGCACCTCCTGAGGCAGTGGAGCACCAAGTGGTTGGTCGCCAGGGGGAGGGGTCTCTTCTGTTTCGAGTGCGCTTCCCTGCGGCGGCTGATCCTTCCTGGCTGTGGTAGTGGTCTCTGCGAGGCCCCCTTGATCCTGCTTCGCCCTGACCCGGGCAGCTGCCGCGACTTTGGTCCGACGCTCCTCCCTAACCACCACTAGGGTTGCGCTGGCAGAGTAGGGGATGGCTGCAAGGTAGAGCACCAGGGGCTCTTGGGGGCGCGGAGCCACCATTACCGAAGGGCTGGTTAAGTACCTTTTGAGATCTTGGAACGCCTTTGTCACCTCTTGATCCATTCAAAGGGGCCCTTGTTCTTCATTAGCTTGAAGAAGGGTAGCGCTCGTTCCCCCAACTTGGAGATGAAGCGTCCTAGTGCGGTCACGCGGCCAGTGAGCTTCTGCATTTCTCTGAGGGTCTTTAGCGGGCTCATGTCCTCGACTGCCTTGACCTTTTCTGGGTTAACCTCGATGCCTCGATGGGACACGAGGAAGCCCAAGAGCTTGCCCGAGGGGACCCCAAACACGCACTTCTCGGTGTTGAGCCGCGGGTTCAACTGCGTTGAGGCTCGTGAAGGTTTCCTCCGGTGTATTGTATCGGGGTTTTGGCCTCCCGAGACTTCACCACAATGTCATCGACGTAAGCCTCAACATTCTTCCCGATTGCGGACCCAAGGTGATGTGCATCGGCCTGAAAGGTCGCTCCTGCGTTGCGCAGCCCGAACGACATGCATGTGTAGCAGTACACTCCAGACGGGGTCAGGAAAGCCGTTTTTTCCATGTCTTCTACCGCCATTTTGATCTGGTGATAGCCAGAGAAGGCATCCAGGAAACATAACAGGTCGCACTCGGCAGTGGAATCGACGATCTGATCGATGCGAGGGAGCGGGAATGGATCCTGCAGGCAGGCTTTGTTGAGGTTGGTGAAGTCGACACACATGCGTTCCGTCCCCCCTTTCTTTGGCATGACAACCGGGTTAGCCAACCAATCTGGGTATCGGACCTCGCGAATGACCCCTGCCGCTTCTAGCTTGCGGGTCTCTTGGACGATGAAAGCCTGCTTTTCAGTGGACTGCCGTCTCGCTTTCTGCTTCACAGGGCGTACATTGGGGCACACGTTGAGGTGGTGCTCGATTACGCCTCTTGGGATCCCTGCCAATTGATCTGGTTCCCATGCGAATACCTTCTTATTCGTGCGCAGGAACTTGACCAGGGCCTCCTCCTGCTCGGGCTCGAGGTTGGCGCCTATGGTGAAGGTGGCGTTAGTGGACCCGTCCTCGTCGACCGATATCTGCTTGGTTTCTGCCTTGTCTTGGGTGAACAGCTGCCTCTTCTTGGACGGCGCAGCCCCTTTGGGCTCAGGGGCGTCTGAGTCGTGGGTTGTGCCGCCGCCGCCCTTGATCTTGAAGACGAGCTTGAGCACTTGCAACGCATCCCCGGCGTCTCCGGACACGGTGAGGACGCCGTTGCTCCCGGCCATCTTCATGAGGTTGTACGCTAGGTGAGTCGCGGCCATGAATCAGGCTAGTGAAGGGTAGCCGAGGATGGTGTTGTATGGGAGGCCGATGGGGGCGATGTCGAAGTCGATTAGCTCCGTGCGGAAGTTGTCGTAGGTGCCGAAGGTCACCGGGAGACAGATCTGCCCCAGGGAGCCGGCTGAACCGCCTCCGACGCCCAAGAAAGGCCTGCTAGGCTGGAGCCGCTTCGGCGGTATGTGGAGGAGGCTGAAGGCTTCAACTGAGAGCACGCTGAGCCCGCGCCACCGTCGATGAGAGTCCTGGTGATGGCCACCTGGCAGATGGTGGGGGGGGCATAGCATCGGGAGCGCATCCGAGCAGGCTGTGTTGGAGGGGTGGTCCTCCGAGCTGAAGGCCAGATCGGCCTTGGGCGCCGACCGACCTGGAGGAGCCCCCTGCCGCGCGGAGGCAGCGCCGATCTGGCGGACGAATGGCTTGACGTGGCGGCCTGAAGGTGGCGCTTGCGAGCCGCCGAGGAGAGCTGCGACGATCGGCGGCGCCGGTGTAGCGTGCTGGGCGAGGAAGAGGTTGCGCAACTCCTCCCAAGAGGCCACGGAAGCCACTGGCAGGTGGAGCAGCCACATGCGCGGGGCGTCGGTGAGGGCCATGGGAAGCCAGTTAGCCATGACCCTGTCGTAGCCTCCTGCTTCGAGGATGGCCTCCTTGTATGCCAGCAGGAAGGCCAGTGGATCAGTCGTGCCAATGTAGCGCGGTGGCGTCTCCGGCTTGAACTTGTTTGGCCACTGCACCTGTCGCAAGGCCGGGGCCAAGGCTCGAGCCCCGGCCCTAGGCCGTGGCAGCAACCGGAGTGGGTGGCGCGCTGCTCATCGTAGGGCGAATCGCAATGCTGGCGGAGAGCGGGTCGGCGGAAGGGGAAGCTCCGGCGCACCCCTATCTGGCGCGCCAAATGTCGGATTTCGGGTTCCGGCAGAACCTCTAGGTTCGAACTCTGGGGTGCACGTGGAGATCTCACCCCCTACCTACCTGCACCTTGTCGCCTCGCAAGGATCTAAACTACACCAAGAGCAACACAAGGGACACAATGTTTATACTGGTTCGGGCCACCGTTGCGGTGTAATACCCTACTCTAGTGTGTGGTGTGGTGGATTGCCTCAGGGGCTGATGACGAACAATACAAGGAAGAACAGCCTCGCGAGGATCTGTTCTTGGCCGGTGCGATGAACTGCTAGGGGGAGTTCGATCGCTCTCTCTCTCTGGATTCAAGATGCCTCTACCCTGTGGGTGGCTAGTCCTATTTATAGGCAAAGGCCCTGGGCCTCTTCCCAAATATTGAGCGGGAAGGGCGCCAACAATTGGCCATTTTGAAGGGGAACATCTAGTACACTTATCTGACTAAAGTTGGTCCTCGCGTGCCAAAGACTCGGCGATGACGCCGGCTTGGGCTCCACGATGACCTCCTTCCTGCTGTTGTGTTGGTCTTGGTCTTGTTGCACGAAATGGCTGCCTTTGCTTGATGCTCTCGCTGCGCTTGCCTCCTTTGCACCAAAGAGGAAACGAGGACCTTTGCAGTGGCGCCCACCGGGCGCCCTTGGTCGTCATGACTTGCGTCATGGGCACCTCGTGAGGTACCCGCCTTGATCTCTCCGCCTCCTCGCGAGCCAGACTGACGAGGCCGTGCACGAGGAGGTTTCGCGTCATCACGCCCAGCGAATCTGGCCCCTCGCGAGGGTCTTAAGCTTGTGCTGATGAAGATGGGCCGTGCTGGGCCACCCCTTGAGCCACGCCGCAGGCCGCAGGCAGGCAAGTCTGGGTACCCTCGTTCCCAGAACGCCGACAAACCCCATCTTGTTATCCTCGATGGCAACAATACAATATGTGCCTTCCTACCCCTTCTGTCACTGGGAAAGGACACCGCAAGATTGAACCCAAAGCTAAGCACTTCTCCCATTGCAAGAACTACCAATCTAGTTGGCCAAACCAAACGAATAATTCGAAGAGACTTGCAAAGATAACCAATCATACATAAAAGAATTCAGAGAAGATTCAAATATTGTTCATAGATAATCTGGATCATAAACCCACAATTCACCGGTCTCAATAAACACACCACAAAAAGAAGATTACATCGAATAGATCTCCACGAGAGAGGGGGAGAACATTGTATTGAGATCCAAAAAGAGAGAAGAAGCCATCTAGCTACTAGCTATGGACCCGAAGGTCTGAAGTAAACTACTCACACTTCATCGGAGGGGCTATGGTGATGATGTAGAAGCCCTCCGTGGTGGATGCCCCCTCGTGAACTCCTAACAGGCCCCAAGATGGGATCTCATGGATACAGGAAGTTGCGATGGTGGAATTAGGTTTTGGCTCCTGTTACGATCGTTTGAAGTGCGTGGGTATATATAGGAGGAAGGAGTACGTCGGTGGAGCAACAGGGGCCCACGAGGCAGGGCGCCCTAGGGGGTGCCCCACCCTCGTGACCGCCTCTGTTACTTCTTGGAGTAGGGTCCAAGTCTCCTGGATCACGTTCGGTGAGAAAATCACGTTCCCGAAGGTTTCATCTGTTTGGACTTCGTTTGATATTCCGTTTATTCGAAACACTAAAATAGGCAAAAAAACAACAATTCTGGGCTGGGCCTCCGGTTAATAGGTTAGTCCCAAAAATAATATAAAAGTGGAAAATAAAGCCAAATATAGTCCAAAACAGTAGATAAAGTAGCATGGAGCAATAAAAAATTATAGATACGTTGGAGACGTATCACCAAGCTTATGAAAATGCAAAATTATTCAAAGAAAAAGTTAAAAGATGGCATGACAAAAGAATCCAAAGGCGTGAGTTTAGAGTTGGAGAATATGTTCTTTTGTACAACTCTCGTTTCAGATTCTTTGCAGGAAAACTCCTCTCAAAATGGGAAGGCCCTTATGTTATCGAGGAGGTTTATCGATGCAGAGCCATCAAAATAAATAATGTCAAGGTACTAACACGAAGGTTGTCAATGGGCAACAAATAAAACATTATATCTCAGGTACGCCCATTAATGTTGAAAGCAATATTATCCAAACTTTGACACCGGAAGAACACATAAAAGAGTCCTTCCGGAACAACTCTTTGCTCTACTGGTCGGGGTGAAGATACCCCGAACAAGCCCCTCCGAGGATTACTTTCCATAGTAACAAGTGACAATAAATTTCAGCACACTATATAAATTTTTCCTTACCAAATTCCACCTACCAAAGGCGCTTCACTTCCCGGCAATGGCGCCAGAAAAGAGTATCGATGACCCACAAGTATAGGGGATCTATCGTAGTCCTTTTGATAAGTAAGAGTGTCGAACCCAACGAGGAGCAGAAGGAAATGATAAGCGGTTTTCAGCAAGGTATTCTCTGCAAGTACTGAAATAAGTGGTAACAGATAGTTTTGCGATAAGATAATTTGTAACGAGCAACAAGTAACAAAAGTAAATAAAGTGCAGCAGGGTGGTCCAATCCTTTTTGTAGCAAAGGACAAGCCTGGACAAACTCTTACATAAGGAAAAGCGCTCCAAAGGACACATGGGAATATCGTCAAGCTAGTTTTCATCACGTTCATATGATTCGCGTTCGGTACTTTGATAATTTGATATGTGGGTGGACCGGTGCTTGGCAGGTCTTTGTTATTACTTGAACAAGCATCCCACTTATGATTAACCTCTATTGCAAGCATCGGCAACTACAACAAAAGTATTAAGGTAAACCTAACCATAGCATGAAACATATGGATCCAAATCAGCCCCTTCTGAAGCAACGCATAAACTAGGGTTTAAGCTTACGTCACTCTAGCAACCCATCATCTACTTATTACTTCCCTATGCCTTCCTCTAGGCCCAAATAATGGTGAAGTGTTATGTAGTCGACGTTCACATAACACCACTAGAGGCTAGACAACATACATCTCATCAAAATATCGAACGAATATCAAATTCACATGACTACTAATAGCAAGACTTCTCCCATGTCCTCAGGAACAAACGTAACTACTCACAAAGCATATTCATGTTCATAATCAGAGGGGTAATAGTATGCATATAGGATCTGAACATATGATCTTTCACCAAGTAAACCAACTAGCATCAACTACAAGGAGTAATCAACGCTACTAGCAACCTACTAGTACCAATCCCGGACTTGGAGACAAGAATTGGATACAAGAGATGAACTAGGGTTTTGAGAGGAGATGGTCTTTGGTGAATATGTTGATGGAGATTGCCCTCTCCCGATGAGAGGAGCATTGGCGATGACGATGGCGATGATTTCCCTTCCGGAGGGAAGTGTCCTCGGTGAAACGACTCTGCGGAGCCCTAGATTGGTTCCGCCAGGTTCCGCCTCGTGGCGGCGGAGTTTAAATCGAAAGGTTGCTTATGATTTTTTCCTCGACGAAAGACCTCATATAGCAGAAGATGGCCATCAGAGAGCCAACAGGGGGCCCACGAGGTAGGGGTGCGCCCGGGGGGTAGGGCGCGCCCCCCACCCTCGTGGCCAGGTGGGCCCCCTCAACTGAACTTCTTTCGCTGGATATTTTTTATTATTTCCAAAAATTGCTTTCGTGGAGTTTCAGGACTTTTGGAGTTGTGCATAATAGGTCTCTAATATTTGCTCCTTTTCGACCCGAATTCCATTGCCGGTATTCTCCCTCCTTATGTAAACCTTGTAAAATAAGAGAGAATATGCATAAGTATTGTGACATAACGTGTAATAACAGACCATAATGCAATAAATATCGATATAAAAGCATGATGCAAAATGGACGTATCAGTCAGCAAGGCAAGTAACACTTTGATCATACCACTTTATTACCCAGTTTTATGCATTAGTTTCAATCCTCAAACATTGCATGAGTAGGATCTGATTAACATGTGGGTATTGGGAAGTAGTTGATGAGGTAGAACCTATTGTCCTTTATTCAAACCTTGGGAGTTACTACGTTATGCTTACTTTGCTATGCAATGCTATGCTCGTAGACGTGGTTTGGTTTGAGTGATTCATGATAGATGTGAGCGTTATTATGAATTAAGTGATTACTTAAGGTGGCTACTTTAATAAACATCTAGGTGGATTGTTTGTGGGCACCTGGGGAATCCAGTGTTGTCCAAGGAGATCCCGGGGAACCCATGTGATCATCCTATGGTTCGCCACACAGGCTCAAAGGGATCATAAGATTATTCATGCTAGAAACTTCTGTGTGCAGCCACATGCCATTATGGGCTCTGGCATAGTTGAGTAAGTTGTGGGAAACCTTTCCATGATGGGCTAGCAGATGTAGGGGATTGTAGGTGTACTGGCATATCTATCGGTTAAGGGGACCTCTTTAGAAAGATTGTGTCTCGGCCGTCCGTTTCTCAAACATCATGCAGTGCGAGAAATACAACGGAGGAGATTGAGTCTTGTGGGGAAAAGTGCACAAACCTCTGCAGAGTGTACAAACTAATCATGATTAGTCGTGTCCCCGGTTATGGACATCTTGAGTATCTAGTACTTGAATTATTGATTTGATCTCAACACTTTACTTAATTAATTTTGATTGGGTTAATGATTTATTATTTTGGGATTGAGATGGGGTTACCATTCTCAATGTTTTCAACAAACTTTGTAGTTAAATAAAATATATTCCTTTGCAGTAGGGAAAAACTAGCTTTACGCAAAATGATAACCATAGAGCCTCCACCATTCATATATGCATGTAGAGATAGTTGTCATTTGTTCATTGCTCTATAGTGTTATCTTGCCAGCATATTCCATGTGCTGACCTACACGGCTGCAACATATCATGTTGCAGAGTTTTCAGGCGAAGAGTAAGGTGCGCTAGGCCGTTGTTGTGCACTCACCTATGCCGTTGGAGTTGATGGACTCATTTACCTTCGAAGCTTCCGCGATTATCTTATTTAGATGGCCTTCAGCCATATTATTGTAATAAGTACTCTCTCTTTGAGACGCTCGATGTAATAAGTGTGTGATTGAACTCTGCTATAAGTCCTCAAGTACTATGTGTGTCAGCATTACCGATCCAGGGATGACACTTATGCACATAGATTTGACCGTCTGAGGTCGGATCGCTACAAGATGGTATCAGAGCACACGCTGACTGTAGGATGCGACCACTAGGATAAGCCACAGGATACTCTTGTCTACTCATTTATGACTCTTCTCCATTTTCTACTCTATAGATGGCGGACCTAAGGAACAAGTTCACTCAACCAGACGATGACACCCCATTTGGACGACACTTGAAGGAAGTCACTAGGTACTTGAGCATCGAAATAACAAGCTTCACCGGGACCTACACCGCCACTCTACCAGAAGAGGAGCGTTGGACGATTCGAGTACATGTTCCAGGAAATACATTCACGCCAGTTATTGAGCCCATAGAGTTTTCCTTTGATGCACCAACCCGGAGTCTGGGAAAGAGCATGGCATCCCACATCGCAATGGGACACATTGGCGAAGTCTACAATAGGGATCTGAAAGACACCATCTACCAGATATGCGGGCGCCGAGATGAGCAATGGGAGATGATTAGCACTAGGAGGGACAAGTCCATTGCAGCCTACATCCAGGAGTTAAATCAGCACATTCATCGTTAGGAGAACCAAATGTGCGCCAGCATGTTAGACATGAAGAAGGTGATGGCCAAGAACATGGAGCTAGAAGAAGAACTCAAGTCTACACGTGATGTATACGAAGAGGAAATTGATGTACTACTAGAGAAGAATGAAGACCTGAAGAAGAAGCTAGGAATATTCATGGGAGATCTCGAACCTGAGGTGGAAATCCATTCTGAAGACTACATCATCATCGACGACACCGACTCCGACCCTGATAGTGATGATGATTATGAAGACGAAGCTGGAGCTGACATTATAGTCTTCCACCGATCAAAATTTCTAGTCGACCACCATATTATCAGTAGTATTCCCCATGTATATAGCAATAGTCCGAGTATTTTGTAACGGTAGCTTAGATCGATTGTATGATCTTGTTTGAATTGAGTGGTGTGATATGTATGTGTTTGTTTCATGTGCATATGGGTAGTGATTTTCCCTTTAGACCTTACTCTATTATGTTCTCACCCCTCTAAACCTCTCAGATGCCTCAGAGACATGACCCCGGATTTGTCTTCCCACCGAAGCTCACTCAGTTGATCCAACAACAGAATGCGTTGACGCAGTTGCTAGTCCAGAACCAAGGTAACAACAACAGTAGCAACAACAACAACAACAACCCTCCCCCACCACCACCTCCAGTTGACAACTTAGCCCGTTTCCTGAGGTTGAATCCGCCGGTGTTCTCTAGTAGCACCGAGCCGATTGTTGCTGATGACTGGCTCCGCAGGAGAAGGGAGCTGACCACCACAGGTTGCACAGATGCTGAGAAGGTGCACTTTGCCGTGCATCAACTGGATGGACCCGCAGCCTCATGGTGGGAGAACTACACTACAACTTTCCCCGTGGCCAATGTCACTTGGGATCAGTTTCAACAAGCATTCTGCACTGCACATGTTTCAGCTGGAGCTATAAGTATGAAGAAGCGTGAGTTTCGCAACTTACGCCAGGGGAATCATACTGTGGGGCAGTATGTGGATGAGTTTAGTAAGTTAGCTCGCTACGCCCCAGATGATGTGGCCACAGATGCCGCGAAGCAGGAGAAGTTTATGGAAGGGCTGAATGATGAGCTAAGTATGCAGTTAATGGTGGCAACATTTACCAACTATCAGGAGCTGGTAGATGGGCCCTTATGATTGAAAGCAAGCAGCAACAGAACAAGAGCCGCAAAAGGAAGTATGGACAAGGGAAGTACAACTCTAGAGCTCAGCTGAAGCCTCGTTTTACCCCGAACTCAGGAGGACATACTCATCATAACCATGGAGGCCACACTCACAATGGAGGAATTCCACACAACCACAGTGGCCCTAAGAATGGGAATGGGAATGGAGGAAGTAGCAGCCAGAACCGTTCCAACCCAGCAACACCCGCTAAGAAGGATCTGAGTCACGTTACCTGTTACAAGTGCAGGAAGACTAGACACTACGCCAATGATTGTTCTGAGTTGAAGAATGGTAACGGGAATGGAAGTTTTGGGAAGAAGCCCAACCCCTTCACTAGAGGTCAGGTGAACCACGTCAACATGGAGGAAGTTGAAGAGCAGCCCGATGCAGTTATCGGTAAGTTTTTGATAAAGTCATTTACTACAATTGTTCTTTTCGACACTGGTGCATCGCATTCATACATATCAAGGGGATTTGTGGATAAGTTTAAGTTGCCCACCGTAACCCTTAAGACACCTATGTTAGTAAGCTCACCTGGAGCGGAATATATGGCAAGTAGAGGATGTTTTCAGGTGCCATTGACCATAGGTAGGCATGTTTTCCCCTCAGACCTAATAATTTTGGAGTCACGAGGATTGGATGTGAAACTAGGCATGGATTTGCTATTGATGTATGGAGGAAACATCGATTGTGCTAGCAAAACAATTCTCCTCACCACCCCTGAGGGAAAGAGGATCAAGAATGTGTCTCGGCATGCGCCAAGGAGGACCCAGGTAAATTCACTCTCAGGAGTTGTTCAGGAGGAAGTGTCAGTTGTGAAGGATTATCCTGATGTATTTCCAGAGGAATTACCAGGCATGCCACCAGATCAAGATATAGAGTTTTTGATAGAGCTGGTTCCAGGCACCGGGCCAATATCGAAGAGACCATATCGGATGCCCGCGAATGATCTGGAGGATATTAAGAAGCAGATTAAGGAGTTATTGGAGAAAGGTTACATTCGACCAAGTTCATCACCGTGGGGAGCTCCAATGCTCTTAGTTGAGAAGAAGGATGGATCCTTGAGGATGGTTGTTGATTATCATGCATTGAATGAAGTTACGATCAAGAACAAATACCCACTACCGATGATCAACGATTTGTTTGATCAGCTGCAAGGAGCTAAAGTGTTCTCCAAGATCGATCTTCGATCAGGATACCACCAGCTGAAGATCCGAGAATAGGATATACCCAAGACAACTTTTACCACAAGGTATGGGCTATATGAGTACCCCGTTATGTCTTTTGGATTGACTAACGCCCCTGCCTATTTCATGAGTATGATGAATAAGGTGTTCATGGAGTTCTTGGATAAGTTTGTTGTGGTGTTCATTGATGATATATTGGTAATATTCGAAGAATGAAGAGGAACATAAGGAGCATTTGCTCTTAGTTCTCGAGAAGCTCTGGGAACATCAGCTATATGCCAAGTTCAGCAAATGTGAGTTTTGGTTGAAAGAAGTTGGATTTCTCGGACATGTTATATCTCGAGAAGGTATAGCAGTAGACCCTACCAAGGTTCACTCTGTCACAGAGTGGTTGGCACCCACCTCAGTTGGAGAGATACACAGCTTTCTTGGACTCGCAGGATATTACCGGAGATTCATTAAGAATTTTTCCAAGATTGCGAAGCCCATGACGGAGTTATTGAAGAAGGACACCAAGTTTAAGTGGACCGAAGAATGTGAGGCCAGTTTTCAGGAGTTGAAGAAACGTTTAGTTACAGCCCCAGTGCTAATTCTTCCGGATATACGCAAGGATTTCCAAGTGTATTGCGACGCTTCTCGCCAAGGACTTGGAGTTGTACTTATGCAAGACGGAAGAGTTGTTTCATATGCCTCACGACAGCTCTGACCGCATGAGTTGAATTATGCCATGCATGATTTGGAGTTAGCAGCCGTAGTGCATGCACTCAAGACCTGGAGACATTTTCTCATTGGAAACCATTGTGATGTATACACAAATCATAAGAGCTTGAAGTACATCTTCACGTAGAAGGAGTTGAATCTCAGGCAGGGGAGATGGTTGGAGCTTATAAAAGATTATGATATGAAGCTACATTATCACCCAGGGAAGGCCAATGTTGTAGCAGATGCGTTGAGCTGCAAGAGTTATGTTAATACTCTCTTAACCGGAGGACTACCCCAGGAGTTAGCCGAAGATCTCAGGGAACTTCGTTTGGAGATAGTTCCTAGAGGTTTTGTTGCAGCATTGGAGGTTCAATCCACATTGTTGGGAAAGATTCGAGAAGCCCAGAAGACTGACAAGGAGATTGCAGAGATAAAAGAGAGGATGAGCAAAGGAAAAGCCAAAGGTTTTCGTGAGGATGAGCATGAAACTTTATGGTTTGAGGATCGTATATATGTGCCTAATGACCCAGAGATCAGAAAGTTAATACTTCAGGAGGCTCATGATTCGCCATACTCGATTCACCCCGGAAACACCAAGATGTATTTGGATTTGAAGGAGTGTTTTTGGTGGACTCGTATGAAGAAGGATATTGCCTAGTATGTTGCCGTATGCGATGTATGTCAGAGAGTTAAGGCAGAGCATCGGAAGCCAGCAGGACTACTTCAGCCTATGCCGATACCCGAATGGAAGTGGGATAAACTTGGCATGGATTTTATCACGGGATTACCCAGGACCCGATCAGGATATGATTCTATTTGGGTAGTAGTTGATCGCTTGACCGAAGTGACTCACTTTATCCCAGTGAAAACTACTTATACGAGCGCGAAGTTGGCCAAGATATATATGACCAGGATTGTATGTCTGCATGGAGTTCCGAGGACCATCGTATCAGATAGAGGAAGACAGTTTACTTAGAAGTTTTGGAATTAGTTGCACCAGACTTTGGGTACCAGGCTAGATTTCAGTACAACCTTTCATCCGCAGACAGATGGACAAACCGAGAGAGTCAATCAAATTCTGGAGGACATGTTGAGAGCTTGTGCGCTAGATTATGGATCTAGTTGGGACGATAACTTGCCTTACGCAGAGTTCTCATATAACAACAGCTACCAAGCTAGTTTGAAGATGGCCCCTTTCGAAGCCTTGTATGGAAGGAGGTGCAGGACACCTTTGATGTGGGATGAAGTTGGAGACCGTCAGTTGTTTGGACCCGATTTGATCAACGAGTCTGAAGAGAAGGTTAAGTTGATTCGTGATAGATTGAAGGTAGCTCAGTCCAGGCAGAAGACTTATGCAGACACCAAATGCAAGGAGGTAGTCTAAGAAATCAGAGACAGAGCATATCTTCGTGTGTCACCTCTGTGAGGAGTTAAACGATTTGGAGTTAAGGGAAAGTTAGCCCCAAGATTTGTAGGATCGTATCGAGTTCTGGAACGTATGGGAGAAGTTGCCTACAAGTTGGAGTTACCCCGAAGGTTTGTCAGGAGTTCATGATGTGTTTCACGTTTCCCAGTTGAAGAAGTGCCATGCAGAGATGGCCGATATTCCTCTAAGAGATGCAGTGCCCCTGGAAGCAATTCAGTTGGAGAGTGACCTAACTTACGAGGAGAAACTCGTTAAGATTCTCGAGTTTGCCAAATGAAGTTACACGCAGCAAGGTTATCAAGTTTTGCAAAGTTCAGTGGAGCCACCATACCGAGGAGGAAGCCACCTGGGAGCGAGAAGAAGACCTATGGAAAGACCACCCACACCTATTTTCTAGCCAACCCGAATCTCGAGGGCGAGATTCATCTTAAGGGGGTGTAGGTTTGTAACATCCCAATTTTCAATTTGGATGTTATCACTAGGTCATCATATGCATTCATGCTCTTTGCATTTTTTATTTGTTTTTATTTGAGCATTTTGATCCTAGAAACCTTAAGCGACTCAAGGACCATTTGAGAGAGTTGGAGGTTTCATAAAAAATCCATTTTTGAATTCTCAAAATTGGTAATTGGATCAAAGTGAATTTTTATTTGAAATTATTTTTCCAAATATTTCAAAATAAAATAATGAGAGAAGATAATATGACTTCTTCAAAACAGCGGAAATATTGGAAATTTAATTTTAAATAAAAATACATTTTATTTGCATTTTTTATTTGAATTTTATTCGAGTAAATTATGGAAAAATTGCATTTTTCAAAATTGCATCTTAGCCTAGAAAAATGTTCATCTTGTCCTAAATATTAGGTTTGGACGATGAAAATTGTTTTTCAGATTTTTAGATTTTTTTATATTTTACTTGGATTTTTTTTCGTTCGGGCGAAATTATTTAAAAAAAATCTTTTCGGACCGAACTGGGCCGAAGGCAGCCGGCCCGCTCGCGCCGCCGTGCCCAAGCCGGACTTCGGCAAGGAGTCCGAGCCGCCGCCCGACCCCTTGCCCAAGTCGGCCTCGCCCCCCCCCCTTTAAAAGCCGGAGCCCCCCTCTCTCCTCAACCCGTCATCGCCGCAGCCCGCCTCCCCAAATCGAGTCATGCCGGCTGCCACCACCGCCAAGACCATCAGCGCCACAGACGCTTGGCCCCGCCTCGCCGGAACCCGCCGCCGTCACCGCCGGCTTTTTTTCAAGAACCGGTATAACCGACGAACCCAACCTGGTTTTTTTTGTTTTCTTGATTTATTCGGTTTATTCTGTTTAGATCTGTTTTTAATTTAGGGTTCGCTAATTAAGGAATATTCACCCGTTTAGATCTGTCAACGAATGAATCCGTTCGTTTAGTTCTGTTAGCGAACATTCATTCCGTATAATTTTCCTTTTTCTGTTTATTTTTCCGCCAGGGACCTTTTCGTGTAAACTTTTCTTACAGATTAGTCCCTGATCTTTAAACCCTCGTTACAGTTTGCCCGTTTATCCAAATCCAATGAAACCAACGCTAAAATATTCGTCTTGTTCTCCTCTATTCAGATAATCAACTTCAACATGGTTTTGATAATTTAAAATTTGGTTTCAAGAAGATTTGAATTTGAACTTCTTTTGATCGTAGTTTGAGTTTCGTAGCTCCGATTCGATTGATTCTTTTTGCAAACCGAAGCTCTTCACTTGTACTTTATATTTAGATATTTTCTTTGGAGTTTTCTCTTTGCATCTTATGCTTGAGTGCTTATGTATGCTATTGTTTGATCACGATAGAGTTTCCGGAGTGCGAGGCTTGCTACTACGAATCACTAGGGTTTCCAGATCGTCATCAAGGCAAGTGACACTTTGATCATACCCCTTTATTACCTAGTTTTATGCATTAGTTTCAATCCTAAAACATTGCATGAGTAGGATCTGATTAACATGTGGGTATTGGGAAGTAGTTGATGAGGTAGAACCTATTGTCCTTTATTCAAACCTTGGGAATTACTACGTTATGCTTACTTTGCTATGAAATGCTATGCTCGTAGACGTGGTTTGGTTTGACTGATTCATGATGGATGTGAGCGTTATTATGAATTAAGGGATTACTTAAGGTGGCTACTTTAATACACATATGGGTGGACTATTTGTGGGCACCTGGGGAATCCAGTGTTGTCCAAGGAGATCCCAGGGAACCCGTGTGATCATCCTATGGTTCGCCACCCAGGCTCAAAGCGATCATAAGATTATTCATGCTAGAAACTTCCGTGTGCAGCCACATGCCATTATGGGCTCTGGCATAGTTGAGTAAGTTGTGGGAAACCTTTCCATGATGGGCTAGCAGATGTAGGGGATTGTAGGTGTACCGGCCTATCTATCGGTTAAGGGGACCTCTTCGTAAAGACTGTGTCTCGGTCATCCGTTTCTCAAACATCATGCAGTGCGAGAAGCCCAACGGAGGAGATCGAGTCTTGTGGGGAAAAGTGCACAAACCTCTGCAGAGTGTACAAACTAATCATGATTAGCCGTGTCCCCGGTTATGGACGTCTTGAGTATCTCGTACTTGAATTATTGATTTGATCTCAACACTTTACTTAATTAACTTTGATTGGGTTAATGATTTATTAGTTTGGGATTGAGATGGGGTTACCATTCTCAATGTTTTCAACAAACTTTGTAGTTAAACAAAATATATTCCTTTGCAGTAGGGAAAAACTGGCTTTACGCAAAATGATAACCATAGATCCTCCACCAGCCATATATGCATGTAAAGATAGCCGTTGTTTGTTCATTGCTCTATAGTGTTATCTGTCGGTGTTCTGGGAACGGGGGTCCCCAGACTTGCCTGCCTGCGGCCCACGGCGTGGCTGTGATGCAGGCCTGTACGGCACATCTTCATGAGCGAGACATTCAAGACCCTCGCGAGGAGCCAAGCCTCGTGAGGTGGACTACGCAAGACCTCGTCAGGAGCGGCCTCACCAGGCTGCCTCGCGAGGAGCGGAGAAATAAAGCCAGGGCAAACCTCACGAGGCTCTCGTGACGTGAGCCATGACGATCAAGGTCACGCGGGCACCAGGCAGGCGCTAGCGCGCGCAGCGTCCTTGTTTCCTCTTTGGTGCTAAGGAGGCAAGCGCAGGCGCAGAGTACCGAGGCATCAGGCAAAGGTTTCCATATCGATTACTGTGAGACCAAGACCAGCAGGACGGCAGGGGCGGAGGTCACCATGGAGCCCAAGGCAGGCGTCACCACGGAGCCTTTTGTGGCGAATACCGCTTTGTCGAGTTAAGCTGTACTAGCTGTCCCCTTTCAAATTGGCCGTTGTTGGCTCCCTTCCCGCTCAATATTTGGGAAGAGGACCAGGGCCTATATAAGTAGAACTAGCCACCATAGTAGAGGCAACTCATCTTAGATTGGATCCTCAGCCAGTCCTTAGCCACACACTGAGCACAAGAACACCTCAACCTCAGGAGGCTGTTCTTCCTTTTGTACTGTTCTTCATCAGTCCTAGAGGCAATCCATCCACCAACACACTGGAGTAGGGTATTACACCTAGCGGTTGCCCGAACGATATAAATCTTGTGTCTTTGTGTTGCGAGTTCGTCGAGTTCATCCGCGAGATCTTAGCGAGCTAGGGCGTAGATCAGTAGGGAAGAAATCTTTGCGCGCACCCCAGTGTTTAAACCTTAAGGGTTTTGCCGGAACCCGTGATCCGACATTTGGCACGCCAGGTAGGGGTGCACCGGAGACTCTTCCCTGCCAATCGACCCGCCAATGCTCCGCGTCCCTGATGTCCGGCGACCCGAGGGCCGACTCCGACCGCTGGGCAGCCTGGCCAGCCCGGGCGGCGCCGCCCGCCCATGAAGACCTCAACTCCGTGCTCCAAGAGGCCCGAGTGCCGCCTAACACCGCAGGGCGTGGGCGGCGTGGCGGGGCATCGTCCACCCTCACTCCCCGACAAGCGCGAGCCGCCACAAGGGCCGCAAGCCACGCATCAGCAACGACGCCACACACACAGCGGGAGCAGGCGAACATGCGGGCCTCGCTCACGGTGGCGCGGGAGCTGCTGCGGTGCCGACTGATGGAGAGCGGCCGGGATGCACTGCTGGAACGCGTCCTGAACTGCTAGATGCGGTGGCATCGGGAGCGCCGCCCTTCTGCTATCTGGTTCCTCCTCAGGCCACTACGAGATCTCATGGCGGGTCTCGATGCAACCACGCGCCTTCAGGCGCGCCTGGGGGCTTCATCGACACCAGGACGGCCGGCGGCGCCGGGGGCCCCGTTGCCCCCACGCCGCCTCCGATGAGTATGGGCACGAGCGCTGCCCCCGTGGCCCCAGTGAGGCGTCGCGTTATCATCCTCAGGACGTCGTGCTGGGCCCGGCGACATGGAGTGTGGGGCACTACGACGAGGTGTTTGGGGTGACAGCCCCAGAAGCCTATGTGCCCCACATGATGGACCAGGAGTACACGCCGGAGGAGGACCCTGGCTCATTTCTTGGGCCAGGTTGGGAGGAGGAGGCATTAGGAGCTGAAGCCTTTCAGGAGCCGCCGGAGAGCCTCGCCAACCGCGCCGTCGACAACAGATACAGGGTACCACTAATCCCTCAGGAGCAAGCTTACGCTAACCATGGGTCGCAGGAGAATCAGGTCACCACTGTTGGCGGCCCGACTCGATGACCTCCCTCCGCCGGGAGGATCGCTTGAGGCAGCAGGAGAGAAGCCGGGAGCTAGATCCCTCACCGCGTCACACGGAGCAAGGTCCCCCCCGGAGGTAGGCCCTCTGCTGGGGAGGTGCTGAAAAACCTACCCCCAGGAGAGGACCCGTGGTCGCCAAGGGCGCCGCTGGCGTCCCCTTTCCCCCCTTTGTGCCGTCCTGGTTGCTAGTCAGCTCAAAGGTGGTCGAGGGCGGCGCAAGGCGGGGCCCTCATCTGGCGATATGAAGCAAGGCCGGTACCTATGAAGAAGGCCCAGTGCATGTGAAGATCGCCGCTCGTGACACCCTCACATAATAATGAGTGGGGATGTACACGCCCCAGAGTCTCCAGAGAGCCGCCCTCGGGCCTCGGGGGCTCCCTCCCACGCCAAGAGGCAGCACGTAGCTCCGCGCTGGTGAGAAGACTTGAAGACAAGAAGACTAGACTAGGTGCCGGACGCGTCCATTTTCTTTGGATCCCTTTTCTGTAGCCTTGCCTTTTGGATTTGGATTTAAGTTGAAGTTGAGTTTTCATTGATGTGCGCTGGGGGGTGTTTTTTTCTCGTTCGGAGCGATATCTCGTTATCTGGTTCTCGCCTTGTTTTGGACTCACGCACCACGCCTTCCACTCGCGGGCCCCTCGCGAGCTGGACTGGGCGAGGCTCATGCGTGCCATGCGCGCGCGCTGGCGCCACGGATGGTGCTCACCTCTCACGAGGCCCCCCTCGGGTGGATTGACGGGCTCTCCAGGAGTCCCGAAAGCTCATGACCTCAAGATTCGGTTCGTAACCCTCCCCGACTAAGGTGAACCACGATGGGAACTTGCTGCCAGATTTGCGGTTTCGCGGAGGTACACACTCAGTTCGACATAAGAGAATGAAGGGAGTGCTTTGTTTACACGAGGGGATCCCCCTCTCAGAATGCTCTCACGATGTTTAAGGGCCACGCCCGAGTTTTTTCATACAGGATAAAACAGCAAGGGGACATGGGATCAGCCTGATATGTCGCTCGCCGTATCGCCCATGGACGCGTCACTCGCGACGTCGTCATCTTCGTCGGCATCGTCGCCGCCTTGGGTGGCGCCTCCATCGCCATCGTTGACCACGTCGCCTTCATCTGCCGCGACCACCACCGCTTCGTCTTCGAAGGTGAAGGCCCGGACCAGCACGTCCACATTGTCCTCCACCCACCGCGCCAGGTTGCCGCGAATGGCCTGCGGTACAGGGGCAATGGCGGCGTCGAAGTCGAAGTCGGGGATGGAATTCCGAAGGTGGCTGAAGACACGGGAGCACGCGCGCCCAAGCAGGCCCCGACTTCTCTCTTCCACAAGCTAGCGAGCCCTGTTAGACCGGGCTTCCAGGCGCGTCACCATGTTGGTGAAGAAGATCAAGTGACTAGCGTAGTCATTCGAGTGGGGGTGCGGTGCATTCTCGTCACAGATGTAGCCCAGGGCGGTATTAGCCCTATTCCGGAGGTCCTGAAACATGGGGGCGTGCTCGCGCTCCAGCGTCTGCCGTTGA
Organism: Aegilops bicornis; assembly: GCA_021605145.1. Classification (NCBI taxonomy): domain Eukaryota; kingdom Viridiplantae; phylum Streptophyta; class Magnoliopsida; order Poales; family Poaceae; genus Aegilops; species Aegilops bicornis. The sequence goes on from CM038675.1 coordinate 341,190,008, forward strand.
AGCACTTCTTCCCTGCTTTGCCGCGCAACAGCCTCGGCGTCGTCAACCCGTTTCCGAAGAGGAAGCAACTCGGCGCAGGCGGAGGCCAAGTCCGCCTGCGCCGTGACCAGGGCAGCAGCCGTGGCCTCCTCACGCCTCTCCGCCTCATCTAACACAGGCCTCGGGCGGCGCTCCTGCCCGCTGCCTCAGTCCCCGCAAGCTTCAGCTTCAGGTCGTGCCAACCTTCAAGGTCTGCGCGAACCTCAGCCACCCGGCGGTCGACTTCCTCCTGGACCCTGGCCTCGCGAGCCCCGATGGCATCTTCCGCTTGAGCAACTTGACGCTCCCTCGTCTCCAGTTGCTCGAGCTTGAGGCTACGCTCCACAGCTTCAAGGGCCAACGCCTCCTCGCACTTCCGGACCTCCTCTTCCTCATCAGGCGTCCCCCTCAGCGATGCATGGGCGGCTCTGCGCACCTCAACTTGACGCTCGAGGGACGCACTCCAGGCTTGGAGCTCCCATGCGCGCTTCTCCGCAGCCTCACGATGGCGGTCAGCCTCGCGAGCCTCCTCCAAAGCTTGGGAGCAAGCCTCATGGGAAACCTTGAGGGACGCTTCGGCCTTCGCATTGTCAAGATCACGCTGGTAGCGGCCAAGGTTGATGGCCACCCTTAGCTTACGTTGTTCTTCCACCAGCCGAAGACCCTCAGCCTCAGGGCGCGAGTCGACACCCGCGAGCTCTTCACCAAGTCGGCTCATTGCGCCCATCGCCTCCTGGAAGAGCTCATGACGAACTACGCTCCGCCCGCGCTCGAACTCCAACGCACGTCCCACCTCGTCCTTCGCCACGGGGGCTGCAGGCGGGACGTGAAGCGGCGCACCCCCTCTCAGCAGGGGGCTGGGGGCTGGTGCCGCTCCAGGTGCCGTCCCGACCTCACGAGGGGCCCCGACCAGTCAGGGCCAGCTGCTTGAAGAAGAGCTGAAGGCCGAAGCCAACCACCCGCCGTCCATGACAAGAGGAGGAGCCCGGGGGATGCCCGCCAAGCTCCAAGCCAGACCGTGGAGGAAGGGCAACGAAGCCGCAGACTCAAGGCGCCATGAAGGCGGCCGCGCCTCGGCCGGCCAGCTCGAGGCGGCAGCAGGCTCGGGGTACTCAAGGCCCGGCAGAAGTGCCGAGGAAGGCGGGGTTGCTTCTCGAGGGACTCAACAGCCTACTGGCGAGAAGAAGTCTTGAAGAGCCCGACATCAGGAAGGAAAGCAGCAGTCAAGAAATCACAAGGTGCAGTACTTACTTGTCGACGGCAAAGTACTTTCGTCGCTTCTACGGCCCGAAGGTACCTCTGCTGCTCGGAGATCCTTTCCTCTTGCGGAGCTCCTCGAAGTCCACACAAAGCCGACCGAAGCGCTGAATGTGGCGGCTAGTCTGGGGCGCAGCCGGAGAAGTGCTCGGGGGAGCAATTTCGGGGGTGCCTAACTGCGGAGAATAGTCGGGCGCTGCCTCACCGCGACCTCCCGAGGCCTCCGGAGTCTCATCCTCGGGAGCCGCGTGCTGCATCGTCTCAGTGGCCAACGTCCCAGGGTCACGGTTTCCCGAGGACGACGCCCCAGGAGCACCAGGCGGCGTCCACACATCAGCACTCGTGCCACCAGCCTCTCGCGGTGCTCGTCCCCCTGCACCCACACTCAGGATGAGCCCGACGCCGGCGTCGAACAAGGGAACCTGTTGGCCAGGGGTTCTCCACGGGACCCCACCAGGCCGTCCGGACGCAGTCCCCACTCGTCGAAGGGAGGCATGCTCCCCGCGAATTCAGCCTTGTTCTTGCAGCGGTATAGCAGACAGTTCTTCCCAGGCAAGTCGTCAGGCGAAGGGACACCTGTTAGGACCTCGAGCACCATTTTTCGTGTCCCGAGGGGGAGCCCGGACTCCTGAAACCTCATATGGTCCTGACTGCTAAGCAAGGTCCACATCGGGCAAGAATGGCGCTGAAGCGGGGCGACCCAGCGCTTGATGAACTCCTTCACCACCATAGGCGCGGTCACGCCGCGGTCCTTCAACTTCCTCAACCTGAGCCAGACAGGGACAAGACGGGGGCTCGCGAGCCTCTCATGGCCCCAGCCGGAGTGGAAGACGGCAGGCGCTGATGGGGCGTGGAGCAGAGGGATGAGCACACCGGTGTCGACAAACACCCATCGTGTCCGAAACTCGCTCGTGGATGGAGGAAGCTCAAAGTCGATCCCCGCGCCCACCATCGCGGCCATGGCCTGGAAGCTCACGCACCCCGAGGTTCTGAAGTCGGTCGAGATCTAGCAAGAAGAAATGGCGGAAGAGGGCCACAGAAGGAGCAATGCCCACCATGGCTTCACACACAAAGGCAAAGACGGCAAGGAGAGTCACGGATTGGGGATCGAGATGCAGCACGTGGATCTAATAATGCTCAAGCACCGCGTTGAAGAAGGTGGAGAAAGGAGGAATCAGGCCAGCCCAAAGGGCATCGATGAAGATTGGGACCTCGGTCGCTGTCGAACAATCTGGCGCAGGGCGCTTGAGCCAAGCCACCGTCTCCCCCCACTCGTTGAAGCTGGAAGCGAGCATTGGACGCACCTTGTCCATGGCCTCATCATTGAGCACCAAGGATTGGCCGATCGCAGGCTCGACGGCCGGAGGTGCACTTGGCGAAGACAGGGGCTTCTTCCCCTTGTCTGCTTGTTTCGGCGCCATGGCGACGAAGCGGGCAGGGTGCAGGTCAGATTGGAGAGGAGGAGTAGAATCTCGAGAAAGCAGAGGGATTGGGGAAGTAAGGCGCGGGCGATGGAAGAATAACTGTGTAGGTTGCGGGGGCCGCATAGCCAGGCGGATTCCAAGGCGGCATGGGGAAGCGGAGACGCCCACGTCTAATCAACCGCCACGCGTCGACCAAGGCCGCATGCTTTTGGGGCCCGCGGTGCTCCGCACTTGACCTTTGGCTTCTGTCAGCGTTCTGGGAACGGGGGTACCCAGACTTGCCTGCCTACGGCCTGCGGCGTGGCTCAAGGGGTGGCCCAAAATGGCCCATCTTCATCAGCACGAGCTCAAGACCCTCGCGAAGGGCCAAGCCTCGCGGGGCGGACGACAGGAAGCTTCCTCAGGCACGGCCTCGTCAGGCCGGCTCGCGAGGAGGCGGAGAGATCAAGGCGGGGTACCTCACGAGGTGCCCATGATGCAAGCCATGACGACCAAGGGTGCCAGGCGGGTGCCATCCCGTGCAGTGTCCTCATTTCCTCTTTGGTGCAAAGGAGGCAAGCGCAGGCGAGAGTATCAAGCAAAGGCAGCCGTTTCGGTGCAACAAGACCAAGACCATCGCAACGGCAGGAAGGAGGTCATCGTGGAGCCCAAGCCGGCGTCACCACCAGCCTTTGACGGGCGAGGACCAACTTTAGTCGGGATAAGTGTACTAGATGTTCCCCTTCAAAATGGCCAATTGTTGGCGCCCTTCCCGCTCAATATTTGGGAAGAGGCCCAGGGCCTTTGCCTATAAATAGGACTAGCCACCCACAGGGTAGAGGGATCCGGGATCTGGAGTCGAGAACAGAGCTAGAGATCAAGCAATCTAGAGAGAGAGAGAGAGCGACCGAACTCTTCCTAGCAGTTCGTCGCACCGGCCAAGAACAGACTCTCGCAAGGCTGTTCTTCCTTGTACTGTTCATCATCAGCCCAAGAGGCAATCCACCACACCACACACACTGGAGTAGGGTGTTACACCACAATGGTGGCCCGAACCAGTATAAACCTTGTGTCTCTTGTGTTGTTCCTTTGGTAATTTAGATCCTAGCGAGGCGACGAGGTGCAGGTAGGTAGGGGTGAGATCTCCGCGTGCACCCAAGTTCGAACCTAGAGGGTCTACGAAACCCGAAATCCGACATTTAGCGCGCCCGGGTAAAGTGCGCCGGAATCCGCCTTCTGCCGCTTGGCGCCCGTCGCATCGTCATCGTCATGTCCGGCGACCAGGTGGCAACCACGATCCTGGCGGCTGGCCGCCCACGCAGAACCGCTTCGCCCGGGCGACCCCATGCCCAAGCAGCTCGCGGTCGGGAAGCGCTGATGGCGACACGGTCGAGCAACGACAGCTCTCGCGCGCTGGCAGCGCCGTCGGCGAGGGCCTCAACCACGCCAGCAGCCACGACGCCGTACACCCGATGGGGCGAGGCGAACTCAAGGCGCACTCACGGTGGCCCAAGAGCTCTGCAATGCAGGCTGCTAAAGAAGCGGTCACGACGTCTTCTTTGGAGCGGTGGCGAGAGTTCCTAAACCGCCGCGCATCGAGGCTCATCCCTTCTGCACCCAACTCCCACCTGAGGTCCAGGGTGGCCCACGCGGAGGCCCCACGCACACCCGCGCAGCTCCAAGCGGACTCCAAGGCCACCCCAACGCCAGCCATGCCGTCAGCACCGGGCCAGCAGCGGCACCGCCTCCGCCCCTGGCCAGCGAAGGACTCGCCACGACCCACGGCCCCAGTGGGCCACCGCGCTACCACCCCCAGGTGGGTGTCTCAAGTAGGATTGCGTGGCACACGGAGCACTACGGTGCAGCATTCGGGATGGCGGCCCGGAAAATCGTGCCCACATGATGGATCAAGACGCAGCGTGGGAGGACGGACATGGCTCGCTCCTCGGCCCAAGCTGGGGGGACGAGGCACCAGAAGCTGAGCTCTTCCAGGAGCCCCGGGAAAGCCCCGTCGGCCGCGCTGGAAGCAATGATTATTGGGTACCGCTAATTCCCCAGGAGCAGGCATACGCTAACCATGGATCGCAGGAGGTACAGGTCTCCACAGCGGACGGCTGCCCCACTCCCGCAGTTTCCTACCCCTCAGGAGGAGGGCGCCGGGGGCTGCAGGAGAGGGGCCGAGATCCGGCATCACCACCGTGGCGTTCGGAGCAAGGCGTCCTCAGGAGGTAGGCCCTCTGCCGGGAAGGTGCCTCAGGGCCTACCCCTGGCAGAGGACCCGTGGTCGTCGGGGGAACTGCTGGCGACCGCTCTACCCCATCGGCGGCGTCCTCGGTTTTCGGTCATCGTCGGTGGCACTAGAGTGTGGCGCAAGGCGGGGCCCTCGTCTGGCGATGTGAACCAAGGCCGGTACCTGTGAAGAAGGCCCAGTGCCTGTGAAGCTCGCCGCCCCGTGACACTCTCAAGTAATAATGAGTGGGGTACCACGCCCGAGTCTCGAGGCGCCCGGCCTCGGGCCACTGGGCTCCCTCCCACGCCAGTGGCAGCACTTAGCTCCTTTGGTGAGAAGGCGTCCAAGACTAGACTAGGTGCGGACGGCTTTTTGCTTTTCTTGCTTTTTCCCTTGGCTGTCGCTTTTCCCCCCTTTTTGGACTTAAGTTGGATTCGATCTTGCGATTTGCGTGTGTTTGGGCAAGGGGTGTTTAGTCTCGTTCGAGCAATTTCTCGCATTCTGGTTACCACTCTGCCTCAGCTGCCTCCCCTCGTGAGCCCCTCGCGAGCCCCTCGCGAGCCGGGCCAGGCCTAGCATGCGCACAGACCGGACCACCATCGCCGCGCCCTCTCAGGAGGTTCTTGTCACAAGTTAAATGGGCTCGTTCAGGGAGCACACGGGCATACAGCCCTCCATGAGCTGTCTCGGGGCCACGGGTCGAAGGTAAACAAGTCAGCCAGCTCGTTGCAGGCCAGCCACTTGGCGCAGAGCGTCTGGTGATATCGCATCTACTAATACGCTAGCGCAAGTTTTTACGAGGGCTCCCCTCCCAAAATGCTCTTACAACCTTGAGGGCCAAGCCGAACTCTATTCTTGCGCAGGATAAAAAGCGAGGGCACCTGTGATCAATCGGATAAATCCCCAATGCATCCTCGAGATCACCTCTGAATCGCCGCTGGCGTCGGCCAGCCTCGCCATCGCCCAGCGTCGCCCGTCAGTGGCGCCGGGAGGCCGTTCACCACGCCGCCTTCATCGGGCCACGACCACGCCGTCGTCATCGAAGCGAAAGGCCACAGCGAGGGCATCCATGTTGTCTTCCACCCGGTCGCCCGGTCGTCCCGGGCGGCACAGAATGCTGAAGCGATCTTGACATCAAAATCAAAGTTAGGGTCCATGTCCGAAGATGGCTGAAGACGCGAAAAACGCGCCCAGAAGCGCGACTCCTCTCCTCCACCAACCTGTTGGCTCGCCCGACCGCACCTCCGGTGCGTCACCACATCGATGAAGGCGAAGGTTGCCGGCATAGTTGACTGCGTGAGGCTGCCAGCGGCCGCCTCGCGAATGTTACCTAAAGGCCATGTTAGCTCTTTCCGGGCGTGCGAACATAGGGCCATGCTCGTGCTCGAGATCTGCCGTTGGCGCCTCTCGTCCTTGTTTACGCGGCGCAGCGGCCGGCCCGCGTCCACCCGCTAACGAAGAAAGCGCCTCGGCGGGGAGAAATCAGCTCCTCTGCGCCCACGCCAAGGGCGGCCCGAGAAGCGTCGGCCCGCCGCGTCACTTCATCCAGCTTGGTCCTTAGGGCGGCAGTCCTGCCTTCAGCTTCGGCCCTGATCAATCCCAGCCTCTCCTCGAACTCGCGCTCAAGGTTCAAGCGGGCCGTCGCCACCCGGTGTTCAACTTCTTCCAGGACTCGGGCCTCCTGCGCAGCAGCATCATCCTCCGCCTGCGTCACCAAGCGCTCCCTCGTCTCCAACCGCTCAAGATCGCGGGTGCGCTCGGCGGCTTCCAGCGTCAGTGCCTCCTCGCGTCTCCGGAGCTCCGCCTGGTCGATCGAAGCCCCCTTCATCGACGCAAGGTCCGTCTCACACAGCTCCACCTGCTGCTCCAGGGAATTGCTCCAGGCCTGGAGCTCCCGCGCCCGCTCCTCAGCCGCCTCACGCCGCCGGTCAGCCTCCCGGGCCTCCTCGACGACCCGGGAACGGGCCTCCCGTGAGGCTGCCAGCGACGCCTCGGCTTTCTCACTTTCGAGGTCACGCTGGTGGCGTGCGAGGGCAACAACCACCTTCAGCTTGTGCCCTCTTTAGCTAGGCGCAGGCCCTCAGCTTCAAGGCATGCGTCTTCGTCAGTGAGCTCTACGCCAAGCTGGCTCACTGCTTCAGCTGCCCTCTGGAGAAACCCTTGGTGAAGGGCACGACGCTCCCGGGCGCGCCCAAGCACGTCTTCTGTGTAATCATCCGCCCCAAGTAAGCGCAGGGGGCCACGAATCAGCACTCCCCCTCTGGGCAGGGGGCTGGGGGCTGGCGTCCTCGGGATGGCCGGGCACGCCCCGCCAGAAGCCCGGCCTAGAGCTGGCTCGTCCCCGAACGAAGAACGAAGGGCCGACCTCAGCCAATCGCCATCCACGACCAGACGAGGAGCCCAAGGCAGGCTGGCTATGCCCCGAGAAGGCTCGCGAAGGAGGGTCGCGAGGTGCGCAGAGCCACGATGCGCCACAGGATGGCTCACCTCTCCGACCGGCCTCACCACAAGGGCTCTGTTTGAGCTCGGAGCGTTCAAAGACGATGGAAAGGGTGAAGCCTGGGGGGATGGCTCCTCAGCCATCTCCGTGAGCTCGGCAGGAAGGGCCTTGCAGAGCAAGGATCAGCTGAAGCAACGGGAAAATAAGGAATCAAGAAATTGGAAGGCTTACTCATCAATGGAGAAATACTTCCTGCGCTTCAACAGGCGGCAAGGGTAATCATCACCCAAGGCCTCCCTTCTTTTACGGAGAGCCTCGAAGTCCACGCGGAAGTGGCCCAGGAGTTCAGCGCAGGGGTCAGCCTGCGACGAGGAAGAAGCACCAAGGTGACCAGCGTCAGGGGCGTCGTCCTGGCGCACGCCGCTGGTCGCCTCACCAAGAAGGGTAGCTGGGGCCTCAGGGGCCTCGACCATGGGAGCCGCGGGCCGCGGCTCAACACCTTTAGCCGCAGCAGTGCGGTCCTCAGGAGCTGCCACCTCAGGAGTGCCGCCTGGCGTCGTCATCCCGGCGGAGGCCCCCTCAGCCTCCGGTGGCCCATGCCTCCCTGCTCCACCACTCGAGGAAGGACTGCCGTGGGCGACTAGAAGGGCATTCACCACCACTGGGTTCTCGCGAGGCCCCATGAGGCCTGCGGGGCGCAACCCCCATTCGTCGAAGCTGGGCATCTTATTCACAAAGTCACCCCTGCTCGAGCAAAAGTACAACAAAGCACCCCCTTGCGGATCTTTGCGGGGAAGGGTCCCAGTCGGGACCATGAGCACCTTCCTCGGCGCTCAGGCGTCGGGTCCTCCTCCACAGAGCCTCATGCGATCCTCACGCCCGCCGAAGGCCCACATCCGGCAGGAGTGACGCTGGAGAGGGGCAATGCGGCATAGGAGGAACTCATTCACCACCTTGGGTGCCATCACGCCGAGCACCCTCAAATGCAGCAGCGATGCAGACGAAGGCAGGCAGGGGCTCGTGGCGTCTCATCCCCAGCCGAATTGGGGACAGTAGGCGATGTTAACCCGGCGAGGCTGGGCAACCCGACATCCACGTACAGACCACCGCTCGCGGAACAGAGCCTTGGCGGAGGAAGGCTGAAATCAATCCCTGAAGCCGCTGTTTCTGATGTGGCAATGAAGCTCACGCACCCCGAGCATTGGGTGGGGTCGCTGAGGCACAAAGAGAAGAAGTGACGCAACAAGGCAACTGAAGGAGGGATGCCCATCATTGCCTCACAGACAAAGGCGAAAACGGCAAGAAGAGTAATGGATTCAGGACCCAAATGCATCATATGGATATGGTAATGGGAAAGCATAGCGTTGAAGAAATTGGAAAAGGGGGGAGCTAGTCCCGCCCACAGGGCGTAGGCGAAGTACCGGACCTCGGTGACTATTCTGTCAATGGAGAAGCGAGACGCGGGCCAGGTCTTCGTCCTCCCGCACTCGTTGAAGATAGTGGCAAGAGCAGAGCTGACCTTGTCCAAGCCTTCTCGGTTGAGTATGATCGACCGATCGAGAGCAGGAGCCGTCGGCGACGGCGAGCGAGGCGGAGGCACATGTTTCTTCCCTTTCCCCTTCTTCGTCGGAGGCATGGCGACAGAAAGGGGAGGATTCGAGATTGGATTGGAAGCGGAGACTGGAGCTCGAGAGGAGGAAGAGCAGGAGACGGTCGAGCAGCGAAAAGAGGGACGACTGTGTGCAACCACGGGTCCGCCTAGCTGGGCGCAAAATAAGGAGGCGTGGGGGAACAAGGTTGCCCATGTCCAATCAACCTCCACGCGGCGCCCGAGGCCACATGCTGTTAGGGCCCGCGGCGCTTCGCACTTGCCCCTTTGCTTCTCTGCTCAGCCAAGTCCAGGCGTGCCTTGGGCCCGGGGGCTACTGTCGGCGTTCTGGGAACGGGGGTACCCAGACTTGCCTGCCTGCGGCCTGTGGCGTGGCTCAAGGGGTGGCCCAGTACGGCCCATCTTCATCGGCCTGAGCTCAAGACCCTCGCGAGGGGCCAAGCCTCGCGGGGCGGACGACAGGAAGCTTCCTCAGGCACGGCCTCGTCAGGCTGGCTCGCGAGGAGGCGAAGAGATCAAGGCGGGGTACCTCACGAGGTGCCCATGGCGCAAGCCATGACGACCAAGGGCACCGGTGAGGCGCCCGACCAGCGATGTCCTCATTTCCTCTTTGGTGCAAAGGAGGCAAGCGCAGGCGAGAGTATCAAGAAAAGGCAGCCGTTTCGGTGCAACAAGACCAAGACCATCACAACGGCAGGAAGGAGGTCATCGTGGAGCCCAAGCCGGTGTCACCACCAGAGCCTTTGACAGGCGAGGACCAACTTTAGTCAGGATACGTGTACTAGATGTTCCCCTTCAAAATGGCCAATTGTTGGCGCCCTTCCCGCTCAATATTTGGGAAGAGGCCCAAGGCCTTTGCCTATAAATAGGACTAGCCACCCACAGGGTAGAGGGATCCGAGATCCGGAGTCGAGAACAAAGCTAGAGATCAAGCAATCTAGAGAGAGAGAGAGAGAGAGCGCGACCGAACTCTTCCTAGCAGTTCATCGCACCGGCCAAGAACAGACTCTCGCGAGGCTATTCTTCCTTGTACTGTTCATCATCAGCCCAAGAGGCAATCCACCACACCACACACACTGGAGTAGGGTGTTACATCACAATGGTGGCCCGAACCAGTATAAACCTTGTGTCTCTTGTGTTGTTCCTTTGGTAATTTAGATCCTAGCGAGCCGACGAGGTGCAGGTAGGTAGGGGGTGAGATCTCCGCGTGCACCCCGGAACCCGAAATCCGATAGCTTCGCCTCGAAGACAAGCCCGAGCGCGCCTTGGGCCCGGGGGCTACTGTCGGCATTCTGGGAACAGAGGTCCCCAGACTTGCCTGCCTGCAGCCCACGGCGTGGCTGCGATGCAGGCCTGTACAACCCATCTTCATCAGCGAGACATTCAAGACCCTCGCGAGGGGCCAAGCCTCGCGAGGCGGATAATGCAAGACCTCCTCAGGAGCGGCCTCACCAGGCTGCCTCGCGAGGAGCGGAGAAATCAAGGTGAGGAAAACCTCGCGAGGCTCTCGTGACATGAGCCATGACGATCAAGGTCAGGCGGGCGCCAGCGCGTGCAGCGTCCTTGTTTCCTCTTTGGTGCTAAGGAGGCAAGCGCAGGCGCAGAGTACCGAGGCATCAGGCAAAGGTTTCCATATCAGTGCAACGAGACCAAAACCAGCAGGACGGCAGGACGGAGGTCACCATGGAGCCCAAGACGGTGTCACCACCAGAGCCTTTTGCAGGTGAAGACCGCTTTTGTCAGGATAAGCTATACTAGCTGTCCCCTTTCAAATTGGCCGTTGTTGGCTCCCTTCCCGCTCAATATTTGGGAAGAGGACCAGTGCCTATATAAGTAGAACTAGCCACCACAGTAGAGGCAATTCATCTTAGATTGGATCCTCAGCCAGTCCTTAGCCACACACTGAGCACAAGAACACCTCAACCTCGGGAAGCTGTTCTTCCTTTTGTACTGTTCTTCATCAGCCCTAGAAGCAATCCATCCACCACCACACTAGAGTAGGGTATTACACCACAACGGTGGCCCGAACCAGTGTAAGTCTTGTGTCTTTGTTTTGCGAGTTCATCGAGTTCATCCGCGAGATCTTAGCGAGCTAGGGCGTAGATCGGTAGGGAGGAAATCTTCGCGCGCACCCCAGTGTTCGAACCTTAAGGGTTTTGCCGCAACCCGTGATCCGACATTATCTTGCCAGCATATTCCATGTGCTGACCTACACGGCTGCAACATGTCATGTTGCAGAGTTTTCAGACGAGGAGTAAGGTGCGCTAGGACGTTGTCGTGCACTCAGCTATGGCGTTGGAGTTGATGGACTCATATACCTTCAAAGCTTCCGCAGATATCTTAATTAGATGGCCTTCGGCCATATTATTGTAATAAGTAATCTCTCTTTGAGACGCTCGATGTAATAAGTGTGTGATTGAACTCTGCTATAAGTCCTCGAGTACTGTGTGTGTCAGCATTACCGATCAAGGGATGACACTTATGCATAGAGATTTGACCGTCTGAGGTCGGATCGCTACAGATCCGTACTTTCGCTAGTGCAATCTCTCAACAATGCTAATACAATTGGATCATATGACCATCCCTCAAAGTGCGATGAAGAATCACTCCAAAGTTCCTAACTAGCGGAGAACATAAGAATAAATTGTTTGTAGGGTACGAAACCACCTCAAAGATATTCTTTCCGTTCGATCTATTCAAGAGTTCGTACTAAAATAACATAAAGCTATTCTTTCTGTTCGATCTATCCTAGAGTTCGTACTAAAATAACACCAAGAAAATTCATATTCATAATACTCAATCCAACACAAAGAACTTCAAAGAGTGCCCCAAGATTTCTACAGGAGAAACAAAGACAAGAACATGCATCAACCCCTATGCATAGATTACCCCAATGTCACCTCGGGAATCCGCAAGTTGAGTGCCAAAGCATATATCAAGTGAATCAATATGATACCCCATCGTCACCATGAGTATTAAATTGCAAGACATATATCAAGTGCTCTCAAATCCATAAAAGTACTCAATCCGATAACAATGAAAGGGAAAACTCAATTCATGACTACAAGATAGAGAGGGGAAAACACCATATGATCCGACTATATTAACAAAGCCCGAAATACATCAAGATCATGACATCTCAAGAACACGAGAGAGAGAGAGATTAAACACATAGCTACTGATACAAACCCTCAGCCCCGAGGGTGGACTACTCCCTCCTCATCGTGGTGGCCGCCGGGATGATGAAGATGGCCACTGGTGATGATTTCCCCCTCTGACAGAGTGCCGGAAAGGGTCTAGATTGGTTTCTCGTGGCTACAGAGCCTTGCGGCGGTGGATCTTCTGATCTAGGTTTATTTTTTATGGTTTCTCTATTCATAGGATTTTTTTTTGCATCGGTTTCACGTGAAGATGGGCCTCGAGGTGAGCACAACCCACCGGGGCACGAGAAAGGGCCCAGGTGCGCCCCGGTGTCTTGTGCCCTACTCCTTCACCTTCTGGTCCTTCCACAAAGCTTCGGGGGTCTCTTTCGTTCCAAAAAAATCGTCAAAAAGTTTCAGCTCATTTGGAGAACTATCATTTCTGCACAAAAAACAACACCACTGTAGTTCTGCTGAAAACAGCGTCAGTCCGGGTTAGTTCCATGCAAATCATACCAAAACCATATAAAGTTGTCGTAAATATGGCATGAATACTTCGTAAATTATAGATACGTTGGAGACGTATCAGGTATGTGCTTTGTGGAAGTCCTATTAAGCGTCTCGATCTATCCCTATAGATCTTGATGCCCAATATATAAGTAGCTTCACCGAGGTCTTTCATTGAAAAAATTCTTATTCAAGTATCCTTCTATGCTATCCAGAAATTCTATATCATTTCCAATCAACAATATGTCATCCACATATAGCTCCCACTCACTTTCTTGTAAATACAGGCTTCACCATAAGTCTGTATAAAACCATATGCTTTGATCACCTCATAAAAGCGTATATTCCAACTCCGAGATGCTTGCACCAGTCCATAGATGGATCGCTGGAGTTTGCACACTTTGTTAGCACCTTTAGGATCGACAAAACCTTCTAGTTGCATTTGTTGGGGAACGAATTAATTTCAAAAAAATTCCTACGCACACGCAAGATCCATCTAGGTGATGCATAGCAAGGAGAGGGGAGAGTGTTGTCCATGTACCCTCGTAGACCGATAGCAGAAGCGTTATGACAACGTGGTTGATGTAGTCGTACGTCTTCACGATCCAACCGATCCTAGTACCAAAGATACGACACCTCCACGATCTGCACACATTCAGCTCGGTGACGCCCCGCGAACTCTAGATCCAGCTGAGGTCGAGGGAGAGTTTCGTCAGCACGCGGCGTGGTGATGGTGATGATGAAGCTACCAGCGCAGGGCTTCGCCTAAGCACTGCAACGATATGACCGAGGTGAAAATCTGTGGAGGGGGGCACCGCACATGGCTAAACAATCAACTTGTTTTTTAGGGTGCCCCCTTCCCCACGTATATAAAGGAGGGAGGGAGAGGCCGGCCGGCCCTCATAGGCGCCAAGGGGAGGAATCCTCCTCCTAGTAGGAGTAGGACTCCCCTTTCCTAGTCCTACTAGGAGAAGAAGGAAGGAGGGAAAGAGAAGGAAGGAGGCGCCGCCTCCCCTTGTCCAATTCGGACTAGGCCCATGGGGGGGCGCGCGGCCAGCCCTTGGCAGCCCCCATCTCTCTCTCCCCTAGTCCCAATAAGGCCCATTACTTCTTCGGTGGTTCCGATAACCCTTCCGACACTCCGATATTTACCCGGTGACCCCCAGAACTAATCCGGTGTCTGAATAACATCGTCCAATATATCAATCTTTATGTCTCGACCATTTCGAGACTCATCGTCATGTCCGTGATCACATCCGGGACTCCAAACAACCTTCGATACATCAAAACACATAAACTCATAATACCAATCGTCATCGAACGTTAAGCGTGCGGACCCTACGGGTTCGAGAACTATGTAGACATGACCGAGACTCACTTCCGGTCAATAACCAATAGCAGAACCTGGATGCTCATATTGGTTCCTACATATTCTACGAAGATCTTTATCGATCAAATCGCATAACAACATACGTTGTTCCCTTCGTCATCGGTATGTTACTTGCGCGAGATTCAATCGTCGGTATCTCAATACCTAGTTCATTCTCGTTACCGGAAAGTCTCTTTACTTGTTCCGTAATGCATCATCCCGCAACTAACTCATTAGTCACATTTCTTGCAAGGATTATAGTGATGTGCATTACTTAGAGGGCCCAGAGATACCTCTCCGAAACACAGAGTGACAAATCCTAATCTCAATCTATGCCAACCCAACAAATACCATCGGAGACAGCTGTAGAGCATCTTTATAATCACCCAGTTACGTTGTGACGTTTGATAGCACACTAAGTTTTCCTCCGGTATTCGGGAGTTGCATTATCTCATAGTCATAGGAACATGTATAAGTCATGAAGAAAGCAATAGCAATAAACTTAAATGACAATAGTGCTAAGCTAACGGATTGGTCAGGTCAATCACATCATTCTCTAATGATGTGATCTCGTTCATCAAATGACAACACATGTCTATGGCTAGGAAACTTAACCATCTTTGATTAACGAGCTAGTCAAAGTAGAGGCATACTAGTGACACTCTGTTTGTCTATGTATTCACACATGTATCAAGTTTTCGGTTAATACAATTTTAGCATGAATAATAAACATTTACCATGATATAAGTAAATGTAAATAACAACTTTATTATTGCCTCTAGGGCATATTTCCTTCGCATCATATACAACTCTTCTTTAAGAAATCCATTAAGGAATGCAGTTTTGACATGCATTTGCCAGATTTCATAAAATGTGCCAATTGCTAACATGATTCGGACAAACTTAAGCATCGCTACGAGTGAGAAAATCTCATCGTAGTCAACACCTTGAACTTGTCAAAAACCTTTTGCGATAAGTCGAGCTTTGTAGATAGTAATAGTACAATCAGCGTCCGTCTTCCTCTTGAAGATCCATTTATTCTCAATGGCTAGTTGATCATTGGGAAAGTCCACCAAAGTCCACACTATGTTCTCATACATGGATCATATCTCAGTTTTCATGGCCTCAAGCCATTTATTGGAATCTGGGCTCATCATTGCTTCCTCATAGTTCGTAGGTTCGTCATGGTTTAGTAACATGACTTCCAGAACTGGATTACCATACCACTCTGGTGTGGATCATGCTCTGGTTGACCTACGAGGTTTGGTAGTAACTTGATCTGAAGTTTCATGATCATTATCATTAGCTTCCTCTCTAGTTGGTGCAGACATCACGGAACGGTTTTCTGTACTGAGCTACTATCCAATTTGAGAGAAGGTACAATTACCTCATCAAGTTCTACTTTCCTCCCACTCACTTCTTTTGAGAGAAACTCCTTCTCTAGAAAGGATCCATTCTTAGCAACAAATTTCTTGCCTTCAGATCTGTGATAGAAGGTGTACCCAACAGTTTCTTTTTGGGTATCCTATGAAGACGCACTTCTCCGATTTGGGTTCGAGCTTATCAGGCTGAAAATTTTTCACATAAGCATCGCAACCCCAAACTTTAAGAAACGACAACTTAGGTTTCTTGCCAAACCACAATTCATACGGTGTCGTCTCCACGGATTTAGACGGTGCCCTATTTAACGTGAATGCAGCTGTCTCTAATGCATAACCCCAAAATGATAGTGGTAAATCAGTAAGAAACATCATAGATCACACCATATCTAATAAAGTATGGTTACGACGTTCGAACACACCATTATGCTGTGGTGTTCCAGGTGGCGTGAGTTGTGAAACTATTCCACATTGTTTTAAATGAAGGCCAAACTCTAACTCAAATATTTGCCTCCACGATCAGATGTAGAAACTTTATTTTCTTGTTATGATGATTCTCCACTTCACTCTGAAATTCTTTGAACTTTTCAAATGTTTCAGACTTGTGTTTCATTAAGTAGATATACCCATATCTACTCAAATCATCTGCGAAGGTCAGAAAATAATGATACCCGCCGCGAGCCTCAACACTCAATGGACCGCATACATCGGTATGTATTATTTCCAATAAGTCAGTGGTTCGTTCCATTGTTCTGGAGAACGGAGTTTTAGTCATCTTGCCCATGAGGCATGGTTCGCAAGTATCAAATGATTCATCATAAAGTGATTCCAAAAGCCCATCTGCATAGAGTTTCTTCATGCACTTTACACCAATATGACCTAAACGGCAGTGCCACAAGTATGTTGCACTATCATTATCAACTTTGCATCTTTTGGCATCAATACTATGAATATGTGTATTACTACGATCGAGATTCAATAAACCATTTACATTGGGTGTATGACCGTAGAAGGTTTTATTCATGTAAACAAAATAACATTTATTCTCTGACTTAAATGAATAACCGTATTGCAATAAATATGATCCAATCATATTCATGCTCCATAGCGGACACCAATTAACATTTATTTAGGTTCAACACTAATCTCAAGGTAGAGGAAGTATGCGATGTTGATCTTATCAACCTTGGAATCATTTCCAACACACATCGTTACCTCACCCTCAACTAGTCTATGTTCATTTTGTAATTTCCTGTTTCGAGTTACTAATCTTAGCAACTGAACCGGTATCAAATACCCAGGGGCTACTATGAACACTAGTAAAGTACACATCAATAACATGTATATCGAATATACCTTTGTTCACTTTGCCGTCCTTCTTATCCGCCAAGTATTTGGAGTAGTTCCGCTTCCAATGACCAGTCCCTTTGTAGTAGAAGCACTTAGTCTCAGGCTTGGGTCTAGCTTCGGGGTTCTTCTCGGGAGTGGCAACTTGCTTGCCATTCTTCTTGAAGTTCCCTTTCTTTTCCTTTGCTCTTTTTCTTGAAACTAGTGGTCTTGTTAACCATCAACACTTGATGCTCTTTCTTGATTTCTACCTTTGCTGATTTCTGCATTGCGAAGAGCTCGGGAATTGTTTCCGTTATCACTTGCATATTATAGTTCATCATGAAGTTCTGGTAGCTTGGTGATAGTGACTAGAGAACTCTGTCAATCAATATTTTAGCTGGAAGATTAACTCCCACTTGATTCAAGCGATTGTAGTACCCAGACATTCTGAGCACATGCTCACTTGCTGAGCTATTCTCCTCCATCTTGTAGGCAAAGTACTTTTCAGAGGTCTCATACCTCTCGACATGGGCATGAGTCTGAAATACCAATTTCAACTCTTGGAACATCTCATATGCTCCATGGCGTTCAAAACGTTTTTGAAATCCCAGATCTAAGCCGTAAAGCATGGTGCACTAAACTATCAAGTAGTCATCATACCGAACTTTGTCAAATGTTCATAACGTCTGCATCTGCTCCTACAATAGGTCATCACCTAGCGGTGCATCAAGGACATAATTCTTCTGTGCAGCAATGAGGATAATCCTCAGATCACGGACCCAGTCCGCATCATTGCTACTATCATTGATACGTCTCCAACGTATCTATAATTTTTTTATTGTTCCATGCTATTATATTATATATTTTGGATGTTTAATGGGATTTATTATGCACTTTTATATTATTTTTGGGACTAACCTACTAACGGAGGCCCGGTGCAAATTGCTGTTTTTAGCCTATTTCAGTGTTTTGCAGAAAACGAATATCAAACGAAGTCCAAACGGAATGAAACCTTCGCGAGGATCGTTTTTGGAACAAACGCAATCTAGGAGACTTGGAGTGGATGTCAAGGAAGAAACGAGGCGGCCATGAGGTAGGAGGGCGCGCCCAGGGGGGTAGGCGCGCCCCCACCCTCGTGGACCCCTCGTGGCTCCACCGACCTACTTCCTTCGCCTATATATACTTTTATACCCTGAAAACATCTAGGAGCACCACGAAACCCTATTTCCACCGCCGCAACCTTCTGTACCCGTGAGATCCCATCTTGGGGCCTTTTTCGGCGCTCCGCCGGAGGGGGAATCGATCACGGAGGGCTTCTACATCAAAACCACAGTCTCGGATGTTGTGTGAGTAGTTTACCACAGACCTTCGGGTCCATAATTATTAGCTAGATGGCTTCTTCTCTCTCTTTGGATCTCAATACAAAGTTCTCCTCGATTCTCTTGGAGATCTATTCGATGTAATTCTTTTTGCGGTGTGTTTGTCGAGATCCGATGAATTGTGGGTTTATGGTCAAGATTATCTATGAACAACATTTGATTCTTCTCTGAATTCTTATATGCATGATTTAATATCTTTGCAAGTCTATTCGAATTATCAGTTTGGTTTGGCCTACTAGATTGATCTTTCTTGCAATGGGAGAAGTGCTTAGCTTTGGGTTCAATCTTGCGGTGTCCTTTCCCAGTGACAGCAGGGGCAGCAAGGCACGTATTGTATTGTTGCTTGAGTTTATCCCTCTACATCATGTCATCTTGCTTAATGCATTACTCTGTTCTTATGAACTTAATACTCTAGATGCATGCTCGATAGCGGTCGATGTGTGGAGTAATAGTAGTAGATGCAGAATCATTTCGGTCTACTTGTCATGGACGTGATGCCTATATACATGATCATGCCTAGATATTCCCATAACTATGCACTTTCTATCAATTGATCGACAGTAATTCATTCACCCACCGTAGAATTTGCTATCTTGAGAGAAGCCACTAGTGAAACCTATGGCCCCCGGGTCTATCTTCCATCATATTATTTTCCCGTCAACTAGCTATTTCTGTTACCGTTTATTTTGCAATCTTTACTTTTCAATCTATACAATAAAAATACCAAAAATATTTATCTTATTATCTCTATCAGATCTCACTTTTGCAAGTGGCCGTGAAGGGATTGACAACCCCTTTATCGCGTTGGTTGCAAGGTTCTTAATTGTTTGTGCAGGTACGAGGGATTTGCGTGTAGTCTCCTACTGGATTGATACCTTGGTTCTCAAAAACTGAGGGAAATACTTACTCTACTTTTCTGCATCACCCGTTCCTCTTCAAGGGAAAACCAACGCATGCTCAAGAGGTAGCAATCATCTTTCAACTTTTCTCAAGGAACATATAAAAATAAAATAAAATAAAATATATAGGAGCTATATCACGAGCTATTGATCTAAAACATAGATATGCAAATACTATCAGGACTAAGTTCATGATAAATTAAGTTCAATTAATCATATTACTTAAGAACTCCCACTTAGATAGACATCCCTCTAGTCATCTAAATGATCACGTGATCCATATCAACTAAACCATGTCCGACCATCACGTGAGATGGAGCAGTTTTCAATGGTGAACATCTCTATATTGACCATATCTACTATACGATTCACGTCCGACCTTTCGGTCCCAGTGTTCTGAGGCCATGTATGCACATGCTAGGCTCGTCAAGTTTAACCCGAGTATTCTGCACGTGCAAAACTGTCTTGCACCCGTTGGCGAGATATGACCATCTCATACAATGACGTATATCACATCATGTCTTGACCATATCACGTCACAACATGCCCTGCAAAAACAAGTTAGACGTCCTCTACTTTGTTGTTGCAAGTTTTACGTGGCTGCTACAGGCTTCTAGCAAGAACCGTTCTTACCTACGCATCAAAACCACAACGATTTTTCGTCAAGTGTGTTGTTTTAACCTTCAACAAGGACCGGCCGTAGTCAAATTCGATTCCACTAAAGTTGGAGAAACAGACACCCGCCAGCCACCTTTATGTAAAACAAGTTGCATGTCTGTCGGTAGTACCGGTCTCATGAACGTGGTCATGTAAGGTTGGTCCGGGCCGCTTCATCCAACAATACCGCCGAATCAAAATAAGACGTTGGTGGTAAGCAGTATGACTATGGTCGCTGTCGTGGTTTTGTCACGGCAGATGTCCTCATGAAAGGACTTAGTCGTGGAGCCATCACTACGGGTTAGCTTGAAGGGGTTAAAGCGGACACAAGGACGCAAGAGAGTTTATACTAGTTCAGCCCCTTCGATGAAGGTAAAAGCATACGTCTAGTTGTGATGGAATTGATGGGGTTTCGATGACTAGGGAGCAAACAAGCTTCGCCTAAGTCTCGAGTTGTTGTCTTTTGTCCTTGAACCGCCGCCGGGTCATCCCCTTATATACATGGGTGGCTTGTCGGTTCACAGAGTCCCGACGCCGGTTCATAGATGTACCTGGCTCGATCTCTACTATTCCTAACTTACAATACAAGTTACATCACGGCACGGTTTACTGACTACGGGCCTTGAACGGCTATGGGCCTATGAGCCCTCATACGCCTACTTGGGCTTTAACATATCCAACTCTTGTGAAGTTAACCCGGCTGTCTGGCGGTTTACACCCAGTAGTAATATCCCCAACATTAGGCCCCAGATTGATTTGAACAGGTTCATGTCAATCCTTAGCAAAAAACTTCATCTTCAGCATCTTTGTGTAGTCTGGTGAACCGCCATGACGTCATCTTCTCTGGTCATCGTAAACCGGCGTGATTTCACCTGTCATAAAAGCTATCTACGATACCTTTTTGTTTAATAGATCTGCGACAATCGAGGCGACAACTCCGTTTACAAACTCGCGGCCCCTTGATTTTCGTGCCTGACACATGTCCCTTGCTTTATAAATAAGACCGAAGGGTCATTTCTTTTACCCCTTCTTGCCTCGTGCCCGTCTTCCTCGCGTCTCGGCTTGAGACTCCGCCACCGCCGTCGACTTCTGCACCAACCTTGGCGCTGCATCACCTGAATACACGGAGCATCGCGGCGATCTTCCATTTCTTCCTCGGCTCTGGTAAGTCTTCTATCTTTTTCATCATAGATCTGTTCTAGGGTTTCCATGTTCTTCAGCGTTCAACACTTGCTTCCTGTTCATATGATAAACTTAAGACTAGTCTGTGAATCTTTGTTCTGCGTAGCGGTAGTTTTTATCATCGGTTTTCACTTGCGCATCTCAAGACCATAGATCTCTCTGTCTCCTTGCTCATTGATTCAACATCTACTCCCCTTTGGACCTTGAATATTTATCTCTTTTTCTGAACATGTTCCAGATCCAAAACTGTGATGTAATTTTGTGAAACCTGTTTTCACACACCTACTCATCCGCAATCTTGACTCTTCAATATTGTAGACCAGGCGGTTTAACTTTGTAGAAAAATTGATAACTCGGTATATACCATTAGTCCCCTTGTTGAACCGCCAGGATTCCCTAGCTAAGTATTGCCACTTTGCAGAACTCCGGTTTATAAGTAACTTCTTCTGGTTTAGCAGTGAATGCATCAATATATACCCTTCCAACATATTTTTGAACCGGTATTATTGCTTTACAGGTTGCACCATGGCCAAGCAAGTGTACGAGTGCAACTGTATCCCTTCTCGAGTGACCGAGACTCAACTGAATAACCTAGTCAACACCGGCGCTTTAGGCAAAAAAGATGTCGTTCCTTTGGAGGGTCCTGGCCCCGAATGTCCTCCGTAACCGAAGATGGAGAGGTTGTTGTTTTTGCTGACCATCTAGCCCGGGGCTTCAGTCCGCCCGGTTCGAAGTTTTATCGGGATGTCTTGGCCAACTTCCAACTGCGTCCACAAGATATTCGCCCCAACTCCGTGACCAATATCTGTCACTTTCAAGTGCTATGTGAGGTGTTCTTTCAAGAGGAGTCCACAGTTGAATTATTCAGAGATTGCTTCCATCTGAACCGCCGCACCGAATTTACTGACGGTCCCAATACCGAGTTAGGTGGTATGGCGATTCAAAAGAGGAAAGAAGTCACTTACCCTCACGCCAAACTGCACAGCCATCCCAAAGAGTGGAATTCAACATGGTTTTACTGCAAAGATACCTCGCCTGATGGAGAAAATCCCTTGCCGGGTTATTGTCGGGCGGCTAAGCAACACATCCCTTCCTCAAAGATCGATCGCTAAGGAGAGAAGCAAATATGCTCCTCAATTATCCAAGCTCGGGGCCTTCATGGCTAACGGGTTGTGAGGAGTTGACCTTGCTCGCTTTGGATATCTTGGAGTATATTGCCCTTAAGCTTGCGCTCGGTTTGATGTGCAAATACACGGAGACGTAAAAAGACCCTCTACGGCATATTGAGATCCGGTGACGGATGACGAAGTTACTGAGGCTGTTAAGAAGATATTAAATGAACCGGAAGCTGCTTGCGCTCAAACCGTCCTGCCTCCCTTTTCTGCCATTTACAAACCGCCAGCCGTGAGACTCATATCTTATGCTTTCATGAAATCTGACTATGTTTAAACACCCTTGGTTGTCATTAACATCTTTCAAACAGGGCAATGATCCATTTTGGAGCAAGAAGCCTCCACAAGAGAAACCGGAGAAAACAACCCGGCCCAAAACCAGAGTTGTGAAGAAACCGGACAATAGGAAAAGAACCACCGCATCCTCCGATCCACCAGCTGACGATGATGTGGGTAATCCGGACCTTGAGGTAGAGCTTGACACACTTGGTTTATTTTTCACATGCCTTATTGATAATGATTATTGCCAGGATGACGCTGAAGTCAGTCACGCTGATGTTGTAGAGGTAATCACTCTTTCTTCCGACTCAAACCCTTTGCCTTCACTAAAAATCCGTCGGGCAAACCGGAAAGTTAAATTTTGTCATCCTCTTGCTTATTTGGACCGAAACTTTCTTATGAAGACACAACAGCATGAAGCTCGCCGCACAACCCGGCACAGCGGCCAGGTAGTTACCTCTGCCGATTTACCGAACAGTCCGGTTCGGAAACGCCGTTCAGAGGTCTCAAACTGTTTCGTTAATGCTTATCCTAAAGCGGGTTGTTTTCGTCAACCTCTTAATCCATCTGACTCCGATTATCAGGGCACTTCTCATTCTTCTTCCGGCGAGTCGTCAGCCACCCAGCTCCCACCACTCAAAACGGTGCTTGGGTGAGCCATATTCTTTATAATGTTGTTTGACATATCACTTTCAATATTCACTGGACTGATCCGTCTTTTCCTTTCAGGGCCAAGCCTAGGCCAAGCAAGAAAGCTAAATGCGGACAAAGCGGTGAAGAAAATGGCGGCTCTGAACCGGACAAAATACCAGATCCTGAAGAACACATCCACGACGATGTACTAAATGACCCACCATCGCAAGATCATGATGTTACTGCTGACGAGGCACATGTTGATGTCACAGGCCCTTTTAATCAACCCACAAGTCCTGTCCAGACTGACAAAACAACGAGCCCATCAAAGCATAATGATAAACCGACAACCCCAGTGCGGACCGGTGAAGCCAAAGATGATGATGTTGTTATTCGGCGTTAGTCGTTAGAGCGAGCAATCTGTCGCCTTATCTAAGCACACTGCCAAAGATGAATTTGCTGCATTTGGTAAAGGCAAATGGAATGCCGATTTGGTGACTTATGCCGGTCTGAACACCCAAGATCTTCATTCCGGCTACCTGTATCGGCTATATACCAGTCGTGATTATGAAGCCGGTCTGGTAAATATGATGAAGGACAAATATGAGGTAAATTCCATATGACTCTCTGCTTGTATATTTCAATCTGTCAACTCCAATAGCCCCCAAGTGACGGTTTTAAGATATCAACTTAAACCGGGACTTTCCAACATGAACTTTAATGCAGTTGTACTTTGGGAATGTAGCCCCCAAGGGCCGGTTCAACTTAATGTAGTTAAACTGGGACTTTATACAGTAAGAATTCCAGTGTCACTAAAGGACAGAGCTAACAGGCATTAGCCGCCAAGTGCCAAGTTGAATACTTGTATTGAGCTTGGGACTTATCGAGAATTTGTAGGATGAAAAGCAAATATGCATTAGCCCCCAAGTACCAAGGGCATAACTTGTTACGTGGTTGGTACTTCAATTCTGCACCGTAATCTTTATCAAACGTTTATGTGTTTGTAGGCTGATCTGAGCAAGAAAGAAAGTCAAATTGCCGATCTGCAAAAATTCCTGAAGTCCCAGCAAGCTGAAACCGCCAATGCAAAAAATGAATTAACCAGCGCTTTAAGCATCATGGAAAAGCTTAAAGAGGGTTTCAACAAGGAGCGGGCGGATTGGGCCACCGAAAAATCCGCTTTAACTCAACGAGCAGAGAAGGCCGAGGGTGCACTCAAACCGGTGGTGGATGAAATTGACCAGTGTAAAACGGCAAGTGCATGCCATGACCGCTGCTGTCTTTGGTAAGCTTTCTTGATTTACGAAATGTGAGGCCTTCTCATGTAATTGCCGGTTTACTAACCCTTTGAATGATACAGGGACACGTATAGGCCACTTGGGATCAGATGTGCGGAAGAAATTGAGAGCTGCCTATACATTGATAGAACAATTGTATCTTTGATGTAGCGGATCATCATCTTGCTTCTCACAACAACCCGGCGCCGACCTTGATCCAGGACACTATTAAAAGGTTGTCAATGCTTCCTACCCGGGTTGAAGAGTTAAAGAAATCTGCTGCTAGAACCGGTGCCATAAACGCCTTAATCCGGGCAAAAGCATGGGTGCCATATTTTGATCCTGTTGAAGCGGCCCAGGGCTTCCCAAGCTTGAAGGAAGACGGGATAGAATTCAACGAAGAAGATCTCCGAGCTAGAAACCGGAAAGTGCGCCCTCTGGCTTGTCAATTGGTTGAAGAGGCAGATTTGTCTCACTATCAAGCCCTGATGGTCAAAACAAACGAGTGGCTGCACCAATTCCTGAAGCGGAGAACCTGATACCTCCAATCCGTAAGCATACTTACGCTCCTGACATTGAATCGTCGTTGCTGATCAATGATGAAGCTGTATTTCAAGCATTAATGGGAATCGACTGGACAACTGTTGATTTCAAATTACCGGGTAGGGAAGCGAGAGGTTGAAGCGGTATAAGATGACCCGCAACCATCAGGCCAAGCTGGCGATCAAGCATGAACCGGAAGCCGGTTTAAATTACTGCTTCTTTATGTTATGCAGAAAACAATTATCTTATCTGGGCACCATGTTGCCTTGTAATAGACTAGCTGCCACACTTGGTTTTGATATGCCTTCGTGCATACTTATTGCAACTTATGCTTAGTTGAATCATCAATCTTAAACTGTTATGCGCAGCCAAAAAGCTTAAAACGGCGCTGTGGTTGCATCACCAAAGCGGGTCATAATATCTATGTATATAAAATCAAAGATAATATCTTAGATTTAAACAGATGATCAAATATGGAAATATATGGTACCTGCCATCATAGGGCATGAAGTTGGCTGTGCCAATCTTGAAACGGAGTTTTAAGAAACCCATTCTGCTGGAGGAGAAAACAGCTCCTGTGAATATAAGGTCGGTTTACCAGGTAAACCGTTCCTGGTTACGATGAACACCGGTGTTACTCCATAATAGGATGTTATGAAAAAAAATCAAACCGGGCAAAAAGTCTCCGGATTAAGAATGGAATGTGTTCCGTTAACTGACAGTCGAACCGGTCTAATAATGGTCAGTTTAAAAACACAACAAGAGAAATATGCAAAAAGAGAAGGAATTTCAAGCAAAGACAAAGACAGAATTCTTTGCAAAAAGAGGTTCTGTGGTCCAGACGTGACCGGTCTAATAATGGTCAGTTTAAAAACACAACAAGAGAAATTCTTTGTGTGACTGGTCCAGACGTGACCAAGTCCCCAAGTGATTCTGTGGCTTTCGCCTATCAAAAGGTGTTGCATTGGTTCGGACACGACCAAGCCCCCAAGTGATATGATATAAAGCATGTTGAAAAAGCTAACTCAAGGGGTAAACCGGAGGCCACTTTAAGATAAAAACTCCGTGTAACCACACATGATGTAAAAATAACAGAGACCCCGCTTTAGCTAAGGCTCCGGTTTATTGTATTGATCATAATATATACATTGTCACAATATGTACATAAATAGAGCCTATGGCTCAAGTATAGTAAGGCCGAAGATGAGCTATGTTCCACGGCATGTTGGTCTCCTCCTCTGACATGCGTGAGTCTTTATGCTCTCGAATATCGATCAGATAGTATGACCCATTGTGCAGATTCTTGCTGACCACGAAAGGTCCCTCCCAAGGTGGGGATAGCTTGTGCATATCAGTCTGGTCTTGGATGAGTCGAAGCACCAAATCTCCTTCTTGAAAGGTTCTGGTTCTAACTCGGCGACTGTGTTAGCGACGAAGATCCTGCTGGTAAATCGCCAAACGGGCAGCTGCGATGTCACGCTCCTCGTCCAACAGGTCCAAAGCATCTTGCCGTGCTACCTCGTTGTCCACTTCAGCATAAGATGCAACACGAGGTGAATCATGACGGATATCACTAGGGAGAACCGCCTCCGCTCCGTAGACCATGAAGAACGGTGTGTATCCTGTCGATCTGTTGGGCGTAGTATTGATGCTCCATAATACAGATGGTAACTCCTCAACCCAACAACTCGGCGTCCGTTCCAAAGGAACCATAAGCCAGGGTTTGATACCTCATAAGATCTCTTGTTTAGCCCTCTCTGCTTGGCCATTGGACTGTGGGTGAGCCACTGATGAAACGTCAAGCCGAATTTGCTCACGTTCACAGAACTCCTTCATAGCACCCTTGGACAGGTTGGTACCATTATCAGTAATGATGCTGTGTGGAAAGCCAAACCGGAAAATCACCTTTTTGATGAATTCATTCGCCGTGGCTGCATCACGCTTGCTAACGGGCTCCGCTTCCACCCACTTCGTAAGCTTGTCAACCGCCACCAAAAGGTGGGTCTTCTTGTCCTTGGACCTTTTGAAAGGCCCAACCATATCCAGCCCCCAAGTCGCAAACAGCCAAGTAATTGGAATCATCCTCAATTCTTGAGCCGGCACATGAGCGCGTCTTGAGAACTTCTGACAGCCATCACATCGCCTAACCAGGTCCTCCGCATCAGCATGAGCCGTCAACCAATAGAAGCCGTGACGAAACGCTTTAGCCACCAGAGATTTTGAACCGGTGTGGTGACCACAATCCCCTTCGTGGATTTCACGCAAAATGTCACAGCCTTCCTCAGGAGACACACAACGTTGAAACGCCCCTGACACACTGCAATGATGCAATTCGCCATTGACAATAGTCACGGACTTGGATCGCCGGGTTATCTGCCTGGCCAGAGTCTCATCCTGTAGCGACCAGACCTCAAACAGTCTGATCTCTATGCTCAGTGTCATCCCTGGATCAGTAATGATGACACCACACAGTACTCAAAGGATTTATAACAGAGTAGCAATCACACACTTATTACAATTGAATGTCTCAAGAGAGAACTTAATAAAATAAAAATGGCTTAAGGCCATCTAATACGATAACAGCGGAAGGCTTGGAAGAATAAGAGAGTCCATCAACTCCAACGGTATCACTGAGTATAGAACCACGACCTAAACACCATACTGCTGCGAAAAGTGCGCAACATGAAACGTTGCAGCCCGAAAACGGGTCAGCACATGGAATATGCTGGCAAAGTAACACATAGAGAATAATGGAATAATAAGCCTATACTACATGCATATATGGCTGGTGGAAAAGCTCTATGGTTACAGTTTTTGCGTAAAGCCAGTTTTTCCCTACTGCAAAGGAATAAATTTATTTAACTATCATGGTGGTTGTTAAACATTGAGAATGGTTGACAGCATTCTCAATCCCAATTAAAAGTACTCATTAAAAACCCAACAATATTATTTAGAAGTAGCATGATGAGATTCACATGATATCCAAGTACTAGATACTCAGGATGTCCATAACCGGGGACACGGCTAACCATGATTAGTTTATACACTCTGCAGAGGTTTGCGCACTTTTCCCCACAAGACTCGATCGCCTCCATTTGTTTTCTCGCACTACATGGTGTTTGAGAGACGGATGACCGAGACATAGTCTTTCAGAAGCGCTAGCACCTTACATGTGGGTAGACCGTACCAATCTACAACCCCTACATCAGCTAGCCTACTCGTAAGAGTTCGCACAACTTAATCAACTACGCCAGAGCCCATAATGGCTTGTGGCTGCACACGTAAGTTTCTAGTTTGAATAATCTCATGATCCCTTTGAGCCTGGGTGGCGGTCCGAAGAAAAACAGGCAAGTCCTGATAGAAACCAGGTGCCTCAATCCATCCAGATGTGTGTTTAAGTTGCCACCTTAAATAAACAATTAAATAACAATCTCACATCTGTTATGGATACACTCACCCAATCCACGTCTACTAGCATAACATGGCATAATAAGCAAACGTAGAAGTAACTCCCAAGGGTTTGAATATAAAACAGGTAATAGGTACTACCTCAAACTACTTCCCAGCCCACAATTTAATTAGACCCTAATCATGCAATGTTTGAGGATAGATCTAATGCATAAAAACAGGGTAGTAGAAAAGGTATGATCAAAGTGTTACTTGCCTTGCTGATGATCCGCGAAACCTAGAGACTCGAAGTAACAGGCGGCGCACTCCAGGTATTCTAACGCAGACAAACAAACAAGCATACAATAGGTACTCATCTAATGTACAGGTAAAACTCAAATAGATCTAACCAGATAGCTCAACTTCAGAACTCCGGTTTACAAAAAGAATCAAATCAAACGAAGCAACGAAAGTCAAACGGCGGAAGAAAACAGCTTCGTTTTACTAATCTGGATCTAAGTCAAATTTTACAGAAGCAAAAACTTCTTTAAGTAGGTTATTCGGAAAGAGGGTTTCGAGGCGAAACTCCGCGCGCTTGAATCGCCTCGATTCGATAAAGGAGCGAAATGTTATACTAAAACGAAAATGGGATCTGTAATCGCTATCAGAAAAATCACGAATTAAATCCGATAAAAAGAAAAACGACGAACGGGTTAACGAACGGACGTTCGTTAACTAAACTAATCTGACGAACGCGTTCGTTAAAAACGAACGAACGAATGAACGTTCGCTATTTAACCTAAACCGGAAAAAAACGAAACTAAAAAAACGAAAATAAACCGAAATAAAAACCGCCCGGTTTTTAGAAAAAAAACCGGCGGCACGCAGAACGAGGCGGCGGCGAACCTCGGCGAGGTCGTGCGGGTCCGGCGTGGTCAGGCGGCGGCGTGGCGGTGTGGCGGTGGGTCGGGCGTGAGGCTAGGGTTTGGGGAAGCTGGGGCGGCGGTGGGCCTCGGCTCCCGGCTTATAAAGCCCATGGTAGAGTCCTCTGTGAAACGGCTCGTAGGTCGGTGGCGCTTTTTTTTAAATAATTACGCTCAGAATAAAATAAAAAGAAATACTAAACGGACTCCAAAAATCCCGAAATAAATTTTCCCCGACTTCTAAAATCAAGCTGGACAAGATGGACTTTTATTTGGGGCCTAAATGCAATTTTGAAAAACGCGCATTTTTCCTAAATTCAAATAAAAAGGCGAAAAACTCCAAAATAAAATCTTATTTGATTTTATTATTAAATCTTCATTATTTCTTTATTTTGGGAAAGTAATTTTATTTCCTCTCTCATATTTTGATAGTATAAATAATTGAAGATAAAATAATTAAAATCAAATGATCCTATTTTCAAAATTTGAGAAAACTCAAATATGAAAATAATGAAATCCCCAACTCTCTCCATGGGTCCTTGAGTTGTGTAAAATTTCTAGGATCAAGCAAAAATGCAACAAAAAATATGATATGCAATGATGCTCTATGTATAACATTCCAAATTGAAAATTTGGGATGTTACAAACCTACCCCCTTAAGATGATTCTCGCCCTCGAGATTCGGGTTGGCTAGAAAATAGGTGAGGGTGGTCCTTAAACAAATCTTCCTCTCGCTCCCAGGTGGCTTCATCCTCTGTGTGGTGGCTCCACTGAACTTTGCAAAACTTAATGACCTTGCTGCGGGTGACTCGGCTGGCATACTCCAGAATATTAACTGGTTTCTCCTCATAGGTCAAATCATCATTCAACTGAATCACTTCTAGTGGCACAATATCTCTCAGTGGTATATCCGCCATCTCTGTGTGACACTTCTTCAACTGAGAAACATGAAACACATCATGAACACCTGACAACCCTTCGGGTAGTTCCAACTTGTACGCAACTTCTCCCATACGTTCCAAAACTTTGTATGGTCCCACAAAACGTGGCGCTAATTTTCCTTTAACACCAAAACGCTTAACTCCTCGAAGTGGCGATACACGAAGATAAACTCTGTCTCCGACTTCATATTATGTCTCATTGCGTTTTGAATCCACATAACTTTTCTGTCTTGACTGGGCTACCTTGAGCCTATCGCGAATCAACTTTACTTTCCGTTCAGACTCCTTAATCAAATCCGGTCCAAACAACTGGCGGTCTCCAACTTCATCCCACAACAACGGGGTCCTACACCTCCGTCCGTACAAGGCTTCAAAAGGTGCCATCTTCAGACTAGTTTGGTAACTGTTGTTATAAGAAAACTCCGCATACTGCAAGTTTTCATCCCAACTTGATCCATAATCCAAAGCACAAGCTCTAAGCATATCCTCCAAAATCTGGTTGACTCTCTCGGTTTGTCCATCCGTCATGCGTGGATGAAAAGTTGTGCTAAACTCCACTGGTTCCCAAAGTTTCGTGCAACCGCCTTCCGAACTTTGAGGTGAATTGGGTTCCTCTATACGTCGATACTCCTTGGAACTCCATGCAAGCATACAATCCTTGTCATGTATATCTTAGCCAATTTGGCACTTCTTTGTAGGTAGTCTTCTTTGGAATGAAATGAGCTACCTTCGTCAAACGATCGACTACAACCCAAATCGAGTCATAGCCCGAACGAGTCTGGGCAATCCGTGATGAAATCCATACCTAGTTTATCCCACTTCCATTCGGGTATAGGCAATGGTTGTGCTTCTGATGTTCTGCCTTCACCCTCTGACATACATCACAAACTGCTACGTACTCTGCAATGTCCTTCTTCATACCAGTCCACCAGAAAGTATTCTTCAAATCCAAATACATCTTGGTATTTCCGGGGTGGATCGAATACGGCGAATCATGTGCCTCTTGCAAAATCAACTTCTGAATCTCCGGATCACTTGGTACGTAAACACGGTCCTCAAACCATAAGGTATCATGCTCATCCTCATGAAATCCCTTTGCTTTTCCTTCGCTCATTTTCTCCTTTATAGAGGAAATCTCTTTGTCAGTCTTCTGAGCTTCCCTGATTTTGTCCATAAAAGTTGACTGAATCTCCAATGCTGCTACAAAGCCTCTCGGAACTATTTCCAAACATAGCTCTCGAAGATCCTCGGCTAACTCCTTTGGTATTTCTCCTGTCATTAGGATGTTAACATGACTCTTACAGCTCAACGCATCTGCTACAACGTTAGCCTTTCCGGGGTGATAATGCAATCTCATATCGTAATCCTTAATGAGCTCCAACCATCTCCTCTCTGCTGAGATTTAACTCATACTGCGTGAAGATGTACTTCAAACTCTTGTGATCCGTATACACCTCACAATGATTTCCAATGAGGAAATGTCTCCATGTTTTCAACGCATGCACTACGGCTGCTAACTCCAAATCATGTGTGGCATAGTTTAGCTCATGAGGCTTAAGCTGTCGTGAAGCATATGAAACAACTCTTCCCTCCTGCATAAGCACTGCTCCAAGTCCTCTACGTGAAGCATCGGAATAAACTTCGTAATCCTTGGTCTGATCTGGCAGGACTAACATTGGTGAGGTAACCAAACGTTTCTTCAACTCTTGGAAACTAGCTTCACACTCCTCAGTCCAGATAAACTTGGTGTCCTTCTTCAACAATTCTGTCATAGGCTTCGCAATCCTTGAGAAATTCTTAATGAATCTCCGATAGTATCCTGCGAGTCCAAGGAAACTCCGGATCTCTCCAACTGTTGTTGGCGCTTCCCAGTTTGTTACGGTGACAACTTTAGTGGGGTCCACTACTATACCTTCTCCGGATATAACATGTCCGAGAAATCCAACTTCCTTCAACCAAAACTCACACTTGCTGAACTTGGCATACAACTGATGTTCTCTGAGCTTCTCGAGTACCAAACGCAAATGTTCCTTATGTTCTTCTTCATTCTTCGAGTAAAACAAAATATCATCAATGAACACCACGACGAACTTATCCAAAAACTCCATAAAAACTTTGTTCATCATGTTCATAAAATAGGAAGGTGCATTAGTCAGACCAAATGACATAACGGTATACTCATACAGCCCGTACCTGGTGGTAAAAGCCGTCTTAGGTATATCCTGCTCTCGAATCTTCAACTGATGGTACCCTGATCGCAAATCATTCTTTGAAAACACCTTAGCTCCTTGCAATTGGTCAAACAGGTCATTGATCATCGGCAGTGGGTACTTGTTCTTAATGGTCACTTCATTCAGTCCGCGATAATCAACAACCATTCTTAATGATCCATCATTCTTCTCCACTAGAAATGCGGTGATCCCCAAGGCAAAGAACTTGGGCGAATAAAACCTTTATCCGGTAACTCCTTAATCGCTTCTTAATTTCCTCCAAATCTTGGGCTGGCATCCTATACGGTCTCTTAGATATCGGCCCGGTGCTGGCGATAGTTCAATCGAAACTCAATGTCTCTATCCGGTGGCATGCACAGCAACTCTTCCGGAAACACGTCCAGGTAATCCCTTACCACTGGTACTTCTTCCTGCACAACTCCTGATAAGGAATTTACATGTGCCCTTCTCGGCTCATGCCGTGATACATACTTGATTCTCCTTCCTTCTGGTGTTGTAAGCAAAATTGACTTACTGGCGCAATCTATGTTCCCTCCATACTTCGATAACCAATCCATGCCTAATATCACATCCAATCCTTGCGATTCCAGAACTATTAGGTCCGAGGGAAATACATACTGACCAATCCTTAATGGCAGTCGATCACACCATATACTAGCCATGTATTACGCTGCAGGTGAGGTTACTAGCATGGGTGACCTAAGGGCTTGGGTTGGTAATTTATACTTATCCACAAATCCCTTGATATGTATGAATGCGATGCACCAATATCAAAAGAACAAGCTGCAGTAAAAGTCTTAACCAAAAACTTACCTATTCGTATGCGGCTAAGCTTCAACCTCCTCCACGGTAACGTGGTTCACTTGTCCTCTGTTGAAAGGGTTCGGCTTCTTTCCTGAGCTTCCATTACCATTACCATTTTGGCCTTCTAGACACTCATTTGCATAATGCCCGGTCTTGCGGCACTTAAAGCAAGTGATGTGGCTCAGTCTACCTTGGATGGTGTTGACGGGTTGGTGCGGTTTTGTCCATTGCTTCCTCCATTCCGTTTCCATTCTTGGTGCCATTATGGTTGTGCGAGCTACCTCCTCCATGGGTATGCTGAAATTGTCCTCGGCTTCGGGGTAAGCGAAGTTTCTGCTGAGCTTCTGAGTTATTCTTCCCCGTCCATACTTTCTCTTGCGATTGTCAATCTGCTCTGCTTCCTTCAATCATAAGAGCACGATCTACTAACTCCTTGTAGTTATTGAAGGTGGCTACCATCAACTGCATGCTCAGCTCATCATTCAGTCCTTCTAGAAACTTCTCCTGCTTAGCTGCATCTGTAGCAACATCATCTGGGGCATAAAGTGTTAACTTAATAAAATCATCTACATACTGGCCAATTGTCCGTCCTCCTTGGCGCAAGTTGCGAAACTCACGCTTCTTCATGGACATAGCTCCTGCTGAAACATGGGCAGTACGGAAAGCTTGTTGAAACTGATCCCATGTGACAGTGTCTACAGGGTAAGTGGCTGTAAAATTCTCCAACCATGCTCTCTGGGTCCTTCAAGATGATGTGCGGAAAATTTCACCCTTTCTCCATCTGTACATCCGCAAGGGCCAACTCCCTCCCTATCTTACGGAGCCAATCATACGCAACAATCGGCTTGGTGCTCTTGGAAAACACCGGTGATTCAGCCTTAAGAAACGGGTCAAATGGTCAACAGGTGGTGGTGGCGGTGGGTTGTTGTTGTTGTTGTTGTTGCCTTGGTTCTGTACCAATGTTTGAATCAAGGCATTCTGCTGCTGAATCAACTGAGTGATCTCTGGCGGGAAAACAAATCCGGGGTCGCGTCTCGGAGGCATCTGAGGGTTTAAAGAAAAGATGAGAGCTAAGAATAGAATGAGGTCTAGGGAGAAAACACTACCCATATGCACATGAGACAAATCACACAATACCACTCCAATCAATTCAAACAAGGGCATACAACGGTCTATCTAATGTTACAAAGTGCTGAAACTAAAACTAATTTAACATGGGGGAAAATCTACTACTGTTATGGTGGTCAACTAGAAAAACTGCTCCGATGAAGACTCCATGATATCTGCTCCAGCTTCATCTTCGAAATTGTCGGATTTCGGGTTCCGGCAGACCCTTGAGGTTCGAACACTGGGGTGCGCGCGGAGATCCAACCCTCCACCGTCTTGCACCTCGCCGAATTGCTGGGACCTAAACTACTAAATGGAACACCACAAGAGACACGAGATTTATACTGGTTCAGGCCACCATTGTGGTGTAATACCCTACTCCAGTGTGTGGTGTGGTGGATTGCCTCTTGGGCTGATTAGGAACAATACAAGGAAGAACAACCTTGTGAGGGTCTGTTCTTGGCGGGTGTGATGGACTGCTAGGTGGTGTTTAGTCGCTCTAGCTACTGGTTTCTTGATGAGGATTCCGATCTCCTCCATGGGCGATCCCTCTGCCGTGGGGTGGCTACTCCTATTTATAGGCGAAGGCCCTGGGCCTCTTCCCAAATATTGAGCGGGAAGGGCGCCAACAATTAGCCATTTGAAGGGAACAACGGGTACACTTATCTGACTAAAGTTGGTCCTCGCCGCCAAAGGCTCTGGTGATGGCCGCTTGGGATCCACAATGACTCCCTTCCGGCCGTTGGGCTGGTCTTGGTCTTGTTGCCAAAGCGGATGCCTTTGCTTGATGCTCTTACTGCGCTTGCTCCCTTTGCACCAAAGAGGAAAGGAGGACGGCTGCAGGGTGGCGCTCGCCCGGCGCCCTTGGTCATCATGGCTTGCGTCATGGGCACCTCGCGAGGTACCCTGCCTTGAACTCTCCGCCTCCTCATGAGCCCGACTCGACGAGGCCATGCACGAGAAGCTCCTTGTCGTCCGCCCCGCGAGGCTTGGCCCCTCGCGAGGGTCTTGAGCTTGCCTTGATGAAGACGGGCCGTGCTGGGCCTCCTTGAGCCACGCCAGGCCTTGAGCGAGCAAGTCTGGGACCCCGTTCCCGTAACGCCGACAGTAGCCCCCGGGCCCACGGCGCGCCCGAACTTGGCCGAGCAGAGAGGCGAAAGGGCAAGTGCGAAGTGTCGCGGGCCCTAACAGCCTGCGGCCTTGGGCGCCGCGTGGCGGTTGATTGGACGTGGGCGGCACCGTACCCCCGCGCCTCCTTATTTCGTGCCTTGCTAGGCGGACACGCTGCTGTACACATCCGTTCCCCCTTCTGCTACTTGAGCGTTCCCCGTCCTTCCTTCCCTCGAACTCCAGCTCTTGCATCCACTATGATCTCGAACCTTCCCCATCTCCTTCCTGCCGTCATGGCCCCGGCAAGGAAGGGAAAAGGGAAGAAACCTGTGCCGCCGCCTCGCTCGCCGTTGACGGCGGCCCCCGCCGTCGATCAGCCGGTCATAGTCAACCAAGAGGGCCTGGGCAAGGTCCGCTCGGCCCTGGCCACCATCTTCAATGAGTGCGGGAGGACGACGGCTTGGCCTGCGTCTCGCTTCTCCGTTGACAGGATTCCCAGGAGTGCAGGTACTTCGCCCGGCGCCCTTTGGGCGGGGCCAGTTCCCCCTTCTCAGATTTCTTCAATGCTGTGCTTTCCCATTACCAGATCCATATGATGCATCTGGGTCCTGAATCCATCACCCTTCTCGCGGTATTTGCATTTGTTTGTGAGGCAATGACGGGCATCATTCCTTCGGTTGCCTTGCTGCGCCACTTCTTCTCTTCGCGCCTCGTCGACCCCATTCAGTGCTCGGGGTGCGTGAGCTTCATCGCTGCGCCTGAGACAGCGGCTTCCGGAATTGACTTCAGCCTTCCTCCGCCCTCGCCTAGGTTTCATGCGGCGGTGGCTGTCACGTGGGCGTTGGGGTGCCCGGCCCCTGGTGAGCCATCTTCGCCCGCAGTCCCCAACTCAGGCTGGGGCCAAGTGACACTCGCGGGCCCCCGGTTCTCCTTCGTCTGGCACCGCTTCGAGTTCCTGAGAAAGCTTGGCGTGACGGCGCCCAAGGTGGTGAAGGAGTTCCTGCTATGTCGTATCGCTCCTCTCCAACGCCACTCCCACCGGATGTGGGCCTTCAATGAGCTTGATGATCGTATGAGGCTCGAAAGAGGACTGGCGCTGAAGGCCGAGGACAGTGCTCTGGTCTGTTGGTGACCCCAACCCGGTGGCATCCGGCATGGAGGGCCTTCTTTGTACTTCTGCGAGCAGGCGACTTTGTGAACCAGATGCATGTCTTTGACGAATGGGGACCGCGCCCCGCTGGCCTCCAGGTGCCTCACGAGAATCCAGTGGTGGTGACTGCCCTTCCAGTCGGCCAAGGCGACTCCTCCTCAAGTGGCGGGGCAGGGAGGCATGAGCCGCCAGAGGCCGAAGGGACCCCGCGGGTGACAGCATAGGCGGCGCTCATGAGGGAGCAGCTCACGAGGCTCATGCCGCCATGGCCGAGGCGGCGGCAGCTGCCATGATGCTGGGTGAGGCCCCCGAGGCCCCTGCTGCTTCTCTTGGTGAGGCGACCAGCAGCGCGTCAGTGGACGCCCACAGCAGGTCGCCTTGATGCTTCTCCTCGTTGCAGGTGACCCTGCGGCCGAATCTTGTCGCTTCGCGTGGACTTCGAGGCCCTCCGGAGAGAAGGGAGGCCTGGCGATGATTACCCTTGTCGCTTTCTGAAGCGTAGGAAATGCCGCCATTGACGAGTAAGCCTTCTCCTTCTCCAGCTCCTGATCCTTCTGCTGCTTGTACTGATCCTTGCTCTGCAGGCCCCTTCCTGCCGAGCTCACGGAGACGGGTGAGGAGCCGTCCCCCTCCGCTTCGCCCCCTCCCCCGTCCTTGAGTGTTCCGAGCAGTGGAGCCCTTGTGGTGAGGGTGATCAGGGGGGCGAACCGCCCCGAGGCGCGTCGAGGCCCTACGCGCCTCGCGACCCTTCTTCATGAGCCTTCTCGTGGCATAGCTAGCCTGCCATGGGCTTCTCGCCTGGTCGTGGACGGCAATTGGCTGAGGCGCTTCCTGCGCTCTTCGTCTGGGGGTGGGCTGGCTCCAGGCCGGGCTTCTGGCGCGGCGTGCCCGGCCCGTCGAGGGTGCCAGCCCCCGCCCCTGGGGAGGAGTGCTGATTCGTGGCTCCGGCGCCCGCTTGGGGGCGGTTGATGGTGTGGAAGGCGTCTTGTGGCCTTCCGGGAAGCGCCAGCTTCCGCCAAGGATTTCTTGAAGGGCGGTGGCGGCGAGCCTTCTTGGTGAAGAGCTCGCTGATGAAGACACGCGCCTTGAGGCCGAGGGCCTGCGCCTGGCCGCAGAGAGGCGTGAGCTGGAGGGTGCTGCCGCCCTTGCGCGCCATCAGCGCGATCTTGACGATGAGGAGGCCAAGGCGTCGCTGGCAGCCTCTCGGGAGGCCTGTTCTTGGGTCGTCGAGGAGGCCCGGGAAGCTAACATGCGGCGAGAGGTGGCGGAGGAACGGGCACGGGAACTCCTGGCCCGGTGTCACTCACTGGAGGAGCAAGTAGAGCTGCGCGAGGCAACCCTTGCGTCGATGAAGGTGGCCTCCGGCGACCCGACGGAGCTCGAAGCGTGAGGAGGCGTTGGACGCTTGAAGCCGCTTAACGCGCCAGTACGAAAGCGCTTGGAGACGAGGGAGCGCTTGGCGAAGCGGGCGGAGGATGAGGTCGCTGCACGGGAAGCCCGCGTCCTGGAGGAGGTTAGACGCTGAGTGGCGGCGGCGCGCTTGAACCTCGAGCGTGAGTTCGAGGAGAGGCTGGGGTTGATCAAGGCCGAGGCTGAAGGCAGGACTGCTGCCTTGAGGGCCAAGCTGGAGGAGGCGACACGGCGGGCCGATGCTCTTCGGGCCGCCCTCGAGGTGGCGCAGGGGGAGTCAACCACCTCTCAGGCCGAGGCGCTCCTTCTTCGCCGGCCAGGTGGAGGAGGCCGAGGCCGTCAGCGCGAGAATCGCGGACGAGATCATGTGGTGAATCCTGGAGCATGAGCACGGCCCCATGCTCACTGCACGCTCGGGAAAGAGCCAACACAGCCTCGGGTAACATCTGCGAGGCGGCTGTTGGCGAAGCCGCCTGTGATTAACTACGCGGCAACCTTCAGTTCTTCACCGGCGTGGTGGCGCGGCTGGGCCTTGATCGGTCGGGGCCAATAGGTTGGTGGAGGAGAGGAGCGGCGCTGCTTGGGCGCCTTTTCGTGTCTTCACCATCTCCGGAACATGGACCCCCACTTGAATTTGACGCACCCATCACCCCAGTTCCCAGGCCGTCCGGCGACTGGCCTTGGTGGGTGGAAGACAATGTGGATGCTCTCGTCGGGGCCTTTGCCCGGACAACAACGGCGTGGTCGTGGCGCCCGATGAGGGCGGCGTGGTGAACGGCCTGGCGCCACCGATGGCCACGCTTGAGCGGTGATGGCGAGGCCCGGCGCCGACAACGGCTCGGGAGGTGCTCCCGAGGGCGCATTGGGATTTATCCGGTGATTATGTATTGTCCCTGCTCCATTACCCTGCATGAATAGAACTCAGGTTTTGGCCTGAAGGCTGTGAGAGCATTTTGGGAGGGGGAGACCCTCATGTAAAACTTGTGTTCATCGTATTAGCAGGTGTTACATCGCCCATACGCCCGCGCCAAGTGGTTGGCTAAGCGACGTGCTGGTTGGCTGGTTTACCTCTGTTCAGTCACGAGCCTGCGATAGCCTATGGGAGGCTGCGGTGACTGAGTGTCTCTGATCGAATCCGTGGGATCTGCGGTAAAACCCTCCGGAGGAAGGGCGTGGCGGCAGGCTGGGCTGCGCAAGCTAGGCTGGCCCGGCTCATGAGGGGCTCGCAAGAGGCAATCGAGGCGGAGTGGTAACCAAAGCGAGAGATTTGCTCGAGCGAGACTAAGCACCCCTTCCCGAACACACATAAATCTCAAATTCGAATCCAACTTAAATCCAGTGAGGGAAAGCGACAACCAAATGGAAAGGCAAAGAAAGCAGAAGAAAAGCCGCGTCGGTACCTAGTCTAGTCTTGGGCGTCTTCTCACCAGCGGAGCTAAGTGCTGCTGCCCACTGGGCGTGGGAGGGAGCCCTAGGGCCTGAGGCGGCACCCTGAGACTCAGGCGTGTACAACCCCAACTCATTATTACGTGAGAGTGTCACAGGCGGCGAGCTTCACGGCGTTGGCCTTCTTCACGAGCTACGGGCCTTTCTTACGGGAAGCGAGCTTCACGCAGGCGTTAGCCCTCTTCACGGGCTCGGGCCCGGCCCTTTCCAGAACGCGACAGCTTCACAGGCGTTCGCCTTCTTCACAGGCTCTAGGCCTTTTCCAAAAAGAATGAGCTTCACAGCCGTTCGCCTTCTTCACAGGCACTGGGCCTTTTCCAAAAAGAATGAGCTTCACAGGCATTCGCCTTCTTCACAGGCACTGGGCCTTTTCCAAAAAGAATGAGGCTTCACAGGCGTTAGCCTTCTTCACGAACCTTGGGCCTTTTCCAAAAGAATGAACTTCACAGGCATTCGCCTTCTTCACGAACCTTTGGGCCTTTTCCAAAAAGAATGAGCTTCACAGTGATTCGCCTTCTTCACGAACCTTGGGCCTTTTCCATAAAAAATTAGCTTCACGGGCATTCGCCTTCTTCACAGTACCGGCCTTGCTTCATATCATGAGACGAGGGCCCGCCTTGCGCCACACTCTAGTGCCATCAATGGCGGCCGGAAACCGGGGCGCCGCCGATGGGGTAGAAGCAGTCACCAGCGGTTCCCCGAAGCGACCACGGGTCCTCCGCTAGGGGCAGGCCCTGAGGCACCTCCTCAGCAGAGGGCCTACCTCCTGAGAACGCCTTGCTCCGAACGCCGCGGTGGTGATGTTGGATCTCGGCCCCTCTCCTGCAGCTCCCTGCGCCCTCCTCCCGAGGGGTAGGAGACTGCGGAGGCCAGCTGCACTTGCCATGGCGACACTGCACCTCCTGCGATCCATGATTAGCGTATGCTTGCTCTTGAGGAAGTAGCGGTACCCGATGTCGTCGCCCCGGCGCAGCCAGTGGGACAATCCCGAGGCTCTGGAAGAGCTCAGCTTACGGCGCCTCATCTCCCCACGGGCCGAGTGAGGCGAGCCTTATTCTCCCTCATGCGGGTGCCCTTGGTCCATCATGTGGGGCACGTATTCTTCTGGCGCCGTCATCCGAAGGCCACGCCCGTAGTGCTCGGCGTGCTATGCGGCTCTGCTTGGTGCGCCCCCCGTGGGGCGGTGATGCGGCGGTCCACCGGGGCCGTGGGTTAGGTCGAGTCCTTCTTCTCCGGGCGAGGCGGGGCAACCCGCCCGCCCGGCCGATCTGGCTTCAGCCCGGTGTTGGAGTAGCTTTGGAGCCAGCGGCACGCGTGGAGCCCGTCTGCGGGCCACAGGCCTGAGATGGAAGCTGGGTGCGAAGGGTGAGCCCCGAGGCGGCGAAGCCGGGAGCTCTGCCACTCGCTCCGGCTGAAGACGTCGCGGCTGCTCTCCGGCCGACCGCTGCGCAGCTCTCGGGCCACTGTGAGCGCGGCCCTTGAGTTCGCCTGCTCCCGGCGGGTGTACGGTGACGTGGTCGCGGCGTGATTGGAGGACCTTGCTACCGACCGCGCCTGCCGCGGCGTGAGAGCCGTCGAAGCCTGTCCGCATCGCCCGCGGCACGCAGCGCCCTGCGGATCGTGAGCTGCCTGGGGCACGGGGTCGCCCGGGGCGAGCGGTTCTCCGTGGGCGGGGCACGCCGCCCAAGGATCTGGGTTGCCCGCTTGGTCTCCGGCCATGGTGATGACGATGCGACGGGACACGAGGTGGCAGAAGGTGGATTCTGGCGCACCCCTACCTGGCGCGCCAAATGTCGGATTCGGGTTCGGCAGACCCTTGAGGTTCGAACACTTGGGGTGCGCGGAGATCAACCCTCCACCGTCTCGCACCTCGCCCGAATCGCTGGGACCTAAACTACTAAGCGGAACAGCACAAGAGACACGAGATTTATCTTTGGTTCAGGCCACCATTGTGGTGTAATACCCTACTCCGGTGTGTGGTGTGGTGGATTGCCTCTTGGTGATGAGGAACAATACAAGGAAGAACAGACCTCATGAGGGTACATTCTTGGCGGGTGTGATGGACTGCTAGGTGGTGTTTAGTCGCTCTAGCTACTGGTTTCTTGATGAGGATTCTGATCTCCTCTGCGGGCCGATCCCTCTGCCGTGGGGGTGGCTACTCCTATTTATAGGCGAAGGCCCTGGGCCTCTTCCCAAATATTGAGCGGGAAGGGCGCCAACAATTGGCCATTTTGAAGGGGAACAGCGGGTACACTTATCACGACTAAAGTAGGTCCTCGCTTGCCAAAGGCTCTGGTGATGGCCTGCTTGGGCTCCACAATGACTCTCTTCCGGCCGTTGGGTTGGTCTTGGTCTTGTTGCGCAAAGCGGATGCCTTTG
The DNA here is from genome assembly GCA_021605145.1 of Aegilops bicornis. NCBI lineage: Eukaryota > Viridiplantae > Streptophyta > Magnoliopsida > Poales > Poaceae > Aegilops > Aegilops bicornis. The sequence goes on from CM038675.1 coordinate 341,231,598, forward strand.
CTTGATGCTCTCACTGCGCTTGCTCCCTTTGCACCAAAGAGGAAAGGAAGGCAGCTGTGCGGGCTGGCGCCCGGCTGGTGTCCTTAGTCGTCATGGCTTGCGTCATGGGCACCTCATGAGGTACCCTGCCTTGAACTCTCCGCCTCCTCATGAGCCAGCTGGCGAGGCCGTGCCTGAGGAAGCTCCTTGTCGTCCTCCCCGTGAGGCTTGGCCCCTCGCGAGGGTCTTGAGCTTGCATTGATGAAGACGGGCCGTGCTGGGCCTCCTTCGAGCCACGCCGCAGGCCGCAGGCAGGCAAGTCTGGGGACCCCCGTTCCCAGTACGCCGACAGAAATCATCATCACTAGGATCGGAATCGGTGTCGTCGATGATGATGTAGTTCTCTGGACAGGTGCAATCTTTATCTTCTCCTCCGGGTGCTGAATTTCCCATGAGTTCTTCAATCTTCTCCTTAAGATCGCCGTTTTGTCCCGCTAGAGCTACAATCTCCTCCATGTAGTCCTTGCGAGTGGCCTTGATTCTCCTTCTAGTTCGATAATCTTGGCTTTTCTGTCTTCAACTCCATCATGTCTGCGCTTTGTCCCCGGTTCTCCTGGCGTCGAATGTGCTAGTTTAACTCTGGATAAAATCTGCAATGGATCGATCCTTCTTATTGTCAACTATCTCCCATTGTTCATCTAAAGCGCCCCACAAATCTGGTAGATAGTATCCTTGAGGTCTTCTTTGTAAACTTCTCCAATGCGTCCCATGGTTATGTGAGCTGCCATGCTCTTTCCCAGACTCCAGGTTGGTGCATTGAAAACAATCTCAATGGGCTCCGTGATTGGCGCAAATGTCCTTCCGGGAACTTGAGCTTGAATCTTCCAGCGCTCTTCTTCGGGTAAAGTGGAATTGTAGGTCCCGGTGAAGCTTGGTATTCCTATGTTCAGGTACTTAGTGACTTCCTTCAGGTGTCGTCCAAAGGGTGTATCTTCATCCGGCTGGGTGAACTTGATCCTCGCTTCCGTCATCCTAAAAGAGTAGAAAAGATGAGGAGTCAGAAATGAGAAGAGAGTAGTGATCTAGGGCTTTAGCTTAATGGTCGTGTCCTACAGTCAGCGTGTGCTCTGATACCATCTTTGTAGCGACCAGACCTCAAACAGTCTGATCTCTGTGCTCAGTGTCATCCCTGGATCAGTAATGCTGAAACCACGCAGTACTCGAAGGATTTATAACAGAGTAGCAATCACACACTTATTACAATCGAATGTCTCAAGAGAGAACTTAATAAAATAAAAATGGCGTAAGGCCATCTAATACGATAACAGCGGAAGGCTTGGAAGAATAAGCGAGTCCATGAACTCCAACGGCATCACTAAGTATAGAACCACGACCTAAACACCATACTCGTCGTCTGAAAAGTCTGCAACATGAAACGTTGCAGCCCAAAAATGGGTCAGCACATGGAATATGCTGGCAAAGTAACACATAGAGAATAATGGAATAATAAGCCTATACTACATGCATATATGACTGGTGGAAAAGCTCTATGGTTACAGTTTTTGCGTAAAGCCAGTTTTTCCCTACTTCAAAGGAATAAATTTATCTAACTATCATGGTGGTTGTTAAACATTGAGAATGGTTGACAGCATTCTCAATCCCAATTAAAAGTACTCATTAAAAACCCAACAATATTATTTAGAAGTAGCATGATGAGATTCACATGATATCCAAGTACTAGATACTCAGGATGTCCATAACCAGGGACACGGCTAACCAAGATTAGTTTATACACTCTGCAGAGGTTTGCACACTTTTCCCCTCAAGACTCGATCGCCTCCGTTTGATTTCTCGCACTACATGGTGTTTGAGAGACGGATGACCGAGACATAGTCTTTCAGAAGCGCTAGCACCTTACATGTGGGTAGACCGTACCAACCTACAACCCCTACATCAGCTAGCCTACCCATAAGAGTTCTCACAACTTAATCAACTATGCCAGAGCCCATAATGGCTTGTGGCTGCACACGTAAGTTTCTAGTTTGAATAATCTCATGATCCCTTTGAGCCTGGGTGGCGGTCCGAAGAAAAACAGGCAAGTCCTGATAGAAACCAGGTGCCTCAATCCACCCAGATGTGTGTTTAAGTTGCCACCTTAAATAAACCATTAAATAACAATCTCACATCTGTTATGGATACACTCACCCAATCCACGTCTACTAGCATAGCATGGCATAATAAGCAAACGTAGAAGTAACTCCCAAGGGTTTGAATATAAAATAGGTAATAGGTACTACCTCAAACTACTTCCCAGCCCACAATTTAATTAGATCCTAATCATGCAATGTTTGAGGATAGATCTAATGCATAAAAACTGGGTAGTAGAAAAGGTATGATCAAAGTGTTACTTGCCTTGCTGATGATCCGCGAAACCTAGAGACTCGAAGTAACATGCGGCGCACTCCGGGTATTCTATCGCAGACAAACAAACAAGCATACAATAAGTACTCATCTAATGCACAGGTAAAACTCAAATAGATCTAACCAGATAGCTCAACTTAATAACTCCGGCTTGCAAAAAGAATCAAATCAAACGAAGCAACGAAAGTCAAACGGCGGAAGAAAACAACTTCGTTTTACTAATCTGGATCTAAGTCAAATTTTACAGAAGCAAAAACTTGTTTAATTAGGTTATTCGGAAAGAGGGTTTCGAGACGAAACTCCAGGCACTTGAATCGCCTGATTCCGATAAACGAGCGAAAAGTTATACCAAAACGAAAATCGGATCAGGAATCGCGATCAGAAAAATCACGAATTAAATCCGATAAAAAGAAAAACGACGAACGGGTTAACGAACGGACGTTCGTTAACTAAACTAATCTGACGAATGCGTTCGTTAAAAACAAACGAATGAACGAGCGTTCCCTATTTAACCTAAACCGAAAAAAACAAAACTAATAAAAAAACGAAACTAAAAAAACCGAAAATAAACCGAAATAAAAACCGCCCGGTTTTAAGAAAAAAAACCGGTGGCACGCGGAACGAGGCAGCGGCAAACCTCGGCGAGGTCGGCGGCGGGGTCCGGCGGGCGGCGGCTGGGTCCGGCGGCCAGGGGTCCGAGGCAGCGAGATCCGGCGCGGCGGCGGCGGTGGTGGCGGCGAGGTCGCGTGAGCTAGGGTTTAGAGGCGCTGAGGCGGCGGCTGGGCCTCGTGCTGGCTCCCCCCGGCTTATAAAGCCCCGCGGGCCGGGAGTCCTAGGCGGACACGGCCCGTAGGTCGGTGGCGCTTTTTTTTAAAAATAATTACGCTCAGAAAAAAACTAAACGGACTCCAAAAATCCCGAAATAAATTTTCCCCGGCTTCAAAAATCAAGCCGGACAAGATGAAATTTTATTTGGGGCCTAAATGCAATTTTGAAAAACGCGCATTTTTCCTAAATTCAAATAAAAAGGCGAAAAACTCCAAAATAAAATCTTATTTTGATTTTATTATTAAATCTTCATTATTTCTTTATTTTGGAAAAGTCATTTTATTCCCTCTCTCATATTTTGATAGTATAAATAATTGAAGATAAAATAATTAAAATCAAATGATCCTATTTTCAAAATTTGAGAAAACTCAAATATGAAAATAACGAAATCCCCAACTCTCTCCGTGGGTCCTTGAGTTGTGTAAAATTTCTAGGATCAAGCAAAAGTGCAACAAAAATATGATATGCAATGATGCTCTATGTATAACATTCCAAATTGAAAATTTGGGATGTTACACATCCTCTGGTAACTCGCCCCGGTTCATGTACGCAAGATAAGGAACCGTCCAATCCGGAACAACATGAAGAGCCGCCACTAATTGAGCCTCCGGATCAGGAATAGCCAAATCCTGTTCACCAGGGAGCTTGATAGACGGGTTATGCAGAACATCCAAGAAGACGTTAGGCGGGACCGGTTTACGTTGAGAGCCCAACCGGCTTAAAGCGTCTGTCGCTTCGTTCTTCCGTCTGTCCACATGATCCACCTGATATCCTTTGAAGTGACCTGCAACAATATCAACCTCACGACGATATCTTTGCCATGGCGGATCCTTGGAATCCCAAGTGCGAGATACTTGTTGGGCCACCAGGTCCGAGTCACGAAGCACTTAACTCTACCGAGATTCATCTCCTTAGCCATCCGGAGACCATGGAGTAAAGCCGTACTCGGCTGCATTGTTAGTACAAAGGGAACATTAAGCGGAGAGCATGTGAGAACTGATCACCTCGTGGGGAAGTTAACACGACTCGACCCCGAGCCCTCCAATTGCCTGGACCCATCAAAATGAATAGTCCAATAGGTGTGATCCGGCTTTTCTTCAGGTGCTTGTAGTTCCGTCCAATCATTCATGAAATCTACAAGTGCTTGAGATTTGACCGCCGTCCGAGGCACATATGTCAGTTCGTGTGGCCCAAGCTCTATAGCCCACTTGGCAATCCGGCCAGTTGCCTCCCTGTTCTGAATTATATCTCCCAAAGGAGCGGTGACCACTGTGATGGGATGTCCCTGGAAGTATTTCTTAAGCTTCCGGCTTGCCATGAAAACTCCATACACCAGCTTCTGCCAATGCGGGTACCTTTGCTTGGACTCAATAAGCACCTCGCTGATATAGTAAACCGGACGTTGAACCGGATATTCCTTGCCCGCCTCTTTGCGCTCTACCACAATGCTGACTGCACGAGCATTGGCTGCCACATATAGTAGCAATGGTTCCTTGTCAATCGGAGCGGCAAGAACAGGCGGATTGGCTAGCCGCCGCTTTAAATCCTCAAACGCTTTATCAGCAGCCGAACTCCAGACGAATTGATCTGCTTTCTTCAGCATCTGCTTTCTTCAGCATCTGATCCAATAGGGGAATTGAGGCGGCTGATAAACCGGATCAACGCGGCAATCCGGCCTGCCAAGCGTTGAACGTCATTGATACACTTCGGTTTAGCCAGGGAGGTGATAGCTGTGATCTTCTCTGGATTAGCCTCAATTCCCCTATTGGATATAAGAAAACCCAATAACTTGCCTGTCGGTACACCAAAAACACACTTGGCCGGGTTGAGCATCATCTTGTATGTCCGCAGGTTATCAAAGGTTTCCTTCAAATCGTCAACCAGAGTCTCCTTCTCCCTTGACTTAACCACAATATCATCCACATAGGCATGCACATTACGGTCGATCTGCTTATGAAGGCAATTCTGCACACACCGTTGATAAGTTGCCTGGGCACTCTTGAGCCCAAAGGGCATATATACATAGCAGAAGGCTCCAAATGGAGTTATGAACACCGTCTTCTCCTGGTCCTGAACTACCATCTTGATCTGATGATAACCAGAATATGCATCCAGAAAACTCAAACGCTCACAACCCACAGTAGCATCAATAATCTGATCGATGCGGGGAAGGATCTGCGGACAAGCTTTGTTAAGATCTGTAATCCACACACATGCGCCAGTGCCATTTTTATTAAGGACCAAAGCGGATTAGCCAGCCATTCAGGATGGAAAACTTCGACAATAAAACCACCCGCTAAGAGCCTGGCCACCTCCTCTCCAATAGCTTTGCGCCTTTCTTCGTTAAACCGGCGGAGAAACTGCTTCACCGGTTTGTAGTTAGGATCGACATTAAGAGTTTTCTCAGCGAGTTCCCTCGGTACACCTGGCATGTCAGAAGGCTTCCATGCAAAAATGTCCCGATTCTCACGGATGAACTCGATGAGCGCACTTTCCTATTTCGGATCCAAGTTGGTACTGATACTGAACTGCTTGGATGAATCGCCAGGTACGAAGTCAACAAGCTTAGTCTCAGCTGCCGATTTGAACTTTAGGGCCGGATCATGCTCTGTAGTTGTCTTCTTCAATGGAGTCATGTCCATGGGATCAACATTATCCTTGTAGTACTTCAACTCTTCCGTGGCACAAACCGACTCTGCATAGGACGCATCGCCTTCTTCACACTCCAAAGCAATCTTGCGACTTCCATGAACAGTTATTGTCCCCTTGTGACCCGACATCTTGAGCTGCAAATAAATATAACAGGGTCGTGCCATAAATTTGGCGTAAGCCGGCCGCCCAAATAGGGCGTGATATGGGCTCCGGATTTTCACGACCTCAAAAGTCAATGTCTCTGACCTGGAATCATGATCGTCTCCAAAGGCCACTTCTAGAGCTATCTTGCCAACAGGATATGCTGACTTACCAGGTACGACACCATGGAATGCCGTATTGGACGGTTTAAGATTCTTATCTGTTAGCCCCATACGGTGGAAGGTCTCATAGTATAGGATATTAATACTGCTCCCTCCATCCATGAGCACCTTGGTGAATTTATAACCTCCCACCTGAGGTGCCACCACCAACGCTTAGTCGTGACCCGGATTGTCAACCCGGGGAGGGTGATCCTCTGCTCCATATGATTGGCTGTTCAGACCAGCGTAAATAACGAGGCACGACCGGTTCAACAGAATTTACCGCTCGCTTGTGAAGCTTCCGGTCTCGCTTATCCAAGCTAGTGGTGAATACATGATATTGCCCGCTATTCAACTGCTTTGGATTGCTCTGATAACCCGACTGCTGCTGCTGCTGCTAGTTGTAACCACCCTGGCTATTCTGATTATTTTGATGTCCACCCTGATCACCATTGAAGCCTGAACCGGAATTTCCTCCACCGTGACCCGGCCCATGGAATCCGGATCCTGAGCCACCACCTGATCTGTGATCATATCGGAAAGCATTAGAATTCTTGAACTCCTGCATAATGTAACAATCCTTCCAAAGGTGGTTGGCTGGCATCTCCTTCGTCCCGTGCTTTGGACAGGGCTGGTTTAACAGATAGGTCAGGCAGTCCAGGTTAGGATCTGGAGCTCCACCGCGATTCGACGGTTTACCCTTTCGTCGCTGGCCCTTGTCCTGTGCGTTAGTATTAGCCACGAAGTCCACGCTGCTATCCGCTTTACGCTTGCCTCCGTTTCCATGACCTTCCGTGTTGTGTTGCTGCCCTTTGGAGTTGCTGCTCTTCTTTCCCTTCCCTATCTTGTCATCATCAGACTCGGGATCCTTGGTACTATCAGAATCAACATACTTCACTAACGCAGTCATGAGGGTCCCCATATCGTTACAATGGCGCTTCATCCGTCCCAATTTCAACTTCAGGGGCATAAACCGGCAGTTGCTTTCCAAAGTTATATCCGCAGAATCGGCGTTGATACGGTCTGATGAGTGTAAAATTTCCGAGACTCGGCGCACCCAGCGGGTGTTGACTCTCCTTCCTCCTGGACACAGGCCGCTAAATCCACTATCGACATGGGCTGCTTACATGTATCCTTGAAATTCTGGATAAACCGGGCTCGCAACTGGGCCCATGAACCGATAGAATTGGCGGTAAGCTCTTTAACCAAATCTGGGTTGTCCCTTCAAGCATCATGGTGAAATACTTCGCACATGCCGCCTCATCCATGTCAAGCATCTCCATGGCCATCTCATAGCTCTCCACCCATGTTTCTGGAGACAAATCGGCAGTGTAATTTGGCACCTTGCGCGGGCCCCTGAAATCCTTGGGCAGGCGCACATTGCGTAAAGCGGGGACAAGACAAGGCACTCCCAAAGAACTAGAAGTAACCCCTGGCTCGACCGAGGTGGTTGGACGAACCGGCGTAAGCTGACGAGCCTCATGCTGTGCCGCTAACTCGGCGTCCCTGCGCGCTCGGGCCCGGTCCACCACTTCCTGAGCATCACCTGTCGGGTTATTGCCACGGGGCGCTTCACGGTTCCGTGCATTACTGGATACGGCCGGTTCATCCATACGCCTGCTGTAACTCCGGCTCGGACGGGGGGTGGAATGAATTCGGTCACGGCTGTATGAATATGCTTCCTGTTGAATCAAGGCTGTTCGAAGAAGCTCCTTAACCCGGCGCATCTCCACCGCCTGCGGAGAATCACCTTCAATCGGGATGGCCTCCAGTCATGAAGCAGCGGCGACAAGATTGTCCATTGGATTGGAATAATGACCCGGAGGTGTCGGGACAGGCTGAGGCGCGACATTGTTCTGTCGAGGCGGCTCCATCGGGCGAGGTTGAACCGGCGCGCCCGGCCCAGGTGCCTCCGCCCGGTTTATCACCGGCGGGTTAGTAGTTCCTGCTCCTGGGGTGTTAAAGAGATTTCTGGCGTCGAAAACCGGAGGCAAGCGAGACCGGTGCTTCCTCTTCAGGACTTCATGCGACGCTGTTACGGTCGATATAAGCCTATAGGCTGCGCATCCAAAGCGGCCCGCTCGGCGACCATCCTGTCGTTCTCGGCTGCTAGGTCGGCCTTGGCCCGAGTGATCTGTTCCTCACCTTTGCAATTTCAGCGTTGTGGCGTCACGATCCGCGGGTTAGCCTCCGCCATAAGCACAGCTAACGCATCAAACAGATCGAGATAAAACTTGAGCCGGCGGGTGCATGGGACCTCTGCCCGGCCGTCGCCGCCGGGCTAGCGACCCGGAGATCATTGCTGCTGCGGTCGAAGAGTGGATCGCCGCCTGTGTACCAGCCATGAATATTCCAACCCGGTTGGGCAGATCAGAGGGGTCCGGAATACTGTCACCATCGGAACAACCCCTAATCCGGTCATCTTGTAACTGATACAATGATTCGGTTTCTCCGGTTGAGGACTCGTCGCCGGAATAAACGACGGTCTTGCTACCAGATTCCGATCCATCCTCATATTCCCCTCCGTGGATGACTCCCACGAAGGCACGCTTCACGGCCGGTTTAACTTTGGGCGGAACCGCGCCGCTTGAGCCGTTTCGATGAGGTCGGTGTAGATGTCCGGCTCAGGGCCCAGTTCACCGATCTTGCCGATGAAGATGTGTATGCCACCAAAGGGGACCCGGTACCCGTACTCAATCGAGCCGGCCTCGGGGCCCGATCCTGCATCGTCGATGTAGAGCTTGCCGCGACGACTCTTGGTCATCCGCCCTGACAGATAGCCCTTGAGTCCTTTGAAGTTGCCCTCCAAGAACTTGAAACCATCGTGCGATAGCCCCACGGTGGGCGCCAACTGTCGTGGTTTTGTCACGGCAGATGTCCTCATGAAAGGACTTAGTCGTGGAGCCATCACTACGGGTTAGCTTGAAAGGGTTAAAGCAGACACAAGGACGCAAGAGATTTTATACTAGTTCGGCCCCTTCGATGAAGGTAAAAGCCTATGTCTAGTTGTGATGGAATTGATGGGGTTTCGATGACTAGGGAGCAACCAAGCTTCGCCTAAGTCTCGAGTTGTTGTCTCTTGTCCTTGAACCGCCGCCGGGTCGTCCCCTTATATACATGGGTGGCGCCCATCGGTTCACAGAGTCCTGATGCCGGTTCATAGATGTACCCGGCTCGGTCTCTACTATTCCTAACTTGCAATACAAATTACATACTGACACCGGTTTACAGCTACAGGCCTTGAACCGGCTATGGGCCTTGAGCCCTCATCTGCCTACTTGGGCTTTAACATATCCAATTACTAACGAAGTTAACCCGGCCTGTCCTGGCCGGTTTACACCCAGTAGTAATATCCCCTACAGTCGCCCACAACTCTTTATGTTCTACTCGTGCATATCATCTACGTATAGACCTGGCTCGGATGCCACTGTTAGGGAAGTAGCATGCAATTTCAAAAAAATTCATGCGATCACGCAAGATCTATCTAGGAGATGCATAACAACGAGAAGGAGAGAGTGTATCCACGTACCCTCGTAGACCGAAAGTGGAAGCGCTTGTTAACGCGGTTGATGTAGTCGAACTTCTTCTCGTTCCGACCGATCAAGCACCGATCGTACGGCACCTCCGAATTCTGCACACGTTCAGCTCGATGACGTCCCTTGAACTCTTGATCCAGCAAAGTGTCGAGGGAGAGTTCCGTCAGCACGACGGCGTGGTGATGGTGATGGTGAAGTGATCGCGCAGGGCTTCGCCCAAGCACTACATGAATATGACCGGAGGCGTAAACTGTGGAGGGGGGCGCTGCACACGGCTAGCAATGTTTGCTGTGTGTTCTAGGCGCCCCCTCCCCATGTATATATAGGTGGGAGGGGGAGGGGAGCAGCCTTGGGGCGCCCCAAGTAGGAGGAATCCTACTTGGGGGCCTCTTCCAATTCGGCCTCCCCCTTTCCTTATCTCCGGAGGGGGGAAGCAAAGAGGGGAGAGGGGAAAGGAAGGGGGAATCCTATTCCCTCTATTTCTTTTCCTCCTCCCCTTTTCCTTTCCCCACTTAGGCCAGCCCATATGGGGGTGCACCAGCCCATTCGGGGCTGGTCTGTCCCTTCCTTGGCCCAATAAGGCCCATATCTTTGCCGGGCGGTGCCCAGAACCCCTTCCAGTGACCCGATACGTACCCGGTACCCCCGGAACACTTCCGATCAAATACTATCGTCCTATATATGAATCTTTACCTCTCGTCCATTTCAAGACTCCTCGTCATGTCCGTGAACTCATCCGGGACTCTGAACAACATTCAGTCACCAAATCATATAACTCATATAATACAAAATCGTCATCGAACATTAAGCGTGCGGACCCTATGGGTTCGAGAACTCTGTAGACATGACCGAGACACCTCTCCGGTTAATAACCAACAACGGAACGTGGATGCGCATATTGGTTCCCACATATTCTACGAAGATCTTTATCGGTCGTACCAACATACGTTATTCACTTTGTCATCGGTATGTTACTTTCCCTAGATTCAATCGTCGGTATCTTTATACCTAGTTCAATCTCGTTACCGGCAAGTCTGTTTACTCATTCCATAATGCATCATCCCACAACTAACTCATTAGTCGCATTGCTAGCAAGGCTTATTATGATGTGCATTACCGAGAGGGCCCAAAGATACCTCTCCGATACTCGGAGTGACAAATCCTAATCTAGATCTATGCCAACCCAACAAACACCTTCGGAGATACACATGAAACATCTTTATAATCACCCGATTCACGTTGTGACATTTGATAGCACACAAGGCATTCCTCCGGTATCCGGAGTTGCATAATCTCATAGTCGAAGGAATATGTATATGACATGAAGAAAGCTATAGCAATAAAACTGAGCGATCACTATGCTAAGCTAACGGATGGGTCTTGTCCATCACATCATTCTCCTAATGATGTGATCCCGTTCATCAAATGACAACACATGTCTATGGTTAGGAAACTTAACCATCTTTGATTAACGACCTAGTCTAGTAGAGGCTTACTAGGGACACGGTGTTTTGTCTATGTATCCACACATGTATCAAGTTTCCGGTTAATAAAATTCTAGCATGAATAGTAAACATTTATTAGGATATAAGGAAATATAAAATAACAACTTTATTATTGCCTCTAGGGCATATTTCCTTCAAGGCAGTCATACTACACAGACTAACAAGAAGTTACTTTCCTATAGCACTGAACTTGCTTCCATAGCACCAAAGTTACTTGTGGAAAAAAGATAGTTGAACATACTCATATGGTCCTATGTGATCTAGTTTTGAAGAGCCCTTCATGGGGAACCTATAAGTGAAAACATAATTTAATTTGAATGCTTGGTTCAAAAGTTATAGCTTTTAACAATTTAAAAACGCAAATTAAATGCATAGAGATTTATGCTTTTCCAACACGTGAAGTCACTGGACGTTCTCTGCATGTGGTTTCTGAAGGAAATATGCCCTAGAGGCAATAATAAAGTTTTTATTTATATTTCCTTATATCATGATAAATGTTTATTATTCCTGCTAGAATTGTATTAACCAGCTACTTAGTACATGTGTGAATACATAGACAAAACAGAGTGTCCCTAGTATGCCTCTACTTGACTAGCTCGTTAATCAAAGATGGTTAAGTTTCCTGAGCATAGACATGTGTTGCCATTTGATGAACGGGACAGATCATTAGAGAATTATGTGATGAACAAGACCCATCCGTTAGCTTAGCATTATGATTGCTTAGTTTTATTGCTATTGCTTTCTTCATGACTTATACATATTCCTCTGACTATGAGATTATGCAACTCCAGAATACCGTAGGAACACCTTGTGTGCTATCAAATGTCACAACGTAACTGGGTGATTGTAAAGATGCTCTACAGGTGTCTCCGAAGGTGTTTGTTGGGTTGGCATAGATCAAGATTAGGATTTGTCACTCCGTGTATCGGAGAGGTATCTCTGGGCCCTCTCGGTAATGCACATCACTATAAGCCTTGCAAGCAATGTGACTTAATGAGTTAGTTGCGAGAATGCATTACGGAACAAGTAAAGAGACTTGCCGGTAACGAGATTGAACTAGGTATGATGATACCGGTGATCGGATCTCGGGAAAGTAACATACCGTTGACAAAGGGAATGATGTATGTTGTTATGCGGTTTGACCGATAAAGATCTTTGTAGAATATGTGGAACCAATATGAGCATCCAGGTTCCGCTATTGGTTATTAACCGGAGATGTGTCTCGGTCATGTCTACATAGTTCTCGAACCCGTAGGGTCCGCACGCTTAACGTTCGATGACGATTTGTATTATGAGTTATGTGTTTTGGTGACCGAAGTTTGTTCGGAGTCCGGGATGAGATCACGGACATGAAGAGGAGTCTTGAAATGGTTGAGAGGTAAATATTCATGTATTGGAAGGTAGTATTCGGATATCAGAATGGTTCTGAGTGATTCGGGTATTTTACCGGAGTACCGAGGGGTTACCGGAACCCCCCGGGGGAAGTGTTGGGCCAACATGGGCTAAGGGAGAGAGAGGGAAGCCCGCAGGGGGGTGGCACGCACCCCCCTCCTAGGGAGTCCGTATAGGACAAGGAGGAGGGGCCCGGACCCCTTTCCCTTTCCCTCTCCCTCTCATTCCTTTCCCTCCGGTGGAAGAAAGGAAAAAGGGGGGCCGAATCCTACTCCTAGTAGGACTCCCCCCCACATGGCGCGCGCCCCCTATCGGCCTCCTCCTTATCCCCTCCTTTACATACGGGGGCGGGGGGCACCCCAAAGGCACACCAATAGTTCTCTTTGCCGTGTGCGGCGCCCCCCTCCATAGTTTACTCCTCCGGTCATAGCGTGGTAGTGCTTAGGCGAAGCCCTGCGCGGATCACATCACCAACACCGTCAGCACGCCGTCGTGCTGATGGAACTCTCCCTCGACCCTCTACTGGATCAAGAGTTCGAGGGACGTCATCGAGTTGAACGTGTGCTGAACACGGGGGTGCCGTACGTTCGGTACTTGGATCGGTTGGATCGTGAGGACGTTCGACTACATCAACCGCGTTAATGTAACGCTTCCGCTTTCGGTCTACGAGGGTACATGGACACACTCTCCCCTCTCATTGCTATGAATCTCCTCGATAGATCTTGCGTGAGCGTAGGATTTTTTTTGAAATTGCATGCTACATTTCCCAACAGTGGCATCCGAGCCAGGTCTATGCGTAGATGATATGCACGAGTAGAACACAAAGAGTTGTGGGCGATAATAGTCATACTGCTTACCACCAACGTCTTCTTTGATTCGGCGGTATTGTTGGATGAAGCGTCCCGGACCGACATTACATGACCGCGTTCATGAGACTGGTTCTATCGACGTGCTTTGCACACAGGTGGCTGGCGGGTGTCTGTTTCTCCAACTTTAGTTGAATCGAGTTTGACTACGGCCGGTCCTTGTTGAAGGTTAAAACAACACACTTGACAAAAAATCATTGTGGTTTTGGTGCGTAGGTAAGAACGGTTCTTGCTAGTAGACCATGGTAGCTACGTAAAACTTGCAACAACAAAGTAGAGGACGTCTAACTTGTTTTTGCAGGGCATGTTGTGATGTGATATGGTCAAGGCATGATGTGATATACGTTATTGTATGAGATGATCATGTTTTGTAAAAGTTATCGGCAACTGGCCGGAGCCTTATGGTTGTCACTTTATTGTATGAAATGCAATTGCCATGTAATTGCTTTACTTTATCACTATGCGGTAGCGATAGTTGTAGAGGCAATAGTTGGTGAGACGGCAATGATGCTACGATGGAGATCAAGGTCTCAAACCGGTGACGATGGAGATCATGATGGTGCTTTGGAGATGGAGGTCGAAGGCACAAGATAATGATGGCCATATCATTTCACATATTTTTATTGCATGTGATGTTTATCTTTTATGCATCTTATTTTGCTTAGTACAGCGGTAGAAATATAAGATGACCCCTCACTAAATTTCAAGGTATAAGTGTTCTCCCTGAGTATGCACCGTTGCTACAGTTCGTCTTGCCAAGACACCACGTGATGATCGGTTGTGATAAGCTCTACGTTCACATACAACGGGTGCAAGCCAGTTTTGCACGTGTAGAATACTCGGGTTAAACTTGATGAGCCTAGCATATGCAGATATGGCCTCAGAACACTAAGACCGAAAGGTCGAATGTGAATCATATAGTAGATATGATCAACATAGAGATGTTCACCATTGAAAACTACTCCATCTTACGTGATGATCGGACATGGTTTAGTTGATATGGATCACGTGATCATTTAGATGACTAGAGGGATGTCTATCTAAGTGGGAGTTCTTAAGTAATATGATTAATTGAACTTTAATTTATCATGAACTTAGTACCTGATACTTTTTGCATATCTATGTTGTTGTAGATCAATGGCCCGTGCTACCGTTCCCTTGAATTTTAATGCACTGGTACGCGTCGGTCCTAAACAAACGGTTTTTAACCCCTTTCCGTGATGACATTTGGAACCATCGCCAAGTGAGTGTGGGTGATAGGGGGGTCTTTCCCACACGACCCAGAAACCGTCGGGGATAGGCCCCTAAGATTACTCCTACTGCGTTTACGCTTGCATTGCCGCCATCGCAATCGGCATTCTGTGGTGCTACGTTTACGATGCGTGGCCCATCACAAACGGTTCACTATTACAGAACGTGTATGATGCGCGGCCCATCACAAACAGTTCACCGTTAAGAAGATTAGCTAATCATCGTACGAGTGTCGGACAGGATTACGAAACGTCGGACCGTCGTAACATCGTCGTACACGACAACTATCGCACACGCTATTCTGTGGTGCAATGTTTACGATGCATACTTCATCAGAAATAGTTCATGGTTGCGAATCGTGTACCATAAGGCAACTAACACAAACCTTTAGTTTGCACGCGATTTGTGATATTATGCGACATCGCTGCACGCTTTGCAAACGGCAACTGTGTGCATGCTTGCACATGTTTCCTCTCTGTGAACCGTCTCGGATTATGGTGCATATCGCAAAAGTTTGTGTTTTACCTACCATGTGTGCCGTAACAACCTGGAGAGCGTAATTTCACCGTAATTTCATTGCTGCTTTTCCAAATTGTACCGGATTTGGATTTGAATTTGAATTTGAATGTATGCTACAACTTTATTCATATCCATCAGGTTCAAACAACCACTGCATTATTCGATTCATAGGTATATATGTTCAAGAATTACATAAGAACCAAATAAAGAATGATGAACCACAGTTGTATACTTGTACTATTAAAGACGGTAAAGAAAGAGGCGAAATATATTCTGGTTCTTTGAACAAGGTGAAGCGGAATGCCCATATTGTGCCCTCCTCCATACGGAAGGCACGCATACGACTCTAGTCCAACCCCTTGTGATGGCCGACCGCCCATCCTTCACGGTCTTCATGAAAACATCTAGATAATCATCGTGTTATGGTAGAAATACTTTAACCTTTGCATGCCCACCAATCATGTAGTTTGAGAGGTAATCTTGAGTAAACTGCTTTGGCAACCCTTTGCAAAGGAAAAAGATTCGAACATTGTCATCTAACACAACTCATTATAGGCGATGAAGAAGAAGGCTGGAGAGTTCTTACTTACCATCCTCTGATTCCTTGTTGTCTTGGATAAAGTGTAAACAAATAGTTTAATTGCCATCTTTGGACCCATTTTACTAACAATCTTTATCAGCTTCCTCACTTGATGCTGGTTCATCGATATCTCATCACCCCATACGCAGAAAGGGTCGAAACACGGATCTTTACCAATGACATATGTACCTAAAAGCACCAAGTTAATATTACTAGCTAAACAGCAATTGCACAATGATGTAGTACAACACTCTTTTATAATATGTCTATATACATCCGTATGTGGGAGTCCATTTGAAATCTCTAAAAAGACAAATATTTAGGAACGGAGGGAGTATCTTATAACATCCAATATACTCACATATTAGATGAAACATCTTATATTATGGGCCGGAAGGAGTTTAGTTCATTCTTACAAATTATCAGCTGATTAACTCCTGTTGTATCCATGGGTTACAGTTAGTTGGAGTTAGTGCGGGCTCAAATAGCCCTAAAGAATATCTAAACATGAAGGCTAGTTTTAGCTAGTTGCATCTATAACCCACCCACAAAACTATCCAACCCAAGAGGTGCTAATTGGAGCCAGTTCTCCTAGTGCATTTATTGTCAATCTAACCCTGCCATCCAAACAACTCTTTGGATGGAGTTAGTTCAGGGTTAGTAATGAGCTCGAAACTAACTCTAACCTCTAGCTAAGTTGAGTATCCAAACAGGGTTGTGTTGTTGTTGTTGTTGCTGCTGCTCTTCTACGTATATCTAGACATCATTAGAACATTAATGTAACACTCTTCCTTGTTGCTATGTAGCCTAGGATTGCATATTTAGACATTAAGTACAGTGCATGTTGCTACGTAGCCTCAGATATATTAAATATGGCCCTAGTTAACCTAACAAAAAATGGGTTGCAGATATATTCAGTTAAAAGTCTGATTCACCGATTAGTCCATTATCAGTCGCCGGCCTATATGGTACCAGCTACCAATATCCTGAAAAGTGAGCGGATATAAGCCATGGGATGAAACTAACCTTGATGGAAAACAGTAGTCATTCCCAAAATTGTCCTGTGTAGGTACATCGAGAAGCCGGCCTATATGGTACCAACTACCAATATCCTGAACAGTGAGCATATATAAGCCATGGGATGAAACTAACCTTGATGGAAAAAAGTAGTCATTCCCAAAATTGTCCTGTGTAGGTACATCGAGAAGCATGTTAAGCACAACAGGCTAAACATCAACCAAAATTAATGGCAGACAAAAT
Organism: Aegilops bicornis; assembly: GCA_021605145.1. Lineage (NCBI taxonomy): Eukaryota > Viridiplantae > Streptophyta > Magnoliopsida > Poales > Poaceae > Aegilops > Aegilops bicornis. The sequence goes on from CM038675.1 coordinate 341,248,689, forward strand.
AATCTCCAAAAGATAGCTTCAGTGTGCAGGTTTAAGCACGCTAGTAAAGCAAAACAAGTGGAAAGGTGTGCTAACTGCAACAGGCCTAACATTTAACAACAAGCAAACATAGTCATTCAAACTGGTATTGTGCGGTCTAAGTACACTTTGGTTATGGTTAAATAAAAATGGAAAGGCGTGTTAACTACAAGATGCGACAACCAAATGTAGTCATTCATAGTGGTATTGTTGAACTGCATGCGATGAAATTGAACTGCACAGTTCATACTTGCACATATAGAACATCACGTTGTGAATAACTAGAATAAACAAGGCATACTACGAACAACCAAAGATAGCATTTGAAACTAAACATATGCTAACTACAAACAACCGAACAATCAAAAAACTTTAAAAGAGGCATATGTTAGCTATAACAGGCTTAACAGCAAGAAAATATATGCATTCCTATCGGTATGTTTAAAACTAGATTGATGAAATGTACTACACAGTAAATAATTGCACATATAGAGCATCACATTGTGAACAACTGAAATAAACAAGGCATACTGCAAACAACCAGATATAGCAATTAAAAATGGACATATTCTCACCACACTGCAAAAGGGACTCGACAAAACAAATCATGGATTTCCCCTTGTGAGGAGGCATGAAAAAACAAATCATAGGTTTCCTCACTTTTCACAAATGGGATCGTTCCCGTGGGAAGATCACGGACCCTGGATGCACTCCATGTTGTCGCAGATGGGCTCCTTCCCCTTGGAAGAGCATGGTTGTAGGGTGCCCTCCCTGATGTTGCAGACGGGCGCTTTCCCCTTGGAAGAGCAGATGGGCTCTTTCCCCCTGGAAGAGCCAGAGAGGGTGCCCTCCTCGTGGTCGCCGTCGATGAGGTCTGACTTGGAAGCTGTGGATCCCAAGCCAGCGTCGCAGAATGTGTCCTTCTGAAATGACAAAAGGGGCTCGATGGCGATGTAGAATGGCAAATTCTTGACAGCGAGCCAGAGGAGATCAGCGGCGGGGCCATGGATGAGATCGACGGCGGTTGAACCCGAGGGGTTGGGGGTGGGCCACTTAACCTGTGACACAGCCCGCCTCAGGCCGTCGCTGTCGATGACCTCGATGTCATAGTCGGCGGCCGAGACATGCCCGCATACTCTAGCCCGCTGCTTGAGTGCCTGCTGCCAGTAATGGTAGTCAGCTTCCTCGGCGACGTCGGGCGAAGAGACTGCTATACACCTCTTTTGGGCCAGTCGCTCCTCGAGCTCCACGTGAAGCGTAGCCGGGCTTAGGCTGCGACGCTCTAGAGTGGGGGATGGGGATCTGTGGGAAAGGGGCATTTGGCAGGCGTCATCTAAGAAACTCAGGGCGGCTTGGGTATGGAGATCGGTGGATAAGCTGCACGGGCAAACCGGCAAATGTTGACAATGGAGGCCTTGCGGCGGCGGGGACATTGCTAGGGTTTCGAGCGAGGGAGGGTGTGTGTATGTGTGCGCACGCCCAAGGAGGTTTTGGTGTGTGTGTGTGTGTGTGTGTGTGTGTGTGTGTGTGTGTGTGGAGGGGGAGGGGGTGTTTGAGGAAATGACGCGGGTACTGAAAATTTTACTACGCAGGAGTCAAACGCGGGAGTGAAATGCCGGGCTATTGAAAATTTTGATGATAGTGCATCGCACACGGTCCGGAGACAACAATCGTGTGTTCTGAAACAGAAATACCCTCGAGGCGGGCAGATATTTTCTAGGGATGCAGGCGGGATTGGGACCAAGAAACATCGCACATGGTCCGGAGATAACAACTGTGTGTAATGAAACAGAAAAACCCTTGAGGCGAGTAGATATTCTCTAGGGATGCAGGCGGGATTGGGCACAAGAAACATCGCACACAGTCCGGAGATAACAACCGTGTGTTATGAAACAGAAAAACCCTCGACAGTGGGCAGATATTTTTTAGAGGGGAGCCTCGTGGAGCCCAATGTACTGTGCGAATGTGTGCGTGACAGGTGCACCGGCGTGGCACACGGTTAGTTTGAGTGAACCGTGTCTGTTGCGTCATCCGACTTGTCTAATGTTCATAATTTTGACGAAAAATGACGCGGGAGAGGGTCAGAACACGAACACACTTGCATGTGGACCAAATTTATGTATCAAAAGGGTGGTTTGATTTTCAAATACCAAATGCAACTTCGATGTGGCGCATCTCTCGCAAAGCGCACGATATTGCTTGCCCCACCCCCCTCGTGTCGGCACTAAGGGAATCCTAAGCTACGAATGCATGCCCCCTCCCCCCCCCCCCAACCGAGGTTCACCTAGCAAAGTGCAAAGTAGCTAGCAGCCCCCCCCTCCCTCGTGTCAGCACAGAGGGAATTCTAAGCTGTGAATGCATGCCCCCCCAACCGAGGTTCATTCACCTAGCAAAGTGTGAAGTAGCTAGCAGCCCCCCTCCCTCGTGTCGGCACACAGGGAATCCTAAGCTATGAATGCATGCCCCCCCAACCGAGGTTCACCCTAGCAAAGTGCTGAAGTAGCTAGCAGCCCCTCCCTCGTGGCTAAGACGAAGGGAATCTTAAGCTATGAATGCATGCCCCCCAACCGAGGTTCGCCCTAGAAAAGTGCGAAGTAGCTAGTAGCCCCCTCCCTGGTGTCGGCACGAATGGAATCCTAACCTATGAATGCATGCCCCGCCCCCCCCCCCCACCGAGGTTGCCCTAGCAAAGTGTGAAGTAGCTAGCAGCCCCCCCTCCCTCGTGTCGGCACGAAGGGATTCCTAAGCTATGAATGCATGCCCCCCCCCACCAAGGTTCACCTAGAAAAGTGCGAAGTAGCTAGCAGCCCTCCTCCCTCGTGCCGGCACGGAAGGAATCCTAAGCTGTGAATGCATGTCCTCCCCCCACCCGAGGTTCACCCTAGCAAAGTGCGAAGTTGCTAGCAGCCACCCCTCCCTCGTGTCGGCACAAAGGGAATCCTAAGCTATGAATGCATGCCCCCCCCCCCCAACCGAGGTTCACCTAGCAAAGTGCGAAGTAGCTAGAAGGACCCCCCCTCGTGTCGGCATGAAGGGAATCCTAAGCTATGAATGCATGCCCCCTCCCCGCAATAGAGGTTCACCTAGCAAAGTGCAAAGTAGCTAGCAGCCCCCCTCTGCACGAAGGGAATACTAAGCGATGAATGCATGCCTCCCAACCGAGGTTCACCTAGCAAAGTGAGAAGTAGCAACCCCCCCCCCCCACACACACACTTTCAGTCGGCGGGCCAGAGAGGCATATATCTCACCAAGATGGATCGTAAAACGGACCAAGAATAATCCAACTTGTCGTACAACCTCTCTCTTGTTGTTGGTCAAAGTGATGGCCGTCATGCGACCCTGGAGATGGGCTAGCTCGCCAGTAATCACGCAAGTAGCTAGTCCCTGAAGACAACCACTGCATGCGTGTGGCCCAAACATATGTATGGAGAGGTGTGTTTTGAGTAACAATGGAACAACTTTGATGTGGCACCATGATTTCGAACTAGAAATCCACACACTGAGTGAGGGTTAGGTTGACGATGCATATGTATGTTACACCACACTTCAAGCCAACGACGGGGATTCATGCATGCACGCGTGCATAGTATATGCGCTCAAACTTAATTAGGTCTGAATCTCACCATGACCTATACTATGATAACACGAACCAAATGAAGAATCTGCCATGGTAACCTATCTTGTTGTTGGTCAAGGTGATCATGGATGTCCGTGCAGGGCCCACGAATATATAGGCTTGTCGTTGATAACCACGCGAGTGAGTGTATCGTTCGAAGGCAACCACTACATGCATATGTATGGAGGTGATGTGTGCATGCATGTTTGAATACACAACATTGATGTGGCGCGTGTGTCGAAAATCATACACGTACTAGCTCCCCACACAGAGTGAGATCGGTTCATGATGTGTCGTTGTACTAGCCACTTCGACTCGATGGGAGGGATTCATGCGTACACATGCATGTGTGTGTGCTCAAACTGTATCATGCATGTCATCCCAGAGCAAAACTAATAATCCCCTCCTAAGTCAAATTAACCTCTCTTGTTGTCAGGAAAAAAATAGTGATGGACCAAGCGGGCCCACAGATGGAAAGCATCGATATCTATAATAACCGCTTTAGTGGGTGCGAGAGGACAACCACCACCGCTTTGCATGTGGGCCAAACATATATATGTTGAATACCCAAAATGCACACTTTGATGTGCCACATGCCTCAAAAACCGTAAACCATTCACCCACATAGAGTGAGGTTCATATCAAGCGTACTACATATGATGGCCCCCTTCCCCCCTCTTCACCGCATACTATATGCTCCTGCCGTAATATATGTACAACCCAAAAGAATCCTCATCGATGGTGAAATTAATTAACCTCTCCCGATGTAGGTCAAAGTGATGCATGCATGCATCGACGATGGCCTCATGGGCCCACAGATGGAAGCGTCACATGTGAGTGTCCTAGCTAGGATATGCATGTGGCCCAAAAAGGTGTTGTGTGATGTTTGAATAACCAATTTCACAATTTTGATGTGGCACGTGCCTTGGTAACCAAAAAGTCCTGACACTGAGTGAGGTGTACTTGTTCACGGACGCGTACGTATAGTATATATATGCTAGTCCCCTCCCACCTCTTCGACGCGTACTATATACCACCATAACACAAACAAAAAAGATTATACCTTGCTGGTCAAATTAACCTCACTACCGGCTATTCGTCAAAGTGATGGACGATGACCTCGCGGGCCCACATAAAGCGTCACACGCGAGTATCGAGTGTCGTGTAGGACAACCATCGACTGCATGTGGCTAAAACATTTATGTATGAAAGGGTTGTGTAATGTTTTAAATAACGATTTCACAACTCTGATGTGGCACCGGCCTGCCTAACAAAACGGCCAACCCACACGGTGGCTCACAGCTCGTAGTGTACTGCTAGCCACCCGCCACCCCCAGACACACACACCCACACACACACTCTACGGGCAGGCGTGATACAATGTCATAAACAGTTGTCAGCGGATTGGACTCGTGGAATATATATTCTCTACAACTGTATGCACAGGTCCGGATAATCATCCGAAGACTATATTGTAGTTAGAAAATAGGGGAACCCGCCTTGCAATGCCGAAGACAATCAAGGCTACGGACTCCTCGTCATTGAAGCCAGGTTCAGGGCTACTCGAGGAGTCTGGACTAAGGGGTCCTCAAGGCGTCCGACACATTATCCATGGGCCGGACTGATGGGCTGCAAAGACATGAAGGCCGAAGATTGTACCCATGTCCGGATTGGACTCTACTTGGCGTGGAAGGCAAGCTTGGCAACCGACTATGTAGATTCCCTCTGATGTAACTGACTCCATGTAACCCTAGATCTCTCCGGTGTCTATATAAACCGAAGAGCGTAGTCAGGATAGATATATACATATTACCATAGTCATACAGGCTAGACTTCTAGGGTTTAGCCGTTAAGATCTCGTGGTAGATCAACTCTTGTAACACTCATATTCATCAAGAACAATCAAGGAGGAAGTAGGGTATTACCTCCGTAGAGAGGGCCCGGACCTGGGTAAATATCGTGTCCCCCGTCTCCTGTTACCATCGATCCTAGACGCACAGTTCTGGACCCCCTACCCGAGATCCGCCGGTTTTGACACCGACATTGGTGCTTTCATTGAGAGTTCCACTTTGCCGTCAGCAAAGGGTCCGATGGCCCCTTCGATCGTCTATACTGACGAGGTCCAAGGAGAAACCTTCCTCCCCAGACAGATCTTCAGATTCGGGCGGCTTCGCATCAAGGGCCAACTCACTCGGCCGTCTGGAGCAGATCGACAGCTACGCCCCTGGCCGTCAGGTCGGATCAGGGAGCTTGAACTACATTGCGGACATCCGGGGAGACTTGATCTTCAACGGATTTAAGACCGCGGCGACCGTTCCCCTTCGCCCCGATGAGCACGGCTTAAACCTGCCAGCAGGCCGCATCCAGGAGATAGCTGCTGTAACAACTCTGGCCTTAGATCTGGAGCGAATCGAGTCACCCGAAGATGGGAAGCTCAACCCCATCACGGAGGCCACCGATTCCGCGGCGATGGAGCCCAGATTCTACTTCACATGATATCTGCATCAACGGAACCCCAGACTCGTCTCCGGTGACAAGTTCCGAACCCGGCGAGTCCACGGATACCGAACTCAATCGGTTATAGATCTTCAAGTTCAGTGCCGCGGACGTCTTCCAACACTCGCCCATGCGACGTACTAAACTCACTAAAAAACCTATCCACAGCGGGCGACTGCGCCCGAACTATGTTCAGTTCGAACTTGCGGCGGATGATGGAGAATTCTGCTTCCCACCCGCCACCCACTTCATAGCCACTGTCAAAGACCCAACCAACACGCTTGACCCCGGCTCCGAAGACATCGACGGTATGGACGACGATGAGGGGCGGGGCCAGAACTCACTACCCGCTAGACGCGGGATGGCCACTTCATGGTACGACGTGTGTATGGTAGACACACCCAACGATGCTCTCGACGATAACAAGGAGGATCCAATTGAGGATAAACCTCCTGGTACACAGTCTGAACACCGGCGCACCCGGCGCCACTCTAAGTCACGTCGCTCAAGAGAAAACAATACTAGCACCGGAGAAGATAACACTCCGGACAATGAAGACCCTGTTGAGGTAGGATCCGAACAGGAGGAACAGGAAGGCGGGCAAGACAGCCCTGATGAACAGGCCACATATGGAGACTCGAAGGATAGCAATTATCTCCCACTCTCTGAGGAAGAGGAGATCCTCGGCAACGAGGATTTTATCGTGCCTAAGGAACCTCTCGAACAGGAGCGCTTTAAACACCGGCTCATAGCTACTGCAAGGAGCCTAAGGAAGAAGCTGCTGCAGCTTCAAGCGAGCCAATATTTGCTCAATGATAGATGGACCGAGGTCATGGCCGCCGAAGAATACGGCCTTAGCGGCCCAGACAAAAGCCACCCCAAGAGTAGGTGGCTCCCTCAATACGATGGCAGGGCGTTGGAGCCCACACCACCATCGAATAATGCGGTAGGCCGACCACGATTCGGTCCGGATAAAGCAGCAGCCCAAGCAGAGCACCATACCAACCCATCCGCCGTCAAAACAAGAACAAAACAGCTCGGGGGAATACTCGCGACATCCAACAAGACCTGGAGGGTAGAACAGGACACACAAAATCGATATACAGATCGCGGGGACATGCCCCGACCGGTGATGATGGTTACCTATTCGGACACAACAGAGCCGACCACGCCCGGTCCAAACACCATAAACGGAGTCAGCCGGAGGTGCTTCATAGCATGGCCCAACATAGAGGAGACGCACACCCTCTCTGCTTCACTAACGAGGTAATGGAGCATGAATTTCCAGACGGGTTTAAACCCATTAACATCGAATCATATGATGGAACAACAGATCCTGCGGTATGGATTGAGGATTACCTCCTCCATATTCACATGGTTCGCGGAGACGACCTTCATGCCATTAAATACCTACCTCTCAAGCTTAAAGGGCCAGCTCGGTACTAGTTAAACAGTTTGCCAGAAAATTCTATTGGCAACTGGGAAGATTTGGAAGATGCCTTTCGAGACAACTTCCAAGGAACATATGTCCGGCCACTAGATGCCGATGACTTAAGACATATTGTCCAGGAGCCCAGCGAGTCAGCCAGGGAGCTCTGGACTAGGTTCTTAGTAAAAAAGAACCAAATTGTCGACTGTCCGGACGCAGAAGCCCTCGTGGCCTTCAAACATAGCATCCGCGATGAATGGCTAGCGCGTCACCTCGGCCAGGAAGGACTGAAATCCATGACAGCCCTTACCGCTCTAATGACTCGCTTTTGTGCGAGAGAAGACAACTGGATCGCTCGTAAAAGCAACAACGCCAGCGACCCGGACACTTACGAAATCCGAGACGGCAATGGTAAGCCACGACAAACCGAACACAACAGTCGCAATAATACTGAAAGATTACGCGACACAACGGTCAACGCCGGATTTCACAATCCGAAACCCGGTCAATGGAAGAAGCCACTAAAGGCAAACCAGGACGGACCATCCACCCTTGACAGGATATTGGACCGACCTTGTCAGATTCACTATCACCCTGATAAGCCAGCTAATCATACCAACAGAAACTGTTGGGGTCCTCAAGAAGGCAGGCAAGCTTAACACCGATCACAAGGGGAGGAGGCCACCAGGCGATAAAGATGACAGAGCGGATCACCAGCCGAACACCAGGGGCCAGAAACAGTTTCCCTCTGAAGTTCGACCACTCTCGGAACGGAAATAGCAGTTCTGCTTCCGCCACCCATCGACTATACTGGCAAGATTTACACCACGCGTACATCACTATGCACTCAAGATACCATGGGCATCGGCGGAACACAATATGTACAACCCTACAAGCATTCCCGTAACGTATTTTTATTTTTTCCTTATTTTTCTATATCATCTCTTAAGAACAGGTTACCAACAGGACAACATCTACAACGGACTCTATCGGAGTTCAGATCCGTACACTCACCTAAGGGGCTACTTCCGTTAAGGATTCCCCTCCCCGAGGGCCAGGCGGCAGACGTCTGACAGGAGGTCCAAAATAACTTTTTGTAGACCACACTCTTTATTCTGAGCCTGTACTATGCCCTTTTTCCTCCATTCCCGACCCCGAGCATGTCAAATAGCCAGGTTTGTGGTTTCCCTTTTTATTTATATATATACATAAATTTATCATTGAAATATTGCTCTGCTCCCAGTAAACCTCATCCGAACTAATCTTTCATAATCTTTCAACAATGATTACGGCCTCAACGGCTGCTTCATAGATGCACCTCGGCATACCCTGCCAGGGGCTCGGTATGGGAACGAATGAGTTGCCAGTAAAAGTCCGAACAGCTCTATAGAGTACTTCGGCGTCGCAAGTTTGGCCTTATATGCATCAGCTCCGAATGATTGTCTTGGGTCAATAGTTGGATTGCCCGGCTCCTGTGCTTGCTACCCTATGTTCCGCTCTATCGGCTAGGGTAGTAAAGGGAGAACTACTGCGATTGTGCCCTGGTCTAAACCGGATGAGCACCTCGGTAGAGAAAGCCAAAAACTGACTATCATGATGCGGCGAGAGCTGGTCAACCACTTGACGACTTCTTGGAATCCTTAGCGATTCTCCGTGTCACACGAGGGATCTTTTTCAGATCAAATATGTAAGGCACCATATGCCGCATACATACTAGGGGCTATGTCGTAGTCCCACCATAAAACTCCTATGGCTAAGTGAAAGTGTTAACGCCTTATAGTCCGATTGCCTGGTTCGCTGCATTATCACCTCCTTCACGGACCAAGACGTTGGATAAAGAGTGATTAAATGCTTTTTCGAACACCCCCGTACTTCCTACGAGGGGGCTGAAGCCGACGGCTGGAAATTTTTTAGATTATATTAAAACGGCCGCACAGGAGGAATTCAAGCTTTTGAGCAAAATATAAAAATATATCAATTATAAAATTGTCTTTTACAATTCTAATACACCTCACTCGAACATTATGTTCTTCGAGCATTGACCCTCTATTAGGCGGGCGGCTTCCAGGACGTCTTCAAAATAATGCTCCGGCTCACTACGGTCCTTGCCCTTGGGCGGACTCTTTGCCGCAACATCGACGGACTTCATCTTCCCCCAGAACGTCTTGACTCGGGCAAAGGCCTTCCGTGCACCCTCAATGCACATCGACCGCTTCACAGCGTCGATACGCGACACCGCATCAACAAGACGCCGCACCAGTCCAAAGTAGCTCTTTGGAACAGGCTCATTCGGCCACAACCAGATTATGACGTTCTTCATGGCGTTGCCGGATATCCTATGAAGCTCGGCCCATTGGGACATCTGTTCATTCAGCAACAGAGGGCGCTTTGATGCGCCAAATTGTGACCAGAAAAGCTTCTCCGTTGCATACCCCTCTTGTGCTTGGTAAAATTGCGCCGCATCGGAAGAACTCTTCGGCAAGTCCAAAATTTCAGCCAGAGAACTCCAGACCTGGTTCAGCTGAGCATAGTCCGGATCGCCAAACTTAGTATGAAGCAAAAAGGGCTTACGAGTGTCCTAGATTCAGACGAAGCTTCACTCGCCTCTCGTACGGCCTTATCAAGTTCAGCCATTTTGGCTTTATTCTCCTTCTCAAGGTATTCACAGCGGCTGGCAGTATTCTTCAATTCAAGCACCAGTGCGGATATTTTCTCCTCATTTTGGCGCCGAGCTGCTTGTTCGGCTCTTAGATCAGCCGATGCCTTCTCGGCAGCCGCATCACTACACCGGGCCTGCTCCTTGGCCCGGGCTAGCTCCGCCCGAAGAGCTTCAACGGCGGCAGCACCATCTGCACTCATGCACATTTCATATAAAACTCTTTTCGGCGTCAGGCCTAAATTACAAGCACACAGGTGTAAGGAATGCTCGAAATATATACCTTGCGAGTCGTCAATATGCTTGTTGATCAATGCAATGTCGTCCTCCGCAATATCCGACTTCATTTGCAGTTCGGCCACCTCAGTATTTTGGGTAGCCGTAGGAGGGGAGGCAGCCTGTATTCCAAGTTAAATCAAGGTTAGCACCTGAGCTTATCTTTTTGATCCTCCGATCGCTTCCTTCAGAAGGCAATCCGGGTCCCAGGGGCTACGGCATATAAAACAGGTGCATTCTGTCAATATTATCCAATTGGCAAAATTACATCACAAACCTCAAAACCTCTTAGAAGGCTCGTGAAGGCATCATTCAATCCGCTCTTCGTGGATAGAACCTTTTCGACCATCGTAACCATCAAGGCACGGTGCTCCTCTGAAATGGACGCTTGTTACAACATGTCCGTCAGCATTTCCGGCGCTCCGGGGTCTTCGGAAACCGCCGCCGGAGTACGGCATTCCTTTGAAGGAATCCGCTTACTCGCCTCTAGAATCCTCACACTTACGGTTTGGCCAGAGGTTTGTCCTGGTCATAAAGCTCTACGGCAACATCACTTGCCCGGCCCAAGCCGCCCGACGATGGCGTTTTTCCTCTTTTGGAAGGTTTCCCCTCCCGATCTTCAGAAGCGGCCCTCTTCTTGCCATGGAGGGTTTCCTCTGCACCTTTGCCCTCGGGCAAAAGGGTTTTGATTTCCCCGAACGAAACATCTAATTTATCCTCAGGACGGGGATCACCTCTGGTCCCCCTGTTCTCACCCCCCCTCTGCAGACACCTGGTACAGTGTCGGAGTCAACATTCTCGTCAGCAGTGCGGTCGCAGAATCTTCGGGGAGAGGTGTCAGACACCAGATTAACACCGCTTTCTTTATCCAGTCCTGTAGAAGGACGGATTGTTCAGTATCTTGTCAAGAGATGCTTGAATAAAAGGTGTTCGGAGATCGAATACTTACCGAAGTGTCCGGATGATTGCAGTCAAGGCCAACATCTTTGGTGGTGTCCGCCCATTGCAATCGATCCCCGAAATATAATTTCCACATTCCTTCATGCGTGGTGCCAAAGAAGTGCTGAAGAGTCCGCCGCCCTTTTGGATTGAACACCCACATATGGAGAGGTCGCCGCTGACATGGCAAGGTCCGGCGGACTAGCATTACTTGAACGACGTTCACAAGATCGATGCCCTTCTCGGTAAGGCTTCGGATGCGACTCTGCAGAGTCTGCACTTCATTGATGGATCCCCAGTCCAATCCTTTATTGATCCATGAAGCAAGCTGAATTGGAGGGCCGGGTCGGAACGCAGGCATAGCCGCCCACCCAGAGCCACGCGGCTCATTGATATAAAACCACCCCTGCTGCCATAAGTCAGAAGACTTGGCGAAAGATCCTTCAAACCAAACTACGCTGCCAAGATTGCCTATTATGATGCTGCCGCACTCTGCCTGCTCCTCCTTTGTCACCTGCGGCCTCACGTCAAAGGTCTTGAGCCACAAACCAAAGTGCGGAGGAGTCCGGAGGAAGGCCTCACACGTGACGAGAAATGTCGAGATGAGGAGAATAGAGTCCGGGGCCAAATCGTGAATATCTAGCCCATAGTAGAACATGAGCCCCCGGACGAAGGGGTTAAGCGTGAACCCTAACCCGTGGAGGAAGTGGGACACAAATACTACCCTCTCGCCGGATTTGGCGGTTGGAATAACCTGCCCCTTTGCGGGAAGCCGATGAAGGATTTCTGGGGTCATATGCCTCTCCGCGCGGAGCTTTGCAATATCCTCCTCCGTGACAAAATAAGCCACCCACCGGCCTGGACGGCTGGATCCGGACATGATTGGGGCTGGTGGAGATTGGAACCCGAGGGTTAGAACTCAAGGTGGCTGGGGTTGAGGAAGAAGCAATCGCAAAAGAAAAAGACGAGACTAGGTCCTTATATAAAGACCACGAATACTGGGCGTCTCCCCCTGGGTCTCGAAACTTACCTATCCCCAAAGAGTTGTACCCAGGGGACGGTTGGGTTATCCACGCCTGCATTAATGAAAATCCCATGAATAAGGGGACACGATCTCTGCTTTGACAAGACGTGCCAGTAAAACCGCGTCCCGAGACATGGAGCGACGGGCTAGCCAACGGTTGGAAATAATAAACGGGCAGGCGTGATACAATGTCATAAACAGTTGTCAGTGGATTGGACTAGTGGAACATTATATTCTCTACAATTGTATGCACAGGTCCGGATAATCATCCGAAGACTATCTTGGAGTTCGGAAAAAGGGGAACCCGCCTTGCAATGTCGAAGACAATCTGCGCGCCGGACTCCTCGTCATTGAAGCCAGGTTCAGGGGCTACTGAGGGAGTCCTTGACTAAGGGGTCCTCGGGCGTCCGGCCTGTTATCCATGGGCTGGACTGATGGGCTGCAAAGACATGAAGGCCAAAGACTGTACCCGTGTCCGAATAGGACTCTACTTGGCGTGGAAGGCAAGCTTGGCAACCGACTATGTAGATTCCCTCTGATGTAACTAATGAAGCTATGTACCTAGGGTAGGGTCATGGACCTGTCCAAACTACCCTCCCCAACGACATCTCTAGAAGAAACCACCTTTCAATCGACTCAGAAATGTTCCACTCGACGGACTCAAAGACACTCGACCATGAAGCCAACCACTTGACAGCCAGGAGATGATAAGTCACTCTGTACGCAAACGGTCGGTCATTAAGTAGCTTTCATGATCATTATATAACTTTATTAGTGGTGTTACCAGTAACGCCCGATCTTAATGTACCTTTAACCCTGCATAATTGAGGCCCGGAGGGGTCTGGCGGACTCTATATAAGCCACCCCCTCCTCAGTGTAAAGGGTTCGCACCCCTGTAATCCATACTCACATAATCCAGTCGACCGCCTCCGGGCTCCGAGACGTAGGGCTGTTACTTCCTCCGAGAAGGGCCTGAACTAGTAAACCTCGTGTGTATACAACTAATCCATATCTAGGATCTTGCCTCTCCATTCCTACCCCCCTACCTTACTGTTAGAGTTAGAACCACGACAGTTGGTGCCCACCGTGGGGCAGGTGTCTTAGCGACTTATTAGAGAAGTTGCAATTTTTCCGATCCCCTTCATCATGGTTTCAGTTGGAGATTTGGTTGAGGGCCACGAGATCCGTCTCGGTGCGCTCATGTTCATCGCTGACGACTCCGCTTGGCTTCAGGAGGCTCCACTCGACGTCGACGCACTCCCCATCCGCGGGGCAACGCACTTTCGCGCGTGCGTCCACGGCGTCCTCCTACGGGAACCGTCGACCCAGTATTGGTCGGCTCCTGTGCCGTCCTCCCTTCCAGTCTCCCGCCGGCACAAGCGCTCCAGTCGGTCGAGGCTTCAGCGGTGGGTGAGGCACGCGGTGGCCCGTCAGTCGGCCACTCCTCAAGTCGCGGCAATCGAGCCCGACGAATCTCTCTACGGCCTATTCGATCTGTCGACTGGCTCCGCAGAGACTGCATCCGAGTGCGACAGCATTGATCCAGCGGAGGAGGTTCTGATGGTCAATGGACCATGCAGTCCTCCTGTCTTTCCCCGCGCCGACGGAGACGGCGGCGGAGGCGATCCGGCGCAGGTTCACGAAGAGTATCAACCCGAGCCCCTCACTTCACTGCAGAGGGAAGAACTTCGCCACCGGAACATGGATGCGTTACACACTCCTATTGTTGGAGAAACCCCCGAGGCTCGTGCCTTAGAGGACGCGCGCTTGGCCAACTTGGCTGAGCGCACTCGACTGGAGAACCTCCGGTGGCGCCGACGAGCAGACGGCAACGGGTTCGAGACTCGATCGACGTCAACTCTTTCCGCCACCGAATCGGGTATATCGAACTCCGATTCGAATCTAGCAGCTGCAGCCCATATAGCGTAGTCGATTCAGCCTTCCCGATCGAGGTCGGTAGGGTTTTCTGAATCGTAGATTTACTCCGGGCAGCAGGAGATCAAAATTCAGTTGTATCGCAGTCACGGAATAGGATTCACAGCAGATCCATCGCTGTGAATACAGTCCAGTTGACTCACAGCCCAAGATCGCCCCCAAGGCGTGAGGGACGTGAATACCGGCGAGATCAGTATAGAAACCGTGAGCAGTATGATCACCGATTCGATCACGATGATAGACGTCGAGTGCCCACCCCTCCCCCAAGGAGTGGGTCATACGTGCCTCGGCAGCAGGATGACAGACACCCTCACAGTGCTGGGCGAAGGATTCCAGTCGACCCCAGAGAACCAGGCTTTGATGCGAGATCCATTCTCGTTCAGGGTTTGGTCGACAGGAACAGAGCTCACCGAGGAGGTCATGACAGAGATGCCCCCACCAGCAGCAGAGTACATGTCTCAGGACCAGAGTGTTTTAGCAGGGCCATCAGGGCCGCGGTGATTCCTCCCAACATCAGGTTGGCGACTGGAGTCAGTAAGTTCACTGATGATTCCAAGCCTGATACTTGGCTTGAAGACTACAGAGTGGCTGTTCAGATTGGTGGCGGCAACGATGAGGTGGCCATGAAACATCTGCCCCTTATGTTGGAGGGTTCAGCCAGAGCATGGTTGAATCAGTTGGCACCCTGCAGCATTTACACTTGGGAAGATCTCACCCGAGTGTTTGTCAGAACATTTGAAGGAACTTGCAAGCGACCAGCAGGTTGACAAAGCTACAATCTTGCGTGCAAAAGTCAAATGAAACTCTGAGGGATTACATCTAGAGATGGATCACATTGCATCACACGGTAGAGAATGTATCTGATCACCAGGCAGTCTGTGCCTTCAAGGAAGGTGTTAAGAACAGAGAGCTAAGTTTAAAATTCGGTCAAACCGGAGACATGACCCTAAGTCGAATGATGGAGATTGCCACCAAGTACGCCAATGGCGAAGAAGAGGATCGACTCTGGAGTGGCAAGTACAAGTCAGCTGCTCATGAAACCGGAGGAGGGAACTCCAGTTGGAAGCAGAAGCGGAAAGCCGAGCCAGCTGCTCCTGGAGAAGCCTTGGTCGTGACTCCAGGAAAGTTTAACGGGAAACCCAAGGGGCCTTGGAACCCCAAAAAAATGAAAGACCAAGATGGAAATGATGTATTGGACTTGCCATGTCACATTCACACGAAGAAAGATGAAGAGGGTAAACTCATTTACCCAAAACATACCACTCGACAGTGTCGGCTCTTGATTCAGCTAGCCTGTGGGAAGCAGCCCAAGGATAAGGAAAAGGAGTCGGACAAAGTTGAGGACAAGGAAGATAGTGATGGTGGATACCCCCAGGTCAATTCCACCCTGATGATTTTTGATGACGTTGAACGCGAAGGTCGATTGAAAGTTATCAACTAAGAAGTGAATATGGTCGCTCCGGCGACACCCAGTTATTTGAAATGGTCTCAGACCGCCATCACATTCGACCAGTCTGATCACCCGACGCACATAGCCACCCCTGGGAGGCAAGCTTTGGTGGTCGACCCAGTCGTCGAAGGCACTCGACTAACTAAAGTTTTGATGGATGGTGGCAGTGGCCTGAATATACTGTATGCAGAGACGTTGAAAGGATGGGCATTACGATGTCCGGACTCAAGACCAACAACATGAGCTTCCATGGATTCATTCACGGAAAGATGGCTGAGTCACTCGCCAAATTGCTCTCGACGTGGTTTTTGTGATTCCAAGAATTTTGTAAAGAAAAGTTGACCTTTGAGGTCGTGGATTTCCGTGAGTGCTTATCACGCTATTCTCGGGAAGGCCGGGCGTATGCACGCTTTCATGGCTCGACCATGTTATGTATACCTTAAGCTGAAGATGCCAGCCCCAAAGGTGTGATCACCGCCACCGGCAATCGGAAGAAAGCGGAAGAGAGTTTCCAGAAAGGCTCGCGGATCGCCGATGCTCGAGATGGCGATGGTAGAATCGCAAGAATACCGTAAAAACTGCAGACCCGAGTGATTTGTTGCGAGCCAAGAAGCCCACCACGGAATCAGTGTTTCAGTCATCCGGTGAGACAAAGCCGATTCACATTCACCCGACCGGCCCCGATGCTGCTCCGACTCATATCTCTGCAACACTCGACTCCAAATAGGAAGAAGCGCTCATCCAGTTCCTCTGTGAGAACTGGGACATCTTCGCATGGAAGCCTTCGACATGTCGGGTGTTCCTGTGGGGCTGGCCGAGCACCGTCTACGGTCGACCCAAAAGTTAAACCTGTCAAAGAACATCTTCGACGGTCCGCCATCCAGAAGAGAAAGGCCATTGGCGAGGAAGTGGCTCGAGTCCTTGCAGCGGAGTTTATCCGAGAAATTTACCACTCCGAGTGGCTCGCCAATGTTTTCATGGTCCCCAAGAAGGACAAGTCACTCCGCATGTGCATCGACTTCAAACATATCAATCGGGCTTGCCTGAAAGATCATTTTCCTCTCCCCCGCATCGACCAAATAGTCAACTCGACTACGGGGTGTGAGTGCCTGCTTTTTTAGACGCCTATTCCGGTTACCATCAGATCCGTCTGTATGGACCTGATGAGATCAAAACAACTTTCATCACTCCATTCGGGTGTTTCTGCTATGTCACCATGCCATTCGGCCTCAAGAATGCCGGAGCCACGTTCATGAGGATGATTCAGAAATGTTTACTCACTCAAATCAGTCGGAATGTGGAAGCATACATGGATGAGATTGTGGTCAAGTCACGGAAGGGTTCCGACCTGCTGACTGACCTTGCTGAAACATTTGCAAACCTCAGGAGGTATGATATCAAGCTTAATCCATCAAAGTGCACATTCCGAGTTCCTGGCAGAAAGTTACTCGGTTTTCTTGTTTCCGAACGAGGAATCGATGCCAATCCAGAAAAAGTGGGTACTATACTCCGAATGAAACATCCTGTGCGTGTGCACGATGTCCAGAAGCTTACTGGCTGCTTGGCCGCTTTAAGTCGATTCATCTCTTGACTCGGTGAAAAGGCATTGCCTCTTTACCGACTGATGAAGAAGTCAGACAAGTTTGAGTGGACTCCTCAAGCTGATGCAGCGTTTGCAGAGTTAAAAACTCTACTCTCCACCCAGCCGGTGCTTGCTGCCCCAATCAGCAAAGAGCCCTTGCTGCTTTACATTGCAGCCACGGGACAAGTTGTCAAGATCTGATTTACGGTTGACGGGAAGAAGAAGGAAAAGCCTTTAAAGTTCAGCGCCCAGTATATTATGTTTCTGAAGTTTTGACCCCATCAAAGCAAAGATACCCTCATTATCAGAAGCTTGTATATGGGATTTATATGACCATGAAGAAGGTTGCTCATTACTTCTCTGACCATTCCATTACAGTCGTCAGCGACGCTCCATTGTCAGAGATTCTACACAACAGAGATGCAACTGGTCGAGTGGCAAAATGGGCGATTGAACTCCTTCCCCTAGATATCAAGTTTGAGGCAAAGAAAGCTATCAAGTCCCAAGCAATAGCAGATTTCGTTGCCGAGTGGATTGAACAACAACTATCGACTCAAGTTCACTCGGAGCACTGGACCATGTTCTTTGACGGTTCCAAGATGTTGAATGGTTCCAGTGCTGGGGTTGTGTTAGTTTCCCCCCGAGGAGATAAGCTCACATATGTTCTCCAAATTCACTTTGATTCCTCCAATAATGAAGCAGAGTACGAAGCACTTTTGTATGGGTTGCGTATGGCCATTTCGCTCGGCATCCGTCGCCTCATGGTCTATGGCGACTCAGATTTGGTGGTTAATCAAGTGATGAAGGAGTGGCTTGTCAGAAGTCCGGCCATGACCGGTTACTGCAATGCAGTGAGAAAGCTGGAGAAGAAATTCGAGGGGTTAGAGCTTCATCATATACCCCGACTGAAAAAATCAAGCGGTGATGATTTAGCAAAAATAGGTTCCAAGAGAGAAGCCATTCCCAGCAATGTGTTTTTGGAACACATCCACTCACTATCAGTTCAAGAGGATCCTTTCACTGAAGAAGTTCCGCAACCAAAAAGTGCCACGGATCTGACTGAGGTGGAGGTTCCAGCGGTGGTCGACCTGATCATGGAAGGCTTGGTCATCACTCCCGACTGGACGGTGCCGCACATCGCGTACATCTTAAGGAATGAACTCCCAGAGAATGAAGAAGAGGCTCGACAGATCGTCCGTCGATCCAAGGCCTTTACTGTGATGAAGGGACAGTTATACATGGAAAGCGCGACTGGAGTCGGACAGAAGTGTATAACACCAGAAGAAGGTCAGATAATTCTTGATGATATCCACTCGGGGACCTGTGGTCATCATGCATCCTCTCGGACCATTGTGGCCAAAGCATACCGAGCGGGATTTTACTGGCCAAGAGCAAATGAAATGGCGAAAGAGATAGTCGACAAGTGTGAAGGATGTCAGTTCTACTCCAATATGTCACACAAACCCGCGTCAGCCTTGAAGGCCATTCCACTCGTCTGGCCCTTCGCTATTTGGGGATTGGATATGATTGGACCACTGAGAACTAGCAGGAGCGGCTTCACTCACGTGCTAGTGGCAGTCGACAAGTTTACTAAGTGGATCGAAGCTAAGCCTATCAAGAATCTCGATGCGTGCACTGCTATCAGTTTCATCAGAGAGTTGATATTCAGATATGGAGTTCCGCATAGCATCATCAGCGACAATGGGTCAAACCGATTCCGACAAATTAAAGACTTTTAAGCCTCTCAAGGCACACGAGTCGACTACGCTTGATCGCTCACCCCGGTCGAATGGACAAGCGAGAAGAGCAAGCGGTCTAATTCTCAAAGGATCGAAACCCCGATCGATGCGTGATCTCAAGCACGCGGCCGCGCATGGGTCGAGGAACTCCGTCGATTCTTTGGGGATTGAGGACTACCCCTAATCGGTCAACCGGACGAACTCCATTCTTTCTGGTCTATGGAGCTGAAGCAGTTCTGCCGAGCGACTTGCTTCACAATGCGCCCCGAGTCGAGCTCTACTCTGCAGATGAAGCGGAACAAGCCCGGCAGGATGCAGTCGACCTCCTAGAAGAGGAAAGAGAGATGGCCCTGATCGGCTTAACTATCTATCAGCAAGACTTGCGTCGATTCCATGCCAGAAATGTAAAGAGTCGAGCCTTCCAAGAAGGAGACTTGGTCCTCTGAGTGGACCAACAGAAACCACACAAGCTCGCTCCCACTTGGGAAGGTCCCTTCATCATCACCAGAGTTCTCCACAATGGAGCATACCATCTTTACAACGTCGATCGCCAGATTGATGAGCCTCGAGCCTGGAATGCGGAGCTGCTCCGCCCCTTTTATACTTAAGTACTCACTCGGATGAGATGTAATAAGAAGTACCTCTGTAGTTTATTTATCAAAGATAAAAGTATTATAATTTTCTCAGTGATTGTTGTTGCTTTTGTTTACGTGTGAAATTCCCCGAGTGGGTGGCTTGGTTGCGAATCCATTTCGCCTAAGTTTGTAAAAAAATTCCTACCGAGTGATGAGCCAGCCTCTCACTCGGGGGCTTAGCTGCGAATCTGTTTCGCCTAAGTACTCGAAAATCCAATCGAGTGACGAGCCAGCCTCTCACTCGGGGGCTTAGCTGCAGTCCAAGTACTCGCCTAAGTTTAAAAAATCCTACCGAGTGATGAGCTAGCCTCTCACTCGGGGGCTTAGCTGCGAATCCGTTTCGCCTAAGTACTTGAAAATCCTACCGAGTGACGAGCCAGCCTCTCACTCGGGGGCTTAGCTGCAGTCCAAGTACTCGCCTAAGTTTAAAAAATCCTACCGAGTGGTGAGCCAGCCTCTCACTCGGGGGCTTAGCTGCAGTCCAAGTACTCGCCTAAGTTTAAAAAATCCTACCAAGTGCTAAGCCAACCTCTCACTCGGGGGCTTAGCTGCAGTCCAAGTACTCGCCTAAGTTTGAAAAATCCTACCGAGTGAAGAGCGATCCTCACACTCGGGGGCTTAGCTGCAGTTCAAGTACTCGCCTAAGTTTGAAAAATCCTACCGAGTGAAGAGCGATCCTCTCACTCGGGGGCTTAGCTGCAGTCCATTACTCGCCTAAGTTTGAAAAATACAACCCACTGAAGAGCGATCCTCTCACTGGGGGCTTAGTTGCAGTCCAAGACTAGCCTAAGTTTGAAAAATCCTACCGAGTGAAGAGCGATCCTCTCACTTTCGGGAGCTTAGCTTGATCCGATTACTCGCCTAAGTTTGAAAAATCCTACCGAGTGAAGAGCGATCCTCTCACTCGGGGGCTTAGCTGCAGTCCAGTACTCGCCTAAGTTTGAAAAATCCTACCGAGTGAAGAGCGATCCTCTTACTCAGAAGCTTAGCTGCAGTCCAAGTACTCACCTAAGTTAAAACCCATCCCGGTCTGCAAGGACGACGAGGTGCAGGTCGACTGCTACCTTCTCCTTCGGAGCTACGCCACAAGTACAACATGCGCTACATCCCGATCCGCAAGATCTTAATGGGCAATCTGGTCGACTGCTACCTTCTCCTTCGGAGCTACGCCACAAGTACAATGTGTGCTACGTCCTGTCGGATTTCGGGTTCCGGCAGACCCTCTAGGTTCGAACTCTGGGGTGCACGCGGAGATCTCACCCCCTACCTACCTACACCTCGTTGCCTCGCTAGGATCTAAACTACCAAAGGAACAACACAAGAGACACAAGGTTTATCTTGGTTCGGGCCACCATTGTGGTGTAACACCCTACTCCAGTGTGTGGTGTGGTGGATTGCCTCTTGGGCTGATGATGAACAATACAAGGAAGAACAGCCTCGCGAGGGTGAGGTGTTCTTGTGGCTAGGCTCTTGGTCGGATTGGATCAAGCTAAGATGAGGTGTCCGGATCCCCCTTTTTTCTCCTTTCTTTTTCCCCTCTACTGTGGTGGCTAGCTCTACTTATAGGCAGAGGCCCTGGGCCTCTTCCCAAATATTGAGCGAGAAGGGCGCCAACAATTGGCCATTTTGAAGGGGAACATCTAGTACACTTATCCTGACTAAAGTTGGTCCTCGCCTGTCAAAGGCTCTAGTGGTGACGCCGGCTTGGGCTCGACGATGACCTCCTTCCTGTCGTTGCGATTGTCTTGGTCTTGTTGCACCGAAACGGGTGCCCTTGCTTGATACTCTCGCCTGCGCTTGCCCCCTTTGCACCAAAGAGGAAATGAGGACACAGCGCGGGCTGGCGCTCGCCTGGCGCCCTTGGTCGTCATGGCTTGCGTCATGGGCACCTCGTGAGGCACCCCGCCTTGATCTCTCCGCCTCCTCACGAGCCAACCTGACGAGGCCGTGCCTGAGGAAGCTTCCTGTCGTCCGCCCCGCGAGGCTTGGCCCCTCGCGAGGGTCTTGAGCTTGTGCTGATGAAGATGGGATGTACTGGGCCACCCCTTGAGCCACGGCGCGAGCCTTGAGCAGGCAAGTCTGGGTACCCGTTCCCGAGCGCCGACAGTAGCCCGGGCCCAAGGCGCGCTGGACTTGGCTTAGCGAGAGAAGCGAAGGGCAAGTGCGAAGCGCTTGCGGACCCTAACAGCTCATGCGACTCTGGCGCCGCGTGGCGGTTGATTGGTCGTGGGCGCCCCTGCTTCCCCATGACGCCTCGGCGACTGCACGAATTAACAAGTCCCTGCATGCAAAGCGGGTCATGATTACCTGCGATCGTCGAGGTCGACGGTTGGCCTTCCCCGGCTATAAGTACGGAACGGTGCATGCCCTTCCGGTCCATCTCTTCTTGCTTCTCCTTCTTCTCCGTCCTTGCTCCACTTTGCGGCAATGGCTCCGATCCGCCGGTTCTCCGCGGAAGAGAAGGGAAAGGCTCCCCGAGAGGGTCCCGACCCGCTTCCGCCGAAGAAACGGCTAGCCCTATGCCGTCGAGATGAGGGCGCCCGGCAGGAGGTGTCGAGGCCCTGGTGCGAGCGGCCGCCGCCAGGGTTCCCGCTGCCCTTGTATTCCCACTTTGAGGGCCCTGAAGGAGTTGACGCCGAGCGCCATGGATGACGCCGCCGTCGGTGTCGGAGGGTCACGGCGGTGCGCGTTGTCCCTCCTGGAGTCCATGCCGAGGGCTCCTTCCGAGAGTTTGTGCTCCACGCCGCCATGCCTCCTCAGTCTTGGATCTGCCTTCCTCCCTCCTTCGCCTTCGTGATGCCGCAGGGGGGATATTTGGAGCTCTGGTTGCAGCACGCTGGCTGCAGCACCCTCGCGAACGAAGCGGAGGTCGCGGTCGTCGCTCCGGGCAAGGTCTTCATGACTCGAGGCTGGGGCGAGATCGCCCGGGTCTGCAGGACGAGGGGCGCCCTCGCGATCCACCTGGAGTACGGCGGCGCTTCCATGATGCTCTTCAAGGTCTTCGACGTGGAAGGACGCCGGCTGGAGTGCTGCCCCGAGAGAGGTGGTCGGGGTCCTGCCGCGGCGAGGGCCAGGCTCACCGATCGCTCCCTCAGCAGCTCCTCAAGCGGCGGAGGCGTCGGAGGATCCAGCGACTCCGCCGAGCTCTTCGCGACTCCGGAGACGAGCGACGACAGCTATAAGCCCCCGAGCTTGCGCCGCTCTCGGGAGTGGCGGGCTCGTTAAACGCCGCGCCTGATCTGGATGAGGTTGGCGCCGGTGCTCGACGGCCCACCGTTGATGATGGCGTCACTTTCGCGAGGCGGCGTGTAGTTAGCGTTCTTTAGGATCTGCTCCCTCTGTTCCTCGCGAGGAATCAAAAGCGCGCCCGTGGGGGCTTGTAAGGTGCCTGTGGTTACGTTTGTTAATATGATCCTTGTCGTGAAGTAGTGTGAGATGCTCATTCCGTCTTAGCTTAGTTCCCCTTTCAAACCTCACGAGGGCTTGGTGCTCTGCACCGACAGGTCCCGTCCCAAGGCGAGCTTGACCATCGCTGGTATGCCGTGTCGCGATGCCGTGGTCAAGGCTGGAGGTGAGCGGCCCGGGTCCAGTAAGAGCCTGAGTCGCGATGCTCGGGAGGTCCCCTTTAGCGCTCAAGCAGCCATCGCTCGGTGAGAAAGGAGCGCTGGCGCGTTGCTAACACGGGATTGCATTAGGTGCGAGGTCGGTGCTGAGATAGCTAGTGTTTCGGAGGATGACTTATCTCGGGAGTCAGAACCGCTTCTGATGCGACGTCAGTCCACAGATCGGCAAAGTAGGGGTTGCTGGCGAGGTCCCCGTGTGCCTCTCTTCCTCTCGCCTTTGCTCCCCTTTCGCTCTACGTCCTCGGGTCCCGCCCTCGGCGGGTCTCAGCCGTCGGCGGCATGCCAGTCGTGATGCCGTGGACAAGGCGGTGAGGTGAAATTTGGAGAACCGAGGGAGCCCATGAGTCGCGATGCTCAGGTACCCCCCCCTTTAACGTGCAAGCGGTTCGCGCGGGCGAGAGTGAAGAAGACACCGTGAGGGCCTCGCCTGGCGCTGCGCCTTGAAGAGATCCTGCAGGCTCACCACAAGAAGAACAAGAGTCTGCCATGACAAGCGACGGTCAGCCGTTGGTTGCTTTGGAGGGGTGACGAGGCACTGAAGGCCTGACGAGGTGGCGCCGTGCGGGGCTGCCGCGGCCAGAGCTCAGCCATTCAGGTTTGTCGGCGTTGCAGGGACGGACCCATGCGCAAGCATCGTGCCATTGGGGAGCAGCTCCATTAGTTGGTGTCAATCGAGCGGGTAACTAGGTCAAGCACGTTAATCACGAAGGAGCAAGTTCATTTAGATAGGTGCAGGGAAGGCAGACGTCGCTGGGTCTGGACTGAGCGACTTCGGGATGATGCAGCCCGAGGGCCCCCCGATAAGATAAGCTAGGAACATGAAGTAAAAGGGATACACGCCACGGGACGGATCCACAGCGGCTCGGGAATGATGCAGCCCTGGGGGGCGCTCCCAGCTGGAAATGAAACTTGAAGGATGTCACCTGATAACGTTGAAGATGAAGGGATGCTGAAGTAGCAGACGTCGTGGGCTGCGGAAGCCGATCTTCACGAGCCCCCAGGCCCAGGAGCCTCGGGAGGCTCCGGAGGCGCTGGTGGCTCCTCGCGGACCATCTCCATCTCCGCCAGGACTGCGGAACGCCTGGCCTCTTGAGCCTCCAGGATGCTCCCCATGAGGCACTGGTGCGTGGCGGCCGTGTTCGGCACGCCGTAGGGCATGCGAATGTAGCTGTGGGGCGGGCCTTCACAGTGCCCCACGCGTGAGGGCCAGAGGCGCTCCTGAGAGGCGGCTCGGTTGAGCCCTGGTATGTCGATGCAGACGCGCAGCCCCACCATCCTTGCCTGGATGGGGAAATACGGCGGGTAAGCGGCGGCTGCCACTCATGACTCTTGACTCCTGCAGCTCCTGAATGATCTGGCTGACGAACTCCTGAGGGTTTGGCCCTCCTTGCCTCGCTCCTTCCTGAGGGAAATGTGCTTTGAAACACGCCTCCAAGTGGTGCCCAAGCGCCTCCCTCGTGACCTTAGCAAGGTCGGTGGCCCTCCAGGAGAGAGCCCCCGAACCTTGCTTGAGGAGGGCGCCGGGCGCACCTTCCTATGCGACAGAAGGAGGTGCCCCCTGAACAGGCACGGACCCTGAGGGGCCTGCCTCCCGAGGGGTCGGGCCTGGCGATGTCTTCTTCTTCTTGGGAGCAGTCTCGGGGAGCCTCCCGCTCCTGCGATCTGGGTCTTCAAGTGATGCAGCTTGAAAAGCTCGCTCCAGGGAGCACACGGCGTCTCTCTCTTCACAAGGCACCGTGATGACTCCGCCGCTTCCTGGCATCTTGAGGACGTTGTAGCCGTGATGAGTCACGGCCATGAACTTGGACAGAGCTGGGTACCCGAGGATGGCATTGTATGGCAGGCGAATGTGGGCGACATCAAAGTCGATGAGCTCGGTGCGGTAGTTGTCGCGCGCCCCGAAGGTGATAGGGAGGCGGACCTGCCCAATCGGAACTGTGGAGCCATCGGTGACTCCGGAGAAAGGCTTGGTTGGCTGAAGCTGATTGTAAGGCACTTGGAGATTGTTGAATGTCTCTACGGACAGGACATTGAGCCCTGCTCCGCCATCGATGAGGGTCCTGGTGACTTGCACGTTGCTGATGATTGGGGAACAAAGCATCGGGAGGACTCCGGCCGTGGCCACGCACTTGAGCTGATCCGCTGAGCTGAACGTGATGGCGCACGCTGACCACCTGAGAGGGCGTGTGGCTTCGAGCTTGGGGAAGACTGCATTCACTTCGCGGGCGAACTGCTTGAAGATGCGTTGAGAGGCTGGGGCTTGAGCTCCGCCGAGGATGCAAGCGATCACGGGCGGCTCCTGGAAGCCCCCAGCCCCCTCGTCCTAATGATGGTCCTCATTTCTCCTTGGTCGCGGCGGCAGAGGAGGGAGGCCTGCGTTTCCTTGCGGGCGATCCTCGTGAGGCTGATCCCTCCAGCCTCCCTCGCGAGGCTGATCCTGCCAGCCATCCTCGCGAGGTCGGTCACGCCCCCCATGGCGAGGGCCACGGTCTTCCGGCGTCTGCGTTTCTTCCTCCTCCTTGGCCGTAGCCTCGATCGTTGCGGGTCAAGGCCGGCCGATTCTCCTTCTCGCACGGCTTGGAGCTCCCCGACATTCGCTGGTGTTGTGGGTGTGGAGGTCGTGGTACAAACAAGATCGGCTGCCCTTGGAAGACTCGGGCTGATCTACGCCTCGCTTGGTATCTTGTTACGGCCATGAGCACGGCAGCCCCTTGCGCTTCACGCCCTTGGCCTTGGGATTCTTCTCTTACGGGTCTCAAGGGCCGGCAGCTCGAGGAGGGAAAGGCGTCCTTCCTTCGCCTGTCGCACTAGTTCGCCAAGTTGAACAGCTCCAGGGATGTGCACAGGTCTTCATGCATCGCCAGCTCCTCCTTCATCTTGACGACACGCACACCGTCGGAGAAGGCTGAGATGATGGCCTCCTCGGTCACCTTGGGAATCTTGAGGCGTGCATTGTTAAAGCGATGGATGTACTTCGCAGGTCTCCCGGCTGCTGCTTGATGCGGCGCATGTCGCTCACGGCAGGAGGCCGGTCACGAGTACCTTGGAAGTTGGCGATGAAGCGGGTGCACATCTCGTCCTAGGAGGAGATCATGCCAGAGCTGTGTTCGGAGCCAAAAGTGGGCCCGGCCCTTGAGTGCCATGGGAAACCAGTTCTCCATGACCTTCTCGTCCCCGTTGGCGGCTTCGATGCCCAGCTTGTAGAGCTGGAGGAACTCCGCTGGGTCGGCCGTGCCGTCATAGCGAGGAGACAGGTCTGGCTTGAACTTGTCGGGCCACGCGACGCTGCGTAGCTCGGCGGTGAAGGCACGGCAACCTGCTGTGGCCACGGGGGGCCTTTGGTGACGAAGAGACTGGTCTTGCGGGTCCCCATGCGCTGCCGCTGGGAGCAGCACGGGATCTTGGCGTGCTGGAGCGGGAGCGCGGTCGTGACGGGCCGGGCGCGAGGAGCACTCGGGCAGCTTCTTGGGGCGAGGGCCTCTTGACAGCTCTGCTCTTGTTGGGCGCTGGTGCCGGACGGAGTGGGTTCCGCCAGGGGCCACGCGCCTTGGGGCTGTGGCGCCTTTTGAGGGGGAGGCGGCCGAGGCGCCTCGGAGCTTCATCGCTGCAGGGCGGGCGCGGTGCGTTGAGAAGGACGGCGCTGGGAGCCTCGCAGCGCGGACAAGCTCGGCGACGCGGTCGAGCCACTCTTCGTAGACATCGTCGACAGGGCGGTAGCCCAGGAGCTTGTTTGCCGCGATGAGCGCGACCCGAGCCTCCATGGGCGCGCGGAGCGCGCGAGATGAAGAACCAGCTGGGGCGAGTGAAGGAGTAGCGGTACGGCCGTCTCGCCTTACGGACGGATGCTGGGACGATGCTTGCTGCTCGTTCCCCGCCGGGCCGGTGGCGGCGTTGACGGCAGGCGACGGGGAATGGCGGGGGCGGCCGCCGACGGGGGCCGTCTGGGCGACGCGGGTAGCGAGAGCGGCCCGGCGCTCGGCGCGGGCCCGACGAGCGTCTGACATGGATGCGATGGGCGGCGAAGAACAGGGCGGCGGAAGACGGATTCCGGTGCACCCCTACCTGGCGCGCCAAATTTCGGATTTCGGGTTCCGGCAGACCCTCTAGGTTCAAACTCTGGGGTGCACGCGGAGATCTCACCCCCTACCTACCTGCACCTCATCGCCTCGCTAGGATCTAAACTACCAAGGGAACAACACAAGAGACACAAGGTTTATATCGTTCGGGCCACCATTGTGGTGTAACACCCTACTCCAAAGGTGTGGTGTGTGGTGGATTGCCTCTTGGGCTGATGATGAACAATACAAGGAAGAACAGCCTCATGAGGGTGAGGTGTTCTTGTGGCTAGGCTCTTGGTCGGATTGGATCAAGCTAAGATGAGGTGTCCGGATCCCCCTTTTTTCTCCTTTCTTTTTCCCCTCTACTGTGGTGGCTAGCTCTACTTATAGGCAGAGGCCCTGGGCCTCTTCCCAAATATTAAGCGGGAAGGGTGCCAACAATTGGCCATTTTGAAAAGGAACATCTAGTACACTTATCCTGACTAAAGTTGGTCCTCGCCTGTCAAAGGCTCTGGTGGTGACGCCGGCTTGGGCTCCAGGATGACCTCCTTCCTGCCGTTGCGACGGTCTTGGTCTTGTTGCACCAAAACAGGTGCCCTTGCTTGATACTCTCACATGTGCTTGCCCCCTTTGCACCAAAGAGGAAATGACGACACTGCGCGGGCTGGCGCCCGCCTGGCGCCCTTGGTCGTCATGGCTTGCGTCATGGGCACCTCGTGAGGTACCCCGCCTTGATCTCTCCGCCTCCTCGTGAGCCAACCTGACAAGGCCGTGCCTGAGGAAGCTTCGTCAGTCCGCCTCATGAGGCTTGGCCCCTCGCGAGGGTCTTGAGCTTGTGCTGATGAAGATGGGACGTACTGGGCCACCCCTTGAGCCACGCCGCAGACCGCAGGCAGGCAAGTCTAGGTACCCCCGTTCCCAGAACGCCGACACATCCCGATCCGCAAGGACGACGAGGTGCAGGTCGACTGTTACCTTCTCCTTCGGAGTTGCGCCACAAGTACAACGTGCGTTGCATCCCGATCCGCAAGTCCGACGAGGTGCAGGCCGACTGCTACCTTCTCCTTCGGAGATGCGCCACAAGTACAACAGACTATTCCGAGTGAAGGGTAAAAACCACTCGAAGGCAAATGCAAGCATATTCACAAGTAAAACGAGTTCAGATAAATCTCAAAGGTTTCAAACCGCAGATCAAGGTACTCGGGCTCTCAGCCCGAAAGAGTTTAACGGTTACAAAATCCACTCGGCATTCCGAGGCAAATTTAAGATGGTGCATGAAAGTTTGTTCACTCCGCGGGAGGAGGACTGGCAGGCTCGAAGAACTCGTCCAGGTCGACGCCATCGGCGATCCGAGTGGCGGCAGCAATGAAAGTCTCCATAAAGGATTGGAAATCGTGCTTCTTGGTGTTGGCGACCTTGATAGCTGCCAGCTTATCTTCTCGCGCCTCCTTACAGTGGACACAAACCAAAGACAGAGCCACATCAGCACCACACCAAGCAGAAGACTTCTTCCACTCCTGCACTCGACCAGCGATCTCG
Source organism: Aegilops bicornis (assembly GCA_021605145.1). Lineage (NCBI taxonomy): Eukaryota > Viridiplantae > Streptophyta > Magnoliopsida > Poales > Poaceae > Aegilops > Aegilops bicornis. Next base: position 341,277,704 of record CM038675.1, read on the forward strand.
TTAAGTCGAGTCATCAGAGACTCGAGATCGTTCTGGAGTGTTGCCCTTGGCCAAAGTGCTGTGTCGATACGCGACGTGGTGACTTTCAGTCGAGCCAAATAGTCAACAACACCGTCGATGCGGGATTCCAGTCGGAGCAGGTTCATAGCAGTTTCGTCCTTCACAAGAGAATTGATGGGGTCCAAATTCGGTTCGATTCAACCGGTCTCTTCCTCGAAGTCTCGGCAAAGCTCTGCATACACAGTCCAAGGATGAGTCAATATTCGTATGCCGAGTCGACAAAGATGAACCAGTCAGAACGAGATATGTACCTTCAAGCTTGATGAATAACATCTTGGCGAGGCTCCTCAGATAGCTTTCCAGGTCGTCCCTCCTGCGAGCAATGCTGTCCATCTTCTCGTTCAGGCTAACCTTGTCCTTCTTCAAGCGGGTAACCTCCTTGTTGGCTTCGCTCAGAGCGGTTTTCATTTTCGCGTTCTCCTCCTCCAGCGTGCCGACTGAAGCTAGCTTCTGTTCAACCAGAGCAGTTTGGTCGTTAGCCTTCTTTTGTGCAGCAGCCAGATCTTGATCCTTCTTTGCCAGAGCCTGGTTCAGTTTTTTTGAAAAGAAACAACGCTCAGTTCAGGAAGAGCAGAATGAAATCCAGATCTAAGACAAACCAGTCGACAAAGCCTCCTTACCATTGGCGTCATCTTTGGCCTTCTGCAACTCTGACTTGGCCAACTCCAGATCAAGATTGAGTTGAATTTGCTGTTTTCCTAAGTCGGCAAAGCGAGATCCAAGGTCACAAGATTTCTATAGACAGAGAAGATGGGTTATTCAGAGAAAAACGACAAAGACAATAAACACTAAGACTACGGTCGACTGCCCACAGTCCACCATAGTCTCGGGGACTACACCCAGTGGGTGCACTTAGCGTGCCCCCACTGGTTCAGTTAACACTCGACGAGACCTTTTCGGTGCGAGTGTGTGTAAAAAAAAGACAACAACAAACAATTTCTTCAGACCATAGTTGACTGCCAGCAGTCGACCACGGTCTCGGAGACTACACCCAGTGGGTGCACTTAGCGTGCCCCCACTGGTTTAGTTTACACTCGACATGGCCAGACCAGACCGAGTGAAGGAATTTAAATATCAAGACTATAGTCGACTGCCCAAAGTCCACCAGTCTCGGGGACTACACCCAGTGGATGCACTCAGCGTGCCCCCACTAGTTCTAAACTTCAATAACAGAATTCAGCTCAAAGTATGGATTTGCTTAGTGACAAGTCGAAACACCCACTGGGTGTACAGACGCAAAGGTCTTTGGAAAGATAGTTTTCAGGTATCAAATCCTAACAGAACAAGCCAAGAAAAGCAGTCGACGTGTTGCTGACCTGAACATTGCTTTGGAGAGCTGAGCTGGCATCGTAGGCGGCTTGATTGACATCACGCACCATCTTCATCTTCTCCATCATAATTCCTGCTTGGCGTATGGCTTCCTTGGCAGCATTCACTTCGTCCTCTGGGACGTGGTGGGTAACAAAGACCGAAGGTGGGTCGGCAGGAGCTTGAGCAGTCGATGAAGAAGTCCGAGCACTCGACAGCAGTACGGTGAAAGTAACCGAAGCCCGATTGGCGTCACCAGCGTCCTGAACGACTGGTTCAGCTATCGGCGTCGACTGTGGCACCTTGTCTGCAGGAGTTTTCCTATTTTTCCTCATCAAAGGCTTCTCGGTCTCTTCTTCGTCACCGTCGGGGAGGTCAATGACGTTGGGAGCTGTTCAAAGATCAGTCGCTAAAATTTGCATCACCCAATGGTATATGTTACAGTCGAGTCGACCAAATAAGGACAGAACGACAGAAATCATACCCGAATTGGAGGTGACTGCATCCTCCATTGCCTCATCTTCATCCCTGTAGGCCGAAGTCCCAGAAGTAGCAGCGCTGCCAGTTCCAAAGTTTATCTGATCAAATCAAGGAAAAAATAAACAGCACAGAGGCCGAGTGAAAACAAAGGGAGGCACTCACGCAGGTTTACGGGATGTCGATCTTAATCTTCGGTAACGCCTTCCGAGGCTTTTGCACCGCAACTTTGGGCTGCTTTGACGCTTTTTCAGCTGGCACCGGAGAAGCCGTCCGAGGGCGTTTCGATGGCAGCCCAACAGGTGCTTTGCCGCTTACACGCTTGGCGCTGGGTCGTGGGTGAGCTTGGATCGCCTTTCTGAGCGAGGAGGATCGACTTCCTCCTCCTCCTCTCCGCTGGAGTCGTCGTCGTCCTCCTCTTCTCCCTCACCATCAGATTGCTACTCCTCCTCACTTTCACCTCCGCTTGCCTCCCCCTCCTCGGCCTGTTCTTGCGCCCCGTTGGGCATCGAGTACATCTCGGTAATGGTCTATAAGACAACAAACAAGACAAAATTCAGTCGACTGATTTTAAACAAACAGAATGAAGAAAACAAGGTCACAGTCAGAGATGCGAAGCTGGACCTGGTCTACTTCAGATATGATTGGTCAAGTGGAGGAATCCTCCGGCTCCTCGGGGTTGTCTTTGTTCCCTGTGATACTTGAAAACCACCCCTCCAACGTAGCCTCGTCGACCTCCTCCGGGTGAATCCGAGTGGTGTCATCGAGACCCGAATACATCCACATCGGATGGTCACGAGCTTGGAGCAGTTGGATACGTCTCCGGAGGAAGACCTCTAGCAAATCCATGCCGGTCACCCCGTCACGGACAAGCTGAACCACTCGACTAACCAACACTTTGACTTGTGCCTTCTCTTCTGGTGTCACTTTCAGAGAAGAAGGTTTTTCTGCCCGGTTTAGGGAGAAAGGGGGAAGACCCGTCGCCTGTCCTGGAGTCGGCTGGTCTCTGCAGTAGAACCAGGTCGACTGCCACACGCGGACTGAGTCAGGAAGGGTCATAGTTGGGAAAGAACTTTTGCTTCTCATCTGGATCTCGAGACCCCCGCACATATGAATCACTTACGTCTTATCGTCACTCGACTTGGCTTTCTTAACCGACTGAGAACAACAAGTGAAAATGTGCTTGAAGATGCCCCAATGAGGACGGCAACCCAGGAAATTCTCGCATAAAGACACGAAGGCAGCAAGATACACAATGGAATTTGGAGTAAAGTGATGGAGTTGCGCTCCGAAAAAGTTCAAGAAACTCCGGAAAAAAGGATGAGGGGGCAGCGAGAATCCGCGATCGACGTGGGTGGCGACAAGGACGCACTCACCCTCGCGAGGCTGCGGCTCGATCTCGCTCCTGTGGAGGCGTGCAGATTTGTGAGAATGAATCCCCTCGGTCAGGTCATCGATGTCGTCCTGTTGAATCGCCGAGGGCATCCAATCGCCCTGGATCCAGCCCGGCGGCAAGGCGGACCTCGAGGAAGATCCGCCCCGACCGGACTTCTTCGCCTTCGCCTACGCCGTCGCTTTTTTCACGCGCTCCAAGGCCGTCGTCTTCTCCTTCACCATCGCTGCAGATGAAGCTTGAACGGACCAGCGGCACCGAGACGAGAGCACAGGTGGCGGAGGAATGTGAGAAGAAAGGGGGAAAATGAAGGCGTACTGTTCAAAAGCCCTGGGCTAGCGGCTTATATGGAGTCGCTTCTGAGTGGCTGACCTGTAGGCCCAGGAGATCCTGTCAAATCCCACAACAGTTGCGTGCGCGATACGTGGCAAAAAAGGTGGCGCAGAGATCGAGGCATCCCTGCCTTATCCCATCCGAGTACTGCGGCCTCCTCCGCCCCGCGCGCTTCCTGAAATTCAAATCCCGCGAAATCCGCGGGCTGCAGAACAACATGTCAGACTGGAGATCTCCTCCGCTCTGCCACTCGGATCTCTTCAAGTAAAGAAACTCATTCGACGAAAGCAAAGAATGGATCAAGGCGACTAAAAAAGAAGTTGGTATCGTCACCTAGGTTCATTGATCCAGAGCAAGTTATACTCGTAGCGCAAAAAAAACGGGTCGGAAGTATGTTCAACTCCTTCCCCACTCAAACCTCGATCCATTCGGGGGCTAATGATGAAGCTATGTACCTAGGGTAGGGTCATGGACCTGTCCAAACTACCCTCCCCAAGGACATCTCTAGAAGAAACCACCTTTCAATCGACTCAGAAGTGTTCCACTCGACGGACTCGAAGACACTCGACCATGAAGCCAACCACTCGACAGCCAGGAGATGATAAGTCACTCTGTACGCAAACGGTCGGTCATTAAGTAGCTTTCATGATCATTATATCACTTTATTAGTGGCGTTACCAGTAACGCCCGATCTTAATGTACCTTTAACCCTGCATAACTGAGGGCCGGAGGGGTCTGGGGGACTCTATATAAGCCACCCCCCTCCTCAGTGTAAAGGGTTCGCACCCCTGTAATCCATACTCACATAATCCAGTCGACCGCCTCCGGGCTCCGAGACGTAGGGCTGTTACTTCCTCCGAGAAGGGCCTGAACTCGTAAACCTCGTGTGTATAAAACTACTCCATAGCTAGGATCTTGCCTCTCCATTCCTACCCCCTACCTTACTGTCAGAGTTAGAACCACGACAGTAACCGACTCCATGTAACCCTAGATCTCTCCGGTGTCTATATAAACCGGAGAGCGTAGTCAGGATAGATATATACACATTACCATAGTCATACAGGCTAGACTTCTAGGGTTTAGCCATTACGATCTCGTGGTAGATCAACTCTTGTAACACTCATATTCATCAAGATCAATCAAGCAGGAAGTAGGGTATTACCTCCATAGAGAGGGCCCGAACCTGGGTAAAACATCGTGTCCCCCGTCTCCTGTTATCATCGATCCTAGACGCACAGTTCTGGAACCCCCTACCCGAGATCTGTCGGGGCTGCTAAAACACTGGAGCACGGCATTGAGATGGAGACAGAGGTTGTCGTCACCACCGACGAGTTATCGCTGCACCCTGACATCGTTGACGGCGTCGAGCTTCCACAGTCGGAGGCGGAGTTCCACAACGACTCCGACGACCACTCCGGCGACGACTCCGATGACCACTCCGATGATGACGGATGGCTGGTTAGTCATTTGTACCCATTTATGTGTCAAATAGATCATAGGGTTTCTCTAGTTACTCCTGCCTCCCCCTTTTTGGAATAGAAATCATGTGGTTATGTTCTCCCAATCCATGAAATCTAAGTAAGTTTCGTTTGAATGGTACAGGTGATAAGTGATTAGTTGTTTCATCTATGCAAGTGATTTCTGCTAGTGATCCGACTAGGGTTAGTGTTCGTGCTAATAATTCCTAGCGAGGACTTGACAATTGATTTTGAATGACCTACATATATTTATGCCATTATTTTCTTCAAGATTGGTCTGTACATAGACGACTATGCTTAAAAATCGAACCATAATCTCTGGATATGTATAAATAAATAGCCATAAATTCCTAATCCTACTTCACGATATGTAATCAGTGATTTGATGCCAAATTTGTTTTACTATTTGTATAGGTGTTGTCTGACGATGTGGACAGCGAGGATGAAGATGCCCAGAGGAGGTACAAGAGGCGAATCCTGAGGGAGCTTTATGCGGGAATGCATAACAGGCGTATTAGGACCTGGAAAGACGGCTATGGATGCCCATTTTGCAACCACAAGCTTCATGACGCGCATCTAAGTGTTTTGGCGCATGCAAGAGGATGGGCCGTTGGCTCCTTCAAGCTGAAGTATTCTCGCAGGTGGCGCACAACGCGTACGCCGAGTACCTGGAGACGCTTCAGGATCGTGGTGCCGCATGTGAGATGAGATGTGGGATGGATCGAACTATGTACGCTTGAGTATGCTTAATAATGGTTGAACTATGTACTTATGGTTGAACTATGCTTATGTACATGTATGCTTATTATCTATGTCAGAGTATGTTAAATATTTCGCCAAATTTTGGTAAAAATTACAACAGGGGACCAATAAACCAGGACGGAGGTAGTACGTCAATCACACACGGTTCCCAAAATTGGAACCGTGTGCAATGACTTTCATTTTGCATGTTGCGTCAATCACACACGGTTCACTCTAGCAAACTGTCGCCCCCGAAATTCTTTGTGGGGCAGAAAACTCTCACCACCCAATTCAAAAAAGAAAAAAGAAAACCCTCACCATCCCCACGTCACAAAAACCCTCACCCCGCCCACCACCCCCTCGGCCCCTCTGGTACGTTCCCCATTCACACATGCACAAGCTCCTCCGCGTCTATGCCATGGCACCGCCTATCGCGGCGATAAACACTTAGCTCGACGCCTGCCACCGCCGCCAGGCTGCCGGCAAAGCCCACCGCATTTCTCCACTTCTGCTTGCCGCCGCCTATCACCATCGACTTTCTCGACGCTGCTCGCGGTCGACCCAGCTCCGCTCAGTTGGGGAATCTGCCGTACTGAGGGTTCTTTCTCATGGACGACAACGTAACTAATGTAACGAGATATTATCTCATCTCTTATCCTAGTTCATCTGCCTCCTTTAATCACCCGGCGGAAATCACCATGAATTCATTTTTACTCGAGCTGATTTGAGGGTTTTCTTTCATTCATAGAATGTACAGTGCGTCGACACTTAAGGACTTTGCGACCGCCGCCAGAGATTCCATCTCATCGTACCAGATAACTTGAGGACGCACGCGGTATGTTCAATCTCACCCTAAATCGGTTGGCATGGCCTACTTTCCTGAACATATTCTAAATATTGCTACATTTGGATAAAAGGTGCCACATGCACCATATACGTCAAAGGGGATTTCCCCCTCTTCTTTCTATATTAGGCAAATTAATGATGTATTGTTCTTTCGATGACTCTCATTTTTCCATGACATCATGTTTACCCTATCTGTTTAATTATAGATTTTTGTCCTTCAATTTCAACTTTTGTACAGTTCTTTCAATTTGGGCCTATATTTGTATGTTACCATATTTTCTTTAACAATCCTACCATTTTTTGCAGAACATCCCTCGCTATGCAACAGACTATGTTGAAGAAAACATGCCCTACAGGAAATAATAAAGTTATTATTTATTTCCTTATATCATGATAAATGGTTATTATTCATGCTAGAATTGTATTAACCGGAAACTTAGTACATGTGTGAATACATAGACAAACAGAGTGTCACTAGTATGCCTCTACTTGACTAGCTCGTCGAATCAAAGATAGTTAAGTTTCCTAGCCATAGACATGAGTTGTCATTTGATTAAAGGGATCACAGCATTAGAGAATGATGTGATTGACTTGACCCATTCCATTAGCTTAGCACTTGATCTTTTAGTAGATTGCTATTGCTTTCTTCATGACTTATACATGTTCCTATGACTATGAGATTATGCAACTCCCGAATATCGGAGAAACACTTTGTGTGCTACAAAACGTCACAACATAACTAGGTGATTATAAAGGTTCTCTACAGGTGTCTCCGATGGTACTTGTTGACTTGGCATAGATCAAGATTAGGATTTGTCACTCCGATTGTTGGAGAGGTATCTTTGGGCCCTCTCGGTAATGCACATCACTATAGGCCTTGTAAGCAATGTAACTAATGAGTTAGTTGCGGGATGATGCATTACGGAACGAGTAAAGAGACTTGCCAGTAACGAGATTGAACTAGGTATTGAGATACCGACGATCGAATCTCGGGCAAGTAACATACCATTGACAAAGGGAACAACGTATGTTGTTATGCGGTTTGACCGATAAAGATCTTCGTAGAATATGTAGGAACCAATATGAGCATCCAGGTTCCGCTATTGGTTATTGACCGGAGATGAGTCTCGGTCATGTCTACATAGTTCTCGAACCCGTAGGGTCCGCACGCTTAAAGTTCGGTGACGATCGGTATTATGAGTTTATGTGTTTTGATGTACCAAAGGTAGTTTGGAATCCCGGATATGATCACGGACATGACAAGGAGTCTCGAAATAGTCGAGACATAGAGATCGATATATTGGACGGCTATATTCAGACACCGGAAGTGTTCCGGGTGATTTCGGAGAAAACCGGAGTGCCGGAGGGGTTACCGGAACCCCCCGGGGAAGTATTGGGCCTTAGTGGGCCTTAGGGGAGAGAGAGGGCAGCAGCCCAGGAGGTGGCGCGCCCCCTCCCAAGGGGAGTCCGAATTGGACTAGGGGAGGGGGCGCGGCCCCTCTGTCCCTATCCCTCTCCCTTTCTTTCCTTTCCCCCTTCCTCCTCCTAGTTGGACTAGGAAAGGGGGAGTCCTCCCCCTCCTTGGCGCGCCCCAAGGCCGACGGGCGGCCTCCCCCTTTCTCCTTTATATACGGGGGCAGGGGGCACCCTAGAAACACAAGAAACATTGTTCTTAGCCGTGTGCGGTGCCCCCCTCCACCATAATCCACCTCGGTCATATTGTCGTACTGCTTAGGCAAAGCCCTACGCTGGTAGCTTCATCATCACCGTCATCACGCCGTCGTGCTGACAAAGCTCTTCCCCGACACTCTGCTGGATCGTGAGTTCGTGGAACGTCACCAAGCCGAACGTGTGCAGATCATGGAGGTGACGTACCTTCGGTGCTAGGATCGGTCGATCGTGAAGACGTACGACTACATCAACCACGTTGTCATAACGCTTCCGCTTACGGTCTACGAGGGTACATAGACAACACTCTCCCCTCTCGTTGCTATGCATCACCATGATCTTGCATGTGCGTAGGAATTTTTTTGAAATTACTACGTTCCCCAACATATGTAGTGCACAATCTTTCCCTTTACATAGATCAAGGCTCCACGGATGTCATACTGCACACAAACCATGGATTTACAATCGTTGCTACTGTAAGACTTGATGAATGTGGTGACTCTTATTTTGGCACTGGCTTTTGGAATGAAATCGCAAAGTTTTATGTACTGAAAGTTGGCACTAAAATTGCACTGCACATAGAAGGTGTTGGGGAACGTTGCATAAAATAAAAAAATTCCTACGTTCACCAAGATCCATCTATGAGTTCATCTAGCAACGAGAGAGAGAGATGCATCTGCATACCCTTGTAGATCGCGTGCGGAAGCGTTCAAGAGAACGGGGTTGAGGGAGTTGTTCTCGTCGTGATCCAAATCACCGGAGATCCTAGCGCCGAACGGACGGCACCTCCGCGTTCAACATATGTACGGTCAGCGTGACGTATCCTCCGTCTTGATCCAGCAAGGGGGAAGGAGAGGTTGATGAAGATCCAGCAGCACGACGGCGTGGTGGTGGATGCACCAGGTTCTCAGGCTTCGCCAAGCAACTACGGGAGGAGGAGGAGGTGTAGCAGGGGAGGAGGCGCCAAGACATCGTGGTGCGGCTGCCTCCCTCCCCCTTTATATAGGCCCCTGGGGTGCCGCCTGGAGATCAGATCTCCCAAGGGGCGGCGGCCAAGGGGGAGGCTTGCCCCAAGGCAAGTGGGCGTTTCACCCCTAGGGTTTCCAACCCTAGGCGCAGGGGCCAGGGGGCGCACCAGCCCACCAGGGGCTGGTTCCCTCCCCACTTCAGCCCACGGGCCCTCCGGGATAGGTGGCCCCACCCGGTGGACCCCCGGGACCCTTCCGGTGGTCCCGGTACAATACTGGTGACCACCGAAACTCTCCCGATGGCCGAAACAGCACTTCCTATATATAATTCTTTACCTCCGGACCATTCTGGAACTCCTCGTGACGTCCGGGATCTCATCCGGGACTCTGAACAACATTCGGTTTGCTGCACACTCATATTCATACAACCCTAGCGTCACCGAACCTTAAGTGTGTAGACCCTATGGGTTCGGGAGAGATGTAGACATGACCGAGACGGCTCTCCGGTCAATAACCAACAGCGGGATCTGGATACCCATGTTGGGTCCCACATACTCCTCGATGATCTCATCGGATGAACCACGATGTCGAGGATTCAAGCAACCCCGTATACAATTCCCTTTGTCAATCGGTTTGTTACTTGCCCGAGGTTCGTTCGTCAGTATCCCAATACCTCGTTCAATCTCGTTACCAGCAAGTCACTTTACTCGTACCATAATGCATGATCCCGTGACCAGACACTTGGTCACTTTGAGCTCATTATGATGATGCACTACCGAGTGGGCCCAGTGATACCTCTCCGTAATACGGAGTGACAAATCCCAGTCTCGATCCGTGTCAACCCAATGTACACTTTCGGAGATACCAGAGTGCACCTTTATAGTCACCCAGTTACGTTGTGACATTTGGTACACCCAAAGCACTCCTACGGTATCCGGGAGTTACACGATCTCATGGTCTAAGGCAAAGATACTTGACATTGGAAAAGCTCTAGCAAAACGAACTACACGATCTTGTGCTATGCTTGGGATTGGGTCTTGTCCATCACATCATTCTCCTAATGATGTGATCCCATTATCAATGACATCCAATGTCCATAGTCAGGAAACCATGACTATCTATTGATCAACGAGCTAGTCAACTAGAGGCTCACTAGGGACATATTGTGGTCTATGTATTCACACGTGTATTACGATTTTCGGATAATGCAATTATAGCATGAATAAAAGACAATTATCACGAACAAGGAAATATAATAATAATCCTTTTATTATTGCCTCTAGGGCATATTTCCAACAGTGTCCCACTTGCACTAGAGTCAATAATCTAGTTACATTGTGATGGATCGAACACCCATAGAGTTCTGGTGTTGATCATGTTTTGCTCGCGGAAGAGGTTTAGTCAACGGATCTGCGACATTCAGATCTGTATGCACTTTGCAAATTTCTATGTCTCCATCTTGAACATTTTCACGAATGGAGTTGAAGCGACGCTTGATGTGCCTGGTCTTCTTGTGAAACCTGGGCTCCTTGGCAAGTGCAATAGCTCCAGTGTTGTCACAGAAAAGTTTGATCGGCCCCGACGCATTGGGTATGACTCCTAGGTCGGTGATGAACTCCTTCACCCAAATTGCTTCATGCGCTGCCTCCAAGGCTGCCATGTACTCCGCTTCTCATGTAGATCCCGCTACGACGCTTCGCTTGGTACCTGCACCAGCCATCGCTCCACCATTCAACATATACACGTATCAAGTTTGTGACTTAGAGTCACCCAGATCTGTGTCGAAGCTAGCGTCGACGTAACCCTTTACGACGAGCTCTTAGTCACCTCCATAAACGAGAAACATGTCCTTAGTCCTTTTCAGGTACTTCAGGATATTCTTGACCGTTGTCCAGTGTTCCTTGCCGGGATTACTTTGGTACCTTCCTACCAAACTTACGGCAAGGTTTACATCAGGTCTGGTACACAGCATGGCATACATAATAGACCCTATGGCTGATGCATAGGGGATGACACTCATCTCTTCTATATCTTCTCCCGTGGTCGGACATTGAGCCGAGCTCAATTTCACACCTTGTAATACAGGCAAGAACCCTTTCTTGGACTGATCCATTTTGAACTTCTTCAATATCTTATCAAGGTATGTTCTTTGTGAAAGACCTATGAGGCGTCTCGATCTATCTCTATAGATCTTGATGCCTAATATATAAGCAGCTTCTCCAAGGTTCTTCATTGAAAAACTCTTATTCAAGTAGGCCTTAATGTTGTCCAAGAGTTCTATATCATTTCCCATCAAAAGTATGTCATCTACATATAATATGAGAAATGCCACTGAGCTCCCACTCACTTTCTTGTAAACGCAGGCTTCTCCATAAGTCTCAAGATAAACCCAAACGCTTTGATCATCTCATCAAAGCGAATGTTCCAACTCCGAGATGCTTGCACCAGCCCATAAATGGATCGCTGGAGCTTGCATACCTTGTTAGAATTCTTAGGGTCGACAAAACCTTCCGGCTGCATCATATACAGTTCTTCCTTAAGATAGCCGTTAAGGAATGCCGTTTTGACGTCCATTTGCCATATCTCATAATCATAGTATGCGGCAATTGCTAACATGATTCGGACGGACTTCATCTTTGCTACGGGAGAGAAAGTCTCATCGTAGTCAACCCCTTGAACTTGCCGATAACCCTTAGCGACAAGTCGAGCTTTATAGATGGTAACATTACCATCCGCGTCTGCCTTCTTCTTAAAGATCCATTTGTTTTCTATCGCTCGCCGATCACCGGGCAAGTCTGTCAAAGTCCATACTTTTTTTTCATACATGGATCCTATCTCGGATTGCATGGCTTCAAGCCATTTGTTGGAATCTGAGCCCGCCATCGCTTCTTCATAGTTCGAAGGTTCACCGTTGTCTAACAACATGACTTCCAGGACAGGGTTGCCATACCACTCTGGTGTGGAACGTGTCCTTGTGGACCTATGAAGTTCAGTAGCAACTTGTTCTGAAGTACCTTGATCATCATCATTAATTTCCTCTCCGGTTGGTGTAGGCACCACAGAACATTTTCCGAGCTGCACTACTTTCCGGTTCAAGAGGTAGTACTTCATCGAAGTTCTACTTTCCTCCCACTTACTCCTTTCGAGAGAAACTCTTTTCCGAAAGGATCCGTTCTTGGCAACAAAGATCTTGCCTTCGGATCTAAGGTAGAAGGTATACCCAATGGTTTCCTTAGGGTATCCTATGAAGACGCACTTTTCCGACTTGGGTTCGAGCTTTTCAGGTTGAAGTTTCTTGACATAAGCATCGCATCCCCAAACTTTTAGAAACGATAGCTTAGGTTTCTTCCCAAACCATAATTCATACGGTGTCGTCTCAACGGATTTAGACGGAGCCCTATTTAAAGTGAATTCAGCTGTCTCTAGAGTGTATCCCTAAAATGATAGCGGTAAGTCAGTAAGAGACATCATAGATCGCACCATATCCAATAGAGTGCGATTACGATGTTCGGACACACCGTTACGCTGAGGTGTTCCAGGCGGCGTGAGTTGTGAAACGATTCCACATTTCCTTAAGTGTGTACCAAATTCGTGATTAAATATTCTCCACCACGATCTGATCGTAAGAACTTTATTTTTCGGTCACGTTGATTCTCTACCTCATTCTGAAATTCCTTGAACTTTTCAAAGGTCTTAGACTTGTGTTTCATCAAGTAGACATACCCATATCTACTCAAGTCATCATTGAGAGTGAGAACATAATGATATCCTCCGCGAGCCTCAACGCTCATTGGACCGCACACATCGGTATGTATGATTTCGAATAAGTTCGTTGCTCGCTCCATTGTTCCGGAGAATGGAGTCTTGGTCATTTTGCCCATGAGGCATGGTTCGCATGTGTCAAATGATTCATAATCGAGAGAGTCTAAAAGTCCATCAGCATGGAGCTTCTTCATGCGCTTGACACCAATGTGACCAAGGCGGCAGTGCCACAAGTATGTGGGACTATCGTTATCAACTTCACATCTTTTGGTATTCACACTATGAATATGTGTAACATCACGTTCGAGATTCATTTATTTAAGAATAAACCATTGACCATCGGAGCATGACCATAAAACATATCTCTCATATAAATAGAACAACCATTATTCTCGGATTTAAATGAGTAGCCATCTTGCATTAAAAGAGATCCTGATACAATGTTCATGCTCAAACTTGGCACTAAATAACAATTATTGAGGTTTAAAACTAATCACGTAGGTAAATGTAGAGGTAGCGTGCCGACGGCGATCACATCGACCTTGGAACCGCTCCCGACGCCAGCGCATCATCACCTCGCCCTTCGCCAGCCTCCGCTTATTCCGCAGCCTCCTGCCGTGAGTTACATATATGAGCAACATGACCGTATCAAATACCCGTGAGTTACTACGAGTATTGGTAAGGTACACATCAATTACATGTATATCAAATATACCTTTAGTGTTGCCGGCCTTCTTATGCGCTAAGTATTTGGGGCAGTTCCGCTTCCAAAGGACCCTTCCTTTGCAATAAAAGCACTTTCGGTCTCGGGCTTGGGTCCATTCTTTGACTTCTTCCGGCAAGAATCGGCTTATCGGGCGGCAACATATCCTTGCCGTCCTTCTTGAAGTTCTTCTTACCCTTGCCCTTCTTGAACTTGGTGGTTTTATTGACCATCAACACTTGATGTTCTTTCTTGATTTCTACCTCTGCTGACTTCAGCAATGAAAATACTTCAGGAATATTTTTCACCATCCCCTGAATATTGTAGTTCAGCACAAAGCTCTTGTAGCTTGGTGGGAGCGACTGATGGATTCTGTCAATGACCGCCTCGTCCGGGAGGTTAATGTCCAGCTGGGACAAAGCGGTTGTGCAACCCAGACATTTTGAGTATGTGCTCACCGATGTAACTATTTTCCTCCATCTTACAACCATAGAACTTGTCGGATACTTCATATCTCTCGACCCCGGCATGAGCTTGGAAAACCATTTTCAGCTCCTCGAACATCTCATATGCTCCGTGTTGCTCAAAACGCTTTTGGAGCCCCGGTTCTAAGCTGTAAAGCATGCTGCACTGAACGAGGGAGTAATCATCGGTACGAGACTGCCAAGCGTTCATAACGTCTTGGTTCTCTGGGATGGGTGCTTCACCTAGCGGTGCTTCTAGGACATATTGTTTCTTGGCTGCTATGAGGATGATCCTCAGGTTCCGGACCCAGTCTGAATAGTTGCTGCCATCATCTTTCAGCTTGGCTTTCTTTAGGAACGCGTTGAAGTTCATGGTGACATGAGCGTTGGCCATTTGATCTACAAGACATTTTGCAAAGATTTTAGACTAATGTTCATGATAATTAAGTTCATCTAATCAAATTATTTAATGAACTCACACTCAGATTTGACATCCCTCTAGTCATCTAAGTGTTACATGATCCGAGTCGACTAGGCCGTGTCCGATCATCACGTGAGACGGACTAGTCATCGTCGGTGAACATCTCCATGTTGATCATATCTTCCATACGACTCATGTTCGACCTTTCGGTCTCTTGTGTTTCGAGGCCATGTCTGTACATGCTAGGCTCGTCAAGTTAACCTAAGTGTTTTGCATGTGTAAAACTATCTTACACCCGTTGTATGTGAACGTAAGAATCTATCACACCCGATCATCACGTGGTGCTTCGAAACGACGAACTTTAGCAACGGCGCACAGTTAGGGAGAACACTTTCTTGAAATTGTTATAAGGGATCATCTTATTTACTACCGTCATTCTAAGTAAACAAGATGCAAAAACATAATAAACATCACATGCAATTATATAGTAGTGACATGATATGGCCAATATCATATAGCTCCTTTGATCTTCATCTTCGGGGCTCCATGATCATCTTGTCACCGGCATGACACCATGATCTCCATCATCGTGTCTCCATGAAGTTGCTTGCCAACTGTTACTTCTACTACTATGGCTAACGCGTTTAGCAATAAAGTAAAGTAATTTACATGGCGTTTCTCAATGACACGCAGGTCATACAAAAAATAAAGACAACTCCTATGGCTCTTGCCGGTTGTCATACTCATCGACATGCAAGTCATGATTCCTATTACAAGAACATGATCTCATACATCACATATATATCATTCATCATTCATCACAACTTTGGCCATATCACATCACAAAACACTTGCTGCAAAAACAAGTTAGACGTCCTCTAATTGTTGTTGCAAGTTTTTACGTGGCTGCAATAGGGTTCTAGCAAGACCCTTTTCTTACCTCCGTGAAAGCCACAACGTGATTTGTCAACTTCTATTTACCCTTCATAAGGACCCTTTTCATCGAATCCGCTCCAACTAAAGAGGGAGAGACAGACACCGCTAGCCACCTTATGCAACTAGTGCATGTCATCGGTGGAAACTGTCTCACGTAAGCGCACGATGTAAGGTCGGTCCGGCCGCTTCATCCCACAATACCGCTGAAGCAAGATAAGACTAGTAGCGGCAAGAAAGTTGACAACATCTACGCCCACAACAAATTGTGTTCTACTCGTGCAATAGAGAACTACGCATAGACCTAGCTCATGATGCCACTTTGGGGAACGTTGCATAAAATAAAAAATTTCCCACGCTCACCAAGATCCATCTATGAGTTCATCTAGCAACGAGAGAGAGAGATGCATCTACATACCCTTGTAGATCGCAGGCGGGAGCGTTCAAGAGAACGGGGTTGAGGGAGTCGCTCGTCGTGATCCAAATCACTGGAGATCCTAGCGCCGAGCGGACGGCACCTCCGCGTGCTCAACACACGTGACGGTCAGCGTGACGTCTCCTCCGTCTTGATCCAGCAAGGGGAAGGAGAGGTTGATGAAGATCCAGCAAGACGACGGCGTGGTGGTGGATGCAGCAGGGCTCCGCAGGGCTTCGCCAAGCAACTACGGGAGGAGGAGGAGGTGTAGCAGGGGGAGGGAGGCGCCAAGACTTCAGGGTGTGGCTGCCCTCCCTCCCCCCCTTTATATAGGCCCCCTGGGGGGGCGCCGGCCCTGGAGATCAGATCTCCCAAGGGGGGGCGGCGGCCAAGGGGGGAGGCTTGCCCCCCAAGGCAAGTGGGGCGCCCCCACCCCTAGGGTTTCCAACCCTAGGCGCAGGGGGGGCCCAAGGGGGGGCGCACCAGCCCACCAGGGGCTGGTTCCCCCCCACTTCAGCCCACGGGGCCCTCCGGGATAGGTGGCCCCACCGGTGGACCTCGGGACCCTTCCGGTGGTCCCGGTACAATACCGGTGACCCCCGAAACTCTCCCGATGGCCGAAACAGCACTTCCTATATATAATTCTTTACCTCTGGACCATTCCGGAACTCCTCGTGACGTCCGGGATCTCATCCGAGACTCCGAACAACATTTGGTTTGCTGCACACTCATATTCATACAACCCTAGCGTCACCGAACCTTAAGTGTGTAGACCCTATGGGTTCGGGAGACATGTAGACATGACCGAGACGGCTCTCCGGTCAATAACCAACAGCGGGATCTGGATACCCATGTTGGCTCCACATACTCCTCGATGATCTCATCGGATGAATCACGATGTCGAGGATTCAAGCAACCCCGTATACAATTCCCTTTGTCAATCGGTATGTTACTTGCCCGAGATTCGACCGTCGGTATCCCAATACCTCGTTCAATCTCGTTACCGGCAAGTCACTTTACTGCACTGCGTAATGCATGATCCCGTGACCAGACACTTGGTCACTTTGAGCTCATTATGATGATGCACTACCGAGTGGGCGGTGATACCTCTCCGCAATACGGAGTGACAAATCGATCCTCGATCCGTGTCAACCCAACAGACACTTTCGGAGATACTTGTAGTGCACCTTTATAGTCACCTAGTTACGTTGTGACATTTGGTATACCCAAAGCACTCCTACGGTATCCGGGAGTTACACGATCTCATGGTCTAAGGAAAATATACTTGACATTGGAAAAGCTCTATCAAAACGAACTACACGATCTTGTGCTCTGCTTAGGATTGGGTCTTATCCATCACATCATTCTCCTAATGATGTGATCCCGTTATCAATGACATCCAATGTCCATAGTCAGGAAACCATGACTATCTATTGATCAACGAGCTAGTCAACTAGAGGCTCACTAGGGACATATTGTGGTCTATGTATTCACATGTGTATTACGATTTCCGGATAATACAATTATAGCATGAATAAAAGACAATTATCACGAACAAGGAAATATAATAATAATCCTTTTATTATTGCCTCTAGGGCATATTTCCAACAAAAGGGCCTGGTCAAGAGATATATCCTAACTTCCCGGACAAAATCACCCGTCCAGACTTTGTTCGAATAAGTTTTGTTTTTAACTATCTGCATATGTTGACTTACCCAGCAATGTCAAATGAATTGTGTAGTATTTAAGCAACCAATTGTTATTCCCTTTTCTTACTATATTCCTACCTAATAACTTCTAGTTACCAATACACTTTTCTATTGCCCCGTTTTAACTAAATATTCCCTATACTCCCATTTCTATCAGAAAGCGCCGCTGACAAGGAGACTCCGGAGGTGGAGAACGGGGCTGCCAACAAGTGGAGGCGGGGCGAGCTAGAATCGCAAGCGACTCCAGCAGGCCTAGACTTAATCAGCAGCCTCCCCGATGATATGTTGAGAGTCATCATTGTAGGAAATATTCCCTAGAGGCAATAATAAAGTTATTATTTATTTCCTTATATCATGATAAATGTTTATTATTCATGCTAGAATTGTATTAACCGGAAACATGATACATCTGTGAATACATAGACAAACAGAGTGTCACTAGTATGCCTCTACTTGACTAGCTCGTTAATCAAAGATGGTTATGTTTCCTAGCCATAGACATGAGTTGTCATTTGATTAATGGGATCACATCATTAGGAGAATGATGTGATTGACTTGACCCATTCCGTTAGCTTAGCACTTGATCGTTTAGTATGTTTCTATTGCTTTCTTCATGACTTATACATGTTCCTATGACTATCGATTATGCAACTCCTGCCATCGGAGGAACACTTTGTGTGCTACCAAACGTCACAACGTAACTGGGTGATTATAAAGGTTCTCTACAGGTGTCTCCAAAGGTACTTGTTGGGTTGGCGTATTTCGAGATTAGGATTTGTCACTCCGATTGTCGGAGAGGTATCTCTGGGCCCACTCGGTAATGGACATCACTATAAGCCTTGCAAGCATTGCAACTAATGAGTTGGTTGTGGGATGATGTATTACGGAACGAGTAAAGAGACTTGCCGGTAACGAGATTGAACTAGGTATTGAGATACCGATGATCGAATCTCGGGCAAGTAACATACAGATGACAAAGGGAACAACGTATGTTGTTATGCGGTCTGACCGATAAAGATCTTCGTAGAATATGTGGGAGCCAATATGAGCATCCAGGTTCCGCTATTGGTTATTGCCGGAGACGTGTCTCGGTCATGTGTACATAGTTCTCGAACCTGTACGGTCCGCACGCTTAAAGTTTCGATGACAGCTATATTATGAGTTTATATGTTTTGATGTACCGAAGGTTATTTGGAGTCCCGGATGTGATCACGGACATGACGGGGAGTCTCTAAATGGTCGAGACATGAAGATTGATATATTGGAAGCCTATGTTTGGATATCGGAAGTGTTCCGGGTGAAATCGGGATTTTACCGGAGTACCGGAGGGGTTACCGGAACCCCCCGGGGGTTAATGGGCCATAGTGGGCCTTAGTGGAGAAGAGGAGAGGCGGCCAGGGCGAGGGCCCCGCGCCCCTCCCCCCTAGTCGGAAGAGGACAAGGAGAGGGGGGGCGCCCCCCCTTTCCTTCTTCTCATCCACCTCTTTCCCCCTCTTCTCCTAATCTAACAAGGAAAAGGGAGGGAGTCCTACTACCGGTGGGAGTAGGACTCCTCCTGGCGCGCCCCCTCCTGGCCGGCCGGACCTCCCCCCTTGCTCCTTTATATACGGGGGCAGGGGGGCACCCTAGAGACACAACAATTGATCGTTTGATCTTTTAGTCGTGTGTGGTGCTCCCCTCCACCATAGTCCACCTCGATAATACTGTAGTGGTGCTTAGGCGAAGCCCTGCGTCGATAGAACATCATCATCGTCACCACGCCGTCGTGCTGACAAAACTCTCCCTCGACACTCGGCTGGATCGGAGTTTGAGGGACGTCATCAGGCTGAACGTGTGCTGAACTCGGAGGTGTCGTGCGTTCGGTACTTGATCGGTCGGATCGTGAAGACGTACGACTACATCAACCGCGTTGTGCTAACGCTTCCGCTTTCGGTCTACGAGGGTACATGGACAACACTCTCCCCTCTCGTTGCTATGCATCACCATGATCTTGCGTGTGCATAGGAATTTTTTTGAAATTACTACGTTCCCCAACAGTGGCATCCGAGCCTGGTTTTATGCGTAGATGTCATATGCACGAGTAGAACACAAGTGAGTTGTGGGCGATATAAGTCATACTGCTTACCAGCATGTCATACATTTGTTTGGCGGTATTGTTGGATGAAGCGGCCCGGACCGACATTACGCGTACGCTTACGCGAGACTGGTTCTACCGACGTGCTTTGCACACAGGTGGTTGGCGGGTGTCAGTTTCTCCAACTTTAGTTGAACCGAGTGTGGCTACGCCCGGTCCTTGCGAAGGTTAAAACAGAACCAACTTGACAAACTATCATTGTGGTTTTGATCCGTAGGTAAGAACGGTTCTTGCTAAGCCCGTAGCAGCCACGTAAAACTTGCAACAACAAAGTAGAGGATGATGACCCACAAGTATAGGGGATCTATCGTAGTCCTTTCGATATGTAAGAGTGTCGAACACAACGAGGAGCAGAAGGAAATGATAAGCGGTCTTCAGCAAGGTATTCTCTGCAAGTACTGAAATAAGTGGTAACAGATGGTTTTGTGATAGGATAATTTGTAAGGAGCAACAAGTAACAAAAGTAAATAAAGTGCAGCAAAGTGGCCCAATCCTTTTTGTAGCAAAGAACAAGCCTGGACAAACTCTTATATAGAGAAAAGCGCTCCCGAGGACACATGGGAATATCGCCAAGCTAGTTTTCATCATGTTCATATGATTCGCGTTCGATACTTTGATAATGTGATATGTGGGTGGACCGGTGCTTGGGTGTTGTTCTTACTTGAACAAGCATCCCACTTATGATTAACCTCTATTGCAAGCATCCGCAACTACAACAAAAGTATTAAGGTAAACCTAACCATAGCATGAAGCATGTGGATCCAAATCAGCCCCTTAAGAAGCAACACATAAACTAGGGTTTAAGCTACATCACTCTAGCAACCCATCATCTACTTATTACTTCCCAATGCCTTCCTCTAGGCCCAAATAATGGTGAAGTGTTATGTAGTCGACGTTCACATAACACCACAAGAGGCTAGACAACATACATCTCATCAAAATATCGAACGAATACCAAATTCACATGACTACTAATAGCAAGACTTCTCCCATGTCCTCAGGAAAAAACGTAATTAGTCACAAAGCATATTCAAGTTCATAATCAGATGGGTATTAATATGCATAAAGGATCTGAACATATGATCTTCCACCAAATAAACCAACTAGCATCAACTACAAGGAGTAATCAACACTACTAACAACCTACTAGTACCAATCCGGACTTGGAGACAAGAATTGGATACAAGAGATGAACTAGGGTTTTGAGAGGAGATGGTGCTGGTGAAGATGTTGATGGAGATTGCCCTCTCCCGATGAGAGGAGCATTGGTGATGACGATGGCGATGATTTCCCCCTCCCGGAGGGAAGTGTCCCCTGCAGAACAGCTCTGCCGGAGCCCTAGATTGGTTCCGCCAAGGTTCCGCCTCTTGGCGGTGGAGTCTCGTCCCGAAAGGTTGCTTATGATTTTTTCCTCGACGAAAGACCTCATATAGCAGAAGATGGCCACTGTAGAGCCAACAGGGGGCCCACGAGGCGGGCGCGCCCACCCTCGTGGCTGTGTGGGTCCCCCTCCGACGCACTTCTTCCGCTCAATATTTTTTATTATTTCCAAAAATGACTTTCATGGAGTTTCAGGACTTTTGGAGTTGTGCGAATAGGTCTCTAATATTTGCTCCTTTTCCAAAATTCAGTACCCGGCATTCTCCCTCCTTATGTAAACCTTGTAAAATAAGAGAGAATAGGCATAAGTGTTGTGACTTAATGTGTAATAACAGCCCATAATGCAATAAATATCGATATAAAAGCATGATGCAAAATGGACGTATCAGAGGACGTCTAACTTGTTTTTGCAGGGCATGTTGTGATGTGATATGGTCAAGACATGATGCTAAATTTTATTGTGTGAGATGATCATGTTTTGTAACCGAGTTATCGGCAACTGGCAGGAGCCATATGGTTGTCGCTTTATTGTATGCAATGCACGCCTGTAATGCTTTACTTTATCACTAAGAGGTAGCGATAGTCGTAGAAGCATAGGATTGGCGAGAAGACAACGATGCTACGATGGAGATCAAGGTGTCGCGCCAGTGACGATGGTGATCATGACGGTGCTTCGGAGAGGGAGGTCACAAGCACAAGATGATGATGGCCATATCATATCACTTATATTGATTGCATGTGATGTTTATCTTTTATGCATCTTATCTTGCTTTGATTGACGGTAGCATTATAAGATGATCTCTCACTAAATTTCAAGATAAAAGTGTTCTCCCTGAGTATGCACCGTTGCCAAAGTTCGTCGTTCCCAGACACCACGTGATGATCGGGTGTGATAAGCTCTACGTCCATCTACAATGGGTGCAAGCCAGTTTTTGCACACGCAGAATACTCGGGTTAAACTTGACGAGCCTAGCATATGCAGATATGGCCTCGGAACACTAGAGATCAAAAGGTCGAGCGTGAATCATATAGAAGATATGATCAACATAGTGATGTTCACCATTGAAAACTACTCCATCTCACGTGATGATCGGACATGGTTTAGTTGATATGGATCACGTGATCACTTAGATGATTAGAGGGATGTCTATCTAAGTGGGAGTTCTTAAGTAATATGATTAAATTGAACTTTAATTTATCATGAACTTAGTCCTGGTAGTATTAGCATATCTATGTTGTAGATCAATAGCTCGCGTTTAGCTCCCCTGTTTTATTTTTGATATGTTCCTAGAGAAAACTAAGTTGAAAGATATTAGTAGCAATGATGCGGATTGGATCCATGATCTGAGGTTTATCCTCATGGCTGCACAGAAGATTTATGTCCTTGATGCACCGCTAGGTGATAGACCGATTGCAGGAGCAAATGCAGACATTATGAATGTTTGGCAAGCTCGATATGATGACTACTTGATAGTTTAGTGCACCATGCTTAACGGCTTAAAATCAGGGCTTGAAAGATGTTTTGAATGCCATGGAGCATATAAGATGTTCCAAGAGTTGAAATTTTTATTTCATACTCATGCCCGTGTCGAGAGGTATGAGACCTCTGACAGTACTTTGCCTACAAGATGGAAGAGAATAGCTCAACCAGTGAGGATGTGCTCTGATTGTCTGGGTACGACAATCACTTGAATCAAGTGGGAGTTAATCTTCCAGATAAGATAGTGATTGACAAAATTCTCTAGTCACTATCACCAACTTACTAGAACTTCGTAATGAACTATAATATGCAAGGGATAACGGAAGATTCCCAAGCTCTTCGTGATGCTAAAATTGACGAAGGTAGAAATCACGAAAAGCATCAAGTGTTGATGGTTGACAAGACCACTAGTTTCAAGAAAAGGGCAAAGGGAAGAAGGGGAACTTCAAGAAGAATGCCAAGCAAGTTGCTGCTCAAGTGAAGAAGCTCAAGTCTGGACCTAAGCACGAGACTAAGTGCTTCTACTGCAAAGGGACCGTCATCGAAGCGGAACTACCCCAAGTAATTGGCGGATAAGAAAGGATGGCAAAGTAAACAAAGGTATATTTGATATACATGTTATTGATGTGTACTTTACTAGTGTTTATAGCAACCCCTCGGTATTTGATACTAGTTCAGTTGCTAAGATTAGTAACTCGAATCGGGAGTTGCAAAATGAACAGAGACTAGTTAAGGGTGAAGTGACGATGTGTGTTGGAAGTAGTTCCAAGATTGATATGATCATCATCGCACACTCCCTATACTTTCGGGATTAGTGTTGAACCTAAATAAAAGTTATTTGGTGTTTGCGTTAAGCATGAATATAATTTGATCAAGTTTATTGCAATACAGTTATTCATTTAAGTTAGAGAATAATTGTTGTTCTGTTTACATGAATAAAACCTTTTATGGTTATACACCCAATGAAAATGGTTCGTTGGATCTCGATCGTAGTGATACACATATTCATAATATTGAAGCCAAAAAATGCAAAGTTAATAATGATAGTGCAACTTATTTGTGGCACTGCAGTTTAGGTCATATTGGTGTAAAGCGCATGAAGAAACTCCATGTTGATGGGCTTTTGGAATCACTTGATTATGGATCACTTGATGCTTGCGAACCATGCCTCTTGGGCAAGATGACTAAAACGCCGTTCTCCGGAACAATGGAGCGAGCAACAGTTTTTTTGGAAATCATACATACTAATGTATATGGTCCGATGAATATTGAGGCTCGCCGGCGGGTATCGTTATTTTCTAACCTTCACATATGATTTGAGCAGATATGGGTATATCTACTTGATGAAACATAAGTCTGAAATATTTGAAAAGTTCAAAGAATTTCAGAGTGAAGTGGAAAATCATCGTGACAAGAAAATAAAGTTTCTACGATCTGATCGCAGAGACAAATATTTTGTAACAGCCTGGATTTTGGCCCTTTCCTTTTTCTTTTTGATTTATTGGTGTTTGCTCTGTTTTTCTTTTTGGAGTGGTTCTATGGCCTTGTCACCTGGGAAATCATCCTCATTTCCCCTCCCAAGTGGCTCATCATTCTCAAAACCTTGCCAAGATCATGTCACTTCACTGCTTGACCAAACCCTAAAACCTTTTTTTTGGGAATATTCCTTTTTCTATTTAAAGGAATAACCCTGTCTGCCCTAGGTTGTGAAGCAACATATATTTATGCCCATCCTAAAATTCCCAAATAATTCTCATAATTTTTTTGGGTCATATATTTCTCAAATATGGCAAAATATTTCATTTGTCATGTTTATCATCTTGCTGCCCTAAATGCACATTATGAAGCAAGTGCTATTTTTCTTTTCCCAATTGATCTCAGATTCCTTGCACACCTTTTCCTGTCCATATCATTGCCACATGCCAAAATGCAACCTCATTTTCCTAGTAATTATTTAATTATGATTTTCCAAAGTTTCTATCCAGAAAGAAGCTTTGTGAAGAAGGTGCAAGCTAGGCATATCCAAATGAGTTGCCATTTTTCATGATCCTTCAAATCAACACATCATAGCCCTCCACCAAAGTAGAGCTCATGTACTGCCTCCATGTGAGCTCATATTCAATTCTTTGATTCTGTCCAAAATTTCAGTTTGTGAAGCAAGTGTATTTTATCTTGCTCCATTTTGGTTGCCAATTTTTCTAGGCCTTCTATTACCCATATAATCTACCTCCACCCATTTTGGGCATGGTTCATAAATCCATTAGTCCTCTAGAATGTTTCCAAGTTTCTGTCCAAAATGAAGCTTTGTGAAGTAAGTGCCACCTTGGTATTTCCAAATGGAATGAAATCCTTACAGAAGCTTCATACCATCGTATAACTCATCTATGCCAGACTTCAGCTCACAGAGATCAAGTATGTGAGTGTATCATCCAAATCCCTAATTCTGGCCAGTTTTGCACTTTCTACAACAACCCTCATCTAAACTCCTCCTCCTAGTCTGATTTTTTGTGATTAAAATCACCTTAGTGTGTGATCAGCGCCAGACAAACTCTTTACCGTGTTACCTAGCTGGTTTAACCACAGAGAGTTACAAACACCTTCTTACTGATTTACTTTTGGAGCTAAGTGCAAATCTATGCTTTGCCCCTGGACCGATGTATTTCCTCACTTTGACTAAGGGAACGGAGGTTAATATACTGGACATGGATGGCCATGCCAAAGAGCGTTTCTTGCACCAGTGCGCGTGGTGATCACGCTTGCGTCACGGCTGAACGCGTGCTCTGGCTTGTTCCGGCCACTGTTCACGTCTCCACCCTCCTTGTATCGACCTCCGTTCATGTCCTGGAGCTCGCCCGTGCTCGCCTACATATCCCTGCATCGGTTCCTCGTCGTGGTTCGCCATCAATGCGCCGCCAAAACAGTGCCCGTGCCTTGCCCAGCCTCTGACCTCCATTAGAGCACTGCTCAAGCTCGCTTGTGAGCTCCAGAGCCTTCCCCTCGGCTATATAAGCGTACCCCGAGTCCCTCCGCACCTCAACCATCTCTCGCTCGCCTCATTTGCTCTCTGGAATCGCCCCATCTCGCCGGAGTTCGCCTCTGTCCACCATGGCCGCCTCGGCCTCGGCTTGGGTCCGCCACCACAGGCCTCCCCTCGTCTCCCCGACTCCACCAAGTCTTCCTCGTCCCACCGAGTCGCCCCACCCACGTGCCCCTCGCCTGAGAGCCCTGCATCGCCGATAGCCACCGCCGCTCAAGCTCCTGTCCTCCTCTGGCGGGCGCTGCTCGCGCCTCCACTCCTCCCGGCGCCTCCTTCACCTCTGAATGGAGGAGGCGCAGCCTCGCGATCCTCCGGTGCCTCGGCCGGGCCGGGATCGCCAGAGCTGGCCGCCCTTGGCCGCTTCCTCCCTGCTCGCCTCTGCTTCACGCAAGGAACAGGCGGCGGGAGGTAGAGGAGGACCGCCGTGCACACTTCCCCCGCCTGGGCCCCACACGCCAGTGGCCCAGGCGCCTCTGCCCACGTGGCAAGTGGAAGCGTATTTCCCTGAGTACGTCTCCTCTTTTCTGAAAGCGTGTTCCGTTTCTACTTCCGCCTGGTGTACGTTTTCTTTGTCAGAAAGCGCATTTTCTGAAATCTGTTTCTGCCTTGTCTACTCAGGGACCCGTTGGTGATAAAATTTTCAGAGATTAGTCCCTGTTCTTCCAACCATCACAACTTTTCAACCGTAACTCCGATTGAGGTGAAACCAACGCTCACTTCTTCGTTTCGTCGATCCCGTTCTGATGGATTCATTTTCACCATGTTTTGACATTCTGAAAATGACCATTTTGCCCCTGCCCTTATTCAGCCCCCTCCGAGAGAGTATGTTTTCCGGCGATCCTTTCCGCGAGTTTCTCGCACTTTCTCCCGGTGATTTCTTCCACCCCAGGCAAGCCACACCCTCCATTTGCATCACTGTAATGCAGTGACATGGTTTAATCTATTTGAACTTGTTTAAAATATTGCTTTAGCTACATGACTTTGTGCATGGCATTTTCTCGGAGTGTTATTTTGATCTTGTTGTTGCCATGCTATTGTTTGGATTACCAGGATTTATGCTTGCAGTTGATGAGTATCATGGTGTCATTGGAGTACTAGTGGTTGGTATTATGATTATTTCCATGATGGTATCTGTTATTATATTATGGAGTATTACTTTGGATATCATGCTGCGTTTGGATTATTAGTGGTTAGTATGATTATTTTCATGATGCTAGTTGATGTTCTGTTGCTTGGAGTATTATTTTCGGAGATGATGTTTACATGTGGATCTTAGCCGAATAACTTTATTCTTGTTATTGGAGTAGTAGGATTATTGTTTTCGGATTCATCAGGACAGTAGTGTTGTGCTACCCTTGGAGTATTTTGAGATGATGAGATTATGTTTGGATTATTTGTTGGATATTGCTATGACTTGGATTATAGTTTGATAGTTGATATCGGAGTATCAGTTATCACAGTTATACTTTTGGGGATAAATTTTGTCATTAAGTTGGTCAGGTGCCACCGAACCGGGCTTTTTCCAGTGCAACCACATTTGCCTTTTTGGGAAGGCCCTAATGCGGTCTATTGTCGTGCCTCTCGTCGGTGCCTCCAACTACGGAAGGTTATGGGCATGCTTACCCTGGCCCGGTAAGCATACATAACCTTGTGTGCCCATTGATGTTGTTATGGATCCGGTCCCCATGAGGGACGTTTTGGCCACGACGGTGGTCGTTGGGTCTTTGGTAGACACGGGGCCACCCAGGACTAGCCCAGTTGGGAGTGGGTCGGAGTGGCCGGGAGAGTGTCATGGCAGTAGATCGGTTTTGTCGGAACGCCGTTGGTCCACCCGAATGGGAGTGCGAGGCCATGGGTTCCGTGGTGTGGGTAAAGTGCGCTACCTCTGCAGAGTGTGTGTATTTAAATCTATCGATAGCCGCGTCCTCGGTCATGGGCATGGGTTCGTACTAGGTCACACCGTTCGATCAACACTCACATGACGGAATGACTTATAGGTGATTTATATGCTGATATGTTGAGCAGTACAGATTGGCCGGATGTTGATGATGACGTTTGAGACCAAGTGTTGGTCGTGGTTGTGATCGCCGGAAACATCACCGTTTGGTTTTGATCACGAGGTGATCGACATGGTATATTGCTTGGCCGGTTAGCCAAGAGAGATATGGTTATGGAGATCTGAGATGGTGATTTATCAGTATCGGAGTAGTTTCACATCATGCTTAGTAGTTGCTGCTGTATCATGGTATTTGTTAATTAATTAACCTGTTAATGCTATGTTATTGTCTTGCCTTGATGTTTATGGTTGTTGTGAGCTTGCAAGTACATTCAATGTACTGACCTGGCGTGTCATGCCAGATTCTAGGTGATGCCATGACTGCTTGATTGCTTGTCGAGGTTGCCGTGCGTGCGAGCTAGATCGTGTCCCAGCCAGAGTCCCTGCGGAGTGGAGTTCACCACCTTCGTCGTTGTTCCGCTGCTAGAAGTTTTCCGCTACTACGAGTTGTTCCGCTGCTAGCATAGAGCAAGTGTAGTATCGCAGGCGTAGTGTTGCCGTGCTGATGTGATCATTGTAACATCAGACCCGTGTAATTATTATTCTTGTAATAAGAGCTGATTTGTTCTATGTCAAGCAGTGCCGTATTCCAGAAACTTTTCCTCGATCTCTGGGCTGGAATACGGGCGTTCGATTTCTCTGAGCCGGGTGCCACAGTGCTTGGTATCGAGCAGGTCTACAGTAGGGACGCCCTAGTCGGCTGATCGGTAGAAACAAGTAGAAATCGGTAGTTTAGAGGTGGACTTGTTTGTCGCATTTGGTTGCTGCATTTGTTTGTTGCATAGCATGCATGTAGCCTTATTATTTTGTTGCTAACGGTTTAATCTGGTGAGTGTAGATGGCATCGGTTCGGATACACTACATCTCAGCCTTTGCATCTCTCCAGTTTTATTTTCTTGCTCATTCTTCGGTGCTTGGCGTCATTTCTGTCCCAACAGAGTGATTGGCAAGTGATCCTGACACTGTTTGCAAAAATGGTGCTCAGGTATCGCGCCGAATTATTTCCTTCAGCCCCACCTCTTGTTTCGATGGTAGACATGCTTCTATCACGGATCGTCCTTTTTGTATCATTTTGGCAACCCTTAATGATCGTAGTTATCAAGAAAGGGCAGTGTCAGCAGCCTCAGTTTTTCCCCGCTATCCTATTTCTTGGACGAGTACGGATATTTTTTCGTCCGCTTGATAATAATGTGGTTGCGACCTTCGTGTCCCACTACATGATTACCGAATGCGTCCTCGCCTCCGAGCTAGTCCAGGTTGTTACCTGGCTAAGCTAGCACTTGGTGTAGCGCTGTTTACACCAATTCTTCCACACATTTATACATCCTCGTGCACAACGTCACAGCATGCTAGATCGTAGAGCCGGAGATCCCGTGAGATTTGTGTGCTTAAGTAGGCATGCATATTGTGTGACTAGCAGTAAAATGCGACATTGATTGTGTGTGAATTGATTGTTGTTGTGTGCTTTTGTTTAGTTGAGTTTTCTTTTGCCTCTTTCTTTTTGGGCCCCGGTGTTACATTATTTTTCCCCTATAAAGAGTTGCTCATCAACTGACACCGGACTCGAAGAAGTAATAAGTATTTCAAATATTTGGAAGAAGCTCAGCTAAACGTTATGGCCTTCTCAGTTAACCGCATGATATAAGGAATATCTGCTCAGAATACCAATTGTGTCTTGGGTTGATTATCCGCATCAATTCTACAGCAGTAATGATCCAGCCAGCAGAAAGACAAGTCAGATGCAAGACCAACGGTATATTTTTCAGTCAAAGGTATGGATCATAGGCAAAGTTTTTGTCGGGTGGTAGGTGCGACATATGCCAATGGGTGGCTTATCATAGTCGGAGCCAATAAGACGTCGCCGGTGCCTGGAAACGGGATGAGGCGAAGACATGCACGCCGGCGAATCTTACCCAGCCAGCGGCTCTCCATGGAGATAACACCCCTCATCGCTGCTCATGCGGGGTCTCCGCATGATCACTAGATGAACAAGTGGCTACAAGAGGCTCCTTGAGCTGTTCGGTGAGAGGAAGAAGAAGGGCACGGCTAGCTCTCCTCTTCCCTCTATGTGGTGTCTAAAACTCTAAGAGATCAACCCTTTGCATGGGTGCCCTGGGGGGTTTATATAGGCCTACCCCCCAGGGGTATAATGGTAATCCGGCTGGGCGCGGGCCCTAGCCGTCAGTGTCTACGCTCACCGGCTTCCTCGTCGGCCGCGGGGACCCGCCGACTGGTGGGTCCCGCCGGCTGCCGGCTTCTTGGGCGACAAGCTGGCCCCACCGTTGAGGGCCTTGTTGGGGGCTGGTTACTGTTGCCTAAATCCAGATGACGAGGGCTTTGTCGGGGTAAGCATGGCTACAGTGACGCCGCCTTGGCGGCGATCACTGTAGCCTCACCTCGTCTTGTCTCCTCAATGAGACGCTTCCTTCGAGGAAGGGAACAAGCCGGCTTATGGGAAGCCGGCCGTATCTCAGGCCGACTGGGGAGGCCGAGCCGCCTTCGGACCGAAGGGGCCCGCCGCCTGCGGGTCGTACTGACAGCCTGTCGTGGGTGATGTCATGGTCAACATGGTAATAGTGCCGCGCCGGACGGGTGATGGCTGCCCCGTACGGCGTACTGTAGCCACGCATGCTCCAGGATGCGGGGGGTGGAAGGCTTCACTGTAGCCACGCCCCGTCTCATCACCGTTATGTGGGTGCAGATTCTGAGGGTGCGGCCTTGGCCGCTTGCTGGGGGGCGGCTTCTTGGAGTCGGCCCTCTCGTGGCCGGCTCCGCGGAGTCGGCCCTCTGGTAGCCGGCTCCTTGGGAGCCGGCCCTCCCGTGGCCTTCTCTTTGTAGGTTTTGGGGCCGGGCCGCCTCCTGACAGACGGCCTAAGGGGCAGGCGGCCAGGGGAAGGCGGCCCTGCGTCTTGGATGTTAGATAGCCCGATTGGCTTGTAATTTTTTCAAAAGTCCCAGGGGGAGCCGCCTACGCTACCCGTGGTCATTTACTCCGACAGTAGTCCCCGAAGCTGACTGAGCTTCGAGGCTGAAAGGAGGACGAGAAACTCGATCAGCTTCCTATCCTGAGGAGCCGGCAGCTAGGAGCCGGCCTTGAGCGGGTGCGCCGTCTTCGGGAAGTTCCACAGCCAGAAGGTGAGAACGCAAGCCGACTTGCTCGTTGACCACGCGCCACCTTGCTTGCCACGTGGCCAGAAAGGCCTGCCAGCCCACGCGCGCGATGGGACGTTGCCGCAGGCCAGGGCCAACCCTACCTAGGCCTCAGCCCAAGTGCGGGTCCTTTGCGTCCCGAACGGACCGCTCGCCTTCCCGCGGCGGTTTCAGCACGCCTTTAGGGCGCAATAATCGCGGGACGTGGGGGAGTGGGCGCAGTTAATCCCACGTTCCCCCACACCTCGCCTCCTCGGCTCCGCCAAGACGAGCCTATAAGTAGGGAGGGGAGCGGCAGACGCCGCACGCCGCCTCGCTTCCACCCTTCTTTCTACCTCCTTCTCCTTTCTTCCGCCGCACAAGACTTCACCATCGTGCCGCTCCGCCGCCAACCTTTTGGCTTGCCGCGTTCCTTCAGCGTGGTTGTGCTCTCCGCCGCCGCGCCTTTCTCTTTTCCTCTTGCTCCCATGGCGCTGTCTAGCTCGTGGGACGGCTCCAACGTCCATGAAGACCACATCGATTGGCTTCGCAAGACGCGGCGGTTGCCGGGCGAGGACCTCGTGAAGACCCGCCTCGCGCCGGAGGCGGAGGTTTCGCTGGCGCCGGAGGAGGGCGAGCGGTTTATCTTCCGCTCGCACTGCCTGCGCGGCCTCGGCCTGCCGGCGAGCGGGTTCTTCCGCTCCTTCCTCGAGTTCTATCATCTCCAGCCGTATCACCTCACCCCCAACACGGTGATGCTGCTATCGGCCTTCGTCACCCTGTGCGAGGGTTTTCTTGGAGTCGTCCCCACCCTTGAGCTCTTTGGGGAGTTCTTACAATGCAAGCTCGGCACCGTCTCCGCGGGTGTGCCCGCCCCCTGTGGCGCCTTCATCGCCAGGCGGAGGACAGCCGACAATAACCCCTTTCCGCCTATCCCGCTGATCCAGTCAGTGAAGCTCTAGCAGCAATCATACTTCTACGTGAAGAACGTCGCCTCGCAAGGCGACTACTTGAATCTGCCAGCTTACGTAGCCGGCCCGCCGCCTGGGAGGCAGCCGTCTTGGTCCTTCCGAGCCCGGTCGCTCTCCTGGCCGAACGCCGTCACCCGACTCCGGGTGATGATCCAATCGGAGGGCTTGGTGGGGGCCGACCTGGTCGCCGCCTTCCTGGAGCGTCGGGTGCTCCCGCTCCAAAGCCGGCCGCACATGATCTGCTAGATGAGCGGCCTCTTCGACCCATGCCGGCTGAGCACCAGAGAGATGCCTCGTGGCGAGGTACCTTACATGGTGAATTACATCTCCAACTGCAAACACACTGAGGAGTGGCAGTATAGCAAGGCGCCGTATTCTCGGGCTGATCCCCCGCCTGTGGTGAGTTTTCCTTACTTTCTTCTTCCTTTGCTGCTGGGTTCGCGACGGCCGGACCTTGACTAGTCGGCTTGTCTTTGAGCAGAACCCCCTTCTTCGACCGGCACCCGGGGCCGCAGGGCCGGAGCGCCAGTTTATGGTCGACCGCACGGAGGACGACCCCGACGACCCAGATCTGGGGGCGGCCGCCATGGACGACGAAATAGACGGAGCCGGCGGAGAGGCAGGCGGCCCCGAGCTCACGGCCGGCTTCGAGGACTGGCCGGATGATGACGAAGCCGAGGCCATCCCACGCTGCCAGCCGGCGGCCGATCGCCAAGGAGCGGGACCTTCTGTCGCACCAGCTGCTCGGGGTGGCACGCAAAAGCGTCGGGCCGGGCCGGGTCTCTTCGGCAGCCGACCGAAAAAACCCAAGGGCTCTGCGGCGGCGACCAAGCGGGACGAGGCAGCCGCGAAAACAGGCCCGCTTCCGCAAGGTGGTGAAGCAGCCACAGGTGGTCTCGGTGTAAGTGTTGGATGCCTCGTACTTTTTTGTTGTCTTCTTTGGTTGAGGTTCATCTAAGCCGTCTTCTTGATTTGCTGAACAGGGCGTCACTTTCCCTTGAACGGGTTGACGCCGCCTCCATAGTCGGACCGACGGGAGGGTCTTCGAGCTCCCGCCGCGTGGATCCCCGCGCCGACCTCATGGAGGCAACGGAGCGGAACGCGCGGGAGGCGCGGGAGGAGCGGGAAGCGGCGGAGCGGAGGGCCATCCAGGAGGCGGCGGAGAAGTCGGCCGAGGCGCAAGCCGACGCGACGGCCAAGGCCCAGGTGGAAGCCACAGCCGCAGAGAGGGAGGCGGAGGCTCTGCGCAATCAGCCTCCGCAGCTCGTCATTCCTCTTCGCGCCATGGCTCCCAACATCCCCGTGCCTCCGTCAGAGGAAGCCGACCGCGACCAGCCGGTGATGGAGAGGAGGGAGGATGACGTGACGATCCTAGGGGAGGCGCCACCGGCGCCCGACCGAGCGGGCCAAAGCGGCCGACCGCTTGGGCGCTGGCGAGCCCGGCCGGGCGAAGCGGTCGGCGGCGGATCTTTAGTGCAGTCGGCGCCTCGCCGGCGCGCGGGAGAGGCGTCCTCGGCGCCGGAGCCGCAAAGAGCTGCGGGCGCCAGCTCGACGGCACAGGACCTGGAGGCGGCCAGCGCCAGCACGTCCGAGTGGACGCCCAGCGGTGGAACGACCGAGCTGAACGTGGCGGCGCAGGAGGTCCGACGCCGGCTTCAGACCCAGGCCGCCTCGCTGCAACGGTACACCCAGGAGTTTCTCGCTATACGCGCGGTCATCCGGGTGAGTCTTCTGGCCTTGGTCGATTTCTTCTTTGATTTCTTTCGTGGGGGCGCGTCAGCGCACCCACTAGGTGTAGTCCCCGAGTTTCGAGTCGGCTGTTGAGCAGGCGGCTTGGAACTTTTTAGCAGGCCTTGGCGACAATCTTATTCTTATTCGCACTCCGTCTGATTTTCAGGAGTATCACAATCTCCGCGCGGCTGCCTTCAACTCCCAGGCCCAGGAGCTGAGCCAAAAGGCCGCCGACCTGACTAATAGCCGGAGTGAGTATTTTGTTTCTTTTATCTCATGTGGGGGCGCGTCAGCGCACCCACTGGGTGTAGTCCCCGAGATCCGGGCCGACTGCTGAGCAGTCGGGTCGGATCTTCCCTGACGACTTCCTCCTTATTGCTTTTTCCTTCTTCTCCATGCTTGCAGAGGCTAATGCTGACTTGAGGGAGCAGCTAGGCGGGGCCTAGACCACCCTTCATGCCAAGGAGGCTGAGAGCAGCGCCTTGGCCCAGGAACACGACCGCCTGGCCAAGAGACTGGCCGACCAGGAGGAGAGCCATAAGGTGGCCCTGAAGAAGGCGCAGGACAGCGAGGCCGCCCTTAAGGCCGAGTTCGAGACCGAGGCGGCGGGCTGGGCCGAAGCGAGGCAAGCGTTGAGCGAGGGCTATGGATGGGTTGAGGATCTGATCGACGGTAGGCCGCCTTCCTTTTCACCCCTGTGCTTTCTCCTCACCCTCTTGTTCATCTTCTGAATTTTGTGTTGTTTCTTTTGACGCAGATTACTTCCCTGGTTACTCCTTCGCCACTAGCCAAGCCATCGAGGCCCACTGCGATACACGCCGGCAAGCAGGGGTTGAGATCGTGCCAGACGCCAGACGGACGCTTGAGGAGCAACTTTTGGCGATCCAGGCCCGGCTGCAGACGGATCACCGCATGCTCCGTCGGCTTCAGCATGCCGGGGCGCAAGTGCTGACCGCTCTCTGGCCTGGCAAGGTGATTCCCCGTACCGCCAGTCAGACTGCCGACTGGCTGGAGGTTGCAGTTGGCCGCTTTGAGGCTTGGAAGGCTTCCGCTGCTCGGTCCGGCGCCAGGCGGGCGCTGGAGTTCGTTCGGGCCTGGTATCCTGGGCTGAGCTTGCGCCAGCTGAGCACTTGGAGTCGAGGAGGTCGACGAGGAGTCTTGGCGGTGCGGCTATCATCCAGCCAAGTCGGCTATCGCCGAGTATACCGACACCAGCATTTTTGCTCCTGAGGTGAATGACAACGGCGTCGCCCAGCCGGAGGAGTGGTTCGGGCTGAACTCGGCAGAAGGTGAGGACTCGGCGGAGGAGATTGCTTCCAGCAACGAAGGCGAAGATGAAGATGAGGAGGGCGGCGAAGACGTCGTGCCCGACGGTGAAGCGACCAGCCAGCTTCAGCCTGATCGTGCCTCCAACAACGAGGCGCGCGCGAGCGCACCGCCTGCCAGGGGTGAGGAGGCCGAGACCCGCTAGCCAGCCACTCCTCCGGCCAGCACTGCCGCCTCCGCCGACCTGCCCGACTCGCCTGTCGCTCCCTTGGCCTGATCTGCCGCTCTTGTTTTCCTGCTGTTGCTCCTTGAACAACTTTTTATTAAATTTATGCTAGCCCACCTAATCGGGGTGTATTCAAACTATGTTGAATGCCGGCCTTTCAAGGCTTTTGTGTAAATATAATTATGCATGTGGTTGGCTTCCATTCGAATTTGCTTTTTATCCTTAGGTTGTTTCCTTTGCCGCCTTCCCTTGTCGCCGCCTTCCCGGCCGAATATTGCTTTCTGCGATGCAATGGTGGGGAGTAACTTGGCTATTTGTGGGAAGGCAAGTACTAGAGCTTTCTTGGATTGTGGCAAGGTGGAATGGAAAGCCGGCCGGCCGGCTACTCTGCTAGTCGGTCGGCAATGGGAGGAAGCCGGCTTTTGTTATACTAGTTCGTTAGTCCTTAGCCGTTTTTCGTGTGGGCATCCTTTCCTGCCTTTGACTCTTGCCAGCCGGACAGTCGGTTCTTCGAGCTGTGACTTTTGACAAGAGAGGGCTTGGGTGCCGGCACACTACTTGTCTGACTGCAGGTGGAACTTGAATATAACTCAAGGCGGCCAGTCCCCGGGCCGACTAGTCGAACCCGGTGCCGGACGAGGAGGAAGAGTGGATCAGCCGGAGCACAAGGTCGCCCTCTTGAAAGGATCTTGGCTTGACCTTCCGGCTGTGGTAGCGGCGCAAACCCTGCTGGTAGATGGCGGACCGGCTGAGGGCTAATAGTCGGCTTTCTTCCAGCAGGTCGACGCCGTCTTCTTGTGCTTCTTTGGCCTCTGCTTCCGTGTACATGGTCACCCGATGCGAGTCGAACTCGATGTCAGTTGGGATGACAGCCTCGACACCATATACAAGGAAGAAAGGGGTGAAGCCGGTTGACTTGTTCAGGGTAGTGCGCAGACACCAGAGGACGGCCGGCAGCTCGTCGAGCCAACAGCCGGCCGAACGCTCCAGCGGCACGACCAGCCGGGGCTTGATGCCGGAGAGGATGAGGTCGTTGGCTCGCTCAACTTGGCCGTTTGATTGCGGGTGGGCAACGGACGCTAGGTCCAGTCGGATGCCCTGCGTCGCGTAGAAACGTGCCAGTGCTCCCTTGGCAAAATTCGTGTCGTTGTCGGTGATGATGCTGTATGGCACGCCGTACCGAGTTGTAATGTCTGTGATGAATGTCACGGTAGTCGGCCCATTCAGCTTCTTAATCGGCTTTGCTTCGATCCACTTGGTAAATTTATCCACGGCGACCAGCAAGTGTGTCATGCCGCCGCGCGCCGTCTTGAATGGGCCCACCATGTCCAGTCCCCAGACGGCAAAAGGCCAGGTGAGGGGAATGGTATTGAGTGTCGAAGCCGGCAGGTGTTGCTTGGAGCTGAAGACTTGGCACCCTTTGCAATGTTTGACCAACTCCTTGGCGTCGTCCAAAGCAGTCGGCCAAAAGAATCCATGGCGGAAAGCTTTGGCAACAAGGGATCTTGAGGCTGCGTGGTGGCCGCATTCGCCTTGGTGAATGTCCTTGAGGATTGCTATGCCCTTCTCTGGCTCGACGCAGCGCTGGAAGACTCCAGTGACACTGCGTCTGATGAGCTCTCTGTTAGCAATTGTATATGCTCCGTCTCGGTGTTGGACTTGTCTTGTCGCGATCTCGTCAGCCGGCAGTTCTCTATTTACCAGGAAGTTGAGGATGGGTTGAGCCCATGATGGAGCTGTGACTTCTTCTATAGCCAACACGGCTACTGCAACCAGGGCGGGTGGGCTGGGTGGTGAAGAGCTGGAATTGGCCACCGCCTGTGGTGTTGATGCAGTCCCCGGGCCGACTACCGTAGTCCCCGGGCCGGGTTCTGAAGTCCCCGGGCCGGGTGCGACTATGGTAGTCCCCAAGCCGCCTATTGAAGTCCCCGGGTCGCCTGCTTGGTTCCCCAAGCCGGATCCGGCTGCGTCGGGGTTAGGCGGCACGAAGATGGAGTCAAGTGCGGAGATGGCTTGATAGACGGCTTGAGGAGGCGTTGGAGAGACGCCGTTGGTATAGCTTGTCGAAGTTGAGCCTATTCGTGCTGTGGCATCTCGCTGTTTCGTTGTCGGCCCGTGGCACGTGGAGGAACTCGCATCCTTCAAAGTACCCGCTGATTTGCTGAACGAGGAAGCGGTAGTCTGCCATGTTTGCGTCCTTGGCGTCCCAATCGCCCGATGACTGCTGGACCACCAAATCCGAGTCGCCATAGCACAGGATCCAGCGGATGCCGAGCTCTTTGGCTAGCCGGAGCCCGTGTATGAGTGCCTCGTACTCGGCCACATTGTTGGAGGCGGCAAAGTGGATTTGCAATGTGTATCTGAGTTTGTCGCCTTTGGGAGAGGTGAGGATGATGCCGCTCCCAAGCCGGTGCGCATCTTGGACCCGTCGAAGTGCATCCGCCAATGAGTGGAGTCGGGAGCCGGCGGCAGGTACTGGGTCTCGGCCCAGTCGACGAGGAAGTCGGCCAATGCTTGGGACTTGATGGCGGTGCGAGGCTGGTAGAAGATCGTGTAAGGGGCCAGCTCAATGGCCCATTTTGCCACCCGGCCGGATGCATCCCGGCTGCCTATGATCTTGGCGAGCGGGCGGTGCATACGACCGTGATGGGGTGCTCTTGAAAGTAGGGCTTCAGCTTCTTGGCGGCGAAGTACACACCATAGCACATCTTCTGGTAATGTGGATAGTTCTGCTTCGAGGTGGACAGTACTTTGCTTAAGTAATACACCGGTCTCTGGACCGGCTGAGCTCGGCCTTCTTCTGGGTGCTGGACCATGATGACGGTGCTGACCACCCGGCTGGTGGCGGCAATATAAAGGAGCATGGGATCTTTCTCAGTCGGCGCCGCCAAGACAGGCGGCGTGGCAAGCATTCTTTAGCTCATGAAAAGCTCGGTCGGCTTGGTCGTTCCACTCGAAGTGAGTGGTTTTCTTCATGAGTCGGTAGAGGGGGAGAGCCTATTCTCCAAGCCGGCTGATGAAGCGGTTCAGGGAGGCCAGGCACCCGGTAAACTTCTGGACGTCTCGCAGCTTGGTGGGAATCTCCGTTCTCTCAATGGCTTTGATTTTTACTGGGTTGCATTCAATGCCGCATTCGGAGACCAGGAAGCCTAGAAGCTGGCCGGCTGGCACTCCGAACACGCATTTCTCGGGGTTGAGCTTGATCTGAAACCGCGCAGTTCTCAAATGTTTCCTTGAGGTCTTCTAACAAAGTGCCGCGCTTCTCCGTCTTCACCACGATATCGTCTACATAGACGTGGGCATTTCTGCCGAGTTGCTTGAGGAGGCATTTCTGCATGCAACGCTGAAAAGTGGCACCGGCATTTCTCAAGCCGGATGTCATAGTCGCAATGTAAAGCTCCGAATGGCGTGATGAAGGCGGTCTTCAGCGGTCACCGGGTCCAACTTTATCTGGTGATAGCCCGAGTAGGCATCCAAGAAACTCAGCAGCTCGCATCCGGCTGTGGAGTCTATCACTTGATCAATCCTTGGCAAGGCGAAGGGATCTTTGGGGCAGGCTTTGTTGAGGCTTGTGTAGTCTATACACATGCACCACTTGTTATTCTTCTTCAGCACGAGCACCAGGTTGGCAAGCCACTCCGGAAAGAATACCTCCACTATGAAGCCGGCCGCCAGGAGCCGGGCTATCTCTTCTCCTACAATCCTTGT
Source organism: Aegilops bicornis (assembly GCA_021605145.1). Taxonomy (NCBI): domain Eukaryota; kingdom Viridiplantae; phylum Streptophyta; class Magnoliopsida; order Poales; family Poaceae; genus Aegilops; species Aegilops bicornis. The sequence continues at coordinate 341,316,501 of CM038675.1, forward strand.
CTTCTCCTCTGACAGCCGGCGGAGCGGCCGCTTGATCGGTTTTATGCGTCCGCTCGGACGTGTAGCTTGTGCTCGGCGAATTCCTTCTAACACCGTCATGTCCTTGGGGGACCATGCAAAGATGTCCCGATTCTCACGGAGTAAATCGATGAGCTCGCTTTTCCTATTTGCCGGCCCGTGTTTGCCCCAATGACGGCACACCTTTCTGGGTGCTCCGGGTCCAGAGGTATCTTCTTCGTTTCCTTGGCCGGCTGGAAAGAACCTTGGGCATCACATTCCTTGGGGTCGGGGGACAGGGCTGGCTGCTTGCTGGCCATGGCCACGACTCGGTCCAACATTTTCTTCTCTTCAGTGACCACAAGGGACTCGGCCAGCCGGCTGCTGGCTACAGCGCACTTGGAGGATTTCTTGTAATCGCCGGCTATGGTGATGATGCCCTTGGTACTTGGCATCTTCATCTTGAGGTAGGCGTAATGGGGCATAGCCATGAACTTGGCCAGAGCAGGCCGGCCAAGCAGCGCATGGTAGGGGCTCTCAAGGTCCACCACTTCAAACCAGATTGCTTCTCGGCGGAAATGGTCCTTGTCTCCAAAGAGAACATCTATCTTGATCTTGCCGATTGGTGAACAGGACAGGCCTGGTACAATGCCATGAAACACGGTCCGGCTTGGCATGAGGTGCTTGGTCTTGATGTTTAGCTTCTCCATGGTGTCTCGGTACAGGATGTTGATGCTGCTCCGCTGCCTATCAAGACGCTGGAGAATCGGGCAGCAAGCGTGTCCGTTGCTAGGGTTGCCTCAAAACCAATGCATAAGAGCCCGGACGGCATCACCTACGGGTGCTCGGCCCGGCTCCACCGTGATAGGGCCTTCTCGACCAAAGGCATGTACTCGGGGTTGTTGGAGGCGATCGCGTTGACTTCTTGGTGCTTTGTCGGCGCCCGGCTGCGCCGATCTTCCGCTGGCTTGTAAAGACGACGAGGGCGGCATGCTCGTTGGGGAACTTCGTCTTGACGGTCCCGATCGCTGGTCGAGCGGCCGGCTGTTGAGGAGCCGGAGGCGGCTGTCCAGCTGGCGGAGGCGGCACCGGCCCTTCGCCTTTGGTGATTCGGGTGAGCCAGTGGCACTTCCGGGTCGTATGGTTGGACGGCTTCGCGCCGCTGTGCAACTTGCAAGGGGCGTCGAGGGCCTACTCGTAAGAGAAAGCCGGCTGCCAAGCCGGCCTGCCGCCCTTCGGCTTCTTGGGCGTGGGCCGCCCCTCGGGTTGTTCGTCTTCGACAGTGGCCACCTGCCGACTGGTTGGAGGCGGCATTGGGCCCTTGCGCTTGTTGTCATTCTGGTATGGGCGTCGGCTGGAGTCGCCAGCCGGCGTTTTGAGAGCCGGGTTAAGTACCTTCCCGGAGGCGTCCACCTGGATCTCGGTCTTCATCGAGGAGTCGGCGGTGGCATACTTGTCCGCTATGACTAGTAGCTCGTCGAGGGTAGTCGGCTCGTCGCAGAGAAGCTTGTGTTTTAGGAGGGTGCCTTCTCGGCACCTGGCGGTGAAGTATTCTATGGCTTGAACCTCGTGCACCCCCTCGCAGGAATTGCGGAGCTCGGCCCAACGCGTGAGGTAGTCACGAGTTGACTCGGTGGGTCCTTGTACGCACAAGGAGAGCTGTCTGGGCTTGGGAGCCCGCTTGTAGGTGCTGGTGAAGTTGTGGATGAAGGCTTCGGTGAAGTCTAGCCAACTGTTGATGCTATACGGGTTGAGGTTTGTTGAGCCGGAGTTCGCGCCGCGTGCCTCAAGCATGAGGGGCACATATTTCATGGCAACGCTAGCGCTGTTGCCGTTCGCTATGCCGAAAAGCGGTGGAGTAGTCGATCAGCCAATCCTCCGGCTTCACAGAGTCGTTGTACTTGGGCGTGTCTCCTGGGAGCGAGAACCCTTTAGGGAAGGGCTCGTCGCGGATGCGGGGGCCGAAGCAAGGCGGACCGACATTGTCTTCTTCTTGCAATGCCAGGGATCGCGCTAGGCGGTCGATCCGGTGGCGAGCGTCGTTGCCCGACTCGCCAGCGGCGGCCTAGTCGGCCGCTGAGAGTCGGATGCGTGACAGGCGGCGGGGTGGGATATCTTTCCCCGTGTGGCGGAGGAGGGGGCGGGTTGCCTCGCCGCTCCATGGCTCGAGGACGGCCTCCTGCGTCGCGCTCGATGGAGATCCGGGTTCGGCTGCGGGCCGGCAGCCGCCTTTTTCTCGCTGCGTCTTGTGGCGTTGCCGCGATCACGCCGTGCTCTCGGCGTGGGGGAGGGCTTTCGGCGCGGGCGCCGTCTTCATGCCGCTCTGCGGCCCGCCAATCAGTTGCTGGATGCGCCTAGCCATATAGGGTAGCTCGTCGGGCCCTAGTCCGTTCAGCTCTTCTATGGTGTGACGCCCTCGATTCAATCATACACTAATCATACACGCAAATGTGTACGATCAAGATCAAGGACTCACGGGAAGATATCACAACACAACTCTAGACACAAATTAAAATAATACAAGCTTTATATTACAAGCCAGGGGCCTCGAGGGCTCGAATACATAAGCTCGAATACACAAGAGTCAGCGGAAGCAACAATATCTGAGTACAGACATAAGTTAGACAATTTTGCCTTAAGAAGTCTAGCATAAAAGCAAGAACGATCGAAAAGGCAAGGCCTCCTGCCTGGGAGCCTCCTAACTACTCCTGGTCGTCGGCGGTCTCCACGTAGTAGTAGGCGTCGACAGTGGCATCTGGCTCCTGGGCTCCGACATCTGGTTGCATCAACCGGAAAGAAGAAAGGGGGAAAAGCGGGAGCAAAGCAACAGTGAGTACTCATCCAAAGTACTCGCAAGCAAGGATCTACACTACATATGCAACATTATCAAAGGGAGGCTGTATGTGTGGACTGGGCTGCAGAAATGCCGTAATAGAGGGAGAACCTAGCCTATCGAAGACTAGCATCTTCTGGAAACCACCATCTTGCAGCAACAGGAGGGAGTAGAGTAGCATAAAGTAAAGTAGTAGAAGTGTTATCAACCTCGGCAGAGATCCTTTCTCGACTCCCTGCGAGAAAGCAATCCTGAGCCATACTATCCAGTTACCATCACCATCCAGTTCTCATCACCATCAAATTCTCATCACAAGTATCCAGTTCTAGTTGTATCGATCGGGATACAACTCCAAGTGTCTGTTACCGTAGGACAGGCTATCGATAGATGTTTTCTTCCGCAGGGTGCACCAACTTACCCACCACGCCGATTCACTCCGCCGGACACACTTTCCTGGGTCATGCCCGCCTCGACCAAACAATACGCCGCAATCCGACCTAGGCTTAATAGAGAGGCCAAGACGCCGGACTAAACCTATGCCCCCTGTGGGTCATGGGCCATCTCCCGGGAACTCCTGCACGCTATGTAACGCAGCCGGTGAGCAGACCTAGCTACCTCCCTAAAAAGGCGGGAGCTTACCGGTCCAACCGGCCAGCGGGCGCCAGCCACGCCTATTAAGCTTCAGCTGATGTATACGACGCAGTAACGCCCATACTATGCCCACGTGATGGTTAGTGCTATCGTGCCGAGGCCCTCGGATCAAATATCCAAATCGTAGTGGATTAGGGAACGCGGTAACAAGCGAGAGACTCACGAAAGATGTGACCCGTTGTTCTGCCTCGAGGACTTGCGGCAAGGGCTAGGAATGCCCGCCACGCCTCGTAATTATCTCGCGGGCACCCTCCGTGTCAACCCGACTCCACATCACTGCAGAATTAAGCTCGGCTGGTACCCCTCGTGGTCGACCCGCCTTTCCAAGTAACAGTGGTAAAGTCCAAGTATCCGTGTGTCCAAACATTAAGGGAAAACCCGAGAATCACCCCGATGAATTCCACTAGATGTAATCATCAAGGTGAATGTAAGAGGAATCACCCCGAGGTTCACACTTGAGGGGTTGCACGACAGTCGTGATCGGAAGTGGTTAAGGAGGAAATCACCCTCGATGACCACGACCGAATGACTACACTACGGGGTTAGCATCAGAAGTGCTAAAGAGGTCTCACCCTCGGTACTCGATAGTAACCCAGTAGTGTCGAACAACTAAGGGGAAAGTGATGTGCGGTACCGGGGCCTGGTCTTCGATCCCGTTGATCGGGTCTTCGATGTTGAAGCGGGGGCAACAAGTACAAGGTGGGGGTCACTGATGGGTCACTAACCAACCTATACTAAGCAGTTTAGGATAAGGTGTAGGTAACAATAAGCAGGTTACAAAGCAGGCTATGCATCGTAATAGGAGCAAACAATAACAATAGCAAAATCTAATGCAAGCATGAGTGAATGGAATGGGCGATTTCGGGATGATCAATGGGGGTTCTTGCCTTGTTGCTCGTGCAAGGAGAGGTCGTCAGTGACGTAGTCGATCACAGGGGCAGCATCGGTCTCGGGGTCTACCGGAGAGAAGAGGGGGAAGAAACAGTAAATATAAAGCAAACATAGCATCACAAAGCAGAACGTGGCAATATGTTGTGCCGGGAGTGACCTAACGTATGGCTACACGATAAAGGTGGAGGGGGGAAATCAACCGGGAATGTTTTCTCGGTTCCGGACCTCTGTCAGACAGACGACCGAAGGGGGAATGTCCCATGTTCAGCATGCTAGGGGCATGTGACAGATGAACGGACCGCGTATTCGGATTCGTTGGATTTTTCTGAGCAACTTTCATATAGAAAACATTTTCATCGGAGTTACGTTTTAATTTCTATAAATTTTAAAAGTTTAAACAATATCCTGGAATTATCTAAATTAACAAAAAAGGGAATTATGACATCATCATGATGCAATGTCGACGTCAAGAGGTCAATGTGTCGGCCGACCAAATCAAACTGCATGTGGTGCCCTCATGTCAGCCACTGTAATTAACAGAGTTTATATTAAAATAAACTAAGGTTAAATAGCTATTGGGCCCCACATGTCAGTCTCTAATTAGTAACTAATTAGGTTTTAGTTATTAAAACATTTTAATTAACTAAAATAGGCGGCGGGGCCCGCGTGTCGCTGGCACTGCTGTTCGGTCGCAGTTGATCGGGTCAACCTACCAATCGGGACCTGGGGCCCATCGGCAAGGGCCCCGGGTGGCCTCAGTCGGCCACGTCGGACGCCGACGCCGGAGTTGGCTCTGGCGAGCCAAAACGCGACGGAGGGCGCCGACGAGCCTCGGGATTTCACCACGGTGGCCCAAAACGGGCGTGGCTACTCGCGTTCGAAAGCTAGCGACGTCGCGCGTCGCACGGTGTTACGGGTTGGTCTCGGGGATGACCGGAGCGACGCCGGCGAGAGGTGGGGCGTTCGCTGGAGTTCGGCCGCTTTCTGGTTTGGCACTATGAAGCTCGGCAGAGCGCGGGGAGGGGTGCTCCGGGCTCGCACGGGAGTGTTGAGCACGAACCCGAGCTCGTTTGAGCTTGACTGTGATTGTGGCCACGGAGATGAGTACGGTGGCGGAGGCGAGCTAAGTCAATGGCGGCGGCGACGCGTACTGCTAGCTAGGGCGGTGCATCAGCAGCGCTGAGAAGGAGGAAAAGGGGCGGAGCTTACAGCGCGGGCACATGTAGGCCCCTTGGGGGGTTCGAGCTAGGGAGGTCGAATCGACGACAACGGCGTCCGACGACCATGAGGAGGAAGAAGGGGATCCGACGCCTGTGGCTTGTCGAGATCCAGTGAGCAGCGCTGCATTTATGAGGCGGAGTCTGGCGAGCTTGAGGCAAAGACGGAAGGACTAACGAGCACCGTGGCCGCTGGTTCTGCTGGGCGAGGCCATGGCGGTGCTCGGATGCGGTGGGGAACGAGGGGGAGAGCAAGGAGGGATCTGGTGGGGAGAGGGAGAGGCGGAGTGGAGGTAGGTGGGGAGGAGGCCGAGGCGTCGAGGGGGGGCTCGACCTTATCCACCGAGGCGCCGACGGCGAGGTGGGTTCAAGGGACGGGACTCAAGCGCATGTGGTCGGGTGAATGAGAAGACGACCGAGGAGGAAGATGGGTTGGGCCTGGCTGGAGTGGGTTAGGTGGGTTCGGTCCAGGGAGGAGGTTGCTCTCTCTCTCTCTCTCTCTCTCTCTCCCTTTTCTATTTTTTTAATAAGCAGAGAAGGAAGATGATTTATCTGGGGACCCTAATAATTTAGGGAAAATGTGGAACTGGATCATAAAAGTCCAGTGCATTTTTAGGCACTGCCACAATTATTTTTGGGAGAGGTTTAGATTCATTTGGAATTTTCATAAATGAGTTTGTATTTTAAATTGTCGGAATGGCAATCATTATAAATGTTAGTGTCCATTCTAGCATAGGAGTGATGTTGTTTTTATTTACATCAAAAGGTATTGGAATATTTTCTAAATGATGAACATTTTTCCAGCAACTTTTGTGCAACCTCAAATTTCACTTGCGATTTGAATTTGAATTTAGATGGAGTTGAAAAGAGATATCAAACAAAGGTGATTAAGCACTCTTTAGCCAAATGATTAGGCTTAATCATAGAGGGTTACTGTAGCATGACACTGGGGGTGTTACAAATCTCCTCCACTACAAGAAATCTCGTCCCGAGATTTAAGTGGGGAAGTAAAGAGTAACTTCGGGAGAACTGGCCCTTTTAGGGTTAATTATCTAGTGAACAATTCAGGGAATGTGGCAGAAGTATCTCTCGAGCTGAAACTTAATAAAACATTGAGAGCAAAGTATGAAGGTACCATGAGAAGTTTTAACGGGCAGGCAATTATTTGATGCCTAATCAAAAGGTGAAAGGGGGTTCAGAGCAACAACAACAAAAATTATTGCGTCTGATACTAGAACAGATCACTAGGAAGGTGGCTCATGAATTGCATACGAAGGCAAGTGAAAAAGGATACTTCAGAATCAAGGATGTACAGGAGTCAGGTTTCGATCCTGTGGAACTGTGGGTTATGGGCCCACCATGTGGTTCAAAAGTAGGAAGGACGCCGACATATTGCACGATCATGGTAGCAAGGCATGGCAGAGGATAACATGTCAGTTATGTTGGCAACAACGTTGGTACCAAGGGCGAGGCACGAAGAGAACCATTTTCCTGCTCGTTGAACGAGGCGGACCAATAGGCAAAGTTCTCATCCATCGGGTTACCAGGATGTCGCCAAAGAAAAGTAACAGGTCACACCGACAAGATTGTACATGAGAGTATTTTATAAGGTGGATTTATTTCGCTTATATCATATAGATCGAGAAGAAAGGTTAAACAAACCAATGGAAAGGAAAAGTATGATTATCAAATCAAACAAATCCAATGGAAAGGAATATGTGTTTACACATAAGAGTTGGGAGTATATCCTTCCCAAGGAAAAGCGGAGCAGGATATACATGATAGGACAGGAAGTTCAAAAGCATTTAGATAATGGGGAGAGGGAAGAATCATGATATTACACATACAACGGTGTGAGGGTAATTGAACGATAAACATTTTGCATTATGCTTCCGATGTTCTTGTTGATATTCGGAATACCACAGTCATGCTTCAATGCGGCAATGATATGGTGCCAAGTAAAGATTGAGTTCGAAGATCTCAAGAGATACCGAGAAACAATTCCAAGATATCTCAGAACGTAAGGAATAACCAAGCACAACCAGGTCTGTGTTGGCACAAAGTCAAGATGTCATCGATGATATCACAAATCATCGAGAAGGTGGATTGTATTTCTAGCCATGAATTCAATTGACATCTCTGAAGAAGCCAAAGTGTAGACGGTGATCATGACGGATTTTGTCGAGAGACTCTATGAAGATGCCATCGAGCAGAAAAGGAAGGATGAAGTGAAAGGCTATTGGAACCACGGATACGTCACAACATCAAAATCAAGCTTGTTGTTCAAGGTGAATTGATAAAAAGAGGAAGATCGACGTAAGCTTCGCTCATCGTCGAAAGGTTGTGCTCCGGGAATAAGGACCGTAGCATGCTTAAATTAGCGCGATAATGATATAGCCGATCGGGCTAGGAATGATGTGACGGAGTATCACTCCAATTAAGAATTTACAAGAGGTAGTGCAATGACACAATATCCTCGAGATAACATGAAGCAATACTTGTAGGTAGATCAAAGTAGAGGTTGGACAGGTGAAATGACTTGCAGGAGACAAGTATTTTAACTTGTCCGGGAAATAGAATTAAGGAGAAACTATGATCGGAACCACGATTATGAATGATCAAATCACCGATACAAGATGAACTTATAACAAGGGGTAATTATTTTTACGAGCAGCTTCCATGATAAGTTCTACACCGGTTCCATGGGCATGAACACAAAGGTTCAAGGTCGACTCCCACTTCTTCAATGCATAACCTTTCATTCACTCCTCATTCTCAAAGAATTTGTAGTGCGAAAGATTTATCTGGTGAAGTACCAAAAGAGTATTACTCACATCTCTTTAGAGTTCACACGGATTAGGGAAGGCATAGGTTCAACGCGTAGGGGTATCTTAGGAACATATACCATTGACTTCCAGAGTATATAACATCAGCTCAATAGTAGAGCATGGTTGACCATAAGCAGAGGATACAATTTACCTAAGGCAATAGGTATCAGGGGAAGAGCGCATTTAGATTTTGAATATGGAGGACATTGCCGGATAATAATTCAACAAAGGATTCAGCGGTCCTCAATGGATCTGATGTGAGTATCAGATCTCAATCAGAAGAGGGAAAGAATTCAAAGGCATCAGATTATAGAAACAGCTGAATAATTTGATGTCCAAGTTGAAGGGAACTAGGTGGACAATCAATTATACCATGATTGGCCGAGATCCAACTCATCTCCAGAATGACGTATGAGCAGGAAGGTCAAATTTCAGGGTTCGACTGATGATTGCGAGCAATCGCAAGATAGTGAATCAATAGGCTCAGGATGTAAAAGACAAAGGATGTTAATGAATATTGTTGGACATATAGATTTAACCATAATGCAGCCAGACAAGACTTTCGAGAGCACTAGGTCATGGAGGATCCTTGGGAGATAGAATTGCATCCGAAGAATTTTGGGAGACATATGATCAATCGGGATGAATGAATCCTGTAAGTGTGAGGAATTATTCGTGGGGTTATTCAGCGGAAAAGAGCTGCAAGGAGTCGGAAAAAGGATTCTCGAAAATCGAGAATACTTCCTGGTATCATGTAATAACAAGAACAACTAGGGATGGAAGTATGAACGGCGAGGCACGCAGTTATCCATAAGGATTCAACGGTGTTAAGGGATTGCAAAAGAAATGAACACAAGTTCTCGGGATAACATTGGAGAGTATCTTCGGGGTCTCCTGTTGAATCAAGCCATCATCTGGAATGAAGGGGCTCTCCGGGAGGAAGTAGTTACGAGAATCTAGTGTTAGAGTTAGCGAAATCATTTAACCCGAATAGAAGAGAGATCAGGATCCCAGAGTATAGACGAGGAATAAAAGATCCTAATAACAACTAATGGCGACATGGGCCCGTAAGCCACACAGCCATGTTAGTAAAACTTTTTAAATGACTAGACTCAACTTCGGCCAAGGAGTTGGAAAGGGGGCTACCTACAGGCAGTCAGCTCTGATACCAACTTGTGACGCCCTCGATTCAATCGTACACTAATCATACACGCAAATGTGTACGATCAAGATCAAGGACTCACGGGAAGATATCACAACACAACTCTAGACACAAATTAAAATAATGCAAGCTTTATATTACAAGCCAGGGGCCTCGAGGGCTTGAATACATAAGCTCGAATACACAAGAGTCAGCGGAAGCAACAATATCTGAGTACAGACATAAGTTAGACAAGTTTGCCTTAAGAAGTCTAGCATAAAAGCAATAACGATCGAAAAGGCAAGGCCTCCCGCTCGGGAGCCTCCTAACTACTCCTCGGTCGCCGGGTGGTCTCCACGTAGTAGCAAAAGGCCGACTGGCATCCGCTCCTGGCTCCGGCATATGGTTGCATCAACCGGAAAGAAGAAAGGGGGAAAGGGGAGCAAAGCAACCGTGAGTACTCATCCAAAGTACTGCAAGCAAGGATCTACACTACATATGCAACATTATCAAAGGGAGGTCAGATATGTGGATCGGGCTGCAGAAATGCCAGAATAGAGGGGAGAACCTAGTCCTATCGAAGACTAGCATCTTCTGGAAACCACCATCTTGCAGCAATAGGAGGGAGTAGAGTAGCATAAAGTAAAGTAGTAGAAGTGTTATCAATCTCGGCCAGAGATCCTTTCTCGACTCCCTGCGAGAAAGCAATCCCAAAGCCATACTATCTAGTTACCATCACCATCCAGTTCTCATCACCATCAAATTCTCATCACAAGTATCCAGATCTAGTTGTATCAATCGGTATACAACTCCAAGTGTCTGTTACCGTAGGATAGGCTATCGATAGATGTTTTCTTCCCTGCAGGGGTGCACCAACTTACCCACCACGCTCGATTAACTCCTACGGACACACTTTCCTCGGTCATGCCCGGCCTTGGCCAAACAATACACCGCAACCCGACCTAGGCTTAATAGAGAGGCCAAAGACGCCGACTAAACCTATGCCCCAGGGGTCATGGCCATCTCCCCGAACTCCACGCTATGAACGCGGCCGGTGAGCAGATCTAGCTACCTCCCTAAAAGGCAGGAACTTACCAGTCCAACTCGGTGCGCGCCGCTCAGTCGCTGACGTCTATTAAGCTTCGGCAGATGTATACGACGCAGAACGCCCATACTATGCCCACGTGATGGTTAGTGCTATCGGGCCGAGGCCCTCGGATCAAATATCCAAATCGTAGTGGATTAGGAACGATGCGGTAATAAGCGAGACTCACGAAAGATGTGACCCCGTTGCTGCCTCGAGGACTTGCGGCAAGGTCTAGGAATGCCCGCCACGCCTCGTAATTATCTCGCGGGCACCCTCCGTGTCAACCCGACTCCACATCACTCGCAATTAAGCTCGGCTGGTACCCCTCGTGGTCGACCGTCTTTCCAAGTAACAAAGGTAAAGTCCAAATATCCGTGTGTCCAAACATCAAGGGAAAACCGAGGAATCACCCCGATGAATTCCACTAGATGTAATCATCAAGGTGAATGTAAGAGGAATCACCCCGAGGTTCACACTTGAGGGGTTGCACCTGACAGTCGATCGGAAGTGGTTAAGGAGGAAATCACCCTCGATGACCACGATCGAATGACTACACTACAGTGGTTAACATCGGAAGTCAAGAGGTCTCACCCTCGGTACTTTCGATGGTAACCCAAAGAGTGTCGAACAACTAAGGGAAAGTGATGTGATGCGGTGTCGGCCTGGTCTTCGATCCCGCTGATTGGGTCTTCGATGATGAAGCGGGGGCAACAAGTACAAGGTGGGGGTCACTGATGGGTCACTAACCAACCTATACTAAGCAGTTTAGGATAAGCAGGTAGGTAACAATAAGCAGATTACAAAAGCAGGCTATGCATCAGAATAGGAGCGAACAATAACAATAGCAAAATCTAATGCAAGCATGAGAGAATGGAATGGGCGATATCGGGATGATCAAAGGGGGGTCTTGCCTGGTTGCTCTGGCAAGGAGGGGTCGTCGTCGACGTAGTCGATCATAGGGGCAGCATCGGTCTCGGGGTCTACCGGAGAGAAGAGGGGGAAGAAACAGTAAATATAAAGCAAACATAGCATCACAAAGTATAACGTGGCAATATGCTGTGTCGGGTGTGACCTAACGTATGGCTACACGATATCGGTGAAGCGGGGAAATCAACCGGGAATGTTTTCCGGTTCCTAATGTCGTATGACGACCGGAGGGGGAATGTCCCATGTTCAGCATGCTAGGGGCATGTGACAGATGAACGGACATCGTATTCGGATTCATTGGATTTTTCTGAGCAACTTTCATATAGAAAACATTTTCATCGGAATTACGGTTTAATTTCTATAAATTTTCAAAGTTTAAACAATATCCTGTAATTATCTAAATTAACGGAAAAGGGAATTATGACATCAGCATGATGCAATGCTGACGTCAGCAGGTCGATAGGTCGGCTGACCAGTCAAACTGCAGTGTGGTGCCCACATGTCGCCCAATCGTAATTAACAGAGTTTATATTAAACTAAACTAAGGTTAAATAGCCACCGGGCCCCACATGTCGCCTCTAATTAGTAATTAATTAGGTTTTAGTTATTAAAACATTTTAATTAACTAAAATAGGCGGTGGGGCTCGCGTGTCGCTGGCATCGATCGTCAAGTTAGCTGACCGGGTCAACCCACCAACTAGGACCATGGGCCCATCGGCAAGGGGCCCCGGTAGCCCAGTCGGCCACGTCGGACGCCGGCACCGGAGTTGGCTCTGGCGAGCCAAAACGCGACGGAGGGCGCCGACGAGCCTCGGGATTTCGCCACGGTGGCCCAAAACGGGCGTGGCTACTCGCGTTCGAAAGCTAGCGACGTCGCGCGTCGCACGGTGCTACGGGTTGGTCTCGGGGATGACCGGAACGACGCCGGCGAGAGGCGGGGCGGTCGCCGGAGTTCGGCCGCTTTCTGGTTTGGCACTACGGCTTCGGCGGAGCGCGGGAGGGTGCTCCGGGCTCGCACGGGAGTGTTGAGCACGAACCCGAGCTCGCTTGAGCTTAGCGGTGATTGTGGCCACGGTGATGAGTACGGTGGCGGAGGCGAGCTACGTCAATGGCGGCGGCGACGCGTACTGCTAGCTAGGGCGGTGCAGCAGCGCGCTGAGAAGGAGGAAAAGGGGCGGAGCTTACAGCGCGGGCACATGTAGGCCCCTTGGGGGTTCGGGAGCGCAGGGGAGGTCGAATCGACGACGACGGCGTCCGACGACCCGCGGAGGAGGAAGAAGGGGATCCGACGCTCCAGGGCTTGTCAGATCCAGCGAGCAGCGCCAGACGATGAGGCGGAGTCTGGCGGAGCTTCGAGGCAGCACGGAAGGACGAACGAGCGCTGGTGGCCGCGGGTTCTACGGCGGCGAGGCCATGGCGGTGCTCGGATGCGGTGGGGAACGAGGGGGGAGAGCAATGAGGGATCTGGTGGGGAGAGGGAGAGGCGGAGTGGAGGTAGGTGGGGAGGAGGCCGAGGCGTTGAGGGGGGGGCTCGACCTTATCCACCGAGGCGCCGACGGCGAGGTGGGTTCGGCGGGGACGGGACTCGGGCGCGCACAGGGTCGGATGAACAGAGAAGACGACCGAGGAGGAAGATGGGCTGGGCCTGGCTGGAGTGGGTTAGGTGGGTTCGGTCCAGGGAGGAGGTTGCTCTCTCTCTCTCTCTCCCTTTTCTATTTTTTAATTAGCAGAGAAGGAAAGTGATTTATCTGGGGACCCTAATAATTTAGGGAAAATGTGGAACTTGATCATAAAAGTCCAGTGCATTTTTAGGCACTGCCACAATTATTTTTGGGAGAGGTTTAGATTCATTTGGAATTTTCATAAATGAATTTGTATTTTAAATTGCTGGAATGGCACTGTTATAAATGTTAGTGTCCATTCTAGCATAGGAGTGATGTTGTTTTTATTTACATCAAATGGTATTGGAATATTTTCTAAATGATGAAAAATTTTCCAGCAACTTTTGTGCAACCTCAAATTTCACTTGTGATTTGAATTTGAATTCAGATGGGAGTTGAAAAGAGATATCAAACAAAGGTGATTAAGCACTCTTTAGCCAAATGATTAGGCTTAATCATAGAGGGTTACTGTAGCATGACACTGGGGGTGTTACATACGGCCGCCTGGGCGGCGCGTAGGTTCTCGAGGGGCGTGGCGTAGACTGGGCGGTCCACTCCCATCATGTCGGCGATGACTGCGCCACGTTTCTTGACGACGCCGATTCGGCTCGGCCCGTCGGGAGGCGGCGTGCCAAAGGCGGCGCGGTCGATTTCGCGCTGGTGGGCCTCGGTGAGGCGTCTCATGGAAGCTATCATCTGGCCCTCCGCGTGGAGGGCGAGGCGGCGGGCCTCCAGTGCTTCGGCGTCGGCGTAAGCCGGGAGAGGGGCGGACAGGTCGTGCAGCGCCACTTACAGGGCGTCGTGGGCGTTCTCGCCAGAGGGGCCGCCGTGACTGATGACCAGCACCTCGGTGATGGCGCTGCCGCAGCTGTCGGCTTGGGGGAGCGGGTCATCGAAGATCACAACGTTGGTGGGGAAAGCATCGAGCGATGCTGTGTCGGAGTCGACAAGCATCGGGTCCGTGGAGCCAACCGACTCCAAATCCACAACAGGCTCGCTGGAGACATGGAGTTGGTCGAGGAGGCTGACGAGGTGGCTCTCGAGGCAGCCTGTGCCCGCGTCGGATGCGGGCTCGTCGGAGACGCGAGCCTCGCCGAGAAGGTCGGCGAGGCAGCTCGCCAAGAAGCGTACGACGCCTTTGCGCCTTGTCGGGCAAGCGCCATCAGGCGTCAGGCTGGCTACGCCCGTGGGGGAGGAAGAGGGTTCCGCCCGCACAGGTCTCCGGACGACGGTGCACTGCCCCACGGTGGGCGCCAAATGTCGGTGGTAGGTGCGACATATGCCAACGGGTGGCATATCATAGTGGGAGCCAATAAGACGTCGTCGGTGCTCGGAACAGGATGAGGCGAAGACATGCACGCCGGCGAATCTTACCTAGCTTCGGGCTCTCCGTGGAGATAACACCCTCATCGCCGCTCTGCGGGGTCTCCGCATGATCACTAGATGAACAAGTGGCTACAAGAGGCTCCTTGAGCTGTTCGGTGAGAGGAAGAAGAAGGGAACGGCTAGCTCTCCTCTTCCCTCTATGTGGTGTCTAATACTCTAAGAGATCAACCCTTTGCATGGGTGCCCTGGGGGTTTATATAGGCCTACCCCCCAGGGGTACAATGGTAATCCGGCTGGGTGCGGGCCCTAGCCGTCGTGTCTACGCTCGCCGGCTTCCTTGCCGGCCGCTAGGGCCCGCCGACTGGTGGGTCCCGCCGGCTGCCGGCTTCTTGGGCGACAAGCTGGCCCCACTGTTGAGGGCCTTGTCGGGGGCTGGTTACTGTTGCCTCAATCCTAATGACGAGGGCATTGTCGGGGTAAGCATGGCTACAGTGCCGCCGCCTTGGCGGCGATCACTGTAGCCTCACCTCGTCTTGTCTCCTCAATGAGACGCTTCCTTCGAGGAAGGGAACAAGCCGGCTTATGGGAAGCCGGCCGTATCTCAGGCCGACTGGGGAGGCCGAGCCGCTCGGCATCTCTCGACCCTTGAGGGCCCGCCGCTTCGGTCGTCTTGATCGACTGTCGTGGGTGATGTCATGGTCAACATGGTAACAGCTGGCCGGACGGGTGATGGCTGCCCCGTCTGACGATCTTGTAGCCACGCAGCGCTCCGGGATGCGGGTGGAAGGCTTCACCGTAGCCACGCCTGCCTCATCACCGTTATGTGGGTGCAGATTCTGAGGGTGCGGCCTTGGCCGCTTGCTGGGGGGCGGGCTGCTTGGAGTCGGCCCTCTCGTGGCCGGCTCCGCGGAGTCGGCCCTCTGGTAGCCGGCTCCTTCGGAGCCGGCCCTCCCGTGGCCTTCTCTTTGTAGGTTTTGGGGTCGGGCCGCCTCCTGACAGCCGGCTTAAGGGGCAGCCGGCCGGGGGAAGGTGGCCCTGCGTCTTGGATGTTGGATGGCCCGATTGGCTTGTAATTTTTTCAGAAGTCCCAGGGGGAGCCGGCTAGGCTACCCGTGGTCATTTACTCCGACAGTTTTGGCTCAGCAGTAAATGATACTTGAAATATGTTATACTCCAAGAGAAAGTCGGGATGTGATATGCTCAAGGAAGACAGTCAAACAAATTTTCTCATGCAATTGATCAGCCGCAAAATATTATGGACGTGTGCATGGATTTCAGTCTGCATATCAGTATGACGTTTTGGATATAAGAAACCCAACATTATTCCACACGCTATCGGAAGAAATTTATGAGGCAAGGCTCCTCAATTTTTCATCAGCATGATATGTGAACTATTTTCGGCCGACGGTACCCGGTCTTTCTCAACAAGATACCTCGGTAAAAGCTTATGACAGACGGAAATCAATTTTTCTCAACAAGCAAACACGAGGAGAAGCTTCTCAAGTACGGAACTCAAGTTTCTCCAGCACAATAATCCGACCAAGCTTCGTGTGTAAGCTATTGAGATTTCTTCTGCACGCTACCCAAACAAAAGCCTCGAACAGAATCTAAGAGTCTTCCTCAGCAAGCTACTTGGATGGCTTCCCTCGTAAGCCACCCAGTACGCGTCAGTACCACACTATACACCATTCTCAGAGATTATATGATGAGTTGGCAGTATATGGCAGTACATCTCAAGGATCAGATTTGCAATAATTTTTTCAGAGGAACAATTCAGTCAAAACATATGCCTGCCGCAATAATATGGTATTCAGTTGCATATGATTATTATATATATGATACGCATGTATCCCGGGTCAGATCGGTCATTTATACGGGATACGGCACTGATCCAGCAGATATACCCAAGAAAGGTACGGACCCAACAACCTCATAAGTCATGCAAATGAAGATAAGCAGAGATACACACCTTATGTAATGCAAGGATCGACAAGATCTGAATATGAGATCGCAGAAGTAACAGTCTTGACAATGGCCACCAAGGCCAATATTCCGCACCTACAAGGGGATCTCATGAACTCTTGTCACCTTCTTGTATGATTGGCCTCAACAATGAGCTCCGTACAGCTACAAACCCTAAATATATGTCATATATGTGCGAACACAGGTCAGAAAATAAGTAGAAGGAATAATGTCAACAATATTGCACTAGCCACAGTCATGGTCATACGAAGAATCAAGGACACGTGTGGTCAAGTTATTTAAGTAAGGTGTCCTGACAAGAGAATCATGACCGTTAAAGGGTGAGACTGACAACAAAGGTATGATGATTTTGCACGACCATCAGGGTCCGGATACCCCAAGTCAGTTGGAGGCCATAATTCCATATGGATCCACAAAGACATACATCTTCGGACCTACTCTATTTACAAGGATTTTCATATCCCATTGACCCGCTTGATATGCGTATTACGTAAATGGGTATACCGACAAAATGAGAAATTCAAAAGCCGAATAATCAGCTCAGCCCCGGTATACTCGCCGACGGAATCAAGTACATGGTCGGTCTGTCAGGAAAGCATTTGTCCGTCAGCCCATGTTGGGCAAAGTCTCAAGATGTAAATATTTGAGGCATGACATAGCTATAACTCCATACACCGTTATATTGCTCACGATAGAAGGCAGTCAAATCTCTGGTGTATGCCACATGCTCGAGTCAAAGGAAATAAATCAAGATAAATCAGTGCACCTATGAGCAGTCAGATCCCGTCAGAAGATGGACATGATTAATTCTAAGTATTTATTGAACCCAGAAGGTTTGCATTTATTTGAAGCAACCCCATGACAGAAATAAAAAGGTTTTCATGACCAAAAGGAAATTTATGCTCAGATCCATTGGATATCACTGCAGATATGAGAAAATTCACGTCAGCAGAAGGAAGTGGTATATGAGCAAAAACCCGTCAGAATTTGGGGAAAGGTGAAGCAAGCCACCCCAAAGCAAGGTAAGTGGATCATCTGAAATTCTTGGGGGAACAATAAATAAAGGAAAAAGGATATCCGAGTTGGAAATGGTATCCTCAAGTTATACTTGTTCCCAGAGCAACTAAATCTCGAGGACGAGATTTATTTAAGGGGGTAAGAGTTGTAACAGCCTGGATTTTGGCCCTTTTCTTTTTCTTTTTGATTTATTGGTGTTTGCTCTCTTTTTGGTTTTGGAGTGGTTATGTGGCATTGTCACCTGGGAAATCGTCCCCATTTCCCCTCCCAAGTGGATCATCATTCTCAAAACCTTGCCAAGATCATGTCACTTCACTGCTTGACCAAACCCTAATATCTTTTTTTTGGGAATATTCCTTTTTCTATTTAAAGGAATAACCCTATCTGCCCTAGGTTGTGAAGCAACCTATATTTATGTCCATCCTAAAATTCCTAAATAATTCTCATAAATTGTTTGGGTCATATAATTCCCAAATATGGCAAAATATTTCATTTGTCATGTTTATCATCTTGCTCAAATAATTCATTTCCTATTCTGCCCTAAATGCCACATTGTGAAGCAAGTGCTATTTTCCTTATCCCAATTGACCTCAAACTCCTTGGACACATTTTCCTATCCATATCATTGCCACATGACAAAATGCAACCTCATTTACCTTGTAATTATTTAATTATGATTTTCCAAAGTTTCTATCCAGAAAGAAGCTTTGTGAAGGAGGTGCAAGCTAGGAATATCAAAATGCGTTGCCATTTTTCATTATCATTCATATCATCATATCATAGCCCTCCATTAAAGTAGAGCTCATGTAATGCCTCCATGTGAGCTCATCTTCAATTCTTTGATTATGTCCAAAATTTTAGTTTGTGAAGCAAGTGTATTTTATCTTGCTCCACTTTTTCTGCCAATTTTTCTAGGCCTTCTATTACCCATATAACCTACCTTCACCCATTTTGGGCATGGTTAATCAATCCATTATTCCTCTAGAATTTTTCCAAGTTTCTGTCCAAAATGAAGCTTTGTGAAACAAGTGCCACTTTGGTATTTCCAAATGGCATGAAATCTTTACAGCAGCTTAATACCATCGTATAACTCCTCTATGCCCGAATTCAGCTCACAGAGATCAAGTATGTGAGTGTATCATCCAAATCCCTAATTTCGGCCAGTTTTGCACTTTCTACAGCAACCCTCATCTAAACTTCTCATCCTAGTCTGATGTTTTGTGAACAAAATCACCTTAGTGTATGATCATCGCCAGACAAACTCTTTACCATGTTACCTAGCTGGTTTGACCACAGAGAGTTACAAACACCATCTTACTGATTTACTTTTGGAGCTAAGTGCAAATCTCTTATTTTCCTCTGGACCGATTTATTTCCTTATGTTGACTACGGGCACGGTGTTCAATCTACTGGACATGGTTGGCCATGCCAAAGAGCGCCTCTTGCGCCAGTGAGTGTGGTGATCACGCTTGCGTCACGGCTGAACGCGTGCTCTGGCTTGTTCCGGCCACTGTTCTCGTCTCGACCTCCATTCATGTCCTGGAGCTCGCCCGTGCTCTACTGCATCGCCCTGCATCGGTGCCTCGTCGTGGTTCGCCATCAATGCGCCGCTAGAACAGTGCACGTGCCATGCCCAGCCTCTCACTTCCATTAGAGCACTGCTCAAGCTCGCTTGTGAGCTCCAGAGCCTTCCCCTCGGCTATATAAGCGTACCCCGAGTCCCTCCGCACCTCAACCATCTCTCCCTCGCCTCATTTGCTCTCTGGAATCGCCCCATCTCGCCGGAGTTCGCCTCTGTCCACCATGGCCGCCTCGGCCTCGGCTTGGGTCCGGCCACCACAGGCCTCCCCTCGTCTCCCCGACTCCACCGAAGTCTTCCCCTCGTCCCACTGAGTCGCCCCACCCACTTTCCCCTCGCCGGAGAGCCCTGCATCGCCGATAGCCACCGCCGCCCGAAGCTCCTGTCCTCCTCCTGGCGTCGCCGTTCGCCGCGCCTCCACTCCTCCCCGGCGCCTCCTTCACCTCTGAATGGAGGCGGCGCAGCCCCGCGATCCCTCTGGTGCCCTCGGCCGGGCCGGGGATCGCCGGAGCTGGCCGGCCCCTTGGCCGCTTCCCTCCCCTGCTCTGCCTCTGCTTCACGCAAGGAACAGGGCGAGCGGGAGGTAGAGGACGAGCGCCCGTGCCCCCTTCCCCTGCCCCTGGGCCCCACGCGCCAGTGGCCCAGGCGCTTCTGCCCACGTGGCAAGTGGAAGCGTATTTCACAGAGTACGTCTCCTCTTTCTAAAAGCGTTTGTTATTTATACTTCGGCCCGAAGTGCGTTTTCTTAGTCAGAAAGTGTATTTTCTGAAATCTGTTTCTGCCTTATCCACTCAGGGACCCGTTGGTGATAAAATTTTCAGAGATTAGTCCCTGTTCTTCCAACCTTCACAACTTTTCAACCGTAACTCCGATTGAGGTGAAACCAACGCTCACTTCTTCGTTTCGTCGTCCTCTTCTGATGGAATCATTTTCACCATGTTTTGACATTCTAAAAATGACCATTTTGCCCCTGCCCTTATTCAGCCCCTCCGAGAGAGTACGTTTTCTGGCGATCCTTTCCGCGAGTTTCTCGCACTTTCTCCCGGTGATTTCTTCCATCCCAGGCAAGCCACACCCTCCATTTGCATCACTGTAATGCAGTGACATGGTTTGATCTATTTGAATTTGTTTAAAATATTGCTTTAGCTACATGACTTTGTGCATGGCATTTTCTCGGAGTATTATTTTGATCTTGTTGTTGCCATGTTATTGTTTGGATTACTAGGATTTATGCTTGCAGTTGATGAGTATCATTTTGTCATTGGAGTATTAGTGGTTGGTATTATGATTATTTCCATGATGGTATCTGTTATTATATTTTGGAGTGTTACTTTGGATATCATGCTGCCTTTGGATTATTAGTGGTTAGTATGATTATTTTCATGATGCTAGTTGATGTTCTGTTGCTTGGAGTATTATTTTTGGAGATGATGTTTACATGTGGATCTTAGCCGAATAACTTTATTCTTGTTGTTGGAGTAGTAGGATGATTGTTTTCGGATTCATCAGGACAGTAGTGTTGTGCTACCCTTGGAGTATTTTGAGATGATGAGATTATGTTTGGATTAGTTGTTGGATATTGCTATGACTTGGATAATAGTTTGATAGTTGATATCGGAGTATCAGTTATCACAGTTATACTTTTGGGGATAAATTCCGTCATTAAGTTGGTCGGGTGCCATTGAACCAGGCTTTTTCCAGTGCAACCACATTTGCCTTTTTGGGAAGGCCCTAATGCGGTCTATTGTCATGCCTCTCGTTGGTGCCTCCAACTAGGGAAGGTTATGGGCATGCTTACCCTGGCCCGGTAAGCAGACATAACCTTGTGTGCCCATTGATGTTGTTATGGATCCGGTCCCCGTGAGGGACGTTTTGGCCACGACGGTGGTCGTTGTGTCTTTGGTAGACACGGTGCCACCCAGGACTAGCCCAGTTGGGAGTGGTTCGGAGTGGCCGGGAGAGTGTCATGGCAGTAGATCGGTTTTGTCGGAACGCCGTTGGTCCACCCGAATGAGAGTGCGAGGCCATGGGTTCCATGGTGTGGGTAAAGTGCGCTACCTCTGCAGAGTGCGTGTATTTAAATCTATCGATAGCCGCGTCCTCGGTCATGGGCATGGGTTCGTACTAGGTCACACCGTTCGATCAACACTCACATGACGGAATGACTTATAGGTGATTTATATGCTGATATGTTGAGCAGTACAGATTGACTGGATGTTGATGATGATGTTTGAGACCAAGTGTTGGTCGTGGTTGTGATCGTCAGAAAGATCACCGTTTGGTTTTGATCACGAGGTGATCGAGATGGTATATTGCTTGGCCGGTTAGCCAAGAGAGATATGGTTATGGAGATCTGAGATGGTGATTTATCAGTATCGGAGTAGTTTCACATCATGCTTAGTAGTTGCTGCTGTATCATGGTAGTTGTTAATTAATTAACTTGTTAATGCTATGTTATTGTCTTGCCTTGATGTTTATGGTTGTTGTCAGCTTGCAAGTACATTCAATGTATTGACCTGGCGTGTCATGCCAGATTGCAGGTGATGCCATGATTGCTTGATTGCTTGTCGAGGTTGCCGTGCGTGCGAGCTAGATCGTGTCCCAGTCACAGTCCCTGCGGAGTGGAGTTCACCACCTTCGTCGTTGTTCCGCTGCTACGAGTTGTTCTGCTGCTAGCATAGAGCAAGTGTAGTATCGCAGGCGTAGTGTTGCCGTGCTGATGTGATCATTGTAACATCAGACTCGTGTAATTATTATTCTTGTAATAAGAGCTGATTTGTTCTATGTCAAGCAGTGCCGTATTCCAGAGACTTCTCCTCGATCTCTAGGCTTGAATACGGGGCGTTCCGGTTTCTCTGAGCCGGGATGCCACATATTTGAGTTATGAGTTTGGTCTTTAATTAAAACAATGTGGAATAGTTTCACAAATTCATGCCACCTGGAACACCACATCATAATGGTGTGTCTGAACATCATAACTGTACTTTATTGGATATAGTGCAATCTATGATGTTTCTTACCAATTTACCACTATAGTTTTGGGGTTATGCATTAGAGACAGCCGCATTCACGTAAAAAAGGGCACCATCTAAATCCGTTGAGACGACATCGTATGAACTGTGGTTTGGCAAGAAACCAAAGTTGTCGTTTCTTAAAGTTTGGGGTTGCGATGCTTATAAGAAAAGGTTTCACCATGATAAGCTCAAACCCAAATCGGAGAAATGTGTCTTCATAGGATACCCAAAGGAGACAGTTGGGTACACCTTCTATCACAGATCCGAAGGAAAGGTATTCGTTGCTAAGACTGGATCCTTTCTAGAGAAGGAGTTTCTCTCGAAAGAAGTGAGTGGGAGGAAAGTAGAACTTGATGAGGTAATCATATTCGCTCCCTTATTGGAAAGTAGTTCATCACAGAAACCTGTTCCTGTGACTACTACACCAATTAGTGAGGAAGCTAATGATGATGATCATGTAACTTCATATCAAAACCTATGAACCTACGAACTATGAGGAAGCGATGATGAGCCCAGATTCCGTGAAATGGCTTGAGGCCATGAAATCTGAGATGAGATCCATGTTTGAGAACAAAGTATGGACTTTGATAGACTTGCCCAATGATCGGCGAGCCATTGAGATTAAATGGATCTTCAAGAGGAAGACGGACTGACGATAGTAGTGTTACTATCTACAAAGCTAGAATTGTCGCAAAAGGTTTTCGACAAGTTCAAGGTGTTGACTATGATGAGAGTTTCTCACTCGTATCTATGCTTAAGTCTGTCTCAATCATGTTAGCAATTGCCGCATTTTATGAAATCGGCAAATGGATAAACAAAACTGCATTCCTTAATGGATTTATTAAAGAAGAGTTGTATATGATGCAACCGTAAGGTTTTGTCAATCCTAAAGGTGCTAACATAATATGCAAGCTCCAAATGATCCATCTATGGACCGGTGCAAGCATCTCGGAGTTGGAATATACGCTTTGATAAGTTGATCAAAGCATATAGTTTTATACAGACTTGCGGTGAAGCCTGTATTTACAAGAAAGTGAGTGGGAGCACTACAGCCTTTCTGATAAGTATATGTGAATGACATATTGTTGATCAGAGATAATGTAGAATTATTCTACAAAGCATAAAGGAGTGTTTGAAAGGAGTTTTTCAAAGAAAGACCTTGGTGAAGCTGCTTACATATTGAGCATCAGGATCTATAGAGATAGATCAAGACGCTTGATAAGTTTTTCAATGAGTACATACCTTGACAAGATTTTGAAGTAGTTCAAAATGGAATACCAAAGAAAGAGTTCTTACCTGTGTTACAAGGTGTGAAACTGAGTAAGACTCAAAGCCCAACCACGGCAGGAGATAGAAAGAGAATGAAAGTCATTCCCTATGCCTTGGCCATAGGTTCTATAAAGTATGACATGCTGTGTACCAGACCTATTGTATGCCCTACACTGAGTTTGGCAAGGGAGTACCATAGTGATCTAGGAGTAGATCACTGGACAACGGTAAAAATTATAATTAGTGGAATAAGGATATGTTTCTCGATTATGGAGGTGAGTAAAGGTTCGTCGTAAAGGGTTACGTCGATGCAAACTTTGACACTGATCCAGATGACTCTAAGTCTCAATCTGGATGCATATAGAAAGTGGGAGCAATTAGCTAGAGTAGCTTCGTGCAGAGCATTGTTGACATAGAATTTTGCAAAATACATACGGATCTGAATGTGGCAGACCCGTTGACTAAACTTCTCTCACAAGCAAAACATGATCACACCTTAGTACTCTTCGGGTGTTAATCACATAGCGATGTGAACTAGATTATTGACTCTAGTAAATCCTTTGGGTGTTGGTCACATGACGATGTGAACTATGGGTGTTAATCACATGGTGATGTGAACTATTGGTGTTAAATCACATGATGATGTGAACTAGATTATTGACTCTAGTGCAAGTGGGAGATCAAGGAAATATGCCCTAGAGGCAATAATAAAGTTATTATTTATTTCCTTATATCATGATAAATGTTTATTATTCATGCTAGAATTGTATTAACCGAAAACATGATACATGTGTGAATACATAGACAAACATAGTGTCACTAGTATGCCTCTACTTGACTAGCTCGTTAATCAAAGATGGTTATGTTTCCTAGCCATAGACATGAGTTTTCATTTGATTAATGGGATCACATCATTAGGAGAATGATGTGATTGACTTGACCCATTCCGTTAGCTTAGCACTTGATCGTTTAGTATGTTGCTATTGCTTTCTTCATGACTTATACATGTTCCTATGACTATGAGATTATGCAACTCCGTTCTGGGAGGAATACTTTGTGTGCTACCAAACGTCACAACGTAATCGGGTGATTATAAAGGTGCTCTGTGTGTCCCCAAAGGTACTTGTTGGGTTGGCGTATTTCGAGATTAGGATTTGTCACTCCGATTGGCGGAAAGGTATCTCTGGGCCCACTCGGTAATGCACATCACTATAAGCCTTGCAAGCATTGAAACTAATGAGTTGGTTGTGGGGTGATGTATTACGGAACGAGTAAAGAGACTTGCCGGTAACGAGATTGAAGTAGGTATTGAGATACTGACGATCGAATCTCGGGCAAGTAACATACCGATGACAAAGGGAACGACGTATGTTGTTATGCGGTCTGACCGATAAAGATCTTCGTAGAACATGTGGGAGCCAATATGAGCATCCAGGTTCCGCTATTGGTTATTGACTGGAGACATGTCTCGGTCATGTCTACATAGTTCTCGAACCCGTAGGGTCCGCACGCTTAAAGTTTCGATCACAGTTATATTATGAGTTTATATGTTTTGATGTACCGAAGGTTATTCGGAGTCCCGGATGTGATCACGGACATGACGAGGAGTCTCTAAATGGTCGAGACATGAAGATTGATATATTGGAATCCTATGTTTGGATATCAGAAGTGTTCCGGGTGAAATCGGGATTTACCGGAGTACCGGAGGGGTTACCGGAACCCCCTGGGGGTTAATGGTCCATAGTGGGCCTTAGTGGAGAAGAGGAGAGGCGCCCAGGGCAAGGGCCGCGCGCCCCTCCCCCCTAGTCCGAATAGGACAAGGAGAGGGGGGCGGCGCCCCCCTCTCCTTCTTCTCCTCCACCTCTTTCCCCCTCTTCTCCTAATCCAACAAGGAAAAGGGAGGGAGTTCTACTCCCGGTGTGAGTAGGACTCCTCCTGGCGCGCCCCCTCCTGGCCAGCCGCACCTCCCCCCTTGCTCCTTTATATACGGGGGCAGGGGCACCTTAGAGACACAACAATTGATCGTTTGATCTTTTAGCCGTGTGCGGTGCCCCCCTCCACCATAGTCCACCTCGACACATCAGAAGCGGTGCTTAGGCGAAGCCCTGCGTCGGTAGAACATCATCATCATCACCACGCCGTCGTGCTGACGAAACTCTCCCTCAACACTCGGCTCGATCAGAGTTTGAGGGACGTCATCGGGTTGAACGTGTGCTGAACTCGGAGGTGCCATACTTCGGTACTTGATCGGTCGGATCGTG
Organism: Aegilops bicornis; assembly: GCA_021605145.1. Taxonomy (NCBI): domain Eukaryota; kingdom Viridiplantae; phylum Streptophyta; class Magnoliopsida; order Poales; family Poaceae; genus Aegilops; species Aegilops bicornis. The sequence goes on from CM038675.1 coordinate 341,342,183, forward strand.
AAGACGTACGACTACATCAACCGTGTTGTGCTAACGCTTCCGCTTTCGGTCTACGAGGGTACGTGGACAACACTCTCCCCTCTCGTTGCTATGCATCACCATGATCTTGCGTGTGCGTAGGAATTTTTTTGAAATTACTACGTTCCCCAACAATCATTTCCCTCCTCCCAATCAAATATGGGGCGTGGACAACCCTCCTTTCCCAGCGGTGGCGCCCCCTATGGAACTCTAGCCCTCTCAACCTCATCGACACCCACGAGCTCTGCCATGGCTATTGCAACAGCTTGGATGCGTTCTCCAAGATCCTCGATAGTCACCTTGGCCCAACCAAAGGCCTTAGAATCGGCAAGTTCCGTTCCAACGGCTAGGACCGAGCCAAGCTTGACGACTGGTTTCGATCCCCCGTCCTAGATCAGCTCGAGGAGCTCACTTCTGATGATGGGCATATGCGGTCGCTGCCAATGTCCGCACTCCACCTCGCGCCCACGCTGCGTGTCGCCAAGTTCAGGAACTGCCATTTCCCGCCCCTTAATGATGCGCCCGCTCTTATTATACCACGACTTAAGAACCTCAAGCTCGTCGCCGTCTGCCTCTCAAAGGGTGACATGGAGTGCCTGCTCCGTGGCTGTACTGCACTCGAGTACCTTCGTCTTCAGGTGATCAATGGGTTGAGTACCTTCCACATCACCTCCATGACTCTCCGGACTATTTATGTGTGTTGCTGGTGTGGCGGGAAGACATCACAAAAGGTGGACCACGGTATGGTCATCCAGGACACACCTGCACTTGAGAGATTACTTGTAGTTGATCAAGAAGGTCCAACAAGAATCATTGTCATTTCTGCGCCGAAATTGACAGTGATGGGCTACTTGAGGGAGTCCTGGATTACGGGGTATCCGGACAGCCGGACTGTGTACAACGTCCGGACTATTGAAGAGTGAAGATACAAGACTCAAGACTTCGGCCCGTGTCCGGATGGGACTTTCCTTGGCGTGGAAGGCAAGCTTGGCGATCCGGATATTATATTTCCTTCCTTGTAACCGACTCCATGTAAACCCTAGCCCTCCCCGGTGTCTATATAAACCGGAGAGGTCGGTCTTAGGAGGCCGATCACAACTACAATCATACCATCATAGGCTAGCTCTTACGGTTTAGCCTCTACAATCTCGTGGTAGATCTACTCTTGTACTACCCATATCATCAATATTAATCAAGCAGGAAGTAGGGTTTTACCTCCATCGAGAGGGCCCGAACACAGGTAAACATCTGTGTCCCTTGCTTCCTCGTTACCATCAGCCTTGACGCATGATCGGGACCCCTACCCGAGATCCGCCGGTTTTGACACCGACATTGGTGCTTTCATTGAGAGTTCCTCTGTGTCATCGCTGTCAGGCTTGATGGCTCCTTCAATCATCGTCAATGACGCTGTCCAAGGTGAGACTCCCCCCCCCCCCGGACAGATCTTCGTGTTCGGCGGCTTCGCACTACGGGCCACTCGCTTGGCCATCTAGAGCAGATAGAAAGCTACGCCCCTGGCCATCAGGTCAGATTCAGAAACCTGAACTATACGGCGGACATCCGCGGGGACTTGATCTTCGACAGGTTTGGGCCTATGCCAGGAGCCCCGGACAAATACCACGCATTTAACATGGCTTAGACCTGTCGTCTGACGAAGCTCGGGGTATTATCCCCGTAGTATCCCCGGACCTAGATCCGGAGCAGGCTGCGCTGCCTAAGAACGGAGGGATGGACCCCGCCCCACAGGTCACACACTCATCGGCGGTGGAGCCGAACACGGGTCTCACCTTTGAGGTGGCCTGTGTCTCCGAACCCCCGGATTCGTATCCGGACGTTGGTTCCAGTCCGCACACTCCCTTTCCCGTCGGTCAAGGATGGGCTTCGCAATGGAGTTCATCGCTGTGATATCTTCCAAAGACTCACACTTTGGCGACATGCTGGACTCATTAAAGTCTCTCTCTTTGTCAGGAGGCTCTTCGCCGAACTATGTCCGGCTCGAGTGGGAGGCAGGCGACGAGGGAATTCGTTGCCCACCCACCACCCACTTCATTGCCACGGTTGATGATTTAACCGAGGTACTGAACTTCGACTCCGAAGACATTGACGGTATGGACGACAATGCGGGAGAAGAACATGAACCACCACTCACTGGGCGGTGGAAAGCCACCTCTTTTTATGACATATATATGGTGGACACCTCGAAGGAAACAAATGGTGATGAGGCAACAGAGGATAAAACCTCAAGGAAAAAAGCAAAGAATGGGCGTCGTCGGCGCCACTCCAAGCCCCGCCACACCAATACCGGCCCAGGAGACGAAAACAATCCGAATGGTGCCGACGAAGAATACAACCCTAAACAGCCCACCTTCGAAAGGTGATTTAACAGGAGGATGAGCAGGTCAGCCTGTAAGAGCAAAGCGACGGACGACACCCGGAGGAGGACAGCTACATGCCCTCCTCCGAAGACGAGATTAGCCTCGGCGACGACGAAGTTCGGGCGTGTTCGAGGATCCCATAGAGCAGAACGCTGGCGTCGCCATAGCCACCGCGAGGAGCACGAAAAAGAAGCAGCAGCAACTCCAAGCTGATCAAGACCTGCTCACGTATGATGGATCAAGTCCTGGCAGCCGAGGAATACGGACTCGAGCACCACACGGCTGACCGGCCACCTCGTGGCCGGGATGAAATGGCATACCAGTCCGCATACCAGCCAACACCCCACACTAACATACTACGGCTCGGCGCAACAAATCGGGACAGCCAAGATCGATCTACGGATCGCGGGGGCGCGCCTCGGTACGCGACGAGGACCGTCACGCCGACACACCTTCAACAAGTCCGCCGGGCCGAATATAGCCACCGAGCAATTCGACTGCGTAGCCACGTAGCAAGACAGTAGGCGCCACGACCCCTCTCGCTTCACGACGAAGTAATGGATCATGAATTCCCAGAAGGGTTCAAACCCGTACATCGAATCATACGATGGCACAACAGACCCCGCGGTATGGATCGAAGATTTCTTCTCCACATTCACATGGACCGCGGAGACGATCTGCACGCCATCAAGTATCTTCCCCTTAAGCTCAAAGGACCAGGCCGACACTGGCTAAACAGCCTGCCAGCAAACTCCATTGGCAGCTGGGAAAACCTGGCAGACGCATTCCTCGACAACTTCCCCGGCACGTATGTGCGACTACCTGACGCCGACGGCTTGAGCCACATTACTCAACAGCCCGGAGAGTCAGCCAGGAAATTCTGGACTCGGTTCCTAACTAAGAAGAACCAAATAGTTGACTGTCCGGACGCCGAAGCCCTGGCGGCTTTCAAGCATAATATCCGTGACGAGTGGCTCGCTCAACACCTCGGCCAGGAAAAACCCAAGTCCATGGCATCTCTCACAACACTAATGACCCGCTTTTGCGCGGGCGAGGACAATTGGTTGGCCCGCAGCAGCACTACGCCATAGTCTGGCAATTCGGATGGCCTCGACAATAACGGCAAGCCACGGCGTAACAGACATAAGCGACAGAACAACGGCGACAGCACCGAAGACACGGCAGTCAACGCCGGATTTAGTGGGTCCAAGCCCGGTCAGCGGAAGAAGCCGTTCAAAAGAAATAATCAGGGACCGTCCAGTCTGGACCGCTGCTACGTCTTGAGCTTGCGTTGGTTTTCCCCGAAGAGGAGAGGATGATGCAGCACAGTAGCGTAAGTATTTCCCTCAGTTTTTTAGAACCAAGGTATCAATCCAGTAGGAGGCCACGCACAATTCCCTCAGACTGCATAAACGATAGCTACTCGCAACCAACGCGATTAGGGGTTGTCAATCCCTTCACGGTCACTTATTTAGAGTGAGATTTGATAGAGATAATATTTTGGTATTTTTGGTATATAGATGCAAAGTAAAAATAAAAGCAAAGTAAAAACAAAGCAAGTATTAAAAGTGATGGAGATTGATATGATGAGAATAGACCCGGGGGCCATAGGTTTCACTAGTGGCTTCTCTCAAGAGCATAGATATTCTACGGTGGGTGAACAAATTACTGTTGAGCAATTGATGAATTGAGCATAGTTATGAGTATATCTAGGTATGATCATGTATATAGGCATCACGTCCATGACAAGTAGACCGAAACGATTCTCGCATCTACTACTATTACTCCACTCATCGACCGCTATCCAAAGATGCATCTAGAGTATTAAGTTAAAAACAGAGTAACGCCTAAGCAAGATGACATGATGTAGAGGGATAAATTCATGCAATATGATAAAAACCCCATCTTGTTATCCTCGATGGCAACAATACAATACGTGCCTTGCAACCCTTTACATCCTTTGGGTAAGGACACCGCAAGATTGAACCCAAAGCCATGCACTTCTCCTATTGCAAGAACTACCAATCTAGTTGGCCAAACCAAACGGATAATTCGAAGAGACTTGCAAAGATAACTCAATCATACATAAAAGAATTCAGAGAAGATTCAAATATTATTCATAGATAAGTTGGATCATAAACCCACAATTCACCGGTCTCAACAAACACACCGCAAAAAGAAGATTACATCAAATAGATCTCCACGAGAGAGGGGGAGAACATTGTATTGAGATCCAAAAAGAGAGAAGAAGCCATCTAGCTACTAACTATGGACCCGTAGGTCTAAGGTAAACTACTCACACTTCATCGGAGAGGCTTTGATGATGATGTAGAAGCCCTCCGTGATGGATGCCTCCCGTGAGCTCCTAATGTGCCCCAAGATGGGATCTCGTGGATACAGGAAGTTGCGGCGGTGGAATTAGGTTTTGGCCCTGCTACGATCGTTTAGGGGCAATGAGGTATATATATAGGAGGAAGGAGTACGTCGGTGGAGCAACAGGGGCCCACGAGGCAGGGGGCACGCCCTAGTGGGGGGGGGGGGGCGCCCCCCACCCTCGTGACCGCCTCCGTTGTTTCTTGGTGTAGGGTCCAAGTCTTCTGGATCACGTTCGGTGAGAAAATCACGTTTCCGCAGGTTTCATTCCGTTTGGACTCCGTTTGATATTATGTTTCTTCAAAACACTGAAAAAGGCAAAACAACAATTTTAATTTTGGGCCTCCGGTTAATAGGTTAGTCCCAAAAATAATATAAAAGTGGAAAATAAAGCCCAATATAGTCCAAAATAGTAGATAAAGTAGCATGGAGCAATCGAAAATTATAGATACGTTGGAGACGTATCAGGCATCCCCAAGCTTAATTCCTACTCGTCCTCGAGTAGGTAAATGATAAAAAAGAATTTTTGATGCGGAGTGGTACTTTGGCATAATTTCAATGTAAATCTTCTTAATTGTGATATGAATATTCAGATCTAAATGAATACAAAATAAAAGTTCATATTGATAAAAGAAATAGTAATACTTCAAGCACACTAATCAAAGTAATCATGTCTTCTCAAAATAGCATGGCAAAAGAAAGTTCATCCTACAAAATCATATAGTTAGGCTATGCTTCATTTTCACACACAAAGATGTTCCCAACTTCTATACCCCGATGACAAGCAAAGCAATTGTTTCATACTTAAATAATCTCAAAAATTTCAACTTTCACGCAATACATGAGCGTGAGCCATGGATATAGCACTATGGGTGGAATAGAATATGATGATGGGGATTGTGTGGAGAAGACAAAAAAATGAGAAAGTCTCACGTTGACGAGGCTAATCAACGGGCTATGGAGATGCCCATCAATTGATGTCAACATGAGGAGTAGGGATTGCCATGCAACGGATGCACTAGAGCTATGAATGCTCAACAAAAGAAAACTAGTGGGTGTGCATCCAACTTGCTTGCTCATGAAGACCTAGGGCATTTGAGGAAGCCCATTGTAGGAATATACAAGCCAAGTTCTATAATGAAAAATTCCCACTAGTATGAAAAATACAACTTATGAGACTCACTATATGAAAACACATGGTGCTACTTTGAAGCACAATATATGAGACTCTCTACATGAAGAACAAGGTGCTACTTTGAAGCACAAGTGTGGAAAAAGAGATAGTAACGTTGCCCTTTTATTTATTTTCTTTTTTGGGCCTGTCTTTTTTTCTTTCTTTTTGGCCTTTCTTTTTTTGGGCAATGCTCTAATAATGATGATCATCACACTTCTATTGATTACAACATAAGGATTACAACTCAAAACTAGAACAAGATATGACTCTATATGAATGCCTCCCGTGATGTACAGGATGGTGCGATGAATCAAGAGTGACATGTATGAAAAATAATGCATGGTGGCTTTGCCACAAATACGATGTCGACTTCATGATCATGCAATGGCAATATGACAAAACTAAGGTATGTCATGATGATGATGAACGGAACGGTGGAAAGTTGCATGGAAATATATCTCGGAATGGCTATGGAAATGCCATAATAGGTAGGTATGGTGGCTGTTTTGAGGAAGATATAAGGAGGTTTATGTGTGATGGTGCGTATCATATCACGGGGTTTGGATGCACCGGCGAAGTTTGCACCAACTCTCAATGTGAGAAAGGGCAATGCACGGCATCAAGAGGCTAGCAATGGTGGAAAGGTAAAAGTGCGTATAATCCATGGACTCAACATTAGTCAAAAGAACTCATATACTTATTGCAAAAATTTAGAAGTCATCAAAAATCAAGTACTACGCGCATGCTCCTAGGGGATAGATTGGTAGGAAAAGACCATCGCTCGTCCCCGACCGCCACTCATAAGGATGCACAAGCCAGGTACACTTCATGTTTCAAATTTGTTACACAACTTTAACCATACGTGCATGCTACGTGATTTGCTAACTTCAACACAAGCATTGTTTAAATTCATAATCACCCAACTGGCATGACTTTAATATTACCACCTCCATATCTCAAAACAATTATCAAGCATCAAACTTTTCTTAGTATTCAACACACTCAAAAGAAAGTTTCACATATCTTGAATACCAAGTATATTAACATTAAGCAAATTACCATGCTATTTATGACTCTCAAAATAATCTAAGTGAAGCATGAGAGATTAATAGTTTCTTTAAAACAAATCCACCACCGTGCTCTCAAAGATCTAAGTGAAGCACTAGAGCATAACTATCAAACTCAAAAAATATAAGTGAAGCACTATGAGCATAACTATCAAACTCAAAAAATATAAGTGAACACTATGAGCATTCTATCAAATTCCAATTCATGTATGGCTCTCTCAAAATGTGTGTACAACAAGGATGATTGTGGTAAACTAACAAGCAAAGACACAAATAATACAAGATGCTCCAAGCAAAACACTTATCATGTGGTGAATAAAAATATAGCTCAAAGTAAATTACCGATGGAAGTAGACGAAAGAGGGGATGCCTTCCGGGGCATACCCAAGCTTTGACTTTTTGGTGTCCTTGGATTATCTTGGGGGTGCCATGGGCATCCCCAAGCTTAGGCTCTTGCCACTCCTTGTTCCATAATCCATCAAAAGAATTCACCCAAAACTTGAAAACTTCACAACACAAAACTCAATAGGAATCTCGTGAGCTCCGTTAGAGAAAGAAAACAAAAGACTACTTTAAGGTACTGTAATGAACTCATTCTTTATTTATATTGGTGTTAAACCTACTGTATTCCAACTTCTCTATGGATCATAAACTATTTTACTAGCCATAGATTCATCAAAATAAGCAAACAACACAAGCAAAACAGAATCTGTCAAAAACAGAACAGTCTGTAGTAATCTGTAACTAACGCAAACTTCTTGAACTCAAAAAACTTCTACCAAAATTAGACGGCCTATAAAATTTGTTTATTGATCAGCAGAAATTGGAATCAGTATTTTATCACGTTCTGGTGATTTTTAACAATTCGGGCACTGAGCACAAAGTTTCTGGAAATTACAGCAAGATCAAATAACGATCATCCAAGAAGATCCAATAGGTTTAACTTGGCACAAACACTAATTAAAAGATAAAACCACATCTAAACAGAGGCTAGATGGATTATTTATTCCTAAACAGGAGCAAAAACAAAAGGACAAAAAAAAATTGGGTTGCCTCCCAACAAGCGCTATCGTTTAACGCCCCTAGCTAGGCATAAAAGCAAGGATAGATCTAGGTAGTACCGTAGTAATAAGATAAATCGGTGAAGCTCATTTCATATTCTCTACGTTCGGCAGCAAGTTTTCTTTGAGGCAAGCAAAAGTAATCAAAAGGGCTAAATTTAATAGGGCAAAAATCAACAAGATCAATTTTAGGAGGTATAGGTTCCTCTTTCGGCCCTTCATAATGCACAACCAATTCATCATTATAAGCGTTCTTCTGACAGAACCTTGTGAGTCCACACTCTAGAGAGTATCCTAACTCATTATTTTGAATAGCCAAATCATCATTAAGTTCGGAGATTCTATCAATTAAAATATTGGTTGGCACCCTTTTTCTAAGGTTTTCATTGAAAGCAACATAGTCAAGAGATTGAAAACGCATAATTTCTTCTTGATCAAAGAGGATGGATTCTATGGGAGGGCGGCCGGCGTCCACCCTATAATGCGCAAAGATTTCTTTGGCCTCTTTTATTATAAATCTGAATTCATGAGCCAAAAAGATAGTAGCGGCACGCTTAACAGAGGAGTGTTCAATATTAGAAAATTCTAGGAAAATCCTTTGTATAGAAGGGTGCATATGCATAAATTGCCTTTCAAGTTCAACGATAAACATGGCAATAGCGTCCGCAAGACTACTAGTTCTATGAAGAATAGAACTGCCCATAGAGGGCAAAGAATCGACACAAGTAAAGAAATCTTGAATAACTCCTTTTCCAATAATATTACCACTACCGATTCGAAATCTCTTTGTATGATAGGTAGGGGATTCTTCAAGAGGAGCATCGAATTTTCTATGATATTGTTATCGCCCATATCGGCGGTAACATCCCCAATTCAGACATAGCGACAAGCAAACTAACACACGGGCAAACAAATGGACGAGGAAAAGGCAACGGAAAGAGAGGATGAGATTGGGAAAGAGAGGCGAATAAAACGACAAGGGTGAAGTGGGGAGAGGAAAACGAGAGACAAATGGCAAATAATGTAATGCGAGAGATAGGGATTGTGATGGGTACTTGGTATGGTTGACTTTTGCATAGACTCCCCGGCAACAGCGCCAGAAATCCTTCTTGCTACGTCTTGAGCTTGCGTTGGTTTTCCCCAAAGAGGAGAGGATGATGCAGCACAATAGCGTAAGTATTTCCTTCAGTTTTTGAGAACCAAGGTATCAATCCAGTAGGAGGCCACGCACAAGTCCCTCATACCTGCACAAAACGATAGCTACTCGCAACCAACACGATTAGGGGTTGGCAATCCCTTCACGGTCACTTACGAGAGTGAGATCTGATAGAGATAATATTTTTGGTATATAGATGCAAAGTAAAAATAAAAGCAAATTAAAAACAAAGCAAGTATTAAAAGTGATGGAGATTGATATAATGCGCAAAGATTTCTTTGGCCTCTTTTATTATAAATCTGAATTCATGAGCCAAAAAGATAGTAGCGGCACGCTTAACAGAGGAGTGTTCAATATTAGAAAATTCTAGGAAAATCCTTTGTATAGAAGGGTGCATATGCATAAATTGCCTTTCAAGTTCAACGATAAACATGGCAATAGCGTCCATAAGACTACTAGTTCTATGAAGAATAGAACCGCCCATAGAGGGCAAAGAATCGACACAAGTAAAGAAATCTTGAATAACTCCTTTTCCAATAATATTACCACTACCGATTCGAAATCTCTTTGTATGATAGGTAGGGGATTCTTCAGCAGGAGCATCAGAATTTTCTATGATATTGTTATCGCCCATATCGGCGGTAACATCCCCAATTTCAGACATAGCGACAAGCAAACTAACACACGGGCAAACAAATGGACGAGGAAAAGGCAACGGAAAGAGAGGATGAGATTGGGAAAGAGAGGGCGAATAAAACGACAAGGGTGAAGTGGGGGAGAGGAAAACGAGAGACAAATGGCAAATAATGTAATGCGAGAGATAGGGATTGTGATGGGTACTTGGTATGGTTGACTTTTGCATAGACTCCCCGGCAACAGCGCCAGAAATCCTTCTTGCTACGTCTTGAGCTTGCGTTGGTTTTCCCCAAAGAGGAGAGGATGATGCAGACAAGATGGCGTAAGTATTTCCTTCAGTTTTGAGAACCAAGGTATCAATCCAAAGAGGAGGCCACGACAAGTCCCTCATACGCACAAAACGATAGCTACTCGCAACCAACACGATTAGGGGTTGGCAATCCCTTCACGGTCACTTACGAGAGTGAGATCTGATAGAGATAATATTTTTGGTATATAGATGCAAAGTAAAAATAAAAGCAAATTAAAAACAAAGCAAGTATTAAAAGTGATGGAGATTGATATGATGAGAATAGACCCGGGGGCCATAGGTTTCACTAGTGGCTTCTCTCAAGAGCATAGATATTCTACGGTGGGTGAACAAATTAGTGTTGAGCAATTGACAGAATTGAGCATAGTTATGAGTATATCTAGGTTTGAAAATGTATATAGGCATCACGTCCATGACAAGTAGACCGAAACGATTCCGCATCTACTACTATTACTCCACTCATCGACCGCTATCCAAAGATGCATCTAGAGTATTAAGTTAAAAACAGAGTAACGCCTTAAGCAAGATGACATGATGTAGAGGGATAAATTCATGCAATATGATAAAAACCCCATCTTGTTATCCTCGATGGCAACAATACAATACGTGCCTTGCAACCCTTTACATCCTTTGGGTAAGGACACCGCAAGATTGAACCCAAAGCCATGCACTTCTCCTGTTGCAAGAACTACCAATCTAGTTGGCCAAACCAACGGATAATTCGAAGAGACTTGCAAAGATAACTCAATCATACATAAAAGAATTCAGAGAAGATTCAAATATTATTCATAGATAAGTTGGATCATAAACCCACAATTCATCGGTTTGAACAAACACACCGCAAAAAGAAGATTACATCAAATATATCTCCACGAGAGAGGGGGAGAACATTGTATTGAGATCCAAAAAGAGAGAAGAAGCCATCTAGCTACTAACTATGGACCCGTAGGTCTGAGGTAAACTACTCACACTTCATCGGAGAGGCTTTGATGATGATGTAGAAGCCCTCCATGGTGGATGCCTCCCATGGAGCTTGAACAGGCCCCAAGATGGGATCTCGTGGATCTGAGGAAGTTGCGGCGGTGGAATTAGGTTTTTGGCTCCTGTTACGATCGCTTGGGGTGCAATGAGGTATATATCGGAGGAAGGATTACGTCGGTGGAGAACAGGGGCCCACGAGGTGGGGCGCGCCTAGGGGGCGCCCCACCTCGTGACCGCCTCCGTTGTTCCTTGGGCGAGGGTCCAAGTCTCGGATCACGTTCGTGAGAAAATCACATTTCCGCAGGTTTCATTCTGTTTGGACTCCGTTTGATATTCTGCTTTCTCAAACACCGAAAAGGCAAAAACAACAATTCTGGGCTGGGCCTCCGGTTAATAGGTTAGTCCCAAAAATAATATAAAAGTGGAATATAAAGCCCAATATAGTCCAAAACAGTAGATAAAGTAGCATGGAGCAATAAAAAATTATAGATACGTTGGAAACGTATCAACCGCATACTGGAGCGCTCGTGCCAAATTCATGGCACCCCGGACAAGCCAGCCAACCACACCAATAGAGATTGATGGGTATTCAAACAGGCCGGCAAGATAAACGCCGAAGACAAGAACAAGGGGCTGCACAGCAACGATGACGAGGAGCCCCGACGTCCGAACTCGGGGGGACAGAAGAAATCCCCCCCCCCCCAGGTGAAAACGGTCAACATGATCTACGCCACGCACATCCCGAAGCGGGAACGGAAGCGGGCGCTAAGGGACGTCTATGCGATGGAGCCAGTCGCCCCCAAATTCAACCCTTGGTCAGCTTGCCTGATCACCTTTGATCGTAGGGATCACCCTACTAGGATCCGTCACGGCGGCTCAGCCGCATTGGTCCTAGACCCAATCATTGACGGATTCCACCTCACACGCGTCCTTATGGATGGTGGCGGCGACTGAACTCGCTTTACTGGGACACGGTGTGCAAAATGGGCATTGACCCTTCAAGGATCAAGCCCACCAAAACCACCTTTAAAGGTGTAATTCACGGAGTAGAGGCCCATTTATGCGGGCTCTATAACATTGAAGTGGTCTTCGGATCTCCGGATAACTTCCGAAGCGAAGAGTTAATCTTCGACATCGCCCCTTTCCGCAGCGATGGTTACCATGCACCGCCGGACGAACCGCATTCGCCAGATTCAATGCGGTACCACACTATGCATATCTCAAGCTCAAGATGCCAGGACCACGCGGGGTCATAACGGTGAACGGAAATATGGACCGCTCTCTACGAACAGAAGAACATACTGCAACCCCTGCGGCGGAAGTACAATGCGGCCTTCTCCAACAAACCAATCCGGCAACAACAACTTCGAGCACAGTCATGCGAGTCCGGAGCACCCCGCAACAGGATCATCAGGCACGCCAAGAGCGCGACTAGCAGTCCGGCCTCCGCTTAAGCCCCATCAAAGCAGCATTCGTGCCACGTGCACACAATTACGCACTTAAAATACCATGGACATAGGCAGAGGCGCATCAACGACTCAGTCAACAGTGCGGGTAACCGCCAAATACTTTGATACTCTTTACCTCTTACCTTTCAGGACAAGCGTTGGCGCAACATCCTCAAAAGAGCCGAATTGCCGGACTTATAGGGAAGAGACATCCAAGGAGGCAACAGACGTTGTGCACAGAAGGAAATACACATGTGGAATCTATTTACGATCATTATACCTGCTTTGTCTATCTGAACACAGCCTGCCCCTGGATAGGACATGTCAAATAGTCCTATTTTATCTCTGCTTAACGCATCCATTGTAAATGTACGCTTAAACGTATTTTTCGTCGATGGGAGATTATATATAGCGTCAGCTTATTATTCTTGTTTGAGCATTTTTCTCTTATAAATGTTTATTTGATATTGCATCCGTACACCTTGGTGCGGCGGTTTGCTGTGGGCTTCTTATGGCGCCCCGCTATATGGCAACTAAAGTCTGAACATTTTCAACAGTGCGGCACCCCGAACTTATAGCACTATATGCATCAGCTCCGAATCATGTCTTGGGTCTACAGTTGGGATAGCCAAGCTCCCTTGTTTTGGTGCCTTACATTCCGTTTTATCGGCTAAGGTAGCACAAGGAGAACTACTGCGATTGTGTCCCGTTTCTTCCGGACGAGCACCTCAGTAGAGAAAGCCGAAAACTGACCGGCATGATGTGGCGAGAGCTGGTCGCTGTTCGAGAGGTTTTAAAATCCTTAAAGATTTTCCGCTTTAGGCGATAAATCGGCTTCGTCCGATCTAGGCGTGTATAGCGCCCCGATTCGGTCTTACGAATTCTAGGGGCTTCGCCAAAATTTAAAATTGTAGACTTCTATGTCTAAGTGAAAGTTATAAAGCCGCATAGTCCGATTGCCTTGTTCGCCGCGCTAGACACTTCCTTAAGGGACCAAACATTTGGATAAAGAGTGTCCGAGTTTTCCACGAACACCCCAGTGCTAGTCATGTGGGGGCGGAAGCCGACGACTGGCCTACTTTCAGGATTTTATAAACAGCCGCACAGAAGGTAACATTTTAATAACAAAAGCGCTACATAGCGCAAGTAACTTTGTCTTTAATTACAAACATGACATAAGTGAATTCATTCCAAAATGGCGTCCTTGGTACACTCATTGGCGATGAGACGAGCACCCTTCATCACGCCATCGTAGTTCATTTCGGGATGACGATGCGCCTTGCCCTCCGGTGGCCCGTCCTTGACCAGCTTCTCCGCATCCAGCTTGCCCCAATGCACCTTGACACGGGCAAAAGCCCGATGGGCACCCTCAATGCAAATGGATCGCTTGATCACCTCAAGCCGCGGATAGGCATCCACCATCCGCTTGATCAGGCTAAAGTAGCTTGTGGGCAGGAGCTCACCAGGCCACATCCGGACTATGAAATCTTTCATAGCCACTTCGCCGCCTACAGGAGTTCGACCAACCGCCAGCTTGGTCACCAGAGGCGTTGAGTGTTCGGCCCCAGATACCGGGACCGAACAACTTTTCCGCTGAGCTCCCTCCGGCACGATAGAACTCCGCGGCCGACACGCTACGTGGCTGATCTGCGAATGCCCGTGGAGAGCTCCGAATCCGAGTAAGTAAAAGAAACGCCTCCTCCACATGTTTGCTTTGCATAAAGAATTTCTTACCCGCTGCTATATTTTTGGCCTCCTGGATTTTCCGCTCTGCCTTCTCGGCTTCGGCCTTGGCGTCTCTTATACTCTCAAGGGCCTTCACAAAGCTCGGCCTCTTTCGCCTTCAGATCATGCTCCATGGACTCGAACTTCTAGCCGAGGTCCTGGAACTCCTGCTGTACCTCACCCACTCTAGCACTTTGCTTCTCGCGCTCCTTGCATTCCAAGGCTGCTTTGTCGTCGGCCTCGGACAACGCTTTCTTCAGGGACGCCACTTCGGCGGCGGTCCCTGTTACACAGTCACGACACTTTGGCGTTAGATTGACCAATTTTGCTTATCTTTAAACACGTACAAACGGGGAATCACTTACCTTTATTCTCCTCGAGCTGCCTCTTCGTGAGGCTGAGCTCTCCTACCGCCTCGAGATCCCGCTTCAGTTCGACAACTTTGGTAGTACGGGCAGCAGCGGCAAGCAGCACGGCCTGCTTAGTAACATAAACGCTTTTTAGACTCCTGTGGATTGTAATTGACCCTCCGTTTGGATTTTCTTTCCGAACACCAACCAGAGTATCAGGGGCTACTACCTATCGGATGGTAATTTCATACATTTTTGTTACTTACCTCAAAGCCCGTCGGGAGGCTTGTGCAGGCTTCGGTTAGTCCGCTTTTGGCGGACAGAACCTTTTGAATCACCGCACTCATAAGAGTACGGTGCTCTTCTTCCATGGGAGCGCCTCAAAGCGCTTCCACCAAGCTATCCGGCGCCGTTGATGCGACGGAAGTCCTCGGCACGGGCGGCTCGCCCTCCCTAACGAGGGCTGCTCATTTAAGTCCGGAACCGTCGGAGGTTCCGGAACAATGTTCGGTCGAGAGTCCGCCTTGTTGCGGCTCTCATCGATGCGATCTGCGGGGATATTGAACCCCGCATGTCCGACGTTCGGGAGTCCGCCTTGGGGCGTCTCCAGGGTCACCTTCCCCTGTTCGGGGAGCCTTCGGGACAACACCTCTGTGTCATCCGCAGGCTGAGGAGTGGTGGCTGTCGGGAGCAAGTTCATCTCTGAAGAACTCAGAGACCCATCCGAAGACAACACCGCCGGATGAGCCCGGGCCGGACTGCGTCAATGTTCGGCGTTATTAAACAATTATGAAGTGAAAACCACGGTAGAGTGCGGACACTTACGATCATGCCGGGGGCTTCCCCCGGGGCAGCCACCCCTCATCGCTGTGAGCGGCCCTGGTGGATTAGTCCGGAAGGGATGTTTTCCCCTTCTTGGACGTCCCGGCCTCCCCCTCCGGGGCGGCTTTTCTCTTCTTCTCCCCCCTAGTGCGGGGAGGCGGAATTTCTTCTTGATTCCGCCCGCCTCTGTGGGAGGAATCTGTCTCGTCGTCATCGCACGACAGGGGTATAACGGCCTTGCGCCGAGGGCCTTTTCCGGCCCCCTGGCTCGCTTCGCCGGGCTCCTCATCCTTTCCGGATGGAGCTTCTTCTTCTTCTTCTTCCTCCTCCCCTTCATGGGAGGAGTCTGCCTCGTCATCCTCGGACAAGGCTTCTGGCACAACCTTACGACGGAGACCCTTTTGGGTCCCCGGGGCCTTCTTCTCGGCCTTCTTCTCCGGCACCTTATACGGAGCCGGGACCAGGATGTGGGAGGAGGTACTTCGGAGGCCTTGAACAACGCGCCTTCGTGCGTCATGTCGTAGAGCTTCCGGACAATTGTAATCAATATTTTATCACGTTCTGGTGATTTTTAACAATTATTTTCGTGAACAGAAAGTTTCTGGAATTTTCTGCAAGATCAAATAACTATCATCCAAGAAGATCCTATAGGTTTAACTTGGCCCAAACACAAATTAAAACATAAAACACATCTAACCAGAGGCTAGAAAAAATATTTATTCCTAAACATAAGCAAAAATCAAAAAAACTAAAAATAAATTTGGGTTGCCTCCCAACAAGCGCTATCGTTTAACGCCCCTAGCTAGGCATAAAAGCAAGGATATATCTTTGGTATTGCCATCTTTGGTAGGAAATTCATAAGTGGCTCTCATAATAGATTCATATGGTAATTTTATTTTCTTCCTAGGGAAGTGTTCCATGCCTTTCTTCAATGGAAATTGGAATCTAATATCCCCTTTCTAAATATCAATAATTGCACCAATCGTTCTAAGGAAAGGTCTACCAAGAATAATAGGACATGAAGGATTGCAATCTATGTCAAGAACGATAAAATCTACGGGCACATAATTCCGATTTGCAACAATAAGAACATCATTAATTCTTCCCATAGGTTTCTTAATAGTGGAATCCGCAAGGTGCAAATTTAAAGAGCAATCATCAAAATCACGGAAACCTAGCAAATCACACAAAGTTTTTGGAATCGTGGAAACACTAGCACCCAAATCACACAAAGCATAGCATTCATGATCTTTAATTTTAATTTTAATAGTAGGTTCCCACTCATCATAAAGTTTTCTAGGGATAGAAACTTCCAACTCAAGTTTTTGTTCATAAGATTGCACCAAAGCATCAACGATATGTTTAGTAAAAGCTTTATTTTGACTATAAGCATGAGGAGAATTTAGCACGGATTGCAACAAGGAAATACAACCTATCAAAGAACAATTATCATAATTAAATTCCGTGAAATCCAAAATAGTGGGTTCATTAATATCTAGAGTTTTGATTTCTTCAATCCCACGTTTACCAATTTTAGCATCAAGATCAATAACCTCCGAATTTTTGGAATGCCTTCTAGGTCAAGGCGGATCATATTCAGTCCCATCATTATCAAGATTCATATTGCAAAACAAATATTTAACAGGGACACATCAATAACTTTTAGATCTTCATCTTTATTTTCAAAGGAATTAGAGGAACACGCTTTCGTAAAGCAATCTTTCTTAGCACGCATCCTAGCGGTTCTTTCTTTGCACTCATCAATGGAAATTCTCATGGCTTTTAGAGACTCATTGATATCATGCTTAGGTGGAACAGATCTAAGTTTTAAATAATCAACATCAAGAGAAATTCTATCAACGTTCCTAGCCAATTCATCAACTTTAAGCAATTTCTCTTCAAGCAAAGCATTGAAATTCTTTTGCGAATTCATAAATTATTTAACACTAGTCTCAAATTCAGAGGGCATCTTGTTAAAATTTCCATAAGAATTGTTGTAGGAATTACCATAATTATTAGAGGAATTACTAGGATAAGGCCAAGGATTAAAGTTTCCTCTATACGCGTTGTTACCAAAATTATTCCTACCAACAAAATTCAGATCCATAGATTCATTATTATTCTCAATCAAAGTGGACAAAGGCATATCATTAGGATCAGAAGAAACACTTTTATTAGCAAATAATTTCATAAGTTCATCCATCTTTCCACTCAAAACAATAATTTCTTCTATCGCATGCACTTTTTATTAGTAGATCTTTCAAAGGTGCCATTGAGAATAATTAACCATAATATTAGCTAGGAGTTTAGTAGCTTCTCCTAAAGTGATTTCCATAAAAGTGCCTCCCGCGGCCGAATCTAAAAGATTTCTAGAAGCAAAATTCAATCCAGCATAATTTTTTTGTATAATCATCCACAAATTCAAACCATGAGTGGGCCAATTACGTATCATTAATTTCATCCTCTCCCAAACTTGTGCAACATGTTCATGATCAACTTGCTTAAAATTTATAATGTCGTTTCTAAGAGAGATGATCTTAGCGGGAGGAAAATACTTAGAGATAAAAGCATCTTTGCACTTATTCCAAGAATTAATACTATTTTTAGGCAAAGACGAAAACCAAGCTTTAGCACGATCTCTAAGCGCAAAAAGGAAATAGCTTCAATTTAACAATATCATTGTCAACATATTTCTTCTTTTGCATATCACACAAATCAACGAAGCTATTTAGATGAGTAGCGGCATCTTTACTAGGAAGGCTGGCGAATTGATCTTTCATGACAAGATTCAACAAAGCAGAATTGATTTCACAAGATTCAGTATCAGTAAGAGGAGAAATCGGAGTGCTAATGAAATCATTATTGTTGGTATTAGTAAAGTCACATAATTTCGTATTATCTTGAGCCATCGTGACAAACAAGCAATCCAACACACGAGCAAACAAGAAGCAAGCGAAAAAGAGGCGAACGAAAAAGAGAGGGCGAATAAAATGGCAAGGGTGAAGTGGGGGAGAGGGAAACGAGAGGCAAATGGAAAATAATGTAATGCGGGAGATAAGGGTTTGTGATGGGTAATTGGTATGTTGACTTTTGCATAGACCTCCCCGGCAATGGCGCCAGAAATCCTTCTTGCTACCTCTTGAGCACTGCGTTGGTTTTCCCTTGAAGAGGAAAGGGTGAGGCAGTAAAGCAGCGTAAGCATTTCCTCAGTTTTTGAGAACCAAGGTATCAATCCAAAGAGGAGGCTGCTGCGAGTCTCTCGCACCTACACAAACAAATAAATCCTCGCAACCAACGCGATAAGGGGTTGTCAATCCCTACACGGTCACTTACGAGACTGAGATCTGATATATATGATAAGATAATATTTTTGGTATTTTTGTGATAAAGATGCAAAGTAAAGAAAGTAAAATAAAAACGGCAACGGAAATAGCTAAGTGTTGGAAGATTAATATGATGGAAAATAGACCCGGGGGCCATAGGTTTCACTAGTGGCTTCTCTCAAGAGCATAAGTATTTTACGGTGGGTGAACAAATTACTGTTGAGCAATTGACAGAATTGAGCATAGTTATGAGAATATCTAGGTATGATCATGTATATAGGCATCACGCCGAGACAAGTAGACCGACTCACCTGCATCTACTACTATTACTCCACACATCGACCGCTATCCAAAGATGCATCTAGAGTATTAAGTTCATAAGAACAGAGTAACGCTTTAAGCAAGATGACATGATGTAGAGGGATAAATTCATGCAATATGATAAAAAGACATCTTGTTATCCTCGATGGCAACAATACAATACGTGCCTTGCTGCCCCTACTATCACTGGGAAAGGACACCGCAAGATTGAACACAAACCTAAGCACTTCTCCCATTGCAAGAAAGATCAATCTAGTAGGCCAAACCAAACTGATAATTTGAAGAGACTTGCAAAGATAACCAATCATACATAAAAGAATTCAAAGAAGATTCAAATATTGCTCATAGATAAACTTGATCATAAACCCACAATTCATCAGTCTCAACAAACATACCGCAAAAGAAGATTACATCGAATAGATCTCCACAAGAGAGGGGGAGAACATTGTATTGAGATCCAAAAAGAGAGAGGAAGCCATCTAGCTAATAACTATGGGCTCGAAGGTCTGAGGTAAACTACTCACACTTCATCGGAGAGGCTATGGTGTTGATGTAGAAGCCCTCCATGATCGATGCCCTCCCATGGAGCTCTAACAGGCCCCAAGATGGGATCTCACGGGTACAAAAGGTTGCGGTGGTGGAATTAGGTTTTTGGCTCCGTATCTGATCATTTGGGGGTACGTAGGTAAATAGGAGGAAGGAGTACGTCGGTGGAGCAACATGGGGCCCACGAGGGTGGAGGGCGCGCCTTGGGGAGTAGGCGCGCCCCCCTACCTCGTGGCTTCCTGTTTGATTTCTTGACGTATGGTCCAAGTCCTCTAGATCATGTTCGTTCCGAAAATCACGTGCCCGAAGGTTTCATTCCGTTTGGACTCCGTTTGATATTCTTTTGTGCGAAACTCTGAAATAGGCAAAAAACAACAATTCTGGGCTGGCTTCCGGTTAATAGGTTAGTCCCAAAAATAATATAAAAGTGTATAATAAAGCCCAATAATGTCCAAAACAGAAGATAATATAGCATGGAGCAATCAAAAATTATAGATACGTTGGAGACGTATCAAGCATCCCCAAGCTTAATTCCTGCTCGTCCTCAAGTAGGTAAATGATAAAAACAGATTTTTTTATGTGGAATGCTACTTGGCATTATTTTAATGTAATTCTTCTTAATTGTGGTATGAATATTCAGATTCGAAAGATTCATGATAAAAGTTCAATATTGACATAAAAATAATAATACTTCAAGCATACTAACTAAGCAATTATGTCCTCTCAAAATAACATGGCCAAAGAAAGTTCATCCCTACAAAATCATATAGTTGAGATGCTCCATTTTCGTCACACAAGAATGCTCTCATCATGCACAACCCCGATGACAAGCCAAGCAATTGTTCCATACTTTAGTAATCTCAAACTTTTTCAACCTTCATGCAATACATGAGCGTGAGCCATGGATATAGCACTATGGGTGGAATAGAATATGATGATGGGGTTATGTGGAGAAGACAAAAAAGGAGAAAGTCTCACATCAACGAGGCTAATCAATGGGCTATGGAGATGCCTATCGATTGATGTTAATGCAAGGAGTAGGGATTGCCATGCAACGGATGCACTAGAGCTATAAATATATGAAAGCTCAACAAAAGAAACTAAGTGGGTGTGCATCCAACTTGCTTGCTCACGAAGACCTAGGCACTTGAGGAGGCCCATTGTTGGAATATACAAGCCAAGTTCTATAATGAAAAATTCCCACTAGTATATGAAAGTGACAAAACAAGAGACTCTCCATCATGAAAATTATGGTTCTACTTTGAAGCACAAGTGTGGTAAAGGATAGTAACATTGTCCCTTCTGTCTTTTTCTCTCATTTTTTTGGGCCTTCTCTTTTTTTGGCCTTTCTCTCTTTTTTTTATTCCTCACTTGGGATAATGCTCTAGAAAATGATGATCATCACACTTCTATTTATTTACAACTCAATGATTACAACTCGATACTAGAACAAAGTATGACTCTATATGAATGCCTCCGGCGGTGTACCGGGATATGCAATGAACCAAGAGTGACATGTATGAAAGAATTATGAATGGTGGCTTTGCCACAAATACTATGTCAACTACATGATCATGCAAAGCAATATGACAATGATGAACGTGTCATGATAAACGGAACGGTGGAAAGTTGCATGGCAATATATCTCGGAATGGCTATGGAAATGCCATAATAGGTAGGTATGGTGGCTGTTTTGAGGAAGATATAAGGAGGTTTAGGTGTGAAAGAGCGTATCATATCACGGGGTTTGGATGCACTGCGAAGTTTGCACCAACTCTCAATGTGAGAAAGGGCAATGCACGGCATCAAGAGGCTAGCAATGATGGAAGGGTGAGAGTGTGTATAGTCCATGGACTCAACATTAGTCATAAAGAACTCACATACTTATTGCAAAAATCTACAAGTCATCAAAAACCAAGCACTACGCGCATGCTCCTAGGGGGATAGATTGGTAGGAAAAGACCATTGCTCGTCCCCAACCGCCACCACTACAAAAAAAAGACACATCCGTGACATTTTGGGCCGAACGAAAAAAAGTTCTGTCATACATATGACACTTCTATGACGATAATTGTGACAAAACCCAGTATCATCATAGATGTGGTGGGCTCCTACTTCTATGACAAAAAATCATGATGTAAAATGGGCTTTTCGTCTCCGGGCGGGCCGGAGACGCAGCTGCATGACATCCTTTGGGCCGTCAATGACGGAAAAAACCGTGGTAGAAGCGAGGGGAGGAAAATTTCGGGAGTTCGGTTACGGTGGGAGGTCGGGCCGAAGCGATGCGCGTTTCTCGTTACACGTGCGAGGCGTTGGCTCTAATCAACCCGAGTGAGGCGTGGGGCTCTAATCGAACCCGGCGACAGACCGCAAGCTACGCGTTCATCGAACCCGAGCGATTGATCGATGGCTGTTAACTGAACCCGATCGAGCGATTCCTTTGTTGTTGCTGCTAACTGAAGCCGATCGATTGGATGAACAGTGAGCGCTGCGGGGGGGGGGGGGTGGATGAACAGTGAGCGGTGGCGTTGCCTCTGGATGAACAGGACCCCGTGGTGTGGAGGGCTGGATGAACAGTAGACGGTGGGGTGGCCGGGGAGGGGTGGTTGAACAGGACCCCGTGGTGTGGAGGGCTGGATGAACAGTAGACGGTGGAGGGGTGCCCGTGGAGGGGTGGTTGAACAAGAGCGGTGGAGTAGCGGCGGTGGAGGCTAGATGAACAGGAGCCCGTGGAGGCCGGAGGAGGTCGACGATGGCCGTGGAGGCCGGAGGAGGTCGACGGTAGCCCGTGGAGGCTGGAGGAGGTCGACGGTGGAGTTGAACAAGATCCCGTGGAGTCCTGTTTTGATGCACGCCACACCCTCCCGATGAACAGGACCCCGTTTTCGACCGTAGGGAGGTCCGTTTCGTCTGCTTTTGGCGGTACACCACACCTCCCAATCAACAGGACCCCGTTTCGACCGTAGGGAGGTCCGCTTTCCTCCGCTTTTATGCACGCCACACCCTCCCGATCAACAGGACCCCTGCTTCGACCGTAGGAGGTCCGCTTCCTCCGCTTTGTGGTACGCCACACCCTCCCGATCAACAGGACCCTGCTCAACGTAGGAGGTCCGTTTCTCCGCCAGCGGCACGCCAGCCTCGCTTCCATCACCTGTTCCGGCCCAAGCCAGTTGGCTCCCACGCTGCCTGCTTGCCTCCCGTTGAACACGACGCATTCCGTTGCCTCCCGATGAACACGACGCATTCCGTTGCCTCCCCATGAACACGACGCATTCCGTTGCCTCCCGATGAACACGACACATTCCGTAGCCTCCCCATGAACACGACGACAATGCTGTTTCTCCGTTCCGACCCAGCCATGTACACGAGCCCTGGCCGTACGTATGCGTGAGTAGGCGTTCGAGACCCTGCCCGTATGTATGTACGTGGCCGTATTTTCTTTCTTGCACCCTCGCCGCTGTACGTACGTGTACATGCTACATGCGTGCCTCTACTACGACACGTGTGCGCCTCTACATCCACCAAAGATATATGTACGCATTACGTTCGCGACCAGAATGACAACGCTACGCACGCTTGACCGTGGGTCTCGACCGCCGTGCACTTCCTTGTGTGCGAAGATGTAGCTGGTGGGTCCCAGCAGTCAGGGCGGCGAATCGTTTTTTTTTGCCCGGACGCACTTCCTTGCATGCGAAGATGTAGCTGGTGGGTCCCAGCAGTCAGGGAAGCCAATCTTTTTTTTTGCCAGGACGCACTTCCTTGTGTGTGAAGGTGTCGCTGGTGGGTGCCAGCGGTCAGGGGGGGTGAATCGGTTTGTTTTTTGCCCGGACGCACTTCCCTGCGTGCGAAGATGTAGCTGGTGGGTCCCAGCAGTCAGGGGGAAATGTTTTTTTCACGAAATACAGTAGCCCGCCCGGTGGGTCCCAGCTGTCAGGTGGAGGAATCATTATTTTCTGCGTAATAAGGAGGCACTTCCTTGCTGCGGCCGTGGACCCAGCTGTCAGCCTCTCCACGTACAGTCCACGTCCGATGGAAGTCGTTCCTTGACCACGTTGACCACGCCGTGCCGAGAGCACCAGGGCGGTGGACGACGGCGAGGCCTAGGAAGGGGACGACGGGGAGCCAGGGAAGACGCGGCAGTGGAAGCCCGCGCGGAGAGGAGTACGAGGGTTCACTGGTTCGGCTGCGGTGTGAGGCTGCCGTCGCCGCAGGGCCTGGCCAGCGGTGGGAATAGTAGGGGGCGGCGAGGCCTCCGCGGCAGCACAGCCGGCCACGGGAGGCAGGAGCATGCGGCACGACCCAAGACCGCTTTGGGCGGCCGGAGCAAGAAGACCAGAGGTTGAAGAAGCACTACGGCCGTTGGATGGACATCGTCACGGTCACCGGAGCTAGAATCGTTCATATTGACTAAAGTTGACAAAGGCCCCCATCCCACCAACTTAGTAGGCCCACAAGTCAGCCTCCCACCATGGTGGGTCCCAGCCAGGTGGGGAGTATTCATTTTTTGTGCGTAATAAGGAGGCACTTCCGGTGGGTCCGAGCCGACAATGGGGAACGTTTTCGTGAAATACGCTGGCCCGTCTGGTGGGTCCCAAAGATCGGGGGAACGCTTTTTTTGCGAAATAAGGTGGCCCGTCCGATGGGTCCCCGCTGTCAGTGGAGGAATAATTATTTTGCGTAATAAGGAGGCACTTCCTTGCGGCCGCTGGACCCAAATTGCCACCCTCTCCACGCAAGATTTCTTCCGATGGAAGTCGGTCGTTGACCATGTTGACCACGCCGCGCCGAGAGCACCAGGGCGGTGGTCTAGACGACGGCGAGGCCTAGGAAGGGGACGATGCAGAGCCGGGGAAGACGTGGCAGTGGAAGCCCGCGCGGAGAGGAGTACGAGGGTTCACTGGTTCGGCTGCGGTGTGAGGCTACCGTCGCCGCAGAATAACAGGGGGTGTGGGTGAGTAGAGGGATGGCCTGGTCAGCGGTGGGAGTAGTACGGGGCGGTGAGGCCTCCACGGCATCACAACCGGCCACGGGAGGCAGGAGCACGCGACACGACCGGCGCTGCTTTGGGTGGCTGGAGCAAGAAGACCAGAGGTTGAAGAAGCACTACGGCCGTTGGATGGACATCGTACGATCACTGCAGCTAGAATCGTTTACATTGACTAAGTTGACAAAGCCCTTGGTACGCGTCAACTTAGTAGGCCCACAGCTCGGATTTGGCAGAGAACATATAGCCCATTTGCGATTTGTAAGAATGTACAACCCATTTTTTAATTCTAATGGAATTTACTACATCCCATTTACAGTTTGTTAGTACATCCCAACTTCTAGCTAGGACAACGATTAATAATTTCAAATAACCGCTCAAAACAGAATTCAAAAATAATTCCCACATTTTGATGGGATCCGAAATATTTTTATCCGAAATTTCTAGTCAAGTTAAATATAATTTCAAAATAAAGTTGTATTACGTTAAAATCCAACGAAATATTGCGCGCGCAACAAGTAATGAAATTAAAATTTCCAAATCCAAAAATAATATATTTTTCAAACTAATTACGTGTTTGGTGCATACTAATTGCCCAGTTATTATAATTATATCCCATTTATTATTTCTTAAAGTCCATTTTCTTGTTAAGCCTAATGCATACCTCCTAGGAAACTTTGCAGCCCAATAGACGGATAACAAGTTGACCGGATATTGTGTACAACCGCCGCCCGCTTGCATTGCTGATGTTAAAAAAGGCATGTGTAGTACAGTACAACCTAACATGGTTACTCAGCCCACATTCAATGACAGGAAAGGCCCAAACAAGGCTTCTGTACAACTTTTTGAAGTCACCGAGCTCAGTTAATAACTTAAGAAAAAAGTTAGATTACAGTGGAACCTAATTAAAAGTTGTCACGAGCAAATAAATAATTCAAGGGGTCCCACTTGTGCATGTGCGCGTGTGCGCGCATGTGTGTGTGTGATAGAGAGAGACCCATCGGTCGATGCTCAGAATACATCTTTCAGCCATATGCATTGCCGATGCTCAAGAAAACTTATATAGTCGACACAATCATATAGAACATCATAGCACACTAAACTTGCATACAAAAATTTCACGCAGGCGGCACAATCAGGATGGAAGCAGTGGATCGCTATGGGAAGGGCTATGTTGAATCCAACGAAGTCGTACATAATGGTTCATCGTCTTTATAAATGACGGGAAATATCTTGAATGTTGTGCAAAGAAAATGCATGCAGACAACACAATAAGTTACGGTAGCACTTTAAGTTGACGTACAACCCTTTCTAAAAAAGTTCAGGTACAAAATTAGAACATGTCACAATCAAATGTACCGGCATACCAAAGTGCTTCGCACTCCATAGCTCGGATTTAACTAGTACTATCTGACAAGATTCAGTTGTTACCTCAAATTAGAGCACATCCAGGCAGCCAGCCCCGCCTCTTCTCCCAAAGAAGCAGTGGCCTCCTCCGCGCGATGGAGTAGGCCCTGTGCCATCCATCGTTCCGAGCAACACGGGGAAAGTCTGACGTTGACTCCTATAATGGACGTCGTTGTCGGACCCTGGCACCAGCGGCGGCAGGACTTCGATTGATGGATTGGCCACTTCTTCGACATGCACGAACACTCGATACAGGTACATCCCTAACATGGTCCGCGGCGGCCTTGGTGGCGACGAATAGTGTTGGGGAACGTAGTAATTTCAAAAAAATTCCTACGCACACGCAAGATCATGGTGATGGCATAGCAACGAGAGGGGAGAGTATTGTCCACGTACCCTCGTAGACCGTAAGCGGAAGCGTTATGACAACGCGGTTGATGTAGTCGCACGTCTTCACGATCCGATCGATCCAAGTACCGAACGTACGGCACCTCCGAGTTCAGCACACGCTCAGCTCGATGACGATCCCGGACTCCGATCCAGCAAAGTGTCGGGATGAGTTCCACAAGACGACGGGCAGGACGATGATGATGCTCTACCAGCAGGGCTTCACCTAAACTCCGCGACGATATGACCGAGGTGGAATATGGTGGAGGGGGCACCGCACACGGCTAAGGAACGATCCGTAGATCAACTTAGGTGTCCATGGGGTGCCCCTGCCCCAGATATAAAGGAGTGGAGGAGGGAGGGCGGCCTCTCTATGGCGCGCCTAGGGGAGTCCTACTCCCACCGGGAGTAGGATTCCCCTTTCCTAGTCCAACTAGGAACCCTTCCATGTAGTAGGAGTAGGAGAGAAGGAAAGGGAAGAGAGAAGGATAAGGAAGGAAGGGTGCGCCTCTTCCCTAGTCCAATTCGGACTAGTCCAAGGGGAGGGGTGCGGCCACTCTTTTGGCCCTTTCTCTCCTTTCCCGTATGGCCCAAAGAGGCCCAATACGAATTCCCGTAACTCTCCGGTACTCCCAAAAATACCTGAATCACTCGGAACCTTTCCGAACTCCGAATATAGTCGTCCAATATATCGATCTTTACGTCTCGACCATTTCGAGACTCCTCGTCATGTCCCCGATCTCATCCGGGACTCCTAACTCCTTCGGTACATCAAAACTCATAAACTCATAATATATCTGTCATCGTAACGTTAAGCGTGCGGACCCTACGGGTTCGAGAACTATGTAGACATGACCTAGAACTATTCTCGGTCAATAACCAATAGCGGAACCTGGATGCCCATATTGGCTACTACATATTCTACGAAGATCTTTATCGGTCAAACCGCATAACAACATACGTTGTTCCCTTTGTCATCGGTATGTTACTTGCCCGAGATTTGATCGCTTGTATCCAATACCTAGTTCAATCTCACATCGGCAAGTCTCTTTACTCGTTACGTAATGCATCATTCTGTAACTAACTCATTAGCTACATTGCTTGCAAGGCTTATAGTGATGTGCATTACCGAGAGGGCCCAGAGATACCTCTCCGACAATCGGAGTGACAAAACCTAATCTCGAAATACGCCAACCCAACATGTACCTTCGGAGACACCTGTAGTACTCCTTTATAATCACCCAGCTTACGTTGTGACGTTTGGTAGCACCCAAAGTGTTCCTCCGGTAAACGGAGTTGCATAATCTCATAGTTATAGGAACATGTATAAGTCATGAAGAAAGCAATAGCAATATACTAAACGATCAAGTGCTAGGCTAACGGAATGGGTCATGTCAATCACATCATTCTCCTAATGATGTGATCCCATTAATCAAATAACAACACATGTCTATGGTTAGGAAACATAACCATCTTTGATTAATGAGCTAGTCAAGTAGAGGCATACTAGTGACTATATGTTTGTCTATGTATTCACACATGTATCATGTTTCCGGTTAATACAATTCTAGCATGAATAATAAACATTTATCATGAAATAAGGAAATAAATAATAACTTTATTATTGCCTCTAGGGCATATTTCCTTCAGTCTCCCACTTGCACTAGAGTCAATAATCTAGTTCACATCATCATGTGATTCAACACTAATATTCACATCTGTATGTGATTAACACCCATAGTTCACATCGTCATGTGACCAACATCCAAAGGGTTTACTAGAGTCAATAATCTAGTTCACATCGCTATGTGATTAACACCCAAAGAGTACTAAGGTATGATCATGTTTTGCTCGTGAGAGAAGCTTAGTCAACGGGTCGTCACATTCGTGAGCCATATGTATTTTGCAAATATTTTATGTCTACAATGCTCTGCACGGAGCTACTCTAGCTAATTGCTCCCACTTTCAGTATTTATCCAGAATGAGACTTAGAGTCATCAGGATCAGAGTAAAAAGCTTGCATCGATGTAACTCTTTAAGACGAGCTCTTTTATCACCTCCATAATCGATAAATATTTCAGTAGTCCTCACTAATGATGTTCTTGACCAATGTCCATGATCTACTCCTAGATCACTATTGTACTCCTTGCCAAATTCAGAGCAAGGTATACAATAGGTGCAGTACATAGCATAGCGTGCTTTATAGAACCTATGACTGAGGCATAGGGAATGACTTTCATTCTCTTTTCTATTTTCTCATTGTGGTCGGGATTTGAGTCTTACTCAATTTCACACCTTTGCAACACAGGCAAGAACTTTTCTTTGACTGCTCCATTTTGAATTACTTCAAAATCTTGACAAGGTATGTACTTATTGAAAAACTTATCAAGCGCCTTGATCTATCTCAATAGATCTTGATGCTCAATATGTAAGTAGCTTTACCGAGGTCTTTCTTTTAAAGAACTCCTTTCAAATACTCCTTTATGCTTTCGGAAAAATTCTACATCATTTCGATCAACAATATGTCATTCACATATACTTATCGTAAATGTTGTAGTGCTCCCACTCACTTTCTTGTAAATACAGGCTTCTCCAAAAGTCTCAGATAAAACCATATGCTTTGATCAAATCATCAAGCATATATTCCAACTCTGAGATGCTTGCACCAGTCCATAGATGGATCATTGGAGCTTGCACATTTTGATAGCATCTTTAGGATTGACAAAACCTTCCGTTGCATCATATGCAACTCTTCTTTAATAAATCCATTAAGGAATCCAGTTTTGACATCCATTTGCCGATTTCATAAAATGTGGCAATTGCTAACATGATTCGCATAAACTTAAGCATCATTACGAGAGAAAATCTCATCGTATTCAACACCTTGAACTTGTCGAAAACCTTTTGCAACAAGTCGAGCTTTGTAGATAGTAACACTACTATCAACGTCCGTCTTCCTCTTGAAGATCCATTTATTTAACATGGCTTGCTGATCATCGAGCAAGTCAATCAAAGTCCATACTTTGTTCTCATACATGGATCCTATCTCAGATTTCATGGCCTCAAGCCATTTCGCTGAATCTGGGCTTATCATCGCTTCCTCATAGTTCGTAGGTTCATCATGGTCTAGTAACATGACTTCTAGAATAGGATTACCGTACCACTTTGGTGCGGATCTTATTCTAGAAGACCCACGGGTTCGGTAGTAACTTGATTTGAAGCTTCATGATCATCATCATTAGCTTCCTCACCGATTGGTGTAAGAATCACGAGGAACTGATTTACGTGATGAACTACTTTCCAATAAGGGAGAAGGTACAATTACCTCATCAAGTTCTACTTTCCTCCCACTCACTTCTTTCGAGAGAAACTTCTTCTCTAGAAAGGATCCATCTTAGCAACGAAAAACTTGCCTTCGGATCTGTGATAGAAGGTGTACCCAATAGTTACCTTTGGGTATTCTATGAAGACGCACTTCTCCGAATTGGGTTCGAGCTTATCAGGTCAAAAAAATTTCACATAAGCATCACAACTCCAAACTTTTAAGAAACGACAGCTTAGGGTTTCATCGTTAAACCATAGTTCATATGGTGTCGTCTCAACGGATTTAGATGGTGCCCTATTAAACATGAATGCAGCTGTCTCTAATGCATAACCCCAAAACGATAGTGGTAAACCGATAAGAGACATCATAGATCGCACCATATCCAATAAAGTGCTTGGTTCTGACGTTCGGACACACCATAACATTGTGGTGTTGCGGTGGCGTGAGCTGTGAAACTATTCCACTTTGTTTTAATTGAAGACCAAACTCGTAACTGAAATATTCATCTCCATGATCAGATCGCAGAAACTTTATTTTCTTGTTACGATGATTTTCCACTTCACTCTGAAATTCTTTGAACTTTTCAACTATTTAAGACTTATGTTTCATCAAGAAGATATACGCATATCTGCTCAAATCATCTGTGAAGGTCAGAAAGTAATGATACTTGCCACGGGCATCAACACTCATTAGATCGCATACATTGGTATGTATTATTTCCAACAAGTCAGTAGCTCGTTCCATTATTCCGAACAACGGAGTTTCAGTCATCTTGCCAAAAAGGCACGGTTCGCAAGCATCAAATGATTCATAATCAAGTGATTCCAAAAACCATCGACGGAGTTTCTTCATGCGCTTTACAATCGATATGACCCAAACGGCAATTACCACAAATAAGTTGCACTATCATTATTAACTTTGCATCTTTTGGCATCAATATTATGAATATGTGTATCACTACGATCGAGATCCAACAAACTATTTTCATTGGGTGTATGACCATTGAAGGTTTTATTCATTTAAACAGAACAACAATTATTCTCTAATTTTAAATGAATAATTGTATTGCAATAAACATGATCAAATCATATTCATGCTCAACGCAAAACGTCAAATAACATTTATTTAGGTTTAACACTAATCCCGAAAGTATAGGGAGTGTGCGATGATGATCATATCAATCTTGGAACTACTTCCAACACTCATTGTCACTTCCCCTTCAACTAGTCTTTGTTTATTCTGTAACTCCTGGTTCGAGTTACTGATCTTAGCAACCGAACAAGTATCAATTACTCTGGTGCTACTATAAACTCTAGTAAAGCACACATCAATAACCTGTATATCAAATATACCCTTGTTCACTTTGCCATCCTTCTTATCCACCAAATATTTGGAGTAGTTCCACTTCCAAAGGACCATTTCCTTTGCAAGAGAAGCACTTCGGGCCAGTGCTTAGGTCTAGACTTGGGCTTCTTCACTTGAGCAACAACTTGCTTGCCGTTCTTATTGAAGTTCCCCTTCTTCCCTTTGCCCTTTTCTTGAAACTAGTGGTCTTGTTAACTATCAACACTTGATGTTTTTCTTGATTTCTACCTTCGTTGATTTCAAAGCATCACGAAGAGCTTAGGAATCACTTTCGTCATCCCTTGCATATTATAGTTCATCACGAAGTTCTACTAACTTGGTGATGGTGACTAGAGAATTACATCAATCACTATTTTATCCGGAAGATTAACTCCCACTTGATTCAAGCGATTGTAGTACCCGGACAATCTGAGCACATGCTCACTAGTTGAGCGATTCTCCTCCATCTTTTAGCTATAGAACTTGTTGGAGACTTCATATCTCTTAACTCGGTATTTGCTTGAAATATTAACTTCAATTCCTGGATCATCTCATATGGTCCATGACGTTCAAAACGCCTTTGAAGTCCCGATTCTAAGCCGTTAAGCATGGTGCACTAAACTATCAAGTAGTCATCATATTGAGCTAGCCAAACGTTCATAACGCCGCATCCGCTTCCCTGCAATAGGTCTGTCACCTAGCGGTGCATTAAGGACATAATTCTTCAGGCAAAGAATGAGGATAAACCTCGATCACGGATCCAATCCGCATCATTGCTACTAACATCTTTCAACACAGTTTTCTCTAGGAACATATTAAAATAAACATATGAAAGCAACAACGCGAGCTATTGATCTACAACATAATTTGCAAAATACTACCAGGACTAAGTTCATGATAAATTAAAGTTCAATTAATCATATTACTTAAGAACTCCCACTTAGATAGACATCCCTCTAATCCTCTAAGTGATTACGTGATCCATATCAACTACACCATGTCCGATCGTCACGTGAGATGGAGTAGTTTCAACGGTGAACATCAATATGTTGATCATATCTACTATATGATTCACGCTCGACCTTTCGGTCTCCGTGTTCCGAGGCCATATCTGTTATATGCTAGGCTCGCCAAGTTTAACCTGAGTATTCCGCGTGTGCAACTGTTTTGCACCCGTTGTATTTGAACGTAGAGCCTATCACACCCGATCATCACATGGTGTCTCAGCACGAAGAACTTTCGCAACGGTGCATACTCAGGGAGAACACTTCTTGATAATTTTTAGTGAGAGATCATCTTAAAATGCTACCGTCAATCAAAGCAAGATAAGATGCATAAAAGATAAACATCATATGCAATCAAAATATGTGACATGATATGGCCATCATCATCTTGTGCCTTTGATCTCCATCTCCAAAGCATCGTCATGATTTCCATCGTCACCGGCATGACACCATGACCTCCATCATCTTGATCTATATCAATGTGTCGTCACATGGTCGTCTCGCCAACTATTGCTCTTGCAACTATTGCTATCGCATAGCCATAAAGTAAAGCAATTATTTGGCGCTTGCATCTTATGCAATAAAGAGACAACCATAAGGCTTACGCCATTGTCGATAACTTCTATAAAACATGATCATCTCATACAACAACTTATATCTCATCACGCCTTGACCATATCACATCACAACATACCCTGCAAAAACAAGTTAGACGTCCTCTACTTTGTTGTTGCAAGTTTTACGTGGCTGCTACGGGCTTAGCAAGAACCGTTCTTACCTACGCATCAAAACCACAACGATAGTTTGTCAAGTTGGTGCTGTTTTAACCTTCGCAAGGACCGGGCGTAGCCACACTCAGTTCAACTAAAGTTGGAGAAACTGACACCCGCTAGTCACCTGTGTGCATAGCACGACGGTAAAACCAGTCTCGCGTAAGCGTACGCGTAATGTCGGTCCGGGCCGCTTCATCCAACAATACCGCCGAACCAAAGTATGACATGCTGGTAAGCAGTATGACTTATATCGCCCACAACTCACTTGTGTTCTACTCGTGCATATGACATCTACGCATAAAACCAGGCTCTGATACCACTGTTGGGGAACGTAGTAATTTCAAAAAAATTCCTACGCACACGCAAGATCATGGTGATGGCATAGCAACGAGAGGGGAGAGTATTGTCCACGTACCCTCGTAGACCGTAAGCGGAAGCGTTATGACAACGCGGTTGATGTAGTCAGACGTCTTCACGATCCGACCGATCCAAGTACCGAACGTACGGCACCTCCGAGTTCAGCACACGTTCAGCTCGATGACGATCCCCGGACTCCGATCCAGCAAAGTGTCGGGGATGAGTTCCGTCAACACGACGGCGTGGTGACGATGATGATGCTCTACCGACGCAGGGCTTCGCCTAAACTCCGCGACGATATTACCGAGGTGGAATATGGTGGAGGGGGACACCGCACACGGCTAAGGAACGATCCGTAGATCAACTTGTGTGTCCATGGGGTGCCCCCTGCCCCCGTATATAAAGGAGTGGAGGAGGGTAGGGCGGCCCTCTCTATGGCGCCCTAGGGGAGTCCTACTCCCACCGGGAGTAGGATTCCCTTTCCTAGTCCAACTAGGAACTCTTCCATGTAGTAGGAGTAGGAGAGAAGGAAAGGGAAGAGAGAAGGAGAAGGAAGGAAGGTGCGCCTTCCCTAGTCCAATTCGGACTAGTCCAAGGAGGGTGCGGCCACTCTTTGGCCCTTTCTCCTTTCCCGTATGGCCCAAAGAGGCCCAATACGAATTCCCGTAACTCTCCGGTGCTCCCAAAAATATCCGAATCACTCGGAACCTTTCCGAACTCCGAATATAGTCGTCCAATATATCGATCTTTACGTCTCGACCATTTCGAGACTCCTCGTCATGTCCCCGATCTCATCCAGGACTCCGAACTCCTTCGGTACATCAAAACTCATAAACTCATAATAAAACTGTCCTCGTAACGTTAAGCGTGCGGACCCTACGGGTTCGAGAACTATGTAGACATGACCTAGAACTATTCTCGGTCAATAACCAATAGCGGAACCTGGATGCCCATATTGGCTCCTACATATTCTACGAAGATCTTTATCGGTCAAACCGCATAACAACATACGTTGTTCCCTTTGTCATCGGTATGTTACTTGCCCGAGATTTGATCGTCGGTATCCAATACCTAGTTCAATCTCAAGCATTCGGCAAGTCTCTTTACTCGCTACGTAATGCATCATTCCGTAACTAACTCATTAGCTACATTGCTTGCAAGGCTTATAGTGATGTGCATTACCGAGAGGGCCCAGAGATACCTCTCCGACAATCGGAGTGACAAAACCTAATCTCGAAATACGCCAACCCAACATGTACCTTATGAGACACCTGTATTACTCCTTTAGAATCACCCAGTTACGTTGTGACATTTGGTAGCACCCAAAGTGTTCCTCCGTAAACGGAGTTGCATAATCTCATAGTTATAGGAACATGTATAAGTCATGAAGAAAGCAATAGCAATATACTAAACAATCAAGTGCTAGGCTAACGGAATGGGTCATGTCAATCACATCATTCTCCTAATGATGTGATCCCATTAATCAAATAACAACACATGTCTATGGTTAGGAAACATAACCATCTTTGATTAATGAGCTAGTCAAGTAGAGGCATACTAGTGACTATATGTTTGTCTATGTATTCACACATGTATCATGTTTCCGGTTAATACAATTCTAGCATGAATAATAAACATTTATCATGAAATAAGGAAATAAATAATAACTTTATTATTGCCTCTAGGGCATATTTCCTTCAAATAGTACAACCCCGGTTCCTGCACCGGTATCTCAACACCAATCACCTTCGGTATGGTGGACGGCTTCTTCATCTATGCCATAACCGCTGTGAGCCTGTACCGTCTGGAGGAACAAACATACTTACGAGCTCACCTCCAAGGTCATTGATAAGCTCGCTCATGGACTCATTGTTCCAAGCACGCCGAGGCATGCCGTGGAAGGTAAGCTTTGTTAAAAACTCAAGCTCAGAGGGCACCGAGCCCCATCCTGGGTGCCACCGATCAAAGCTCACCAGTGCGCCATCGCAGAACAAACGCCGGGAAGATTCGAACACACGACTACAGTCGAAAGTTGTCCGGAACCTGACAAAGAAATCAGCCGGTGGCGGACAGACTTTGATGAGCAAGTCACTTATTTGGATGCCGTGCGCAATGCCAAGAGCTTTGACAAGGTCGTCCGGCGAGACGGGAGGCCGGTCGCCGTTGATGGTTACCATCAGCACTTTGCCGGCAAACTGGTCGTCAAGCGCCGCCATGCCACTATTGAGCGACAGCACGCAGCGACCGAAGGCAGGACGGACCTCAGGATCTCCGGATCGGAGATCCGCATTGACCGGCGACATGATAGTGCGCTTGAGTACAGGGAGTACATGAGGGGGATTTGGGGGAACTGGAGTAGGAATCGAGATTCCAGAGGTGGGGGAGGGGCGGGAGACTGGGGATGAAAAGTTAGCATGAATTTCGAGTACACGCTCGGTTATGGCATTGCGTTACTACTCGGCCCATATTCTCTCGGCGCGCAAGCGCACGAAAACACCGGTGGCGCCCACATGTCGGCCTAAGAGTCCTTATTCTTTCTTTTTTGGAGAGCCCGGCCTTTTTTTTCAGGATCTTTTGAGAGCCCGGCCTGAGAGTCATAATTGACTGCTTTGGCATTGCGTTACTACTCGGCCCATATTCAACGACACCTCACCGGCCCAAACAAGTGTACATCATCGAAAAGACGGTGAGCTCAAACTATATAACTTGAAAAAGGAGATATACTCGAACACGGAGAATGGTGATGCCCTTATTTAGCCCACCAAAGTGGTTCGAGACAATAAAACAGTTCAAACAACAATATATACAACATTCAAACACCGACTAGTGACTACTATCGACATAAACAACAAGACATGATAGTTCATAAGAAGTCTTGCTACACCACCAAAACGCACCCATCTGCGGGCCAGGACTCTCGTGGATCCGGGCATTTAGAATGACATTCTAAATGAAGCAACTATTACATAGAAAGAGTGACATAGAGGAGGATGACCAAATGACAAGGAATATGCATAACAAAATAAAGAACTACCCATCCGTAACCGAAGCAAAGACAACAAAGTCATTCAAGAGATGATCCAACACCATCATAATTTGCAGCCCCGCTTTAGCGACTCAAAGTGATCCGGAGACACCAAGATTCCACCCTTTCGATGCAACAACCCAATTACCTATCAACCTCAAGGCTTGAACCACATCACTACCGTCAGAATTGAGACATCCAAGGATCAAAGTTAATCCAGATGCCTTTGGCATTCTCACCTTCTTTGGCTGCAGTTGTATCGTTGACAATCGGGGAGTTTGCTCCTAACTCCTAGGGCTCGCCATGTAGACACGCTTTTCATAGCAAATAGAGCCTCTCTCGCCATCAAGGTCCTTGCCAACGGTGATCTCCTGGTTAATCGGATAATTGAGTCCGAGAAACAGAGAGTGTGAACCAAGGCTGTTTACCCGCCTCCAACTAAAAAATTCCTAAGGGCCCCAACAAGCTGGTATCCTGCTCATAGACGTAACAGCCACTGTCCGGATACTCACGTATTACACAGTGCTTGTATACAGTGGGGTTTTTGCAATATAACTTTTCCAGCTCATGTGTCCGAATGATCATCAGTCTTTTGCCGTCGTATGATCGAGCGAGGAACTAGTTGTGCTTCCCTGTTTTTGGAAAAGGTGGTGTGATTACAAAGGGCAGAATCAGGGACACCGCATCATATCAAAAAGGATGGCATTGTTAATGTAAGATCAGCATTGTTCATAGTATGAGTAGGATAATGCAAGAAACATCATTGATATGTCCCTATTGAACCGGGAGGAAAATACAGGGAAATGTATACTGGGTTCGAAAATATAGAAGTGCCATGCATGGTTATACTCATGTTATCTCGCAATCGATTCTTCACAAGAAACTACCATGTCATGCATGTTATGTAATCATGTTCTATCCTCACAAACAAATTCTTCAAGGTAACTAACATACCATGCATTGTTATATACTCGTGTTCTATGGGCAAAATTTTTGTGAGGATATTATTCTAGCCATTGATTGCTGAAGGGCGAATATAGGTATATACACATGGTAAGCATTGCAGGATTTCACTACTTCCAAATATAGAGTTCTCCATATGCACATTTACTTCCCTAATGTATGGTTAGATGAAACCAACAAAGGTGGTGCATGTTTCTACATCATGAAAATGAGGAAACTAACATGGCCATTGATACACACTCATATTTAGTAGTAGTATATAGATTCTTGTAAAATAAGGATAATATCCATATATTCCTAACCATTTGATTATTCAGGTACAAATTGGTCAGTAATGACATGGTCACAATCGCATGAATTAACTCATTCCAAATATAGCTGATTTACGATGCGTCTCTAATATATTGCCATAGTTCTACTCAAATTCTGCTCAAACAGGATATGACAATCATCACAAAAAGTTCAAACAGTGTCATGGCGTCATCATTAACATGAGGCGGAAACAACTTACACGCACCGTCCCAAAGAATACGTGGTGCCATCTCGCTTTGTCGATCGCGTAGATGATGCCATTGTGTTCAATAGAATCATAGAAGTGTGTATCAGCTTTGACGATGATCCACCGCGAGCCGAGTTGTCTCCAAATAAAGAAGGCACCAACAGAAAGATAGGCGGTAGTCTGCGGTTGAACAAGGCAATTAGCTTGAAGTCTGCAGAATTCGCATGTCGTGGGCACTTGGCAGATTACAATCTTACGCAAAACAAGGTCCGTCCAACCGACGTAGTAATCTAGATGACTTGGACCGCGATGGTAATACTCTATATAATCCAACGGAGGAAGGATAATCTCATGGGAGGTCCGGAAGTTCATGAGCACCAACTTTTTACCGCCTTCTCGAAGGCATCCATCCAAAGGGGAGTTCATGCCGACCCAAAGACATACCTGCCAAGAAGTTTCGGGCGATGGTGATCGGATCGATATTGAGGGAAATGATGTACGGTGACACACTACATACCTGCAAAGAAGTTTCGGCTAATGGAGATCGGATTGAAGTCGAGGGGCATCATGCACACCTCCGTATCATGGTGAGCCAATCTCGCAAGACCAGATAGCAAAGCGTGGTGTCTTGAAAAGCTTAGGCCTCGCTCGACGATGGCCGTGTGCATGTCCCTCGAGCATGCAGCCACCGAAGGGCGGTCAACATATCCATACACGAACAACAGAGGTCAAGGATGTCACTGGGGAGATTGCTCCAATCGCGGCTCATATGGATGTTGCGCGGTTAGCGTTCGGCCATGGTGGAGTTTGGAAGGGGCTTGATTTACGGGGGAGAAGGATGTCGGTGCTGGAGCGGCTAGCGAGGGAATAGTGGTATTGGGGGAGGCGAGTGAGGCGACGGTACACGGGGGCACAGTGAGATGGAGACGGAGACGGAGACGGAGAAGGAGATGGAGATGGAGTGGTCCTATGGGAGCGGAGAGGGAGACGAGGCGAGGCGCCAATGTGCTGTACACCGGCGGTGACACACTGCACAGTGCACAGGGTGAGGCTGACTTTGGTAACCCGAACACGCCGCCTCACCTAGACTAGTATCAGGCACAGGGTGTTGTCACTTCACTGTGAGGACCGGATGAATAGTATTTTGACCATCAAGTGTACCACAGTTGTACTACTACTACTACTACTACTACTACTACTACTACTACTACTACTACTACTACTACTACTACTACTACTAGTAGTAGGAACATGAGTACTCCAAAGATTGTATAGCGGAAATAGGTCTCCCGTGCTAGCATGCCTGTTCACTTCATCATTCAGGTATCATCCATATTGCGAGCAGAACCAAATTCTCGTGCATGCCCAATCAACGCCCTGTCGCGATGCATGCAGTGGTCATTCTGGTGCATCAAGGATGGCATGCAGATCGTTCCACACTTGAGAATCAAAATTCTTGTAGAAGATTGTGCTAAACAGACACCATCCCTATTCGACGTAGCAAATTTTGTGCTCGGTTCAAATCTTCAGAAGGGTGACGAGACGGTGGCATTAAGGTTGTCTGGATGGGAGAATTATCCCTTGACGCATTTAGCGGATAAAATATGCTGCCCTCGATGCCCGTGGTGAGTTTTAGAGATAGCCGCAAGGTCCAAAGAGCTTGTTGCGAAGAAGAAGAAGAAGAAGAAGAAGAAGAAGAAGAAGAAGAAGAAGAAGAAGAAGAAGAAGAAGAAGAAGAAGAAGAAGAAGAAGAAGAAGAAGAAGAAGAAGAAGAAGAAGAAGAAGAAGAAGAAGAAGAAGAAGAAGAAGAAGAAGAAGAAGAAGAAGAAGAAGAAGAAGAAGAAGAAGAAGAAGAAGAAGAAGAAGAAGAAGAAGAAGAAGAAGAAGAAGAAGAAGAAGAAGAAGAAGAAGAAGAAGAAGAAGAAGAAGAAGAAGAAGAAGAAGAAGAAGAAGAAGAAGAAGAAGAAGAAGAAGAAGAAGAAGAAGAAGAAGAAGAAGAAGAAGAAGAAGAAGAAGAAGAAGAAGAAGAAGAAGAAGAAGAAGAAGAAGAAGAAGAAGAAGAAGAAGAAGAAGAAGAAGAAGAAGAAGAAGAAGAAGAAGAAGAAGAAGAAGAAGAAGAAGAAGAAGAAGAAGAAGAAGAAGAAGAAGAAGAAGAAGAAGAAGAAGAAGAAGAAGAAGAAGAAGAAGAAGAAGAAGAAGAAGAAGAAGAAGAAGAAGAAGAAGAAGAAGAAGAAGAAGAAGAAGAAGAAGAAGAAGAAGAAGAAGAAGAAGAAGAAGAAGAAGAAGAAGAAGAAGAAGAAGAAGAAGAAGAAGAAGAAGAAGAAGAAGAAGAAGAAGAAGAAGAAGAAGAAGAAGAAGAAGAAGAAGAAGAAGAAGAAGAAGAAGAAGAAGAAGAAGAAGAAGAAGAAGAAGAAGAAGAAGAAGAAGAAGAAGAAGAAGAAGAAGAAGAAGAAGAAGAAGAAGAAGAAGAAGAAGAAGAAGAAGAAGAAGAAGAAGAAGAAGAAGAAGAAGAAGAAGAAGAAGAAGAAGAAGAAGAAGAAGAAGAAGAAGAAGAAGAAGAAGAAGAAGAAGAAGAAGAAGAAGAAGAAGAAGAAGAAGAAGAAGAAGAACTTCCATGGACAATGCTGCACCAGCAGGAGGGCATCATGGATGGATGAACTACGACGACCATCATGTTTCATCTCGCGATTCCCACGACGCCTCTCCAACCCACAGCACCACGCCCCCCGACGTGCGCCTCACCCCTCTCGGCCGCACCACACCTCAGCCTTTGTGTGCATGACATGTGGGCCACCTAAAATGCGGTGAGCATCAAGTTTCTACCACAGCCACCCGCGATTCCCACGACGCCGCTTGAACCCATGAAACCACACGTCCCCCGACCTGCGGCTCACCCCTTTTGGCCCCATCGCCTCCGCCGGGAGCATTACATGTGGACCAGGTCACCTATCGGGTCCACATTTTATTGACTCAAAGGTAGGTGTAGTATACCAAGCTCAGTCCCGACGGCCCTGAGAGGGAAATGTAACTCCTGTGCCAGGGCTTGTGGTGCTCCCGCAGCACGGACTCGTGCCAAACTTGAGATTTGTTTCTTTACTATACATGCACGCAACGATTTAATGGACATTGTAATCTCAACATGTGATGGGGAGCTCTAAATTTGAATTTGAAACTTATAAACGAAAAGATTCAAAACAAATAAACTGGGAGAGAGGGAGTATATCGTAGGATGTGTCCCATACAAAATAAGTCCCTTGGTTTGTCACCGCGAAGATGCGGTTAGAAACGAGCACATCGTCTTCCTACTCGTACGGCAACAAATCGGCCGCAGACAGCATGGTCCGCCTTTGACCGCCATGTGCAAGGTTCGTGCTATCTTATTAAATCTCACTATGGTTCCATCGTACCAATTCATGCGGTGGCCCGTTGCATGGCTGATCCCAATGTTGGACAAAGGTTCTACGGGAACGGTGTCACCGTTGTAAATGTTGTGCAAATTGATGTTGGTACCCTCCCGCATATATGCAAGCCAATCTCCACTGCGACCGAGCCTAGCCTGTGAAACAAGCAAGGTGGGGGAATTAGGAAATGGACACGGAAGTAGTCTTTAGAATGCATTTACTAAGTGATAAAACTCATCTTACCTGCTCATCGGAGGAAATCCGAGTGCCCCTCAACGTCGGCATCTCAAGGGGCGTCAACTTGCAACTACGGCCACGCCGCGCTGGAGAGACCCCTAAGGAAACATCCTTGTGTTGGTTAACGTTGCAGAAAATTAAAATTTTTCCTACGGTTTCACCAAGATCCATCTATGAGTTCATCTAAGCAACGAGTCATGGGAGAGAGATTGCATCTACATACCACTTGTAGATCGCGTGTGGAAACGTTCAAGGAACGGTGATGATGGAGTCGCATCGCCGTGATTCAAATCACCGATGACCAAGTGCCGAACGGACAGCACCTCCGCTGCTCAACACACGCATTTTAACGAACGACGCCTCCTCCTTCTCGATCCAGCAAGGGGAAAGGAGAGGTTGAGGAAGAAGGCTCCAGCAGCAAAGACGACAAATATGATGATGGTGGAGAGGCAAGATCTCGGCTGTGGCTTCACCAAGCACTCAGCGGAGGAGGAGAGGTGTTGGGAGGGAGGGGCTGCGCCTTGGATGTGTGTTGCAGCCCTCCCTCACCCCTCTATTTATAGGGGAAGGGCAATGGGCCCCTCTAGATGAGATCTAGAGGGGGGGGCCTGGGTGGGGGGCTTGCCCCCCAAGCAAAGGGGGGGCGCCCCCCACTAGGGTTCCCCCCAACCCTAGGCGCATGGGCCCAAGGGGGGGCCCAGCCCTCCAGGGGCTGGTTCCCTGCCCCTTGTGGCCCATGAGGCCCTCCGAGAGGGGTGGCCCCTCCCGGTGGACCCCCGGAACCTCTCCGGTGGCCCCGGTACAATACCGATATGCCCCCGAAACTTGCCGGTGTCCGCTTGACAACTTCCCATATATAAATCTTTACCTCCGGACCATTCCGAACTCCTCGTGTCGTCCGGATCTCATCCGGGACTCAACAACATTCGGTAATCACATACAAGTCTTCCTAATAACCCTAGCATCACCGAACCTTAAGTGTGTAGACCCTACGGGTTCGGGAGACATGCAGACATGACCGAGACGGCTCTCCGGTCAATAACCAACAGCGGATCTGGATACCCGCGTTGGCTCCTACATACTCCTCGATGATTTCATCGGATGAACCACGATGTCGAGGATTCTAGCAACCTCAGATACTATTCCCTTTGTCGACGGTATGTTACTTGCCCGAGATTCGATCGCCGGTATCCCAATACCTCGCTCAATCTCGTTACGGCAAGTCACTTTACT
The DNA here is from genome assembly GCA_021605145.1 of Aegilops bicornis. NCBI lineage: Eukaryota > Viridiplantae > Streptophyta > Magnoliopsida > Poales > Poaceae > Aegilops > Aegilops bicornis. The sequence goes on from CM038675.1 coordinate 341,384,808, forward strand.
CGCATCAGTAATGCATGATCCCGTGACCGGACACTTGGTCACTTTGAGCTCATTATGATGATGCACTACCGAGTGGGCCCAAAGTGATACCTCTCGTAACACGGAGTGACAAATCCCAGCCTCGATCCGTGTCAACCCAATGACACTTTCGGAGATACCTGTAGTGCACCTTTATAGTCACCCGATTACGTTGTGACGCTTGGTACACCCAAAGCACTCCTACGGTATCCGGAGTTACACGATCTCATGGTCTAAGGAAGAGATACTTGACATTGGAAAAGCTCTAGCAAAATGAACTACACGATCTTGTGCTATGCTTAGGATTGGGTCTTGTCCATCACATCATTCTCCTAATGATGTGATCCCGTTATCAATGACATCCAATGTCCATAGTCGTGAAACCATGACTATCTATTGATCAACGAGCTAGTCAACTAGAGGCTCACTAGGGACATATTGTGGTCTATGTATTCACACGTGTATTACGATTTCCGGATAATACAATTATAGCATGAATAAAAGACAATTATCATGAACAATGAAATATAATAATAATCCTTTTATTATTGCCTCTAGGGCATATTTCCAACAGTCTCCCACTTGCACTAGAGTCAATAATCTAGTAACATTGTGATGAATCGAACACCCATAGAGATCATGTGTTGATCATGTTTAGACCACTGAAGAGGTATAGTCAACGGATCTGCGACATTCAGATCCGTATGCACTTAGCAAATTTCTATGTCTCCATCTTGAACATTTTCATGGATGGAGTTGAAGCGACGCTTGATGTGCTCGGTCTTCTTGTGAAACCCGGCTCCTTGGCAAGTGCAATAGCTCCAGTGTTGTCACAGAAGAGTTTGATCGGCCCCGACGCATTGGGTATGACTCCTAGGTTGGTGATGAACTCCTTCACCCAAATTGCTTCATGCGCTGCCTCCGAGGCTGCCATGTATTCCGCTTCACATGTAGATCCCGCCACGACGCTTCTGCGGCAAATGCCGCACAGCCATCGCTTCCACCATTCAACATATACACGTATCCGGTTTGTGACTTAGAGTCATCCAGATCGTGGTCGAAGCTAGCATCAACGTAACCCTTTACGACGAGCTCTTCGTCACCTCCATAAACGAGAAACATGTCCTTTGTCCTTTTCGGTACTTCAGGATATTCTTGACCGTTGTCCAGTTGTTCCTTGCCGGGATTACTTTGGTACCTTCCTACCAAACTTACGGCAAGGTTTACATCAGGTCCGGTACACAGCATGGCATACATAATAGATCCTATGGCCGAGGCATAGGGATGACGCCATCTCTTCTTTATCTTTTGCCGTGGTCGGGCATTGAGCCGAGCTCAATCTCACACCTTGCAAAGATGGTGCAAGAACCCTTTCTTGGACTGATCCATTTTGAACTTCTTCAAAATCTTATCAAGGTATGTGCTTTGTGAAAGACCTATGAGGCGCCTCGATCTATCTCTATAGATCTTGATGCCTAATATATAAGCAGCTTCTCCAAGGTCCTTCATTGAAAAACTTTTATTCAAGTAGGCCTTAATGTTGTCCAAGAGTTCTATATCATTTCCCATCAAAAGTATGTCATCTACATATAATATGAGAAATGCTACAGAGCTCCCACTCACTTTCTTGTAAACGCAGACTTCTCCATAAGTCTCAGATAAACCCAAACGCTTTGATCATCTCATCAAAGCGAATGTTCCAACTCCGAGATGCTTGCACCAGCCCATAAATGGATCGCTGGAGCTTGCATACCTTGTTCGCATTCTTAGGGTCGACAAAACCTTTCGGCTGCATCATATACAACTCTTCCTTAAGATAACCGTTAAGGAATGTCGTTTTGACGTCCATCTGCCATATCTCATAATCATAGTATGCGGCAATTGCTAACATGATTCGGACGGACTTAAGCTTCGCCACGGAGAGAAAGTCTCATCGTAGTCAATCCCTTGAACTTGCCGATAACCCTTAGCGACAAGTCGAGCTTTATAGATGGTAACATTACCATCCGCGTCCGCCTTCTTCTTAAAGATCCATTTGTTTTCTATCGTCGCCGATCATCGGGCAAGTCCACAAAGTCCATACTTTGTTTTCATACATGGATCCTATCTCGAATGCATGGCTTCAAGCCATTTGTTGGAATCCGGGCCCGCCATCGCTTCTTCATAGTTCAAGGTTCACCGTTGTCTAACAACATGATTTCCGTGACAGGGTTGCCATACCACTGGGTGTGGAACGTGTACTTGTGGACCCACTGAAGTTCAATAGCAACTTGATCCAAGTACCTTGATCATCATCATTAATTTCCTCTCCAAGAGGTGTAGGCACCACAGTGAACATTTTCCGAGCTGCACTACTTTCCGGTTCAAGAGGTAGTACTTCATCGAGTTCTACTTTCCTCCCACTTACTCCTTTCGAGAGAAACTCTTTTTCCAGAAAGGATCCGTTTTGGCAACAAAGATCTTGCCTTCGGATCTAAGGTAGAAGGTATACCCAATGGTTTCCTTAGGGTATCCTATGAAGACGCATTTTTCCGACTTGGGTTCGAAGCTTTTCGGTTGAAGTTTGTTGACATAAGCATCGCATCCCCAAACTTTTAGAAACGGCAGCTTAGGTTTCTTCCCAAACCATAATTCATACGGTGTCGTCTCAACGGATTTAGACGGTGCCCTATTTAAAGTGAATGTAGCTGTCTCTAGAGCGTATCCTCAAATGATAGCGGTAAATCAAGAAGAGACATCATAGATCGCACCATATCCAATAGAGTGCGACATTACGACGCTCGGACACACCGTTACCGAGGTGTTCCATGCGGCGTGAGTTGTGAAATGATTCCACATTTCCTTAAGTGTGTACCAAATTCGTGACTTAAATATTCTCCTCCACGATCTGATCGTAAGAACTTTATTTTTCGGTCACGTTGATTCTCTACCTCATTCTGAAATTCCTTGAACTTTTCAAAGGTCTCGGACTTGTGTTTCATCAAGTAGACATACCCATATCTACTCAAGTCATCGGTGAGAGTGAGAACATAACGATATCCTCCATGAGCCTCAACGCTCATTGGACCGCATACATCGGTATGTATGATTTCCAATAAGTTGGTTGCTCGCTCCATGGTCCCTGAGAATGGAGTCTTGGTCATTTTGCCCATGAGGCATGGTTCGCATGTGTCAAATGATTCATAATCAAGAGACTCTAAAAGTCCATCAGAATGGAGCTTCTTCATGCGCTTGACACCAATGTGACCAAAGGCGGTGCCACAAGTATGTGGGACTATCGTTATCAACTTTACATCTTTTGGTATTCACACTATGAATATGTGTAATATTACGCTCGAGATTCATTAAGAATAAACCATTGACCATCGGAGCATGACCATAAAACATATCTCTCATATAAATAGAACAACCATTATTCTCGGATTTAAATGAGTAGCCATCTCGCATTAAACGAGATCCTCGATACAATGTTCATGCTCAAACTTGGCACTAAATAACAATTATTGAGGTTTAAAACTAATCCCAGAGGTAAATGTAGAGGTAGCGTCGACGTGGCGATCACATCGACCTTGGAACCATTCCCGACGCCAAGATCGTCACCTCGCCCTTCGCCAGCCTCCGCTTATTCCGCAGCCCCGCTGTGAGTTACAAATATGAGCAACGGCACCGGTATCAAATACCCAGGAGTTACTACGAGTAATCGGTAAGGTACACATCAATTACATGTATATCAAATATACCTTTAGTGTTGCCGGCCTTCTTGTCCGCTAAGTATTTGGGGCAATTCCGCTTCAAAGGGCCCTTCCCTTTGCAATAAAAGCACTCTGTCTCAGGCTTGGGTCCATTCTTTGACTTCTTCCCGGCAACTTGCTTACCGGGCGCGGAAACATCCTTGCCGTCCTTCTTGAAGTTCTTCTTACCCTTGCCCTTCTTGAACTTAGTGGTTTAATTAACCATCAACACTTGATGTTCTTTCTTGATTTCAATCTCTGACTTCAAAGATTGAGAATACTTCAGAATGGTCTTCACCATCCCCTGCATATTGTAGTTCATCACAAAGCTCTTGTAGCTTGGTGGGAGCGATCAAGGATTCATCAATGACCGCCTCGTCCGGAGGTTAATGTCCACTGACAAAGCGGTTGTGCAACCTGCAGACATTTTGAGTATGTGCTCACCGACAGTAACTGTTTTCCTCCATCTTACAACTATAGAACTTGTCGGAGACTTCATATCTCTCAACCCGGGCATGAGCTTGGAAAACCATTTTCAGCTCCTCGAACATCTCATATTCTCCGTGTTGCTCAAAACGCTTTTGGAGCCCCGGTTCTAAGCTGTAAAGCATGCCGCACTGAACGAGGGAGTAATCATCAGCACGAGACTGTCAAGTATTCATAATGTCTTGGTTCTCTGGGATGGGTGCATCACCTAGCGGTACTTCTAGGACATATTGTTTCTTTGCTACTATGAGGATGATCCTCGTGTTAGGACCTAATCCGAATAGTTGCCGCCATCATCTTTCAGCTTGGTTTTCTCTAGGAACGCGTTGAAGTTCATGTTGACATGAGCGTTGGCCATTTGATCTACAAGACATATTTTGCAAAGACTTTAGACTAAGTTCATGATAATTAAGTTCATCTAATCAAATTATTTAATGAACTCCCACTCATATTTGACATCCTCTAGTCATCTAAGTGTTACATGATCCGAGTCGACTAGGCCGTGTCCGATCATCATGTGAGACGGACTAGTCATCGTCGGTGAACATCTCCATGTTGATTGTATCTTCCATACGACTCATGTTCGACCTTTTCGGTCTCTTGTGTTCCGAGGCCATGTCCGTACATGCTAGGCTCATCAAGTTAACCCTAAGTGTTTATGCATGTGTAAAACTGTCTTTACACCCGTTGTATGTGAACGTAAGGATCTATCACACCCGATCATCACGTGGTGCTTCAAAACGACGAACTTTAGCAACGGTGCACGCTTAGGGGAACACTTTCTTGAAATTATTCTAAGGGATCATCTTATTTACTACCGTCGTTCTAAGTAAACAAGATGCATAAACATAATAAACATCACATGCAATTATATAAAGTAGTGACATGATATGGCCAATATCATATAGCTCCTTCGATCTCCATCTTCGGGGCTCCATGATCATCTTGTCACCGGCATGACACCATGATCTCCATCATCATGATCTCCATCATCGTGTCTTCATGAAGTTGTTTGTCACGCCAACGACTAATTCTACTTCTATGGCTAACGCGTTTAGCAATAAAGTAAAGTAATTTACATGGCGTTCTTCAATGACACGCAGGTCATACAAAAATAAGACAACTCCTATGGCTCCTGCCGGTTGTCATACTCATCGACATGCAAGTCGTGATTCCTATTACAAGAACATGATCTCATACATCACAATATATCATTCATCATTCATCACAACTTACGCCATATCACATCACATGACAATTGCTGCAAAAACAAGTTAGACGCCCTCTAATTGTTGTTGCATCTTTACGTGGCTGCAATTGGGTTCTAGCAAGAACGCTTTTCTTACCTACGAATAACCACAACGTGATTTTGTCAACTTCTATTTACCCTTCATAAGGACCCTTTTCATCTAATACGCTCCAACTAAAGTAGGAGAGACAGACACCCGCTAGCCACCTTATGCAACTAGTGCATGTCAGTCGGTGGAACCTGTCTCACGTAAGCATACGAGTAAGGTCGGTCCGGGCCACTTCATCCTACAATACCGCTGAAGCAAGAAAAGACTAGTAGCGGAAAGCAAGTTGACAAGATCTACGCCCACAACAAAATTGTGTTCTACTCGTGCAATAGAGAACTACGCATAGACCTAGCTCATGATGCCACTGTTGGTGAACGTTGCAGAAAATTAAAAAATTTCCTACGGTTTCACCAAGATCCATCTATGAGTTCATCTAAGCAACGAGTCATGGGAGAGAGATTGCATCTACATACCACTTGTAGATCGCGTGCGAAAACTTTCAAGGGAACGGTGATGATGGAGTCGTACTCGCCGTGATTCAAATCACCGATGACCAAGTGCCGAACGGACAACACCTCCGCGTTCAACACACGCAGACGAACGGACGACGTCTCCTCCTTCTTGATCTAGAAAGGGGAAAGTAGAGGTTGAGGAAGAAGGCTCCAGCAGCAGCACGACGGCGTGATGATGGTGGAGAGGCAGTACTCTGACATGGCTTCGCCAAGCACTCAACGGAGGAGGAGAGGTGTTGGGGAGGGGAGGGGATGCGCCTTGGAAGTGTGTTGCAGTCCTCCCTCACCCCTCTATTTATAGGGGAAGGGGGCAGGGCCCCTCTAGATGAGATCTAGAGGGGCGGCTGTGGAGGGGGCTTGCCCCCAAGCAAAGGGGGCGCCCCACTAGGGTTCCCCAACCCTAGGCGCATGGGCCCAAGGGGGGGGGGGCAGACCTCCAGGGGCTGGTTCCCTGCCCCTTGTGGCCCATGAGGCCCTCCGAGAGGGGTGGCCCCTCCCGGTGGACCCTAGGAACCGCTCCGGTGGCCCCAAGACAATACCGACATGACCTCAAACTTTCCGGTGTCCGTTTGACAACTTCCCATATATAAATCTTTACCTCCGGACCATTCCGGAACTCCTCGTGTCGTCCGGGATCTCATCCGGGACTCCGAACAACATTCGGTAATCACATACAAGTCTTCCTAATAACCCTAGCATCACCGAACCTTAAGTGTGTAGACCCTACGGGTTCGGGAACATGCAGACATGACCGAGACGGCTCTCCGGTCAATAACCAACAGCGGATCTGGATACCCGCGTTGGCTCCTACATACCTCGATGATTTCATCGGATGAACCACGATGTCGAGGATTCTAGCAACCTCAGTATACTATTCCCTTTGTCGACGGTATGTTACTTGCCCGAGATTCGATCGTCGGTATCCCAATACCTCGCTCAATCTCGCTATCGCAAGTCACTTTACTGCATCAGTAATGCATGATCCCGTGACCAGACACTTGGTCACTTTGAGCTCATTATGATGATGCACTACCGAGTGGGCCCAGCGATACCTCTCCGTAACACGGAGTGACAAATCCCAGTCTCGATCCATGTCAACCCAACAGACACTTTCGGAGATACCTGTAGTGCACCTTTATAGTCACCCGATTCACGTTAGGACGCTTTGGTACACCCAAAGCACTCCTACGGTATCCGGGAGTTACACGATCTCATGGTCTAAGGAAGAGATACTTGACATTGGAAAAGCTCTAGCAAAATGAACTACACGATCTTGTGCTATGCTTAGGATTGGGTCTTGTCTATCACATCATTCTCCTAATGATGTGATCCCTTTATCAATGACATCCAATGTCCATAGTCAGGAAACCATGACTATCTATTGATCAACGAGCTAGTCAATTAGAGGCTCACTAGGGACATATTGTGGTCTATGTATTCACACGTGTATTACGATTTCCGGATAATACAATTATAGCATGAATAAAAGACAATTATCATGAACAAGGAAATATAATAATAATCCTTTTATTATTGCCTCTAGGGCATATTTCCAACACCTTGTGCGTTCCACGGAACATCAAGATGCATTTGTATGAGTAGTTTATCTTGTGAGAGAAAAGGATGAACGAGGGAAGGCCTCTAGAGATAGAGATGGACACTACTACTACCAATGTGTGTTGGCCCGTATGCTGCAATGGATCCAAACTAGTAGAATAATACTTGTTCACATGCTTGAAATATAAACACTCTAGTTTTGATATACATGTGTCGCCAGACACGTAAAGCTTGTCCATGGAAGTTGAACCACGGCGACCATCACGCTTTCTTGTTTCTACCATCGCCACACCCACACGCGATTCCCACGACGCCGCCTCCAACCTACGGCACGACGCCCCCGACGTGGACATGGATCCTCCGACGTGGCTATCATCGCCTTGCCCTACCTTTCCTTCACGATGTGGGACCCACGCTTATGGGTCCCACATGTCGATGATAGAATGGTAGGATTGTTCGTGCCCTCATCCCTCTCGCCCCACCGCTCCTCTACCTTTGTGTGCATGACATGCGGCCAAATGAACTGCTGGCGACCATCAACTTTCTACCACAAACACACCCGATTGACGCGGTTTGCTCGCTCCACGCCAGGTTCGATCCGCATCTCCCGCACCATCGAATTTTCATCCAGCGGTTGTGACACATTTCATTCGGGCATCAATCCTCGGTTGGAGTACTTATGTACTACAGGTAGTACCACGGTGGTGTGGCCATCTACGCCAGAACGCCCGACGCCAGTTGTGGCACCCTCGCCATGGCCACGCCACCACCGGTCCGGTTCATCTCGAACGAGTGAGTCGCAAACCACGCCACCACCATGAGAATGACATGTGGGCCAGCCGCATTTAAGGTCTGCATGTCATTGACTCATAGGTCGGGCACTAAGCCACTTTGAAGTTCGCCTCCCGTGGGCCCCAAGAGGGAAATGTAACTCTGCGGGCAGCCTTGTGGTGCTCCCGCAGACTGAGCTCGTGCCAAAATTGGAATTTGTTTCTTACTACTACCAACTAGCACTAGTAAGGTACACGTGCATTGCACGCATGAGATTCTCGTGGTTTGTGCATTATGCTTCTACATGTGGAGTTTTACGGATTCTAACATGTGGCAAAATCTGGTGGAATGTAAGGTTAGGCAAGTTTGATTAACTTAGTGAGTGTTTGGTTCAAGCCACACCTTAGGCAAGCCGCACTAAGGCCCCACATGACATACACACAAAAAATGTGGCAAGATTCCCTTAGGCTTGCCAACTTTTGGCTCTCATTTTGAAGAAATAATAACTTTGCCTAAGCTTAGTTGTGGCAAAGTTGGTCATGAATTAAGTTCAACCATGGAGTATTCTAGATTATACATGTGGCAGAATCTGGTGGATGATATCCAACGACCAGTAGTGCTCAGATTTGCCATCTTTGTACCGTCGGATTGGCTTCATCCAATGACCAACTTTCAAAGTTTTTCACACACTATATAGAGGGTATAGATATAGATGTGTCGGTCCGTTGCAATGGATCCAAAGTATATCTATTTAGTGGAGTGCACTCTAAAAACATTATCTATTTATTTTTCGCTAACCTTCCGTAGCCATGCAACCAAGCCACATAAGCTTCATGGGTGCCCCCACATCATATTATTCATACTACGTTGATTAAAAAAAGATAAATCACCCAAAACAAGATCTTCCCGTTTTTTGTTCCTACGATGTTGTGTCGTGCACATATCTACTACTACTTGTATAGTGGTAGTACTAGTAATATAGTATTAGGAGTACAAACTTGGTACTAGTAGGAGTAGTACTAGTACGGAATGCTCCTACTCTATCAACGAGCCCCGTCTGACACAAAATTTCTTGGCTTCCGTGCTACAGCTAGATCTTCCCCTTGTTTGCTTTTCCAACCCGCCAAGCGGGCGGGTGTCAGTTTGCTCAAAGGCGGTCCCACATGAAAGTGAAAATGCTAGGCAACACGCCTTCCCTAAGCTATGTGTCGTGCCAGACGGGCCGTGTTGTACTCCTGATTCCCGGGCGTGTGGGGGTGCGACGCGAACGAGGTAGGCCTTTTCCTTTTACTAGCAATGTGCCCGTGTGTTGCGACGGATCCAAAGTAGTAGAATAGTAGTATTTGTTCACAAACTTGAAAGAAATCACTATTGTTTTGATATACTCCTAATATATTACTCCCTCCGTACCTAAATATTTGTCTTTTGAGATTTCAAATGGACTATCACATACGGATTATATAGACATATTCTAGTATTTCTAGTAAGATGCCCGCTGGCGTACCTAAGTTGATGAAAAAGGTAAGCACAACTTATAAATTGACGGATGGAGTACTAGTTACAGTGATGCATATAATTAGACTAGCCACAATGGGTAGTAACATAGAGTAGTAACATGGGCATGTTACTACTCTATGTTACTACCTCTATAGTGGGGAGTAACATATGTGTGGTAACATGCAACACTTCATTTATTAGTCTATAGACTCATGTTGCCTTGATATGTGTGATGTTACTCATATTAGTAGTAACTAGCTATGTTATCACATACCTCTCTTTCTTCATTTATTACTTGCCACATCATCTATTCTATCTAGATATGTGTGATGTTACTACCTATGTTACTCCCACTGTGGGTAGTCTTACGCAAAGGGATCGCACATGTCGGTATTGACTGGAACGAGAATGCAACAACACAATAAGAATTAAGGCCACGATGATGCAATCGTAGTGGTGGTTACAGAAGGCAAGAAGAAAGATGGATCAAGTTGTGATCAGATCGAGTTGTCACCCTTCTGCTGTCATTGTTTGGGGGGGGGGGAGAGAAAGACGTATCGAGAGTGTGCGCGGTAGGCACAGAGGCACAACTAGTGTGTGTGTGTGTGTGTGTGTGTGTGTGTGTGTGTGTGTGTGTGTGTTTGAAAGAGGAGTAGATAGATTATTATCAAGATCGATGTGCCACCCTACTCCTTGATTGCCTGCAGTAGTGTGTGTGTGTGTGTGTATGTTTGAGAGAGAATCCAATGATAGATTAGTATCAAGATCGAGGTGTCACCCTACTCCTTCGGTGCTGGGTAGTGTGTGTGTGTGTGTATGTTTGAGAGAGAAGCCAGTCGATAGATTAGTATCAAGATCGAGGTGTCACCCTACTCCTTCGGTGTTGGGAAGTGTGGGTGTGTGTGGGGGGGAGGGGGCAGTGACACTCACATATCTCTACTCTTATAAAAAACAGAGTTGGTGATGATGGTGTTCCTCACATCCTACAATATAGGCCATCCGATTTATATCTGATGGATAGGAAGGCAACTATGGCAATTTGCAAAAAGATACCCACACCCCTCTCCGCATTTGCAAATAAGGCATTCCCTCGTTCATCCTTTTCTCCCACAAGATAAACTACTCATACAAATGCATCTTGATGTTCCGCAACAGCATGGGCATCTTGCTAGTAGGGAGAAGGAGTTTGTGTGACACATATCTAGCTATATTAAGGGATAGGTAGATAGCATATGTGCGAGAGACATTATTATACTTTGAGACATTAGTGGCTGTGGGTTGTAACATCCCAAATTTTCAATTTGGATTGTTATACATTAAATCATCATGCATTACATATTTTCTTGCATTTTGCCGATTCTAGAAATTTCACGCAACTCAAGGACCCTCGGAGAGAGTGGAGATTTCGTTATTTTCATATTTGAGTTTTCTCAAATTTTGAAAATAGGATCATCTGATTTTATTTATTTTATCTTCAATTATTTCTACTATCAAAATATGAGAGAGGGAATAAAATGACTTTCCCAAAATAAAGAAATAATGAAGATTTAATAAAAAAATCAAATAAGATTTTTATTTTGGAGTTTTCGCTTTTTATTTGCCTTAGGAAAAAATGCGTGTTTTCAAAAATTGCATTTTAGGCCCCGAGTAAAAGTTCATTTTGTTCGACTCGTTTTTAGGAGTCGGGGAAAATTTACTTTGTAAATTTTGGAGTTCGTTTAGATTTTATTTTATTCGCTTTTTCATGCGTGATATTTAAAAACACGTTAGCGCCCGCCAAGGGCCCACCAGCCACCGCCCCTCCCTCGTGCGCCATACATGGGCTGGCCGTCAATCCGAGGAGGATTCCTCCTCCTCCTCCTTGCTTGCCCCTCCCCAAGCTACCTCCCCTTTGAATACCCAAGACCCCACCCTCCTCCCAACCCAGCCGCCCCAAGCAGCAAGAAGAAGAATCACACACCGCAGCCGCCGCCGCCCCAGCGCCGCCGCTGTCGCCGCCCGCCGCCCTAGCCGCTGCCCTTGAGCCCCACTCGTCGAGGTAGTCAGCGCCACCTCCCCTCGGTTCGGTTTTTTTTATAAAAACAGTTCCGGTTTTCTTTTTCCGTCGTTTCGGGTTTTTTTCGAAACCCTAGATCGGTTTTATTTCCGGTTTTGTTGCTTAGCGAGCGTTCGCCGGACCGGTCGTCTTAACGAACGTGATCACCGGTTATTCGGTTAACGAACGTCCGCTCGCTTAACCGCTCGTCGCTTTTTCTTTTAATCGGATTTAATCCGCTATTTTTCTCGATCACGATTTCAGATCCGATCTTCGTTCTAGTTTATCTTCTCGCCGCTTTATCGGAATCGTGTGATTCAAGCGCTGGAGTTTCGCTTTCAAACCGCCGTTCCGACTAATCAACTTAAACAAAGTTTTGCTACTGTAAAATTTGACCTAGTTTCAACTTGCTAGAACCGAAATGTTTTCTTCCGCCGGTTGTTTTTCCATTGTTTTGTTTGATTCGCTTTTCTTTTGCAACTGTGGTTCTTAAGTTGAAATTTCTGGTCAGATCTTTTATTCGAGATTTACCCGCATTATATGAGTACTTATTGTATGCTTGTTGTTTGTCTGCGATAGAACACCGTGAGTGCGCCGCTTGTTACTTTGAATCTCTAGGTTTCATGGATCATCGCTAAGGCAAGTAACACTTGATCATACCTTTTTCTACTACCCAGCTTTTATGCATTAGATCAATCCTCAAACACTTGCATGATTAGGATCTAATTAAATTGTGGGATGGGAAGTAGTTGAGGTAGTACCTATTACCTGCTTTTACTTATGAAACCTTGGGAGTTACTTCTACGTTGCTTATTTGCCATGCTATGCTAGTAGACGTGGATTGGGTGAGTGTATCCATGGCGTATGTGAGATTGTTAAATTAGTGGTTTATTTAAGGTGGCAACTTAAACACACATCTGGGTGGATTGAGGCACTGGGGTATCCAAAGGATTGCCTGTTTTTTTATGGACCGCCACCTGTGCTCAAAGGGATCATAAGATCATTCATACTAGTAACTTCCGTGTGCAGCCACAAGCCATTATGGGCTCGCATAGTTGATTAAGTCGTGCGAACTCTTATAGTGGTGGACTAGCGTATGTAGGGGATGTAGGTGTACCGGTCTACCCGTCGTAAGGTGCTAAGCGCTTACGAAGACTATGTCTCGGTCATCCGCTTTCTCAAACACCCTGCAGACGAGAAATCAAACGGAGGCGATCGAGTCTTGTGGGGAAAAGTGCGCAAACCTCTGCAGAGTGTATAAACTAATCATGATTAGCCGTCTCCTTGCTATGGACATCTTGAGTATCTAGTACTTGAATATCATGTGAATCTCATCATGTTACTTAATAACAATTTGTTTGGGTTTTAATGAGTACTTTTAATTGGGATTGAGGATGTCATTAACCATTCTCAATGTTTAACAACCACCATGATAGTTAAACAAATTTATTCCTTTGCAAGAGGGTAAAATCGGCTTTATGCAAAATCAGAATCAGAGAGCTTTTTCCACCAGCCATATATGCATGTAGTATAGGCTTATTCCTTCATTACTCTCTATGTGTTACATTGCTAGCATATTCCATGTCTTGACCCGTTTCGGGCTGCAACTTTCATGTTGCAGACTTTTCGCATTTACAGTAAGGTGCTTTAGGTCGTGGTTCTATACTCAGTGATGCCGCTGGAGTTGATGGACTCACTTATCTTCCAAGTCTTCCGCTGTTAACGTTATTAGATGGCCTTAAGCCATATTTATTGTAATAAGTCCTCTTTTGGATAACGATGTAATAAGTGTGTGATTGCTACTCTGTTATAAATCCTTCAAATCTTGTGTGGTGTCAAGACATTCGATCCAGGGATGACACCTGAGCACAGAGACTTGATCCATTCGGGTCGGGTCGCTACATGGGTGGGCGGAATTAAAGGGGTGGGCGTGTTAGACATTGAGAGCGTGTGTGTTTCTGTGTGAGAGACTTGTAGGACGGGGTAGAAAGATTTAATTTAACCTGGCGGAGGGAGAGAAATACATGAAGTGCGCGTGTGTGATTCTCGATGCCCACTGTGGAAATGAGATATGTATGCGTGTGAGAGAGATTGCACAATTCATTCACGTATCACTATCTAGCGATCGTGGACGTGCATCGCTTGAACATAAGTCAATATCTACTTCAGATCGTGGGCCAAAGGTACAATATCGATTCAACGCTATAAAGATTGGACACTCACATATCACATTTTTTCTATTTAAATAAACCTTTTCAGTTGTGCATGCCAAAGTTACAAAGTGATGTTTCTTCAAACAACCAATGTAGCTATCGTGTACATGCACCATTGTTACTCTTGCATTCAAATTCATTAGTCTTGGATGATTTAAGTTTCTATTTTGAAGTAATATATGTAATATTCATATATGAATTCAATGGGTACGCAATTTATGAAATGGAGGCTATGTAATCATATGAGGTAACACTTTTAAGTAGCAAACTACAATATCCATTTCGTTTTGTGCGCCTCTACACTAACACGTCAATGCATTATGTTTAAAGTAAATAACCAATGGCACTAAATTATCTATTTACACGAGAAATACATAGGCTGAGCGTTTGATCCCTTTTTTGTGAACGCGCCACTACACCCGTACGATTGGCCGCGCCCGTGTGAACGTCCAAGTTATCGGCGCATCATCCCGAGTTATTGTCTTTTTTTCTGGGGTGGACTTCACACCAGTTATTAACTACTGACGCGTGCCCCGTGTACACAGTCTAGCATGACCTTCCCGCTAGCACGGTCCAAAATTAGTTGAAACTGGATACGAACGATCTCACAGCGGCAAAATCTCCCGCCTCCTTCTAAAATTTCCGCCACCTTAGTCTTTAGCATGCGAAATCGCCCGGGTGTCCTTGGGGCAGGGAGGCCAGCAGTTGCAATACCGCCCTCGTCTACATGATGGTCGGGCTGCTGGTAACTTCCGGTTCCCCCCACTACACGACACCCCATCTCCTCTCCCCGCCGCAAAAACGACTAACTCCACAAAGATCGTAGCATCTTACATCACGCCGTCTGCATTTCATTGCCCTTTCTCCCTTCCCTCTCGAAACCCTAGATCGCTCATCCACCGCTGCACTATAGCCCATTCACTGCCAGCGGTGTCCGCCTCGCTGGATCTTCTTCTGCGGCCGCATCTACCCCTCCCACCTCCCCTAGAAACAAGTAGACTGCTCATCCACCACTGTACCACAGCCCATTCAGTGCCGGCCATGTCCACGGCACCGGATCTGCTTCGCCGATACTCTCGTCAACCGTCGCGCATCTGCAGCGGCTCATTCATACTCCCCACCGGAGACGCTTCGTCCACACCCCCGGGAGCCGCCCCACCGACGCCCCCGTCGACGACCTCTGATCCTCTTCACCGACACCTTCCTCAACCCTACCGGAGCCGCTTCACCGACACCTTCCTCAACCCTACCAGAGCCGCTTCGCCGACACCATCGTCAACCCTACCGAGTAGCCGCTTATACCATTCTCAACCCTACCGGGGCCGCTTTGCCAACTCACAAGTCCACGGCCTCAGATCCACTTCCTCTCACCCTCATCCAACCCACGGAGCAGCCGACGCCCGTCCACGGCCGCAGATCCGCATCATCGATACCACCCTTAACCCAACCACCGGAGCAGCTTCTGACGCCCCGTCCATGGCCGCAGATCCGCATCGTCGACACCATCCTTAACCCAACCACCGGAGCAGCTTCTGACGCCCCGTCCACGGCCGCAGATCCGCGTCATCGACACCATCCTTAACCCAACCACCGGAGCAGCTTCACCTACACCCTCGTCCACGGCCATAGATCCGCTTCGCCCACACCGTAGTCCACCCTACCGGAGCCGCTCCACAAACACCCTACTCGACGGTTCTAGATCTCCTTACCGGACCCGACAGCCACAGCAAGATCATCACCCTCGACATTTCTAACCTGATTCCCATCGTTCGAGAGATGCCAAGCACCGCCACGGCCTAGGTACTTGTCACCTTTAAACCTGTCCCAAAGATCACCGCCCGATGTACTTCAAATATACTAACCGGTCCGTTACTGTTATGCACCGGCAAAAACTACAAGGATGATGTTTCTTCCGGATCTAACAGCTTGGCCAACCAAGATCCTCGGACCGAGGCGTTGCTATGATCTTGTAAGCTGCGTCTCTCTCTCTTGTATTGTTACATGCGGCTCGCCAGTGCTTTGCTAGGATTTTCGACTAGTAATCCCTTTGTGCGCATAATGATTTCTACTACTGGCTGCTAAATTACTAAATTAGATATGTAGATGTCATACATGATACTACCTCGTGCACTCTGCTCCTAAATATAAGTCTTTCTAGAGATTCCACTATAGGCTACATACGGAGCAAAATGAGTGAATCTACACTCGAAAATGCATCTATATACATTTGTATGTGGTCCATACTGGAATCTCTACAAAGACATATATTTAGGAACATGGGCAGTACATTACACAAAATCGTAGATGGCATGTAGGAATTCCAGTGCACTACATTAGGCTCCCTTAGAGTGCCTGCTAGTCCAGCATATAGAGTCATGGCTAGTTTATGGTACGCACACAATCGTCAATTGGTGGTTTAAATATGCGCAAGGGATATGCAATGTAGTATCATGTAGAGATGTCTGAAATTAGCCGTGTCAACTTGCAGATAGGGTTACACAATGAAAAAGTACAAGATGTATGTGGCAATTTCATGGAACATCGCAAAAAAGGAGAGGCAGCGGTGAGCCACAAGGTGTGCTATGGTACGTCACTCCTCCATTGCAATCATCGTGACATGTTATTTGTATGCCGTTCTATTAGCCAAGTTTCTTAGGGAGCTTATTACGAGTTATCCTAAGAAAATAAGCACTGTGAATATAAGCTCCATGTAATAAGCCAACCAGTTCTTTTCATTGCGTTTTCAAATTTTATCTTTGGTATGATCAATGGAAAGTCTAGATTGCATTATATATTTTTCATTTTGCTTCCCATATGGAAATTAATTTGACTTGCAAACATCACAAATTGAACCTAGTGCAGTAATTAATATGATAGGAAAACAGACCATCACTATTTGCTCAAAATGCAAATACAAAGATACCATCTACTTGGCACAATCTACTTTGGTCAATGTTTTCCATAGAGATCCCATTGCCTAATTTAAACGAAGAATGCATGACCCACATTTAAATGAAGAACAATTATTTATTGAAATTGATGGTCCAAGTGGCTGGTTATTATCATATAGCAGCACCACCCGAAAGCATCATATAGCAGCAACGACTCATAGCAACTCATCATACAAAGCAGAAGCGCAATTCATCATATACCAAAGCAGCTCATAGCAATTCATCATATAGCAGCAGCAGGAGCAGCTCATAGCAATTCATCATATAGCAAAGCGAGGAGCAGCTCATAGCAATTCATCATATATCAACAGCAGGAGTAGCTTGTAGCAACTCATCATATAGCAGCAGCAACTCATCATATAGCAACAGCAACTCATAGCAATTCATCATATAGCAGCAACAGCTCATAGCAACTCATCATACAGCAGCAACAACTCATAGCAATTCATCATATAGCAGCAGCAGGAGCAGCTCATAGCAATGCATCATATAGCATCGCCAGGCAGCTCATAGCAATTCATCGTATAGTGGATCGTAATGAAAATTTGGCAAAAAATCAGAGGAGATCCTCACCTTGTTGGATGAGCTCATCCTTCAACAAAGACCTCAAGGCCATGGCCTCGGGAGGAGGGGAGGGGAATAAGGTGCCTTCTGCCGCGCAAAGGTGGCATCACCAGAAGTTGTGCAGCTACCACGGAGTAGTAGTGCTGGACGAACCACAGTGGAGCAGCTGAGACCATGAGAATGAGGGGCGGCGCCAGAGGAGGAGCATCCAGGAGATTTGCCCCTACCACGGCCATGTAGCCTAGCTGGACATAGCATCGCCGAGGACTGTGCCAGATGGGACCAAAGGGCGACGGCTCACTGGAGGAACCCTAGTGTCGCAGTGTGGGATTGAGGTAGAGGGAAAGGAGAGGAGATGCAAGTGGGCAGGTGGCAATGAATGCTTGCGTGTTTGTTCTTACTTGAGGGTCGTGTGACACAAGGCCGCTAGCTTGCATTTTGAGTGTAATATAGGCAGACAACAGAGTCATTTCACTATTCCCCTTCCCTTCAATTTTTAGTGAGGTTCTACCCGAAAAAAACCCCTCCAAAGCGAAATTAGTTAAGCCCAAGCCCATAACTCAAAAATGACTTCTTTACATCTTTAATGTCTAATTTAGACAAAATTCCCTAAAAAGGCGGAATCGAATCGGCCCTTAACTCCGCAATTCAATTGTGCGTGCAATGATGAATCACTCACCGCTATCTGTATATTTAGGCATCATCATACATGGCATAACCTAATACATGTGCATTCCATTGTAGAATCTGGAATATGCAATGTTTATGTTAGTTCGTATGTTGCACATGATGTTTAAATGCCCCTTAAATCTGGTCAGTCAAGTGATGGTATTTAAGCCTCCTTCTTTGCTTCTTTTCTTGATATGTAAGATTTGCTCACACATCTGTTCAATTGCTTGTTTGCATCAGCCAGCCATACTAGGACTGTTTGCTTTGATTACTTGTTGTTCTTGACCTAACACTCTAACAGAGCTTGTCAACAATTTAAACACTAAGGGCTGCTGTAGTGGGGCCTTGTCTAACTCATAGGTGACATAAAGGTTTGGTCAGTACACTACAAGAGGGCTCTCCAAGAGTACCTGGAGATCCAGTTCGAAGGTATGCCTAGTTTTTACATAGTGCAGACATAGTAAATGCTCATTTCTTTGTGTGCAAGTGCAAGAGATGCGGCATGTTTCATTATGTGGTCTTGTTCTGTTATAATCTCATCCTTTTGTGTTCACATACTAGAAAGTATGCATATTTATCTTCCAAGGAGATGAGTAACTAGTTTGTGTCACCTTGCAGAGGGGGTGCAATGAAGATAAGATTGAGGATTTCCAAATACAAGATGTTAGGAAGGAGCCTTGCAAGAGAAGTAGGAGCTGCTTGTGAGCCTCTTCAACCTGCTAAGGTAAGTCACTATATGCAACTCAACAGTTCAATTCCTTGTTTGTTTCAGCATAGTTAATTTTCTCTTTTCAATTGCTATATATGTCCTTAGTTAATGAGATGCCCAAATAATCATGCCTGATGTTCGGTACTAGCATCACTATTAGTTGACATAATTAAAGGCCTAACCAATTAAATACTCTGCCGACGTGTGCCTGAAGCTTTGAAGTCTATTAACCAACTATTATTGCATGAGGCTCACAATCTAGTTTATACTACGCTAATGATTGCATAGTTTTGCCTGATGTAGTATGTTTGTATGAAACCCTCTCTGTTCATTATGCTCCCTAAGACTTTAATTGAGGTATAGAATGGACAACTACTTGCTTACTTATACGCAATGTGTTGTCTAAATTTGTAACTTGTCTGTGTTTTCGATTGGGCCCCACCATCATGCTCCTCTCGTGAGCTAAGAGGGATTTCTGTATGCAGGCTGCACAGACTATCTTTTTTTATAATTTTTAAAATATCACCTGCTTATGCTTCATGACGTGTAACATTTTTTTGTGAAAGTGACGTGTAACATTATTGTTAGTCCTGTTTTGCCATGTAGTACAAAATAGTGTCTTGTTCGCTTCAATCGTTGTAACTATATTTTGCCCTAGTCATGTGTACTTAAAGAAACATTTCAGGATGAAGTGACATCAACAAAAAATCAGGAGCAAAGGCGGCATGGCCACATCGAATGATTATGGATTGGAATTGGAATGTGTTGATGTTCTCGAGCATCAACTAGAGGTGGCAAGACAACGTGTACATGATTGTTAACGTATAATCAACAAGTTGAGACTGGACATGCATGTATTAGATGTAAACAAGACACCGAGGTAACCATGAAGGAATTGGAGATTTGCAGACTGAAATTTGTGCTATCTGAATCCGGCCAATCCTATTTTTTGAAGAGATTATAGTTCAAATGGAGTTAAGTTGATGCGCGTCCATGATGTATGAGCTGTATTTGCCCAGTGTATGTAATTTGCTATTTGTGTATGCTTTATTATCACCTGTGTCGAACCATAATGCCCAGTGGGTATAATCGGCTATAATTTCTTTATTGTATAGTGTAGGGTTATTCTACCTTTCTATGCCTTGATCTCTATGTTGTATAGTGTATGCTTTTTAGAGGTGATAGTATTGAGTAGGATAATTCTTTGAATATGCTATATCGTTCAAACGAGGGCCAACCCGCCCAACCATGGCCCTTCACGGGCCGTCGGATCCATGGGCCTTCGACGTCTCGTAGGATCCATGGGCCTTCTACGTCTTGTAGGATCCATGGGCCTTCTACGTCTCGTAGGATCCATGGGCCTTCTACGTCTCATAGGATCCATGGGCCTTCTACGTCACGTAGGATCCATGGGCCGCCAACTCATTTATGGGTCTTGTACGGGCCTTTAATGGGCTGTAGACGGGCCTATAATGGAAATCGTATGTTTTATGGGCTGACCATAACGGGCCATTAATAGGCCGTATTTGGTGATGCTATGAAAATGGCCCCAACAGACTAACGGACCACAAACGGGCCGACTGTAACGACGGGCTGAATTTGGCCCACAAGCAGAAAATGACAGTAACGGGCCGTAAGTAACCGAATGTCGCAAATGAGCCCAAGAATAAATGGGCCCTCGGAAGGTCGAAAAGTTAACTTAATGAAACGCCCAATGTAATAACGGCCCGTTAATGGGTATAAAGTGTTACCTTTGTTCATTACGGGCCAATTTCATGGGCCGTTAATGGGTGTAAAGTAATACATCGTTCATTACGGGCCGATTTCAAAGACGGGCCGCTAATGGGCCAAGAGTTACAAAGGGCCTCATATGGGCCGAAGACGTCTGGTCCATACATGGGCCGTAAGCGAAACGGGCTGGAATCATATTGGATGGCCCAGATGACGCTACTGGGCCTAATTCGCATAGGGCGTAACGGGCCTTGGGTTAGCGGGCTGTAAATGGGCTATATGCTAACAGGCCGTTAACAGGCTTTCCATGGGCCGGCCCGCCAGCTTTTGACCAAGTCAAACGGGCCGGCCTTTTCACAGGAGTGGGCCACTGTTGGGCCGTGCCACATGTCGACGTATCATAGGCGCTTTACGTCAAAGGAGTGGATGACATCTGTCCCAATGATGAGTCGACACGTGTTTCCTCCACCAATGATGATTTTACACGTGGAAAATCCCCATTGGTCGGCCGTTAACGGGTTATCGGATCCAAAACCGACCCGATAGCTTAACGGCGTTCGATTATGGTGGATGCCACGTGTCGGTCATCCTTGACGAAAAGCACTTCGTGACGCTTAATTATCGTCATGGAAGTGGACACTACGTGATGATAATTTTGGTAATGTCATGGAACACTTCTACGACAGCACAGGTATGACTATCTTGATTCTGTCATAAAATCGTCATGGATGTACATGCATGATAAAAAACGCGACCTACTGTGACAAACACGTATCATCACATAAGTGTATTTTTTTTGTAGTGCACTCATAAGGAAGACAATCAAAGAACACCTCATGTTTCAAATTTGTTACATAACGTTTACCATGGGTGCATGCTATGGGACTTGCAAACTTCAACACAAGTATTTCTCAAAATCACAACTACTCAACTAGCACAACTTTAATATCACTACCTCCATGTCTCAAAACAATCATCAAGCATCAAACTTCTCTTAGTATTCAACACACTCATAAGAAAGTTTTTATAATACCTAGCATATTAGGATTATTTAAGCAAATTACCATGCTATTTAAGACTCTCAAAATAATCTAAGTGAAGCATGAGAGATCAATAGTTTCTATAAAACAAATCCACCACCGTGCTCTAAAAGATATAAGTGAAGTACTAGAGCAAAAACTATATAACTCAAAAGATATAAGTGAAGCACATAGAGTATTCTAATAATTTCTGAATCATGTGTATCTCTATCAAAAGGTGTGTACAGCTGCGGATGATTGTGGTAAACTAAAAAGCAAAGACTCAAATCATACAAGACACTCCAAGCAAAACACATATCATGTGGTGAATAAAAATATAGCTCCAAGTAAAGTTACCGATGGAAGTAGACAAAAGAGGGTCATGGGCATCCCCAAGCTTAGGCTCTTGCCACTCCTTGTTCCATAATCCATCAAATCTTTCACCCAAAACTTGAAAACTTCACAACACAAAACTCAGCAGAAAATATCGTGAGCTCCGTTAGCGAAAGAAAACAAAAGACCACTTCAAGGTACTGTAATGAACTCATTCTTAATTTATATTGGTTTTAAACCTACTGTATTCCAACTTCTCTATGGTTTATAAACTATTTATTTTACTAGCCATAGATTCATCAAAATAAGCAAACAACACACGAAAAACAGAATCTATCAAAAACAGAACAGTCTGTACTAATCTGTAACTAACGCAAACTTCTGGAACTCTAAAAAATCAGCCAAAATAGGAAGACCTATAATTTTTTTTATTGATCAGCAGCAATTGGAATCAATATTTTATCACTTTCTGGTGATTTTTAACAATTATTTTCGTGAATGTAAAGTTTCGGGATTTTCTGCAAGATCAAATAACTATCATCCAAGAAGATCCTATAGGTTTAACTTGGCACAAACACTAACTAAAACATAAAAACACATCTAACCAGAGGCTAGAACAAATATTTATTCCTAAACAGAAGCAAAAAGCAAAAAAACTAAAAATAAATTTGGGTTGCCTCCCAACAAGCGCTATCGTTTAACGCCACTAGCTAGGCATAAAAGCAAGGATAGATCTAGGTATTGCCATCTTTGTTAGGCAATCCATAAGTGGCTCTCATAATAGATTCATATGGTAATTTTATTTTCTTCCTAGGGAAGTGTTCCATGCCTTTCTTTAATGGAAATTGGAATCTAATATTCCCTTCCTTCATATCAATAATTGTACCAATCGTTCTAAGGAAAGGTCTACCAAGAATAATAGGACATGAAGGATTGCAATCTATGTCAAGAACGATAAAATCTACGGGCACATAATTCCTATTTGCAACAATAAGAACATCATTAATTCTTCCCATAGGTTTCTTAATAGTGGAATCTGCAAGGTGCAAATTTAAAGAGCAATCATCAAAATCACGGAAACCTAGCAAATCACACAAAGTTTTTGGAATCGTGGAAACACTAGCACCCAAATCACACAAAGCATAGCATTCATGATCTTTAATTTTAATTTTAATAGTAGGTTCCCACTCATCATAAAGTTTTCTAGGGATAGAAACTTCCAACTCAAGTTTTTCTTCATAAGATTGCATCAAAGCATCAACGATATGTTTAGTAAAAGCTTTATTTTGACTATAAGCATGAGGAGAATTTAGCAAGGATTGCAACAAGGAAATACAATCTATCAAAGAACAATTATCATAATTAAATTCCTTGAAATCCAAAATAGTGGGTTCATTAATATCTAGAGTTTTGATTTCTTCAATCCCACTTTTACCAATTTTAGCATCAAGATCAATAACCTCTGAATTTTTGGAACGCCTTCTAGGTAAAGGCGGATCATATTCAGTCCCATCATTATCAAGATTCATATTGCAAAACAAAGATTTAATAGGGGACACATCAATAACTTCTAGATCTTCATTTTTAATTTCAAAGGAATTAGAGGAACACGCTTTCATAAAGCAATCTTTCTTAGCACGCATCCTAGCTGTTCTTTCTTTGCACTCATCAATGGAAATTCTCATGGCTTTGAGAGACTCATTGATATCATGCTTAGGAGGAATAGATCTAAGTTTTAAATAATCAACATCAAGAGAAATTCTATCAACGTTCCTAGCCAATTCATCAACTTTAAGGATTTTCTCTTCAAGCAACGCATTGAAATTCTTTTGCGAATTCATAAATTCCTTAACACTAGTCTCAAATTCAGAGGGCATCTTATTAAAATTTCCATAAGATTGTTGTAGGAATTACCATAATTATTAGAGGAATTACTAGGACAAGGCCTAGGATTAAAGTTTCCTCTATACGCATTGTTACCAAAATTATTCCTACCAACAAAATTCACATCCAAAGATTCATTATTATTATCAATCAAAGTGGACAAAGGCATATCATTAGGATCAGAAGAAACACTTTTATTAGCAAATAATTTCATAAGTTCATCCATCTTTTCACTCAAAACATTAATTTCTTCTATCGCATGCACTTTTTTATTAGTAGATCTTCGATTGTGCCATTGAGAATAATTAACCATAATATTATCTAGGAGTTTAGTAGCTTCTCCTAAAGTGATTTCCATAAAAGTGCCTTCTGCGGCCGAATCTAACAGATTTCTAGAAGCAAAATCCAATCCGGCATTAAAATTTTGTATAATCATCCACAAATTCAAACCATGAGTGGGGCAATTACGTATCATTAATTTCATCCTCTCCCAAGCTTGTGCAACATGTTCATGATCAACTTGCTTAAAATTCATAATGTCGTTTCTAAGAGAGATGATCTTAGCGGGAGGAAAATACTTAGAGATAAAAGCATCTTTGCACTTATTCCAAGAATCAATACTATTTTTAGGCAAAGACGAAAACCAAGCTTTATACGATCTCTAAGCTTAAAAAAGGAAATAGCTTCAATTTAACAATATCATTGTCAACATCTTTCTTCTTTTGCATATCTCACAAATCAACGAAGCTATTTAGATGAGTAGCGGCATCTTCACTAGGAAGGCCGGCAAATTGATCTGTCATGACAAGATTCAACAAAGCAGCATTGATTTCACAAGATTCGGTATCGGTAAGAGGAGAAATCGGAGTGCTAAGGAAATCATTATTGTTGGTATTAGTAAAGTCACATAATTTGGTATTATCTTGAGCCATCATGAAAAACAAGCAATCCAACACACGAGCAAACAAGAAGCAAGCGAAAAATGTTGGGAAACGTAGTAATTTCAAAATTTTCCTACGATCACGCAAGACCATGGTGATGGCATAGCAACGAGAGGGAAGAGTGTCCGTCCACGTACCCTCGTAGACCGAAAGCGGAAGCGTTATAACAACGCGGTTGATGTAGTAAATGCGTCTTCACGATCCGACCGATCCAAGCACCGAACGTCACGGCACCTCCGAGTTACGCACATCGCTCAGCTCGATGACGATCCCGGACTCCGATCCGGCAAAGTGTCGGGATGAGTTCCGTCAAGACGACGGCGTGATGACGATGTTGATGCTCCACCGACGCAGGGCTTCGCCTAAGCACTGCGATGATATGACTTCTCGGTAGCAGGGCTTCGCCTAAGCTCTCTGACGATATGACCGAAGTGGAATATGGTGGAAGGGGCACCGCACACGGCTAAGGAAAGATCCGTAGATCAACTTGTGTGTCTTGGGGTGCCCCTGCCCCGTGATATAAAGGAGCCAAGGGGAGGTGGCCGGCCCTAGGGGAGGCGCGCAAGGAGGAGTCCTACTCCCACCGGGAGTAGGACTCCCCCCCCCCTTCTCCTAGTTGGACTAGGATTGGAGGAGGGGGAAGAGGGAAGGGGCGCCGCCCCCCCCTTCCTTGTCCTATTCGGACTAGAGGGGGGAGGGGGGCGCGCAGCCCACCTTGGCCTGCCCTTCCTCTTCTCCCATGGCCCATTAAGGCCCATGGACCTCCGGGGGTTCCGGTAACCTCCCGGTACTCCGGTAAAATCCCGATTTCACCCGGAACACTTCCGATGTCCAAATGTAGGCTTCCAATATATCAATCTTTATGTCTCGACCATTTAGAGACTCCTCGTCATGTCCGTGATCACATCCGGGACTCCGAACAACCTTCGGTGCATCAATACTTATAAACTCATTATGAATCACATCGAAGCGTTAAGCGTGCGGACCCTACGGGTTCGAGAACTATGTAGACATGACCTAGAACCATTCTCGGTCAATAACCAATAGCGGAACCTGGATGCCCATATTGGTTCCTACATATTCTCTGAAGATCTTTATCGGTCAAACCGCATAACGACATACGTTGTTCCCTTTGTCATCGGTATGTTACTTACCCGAGATTCGATCGTCGGTATCCAATACCTAGTTCAATCTCGTTACGGTAAGTCTCTTTACTCGTTCCGTAATACATCATCTCACAACTAACTCATTAGTTGTAATGCTTGCAAGGCTTAAGTGATGTGTATCACCGAGAAGGCCTAGAGATACCTCTCCGACAATCGGAGTGACAAAACCTAATCTCGAAATACGCCAACCCAACAAGTACCTTTGGAGACACCTGTAGTACTCCTTTATAATCACCCGATTCGTTGTGACGTTTGGTAGCACCAAAGTGTTCCTCCGTAAGCAGGAGTTGCATAATCTCATAGTTACAGGAACATGTATGGGTCATGAAGAAAGCATTAACATACTAAACGATCAAGTGTTAAGCTAACAGAATGGGTCATGTCAATCAGATCATTCTACTAATGATGTGACCTTGTTAATCAAATAACAACTCCTTGTTCATGGTTAGGAAACATAACCATCTTTGATTAACAAGCTAGTCAAGTAGAGGCATACTAGTGACATACTGTTTGTCTATGTATTCACACATGTATTATGTTTCGGTTAATACAATTCTAGCATGAATAATAAACATTTATCATGATATAAGGAAATAAATAATAACTTTATTATTGCCTCTAGGGCATATTTCCTTCAGTCTCCCACTTGCACTAGAGTCAATAATCTAGATTACAAAGTAATGATCCTAACACCCATGGAGTCTTGGTGCTGATCATGTTTTGCTTGTGGAAGAGGCTTAGTTAACGGGTCTGCAACATTCAGATCCGTATGTATTTTGCAAATCTCTATGTCTCCCACTTGGACTTGGTCCCGAATGGAATTGAAGCGTCTCTTGATGTGCTTGGTCCTCTTGTGAAATCTGGATTCCTTTGCCAAGGCAATTGCACCAAAGATTGTCACAGAAGATCTTCATCGGTCCCGACGCACTAGGTATAACACCTAGATCGGAAGCGAACTCTTTCATCCAGACTCCTTCATTTGCTGCTTCAAGCAGCTATGTACTCCGCTTCACATGTAGATCCCGCCACGACGCTTTGTTTAGAACTGCACCAACCGACAGCTCCACCGTTTAATAAAAACACGATCCGGTTTGCGATTTAGAATCGTCCGGATCAGTGTCAAAGCTTGCATCGACGTAACCATTTACGACTAGCTCTTTGTCACCTCCATATACGAGAAACATATCCTTAGTCCTTTTCGTATTTCAGGATGTTCTTGACCGCTGTCCGATGATCCATTCCTGGATTACTTTGGTACCTTCCCGCCAAGCTTACTGACTAAGCATACGTCAGTCCGGTACACGACATTGCATACATGATAGAGCCTATGGTCAAGCATAGGGAACATCTTTCATTTTCTCTCTATCTTCTGCTGTGGTCGGGCATTGAGTCGACTCAATCTTACACCTTGCAACACAGCAAAAACCTTTCTTTGCTCGATCCATTTTGAACTTTTCAAAATTTTATCAAGGTATGTGCTTTGTGAAAGTCCAATTAAGCGTCTTGATCTATCTCTATAGATCTTGATGCCCAATATGTAAGCAGCTTCACCGAGGTCTTTCATTGAAAAACTTTTATTCAAGTATCCTTTTATGCTATCCAGAAATTCTATATCATTTCCAATTAATAATATGTCGCCCACATATAATATCGTAAATGCTACTGAGCTCCCACTCACTTTCTTGTAAATACGGGCTTCTCCAAAAGTCTGTGTAAACCCATATGCTTTGATCACACTATCAAAGCGTTTATTCCAACTCCGAGAGGCTTGCACTGCACCATAAATTGATCGTTGGAGCTTGCACACTTTGTTAGCACCTTTTGGATCGACAAAACCTTCTGGTTGCATCATATACAACTCTTCTTCTAGAAATCCATTCAAGAATGCAGTTTTTACATCCATTTGCCAAATTTCATAATCATAAAATGCGGCAATTGCTAACATGATTCGGACAGACTTAAGCATCGCTACGGGTGAGAAAGTCTCATCGTAGTCAACCCCTTGAACTTGTCGAAAACCTTTCGCAACAAGTCGAGCTTTGTAGATGGTTACATTACCATCGTCGTCAGTCTTCTTCTTAAAGATCCATTTATTTTCAATGGCTTGCCGATCATCGGGCAAGTCAACCAAAGTCCATACTTTGTTCTCATACATGGATCCCATCTCAGATTTCATGGCTTCCAGCCATTTCGCGAATCTGGGCTCACCATCGCTTCTTCATAGTTTGTAGGTTCGCCATGGTCAAGTAACATGACTTCCGAATAGGATTACCGTACCACTCACGGTGCGTATTTTATTCTGGTTGACCCACGAGGTTCAAGAGTAACTTGATCCTCAAGCTTCATGATCATCATCATTAGTTTCTTCACTAATTGGTGTAGTTGTCACAGGGAACCATTTCTTGTGATGAACTACTTTCCAATAAGGGAGCAAATACTGATTATCTCATCAAGTTCTACTTTCCTCCCACTCACTTCTTTCGAGAGAAACTCTTTCTCTAGAAAGGATCCGAATTTAGCAACGAAAATCTTGCCTTCAGATCTGTGATAGAAGGTGTACCCAACAGCCTCCTTTGGGTATCCTATGAAGACACATTTTTCCGATTTGGGTTCGAGCTTATCTGGTTGAAGTTTCTTTACATAAGCATCGCAGCCCCAAACTTTAAGAAACGACAACTTTGGTTTCTTGCCAAACCACAGTTCATAAGGCGTCGTCTCAACGGATTTTGACGGTGTCCTATTTAACGTGAATGCGGCCGTCTCTAAAGCATAACCCCAAAATGATAGCGGTAAATCCGAAATAGACATCATTGATCGCACCATATCTAGTAAAGTACGACACGACGTTCGGACACACCATTTCTCCGTGGTGTTCCGGGTGGCGTGAGTTGCGAAACTATTCCACATTGTTTCAAATGTAAACCAAACTCGTAACTCAAATATTCTCCTCCACGATCAGATCGTAGAAATTTTATTTTCTTGTTACGATGATTTTCCACTTCACTCTGAAATTCTTTGAACTTTTCAAATGTTTCAGATTTGTGTTTCATTAAGTAGATATACCCATATCTGCTCAAATCATCTGTGAAGGTGAGAAAATAACGATACCCGCCGCGTGCCTCAACATTCATTGGACCACAAACATCAGTATGTAAGTACCAAGTGATTCATAATCAAGTGATTCCAGAAGCCCATCAGTATGGAGTTTCTTCATGCGTTTTACACCGATATGACCTAAACGGCAGTGCCACAAATAAGTTGCACTATCATTATCAACTCTGCATCTTTTGGCTTCAACATTATGAATATGTGTATCACTATCGCCGAGATTCAACAAGAATAGACCATTCTTCAAGGGTGCATGACCATAAAAGATATTATTCATATAAATAGAACAACCATTATTCTCTCGATTTAAATGAATAACCGTCTCGCATTAAACAAGATCCAGATATAATGTTCATGCTCAACGGCGGCACCAAATAACAATTATTTAGGTCTAAAACTAATCCCGAAGGTAGATGTAGAGGTAGCGTGCCGACCGCGATCACATTGACTTTGGAACCATTTCCCACGCGCATCGTCACCTCGTCCCTTTGCGATTGCTCGTCTATTCCGTAGTCCCTGCTTCGAGTTGCAAATATTAGCAATGTAACCAAAGATCAAATACCAGTGCTACTACGAGCTCTAGTAAGGTACACATCAATGACATGTATATCACATATACCTTTGTTCACCTTGCCATCCTTTTTATCCGCCAAATACTTGGGGAAGTTCCGCTTCAGGTGTCCGTCTGCTTGCGGTAAAACACTCAGTTTCAGGCTTAGGTCCAGACTTGGGTTTCTTCTCTTGATCAAGAACTTTCTTGCTGTTCTTTTGAAGTTTCCTTCTTCTTCCTTTGCCCTTTTCTTGAAACTAGTGGTCTTGTTGACCATCAACACTTGATGCTCTTTCTTGATTTCTACCTCCGCAGCTTTTAGCATCGCGAAGAGCTCGTGGAATTGTCTTAGTCATCCCTTGCATATTATAGTTCATCACGAAGCTCTTGTAGCTTGGTGGCAGTGATTGGAGAATTACATCAATGACACTATCATCCGGAAGATTAACTCCCAGCTGAATTAAGTGATTGTTATACCCGGACATTTTGAGTATGTGCTCACCGATGTAACTATTCTCCTCCATCTTGCAGCTATAGAACTTATTGGAGACTTCATATCTCTCAATCCGGGCATTTGCTTGAAATATTAACTTCAACTCCTGGAACA
Source organism: Aegilops bicornis (assembly GCA_021605145.1). Lineage (NCBI taxonomy): Eukaryota > Viridiplantae > Streptophyta > Magnoliopsida > Poales > Poaceae > Aegilops > Aegilops bicornis. Next base: position 341,415,158 of record CM038675.1, read on the forward strand.
TCTCATATGCTCCATGACGCTCAAAACGTCGTTGAAGACCCGGTTCTAAGCCGTAAAGCATGGCACACTGAACTATAGAGTAGTCATCAGCTGCTTTGCCGTGACGCTCATAACTTCGGCTCAAGATCTCGCAGCAGTTCGCTACCCAGCGCTGCTTCCAGTGATTTAATTTTTACGTGCAGCAATGAGGATAATCCTCAAGTTACGGACCCAGTCCGTGTAATTGCTACCATCATCTTTCAACTTTGCTTTCTCAAGGAACGCATTAAAATTCAACGGAACAACAAAGACGAGCCATCTATCTACAGTAAACATAGACAAGCAAAATACTATCGGTACTAAGTTCATGATAAATTTAAGTTCAATTAATCATATTAAAAACTCCCACTTAGACAGACATCTCTCTAGTCATCTAAGTGATCACGTGATCCATATCAACTAAACCGTGTCCGATCATCACGTGAGACGGAGTAGTTTCAACGGTGAACATCACTATGTTGATCATATCTACTATATGATTCACGCTCGACCTTTCGGTCTCCGTGTTCCGAGGCCATATCTCGTTATATGCTAGGCTCGTCAAGTTTAACCTGAGTATTCGGCGTGTGCAACTGTTTTGCACCCGTTTGTAGATGGACGTAGAACTTATCACACCCGATCATCACGTGGTGTCCGGGTACTACGAACTTTGGCAACGGTGCATACTCGTGGAGAACACTTCTTGATAATTTTTAGTGAGAGATCATCTTATAATGCTACCGTCAATCAAAGCAAGATAAGATGCATAAAGGATAAACATCACATGCAATCAATATAAGTGATATGATATGGTCATCATCATCTTGTGCTTGTGATCTCCATCGCCAAGCACCGTCATGATCACCATCGTCACCGGGCGCGACACCTTGATCTCCATCGTAGCATCGTTGTCGTCTCGCCAATCTTATGCTTCCACGACTATCACTACCGCTTAGTAATAAAGTAAAGCATTACATCGCGATTGCATTGCATACAATAAGCGACAACCATATGGCTCTCGCCAGCTGTCGATAACTTCGGTTACAAAACATGATCATCTCATACAATAAAATTTAGCATCATGTCTTGACCATATCACATCACAACATGCCCTGCAAAAACAAGTTAGGCGTCCTCTACTTTGTTGTTGCAAGTTTTACGTGGCTGCTACGGGCTTAAGCAAGAACTCATCTTACCTACGCATCAAAACCACAACGATAGTTTGTCAAATAGACTCCGCTTTTAACCTTCTCAAGGACCGGGCGTAGCCACACTCAGTTCAACTAAAGTTGGAGAGACAGGTCTTCCGCAAGCCATCTATGTGCAAAGCACGCCGAGGGAACCGGTCTCGCGTAGAAGAGCACGCGTAAGGTTGGTCCGGATCGTCTCGTCCAACAATACCGCTGAACCAAAGTATGACATGCTGGTAGGAAGTATGACTTGTATCGTCCACAACTCACTTGTGTTCTACTCGTGCAAATAACATCAAACCATAAAAACCTAGGCTCTGATACCACTTTGGGAAACGTAGTAATTTCAAAATTTTCCTACGATCACGCAAGACCATGGTGATGGCATAGCAACGAGAGGAAGAGTGTCCGCCCACGCACTCGTGAGACCGAAAGCGGAAGCGTTATAACAACGCGGTTGATGTAGTCGCACGCCTTCACGATCCGACCAATCCAAGCACCGAACGACGGCACCTCCGAAGTTACGCACACGTTCAGCTCGATGACGATCCCGGACTCGATCCAGCAAAGTGTCGGGATGAGTTCCACAAGACGACGGCGTGATGACGATGTTGATGCTCCACCGACGCAGGCTTCGCCTAAGCACTGCGATGATATGACTTCTCCGGCGCAGGCTTCGCCTAAGCTCTCTGACGATATGACCGAAGTGGAATATGGTGGAAGGGGCACCGCACACGGCTAAGGAAAGATCCGTAGATCAACTTGTGTGTCTTGGGGTGCCCCTGCCCCGTGATATAAAGGAGCCAAGGGGAGGTGGCCGGCCCTAGGGGAGGCGCACCAAGGAGGAGTCCTACTCCCACCGAGTAGGACTCCCCCCCTTCTCCTAGTTGGACTAGGATTGGAGGAGGGGAAAGAGGGAAGGCGCCGCCCCCTTCCTTGTCCTATTCGGACTAGAGGGGAGGGGCGCAGCCCACCTTGGCCTGCCCTTCCTCTTCTCCCATGGCCCATTAAGGCCCATGGACCTCCGGGGTTCCGGTAACCTCCGGTACTCTAAAAAATCCCGATTTCACCGGAACACTTCCGATGTCCAAATGTAGGCTTCCAATATATCAATCTTTATGTCTCGACCATTTCGAGACTCCTCGTCATGTCCGTGATCACATCCGGGACTCGAACAACCTTCGGTGCATCAATACTTATAAACTCATTATGAATGTCGCCGAAGCGTTAAGCGTGCGGACCCTACGGGTTCGAGAACTATGTAGACATGACCTAGAACCATTCTCGGTCAATAACCAATAGCGGAACACGGATGCCCATATTGGTTCCTACTTTTTCTACGAAGATCTTTATCGTTCAAACAGCATAACGACATTCGTTTGTCCCTTTGTCATCGGTATTTTACTTTCCCGAGATTAGATCGTCGGTATCCAATACCTAGTTCAATCTCGTTATCGGTAAGTCTATTTACTCGTTCCGTAATACATCATCTCACAACTAACTCATTAGTTGTAATGCTTGCAAGGCTTAAGTGATGTGTATCACCGAGAAGGCCTAGAGATACCTCTCAGAGCAATCGGAGTGACAAAACCTAATCTCAAATACGCCAACCCAACAAGTACCTTTGGAGACACCTGTAGTACTCCTTTATAATCACCCGATTACGTTGTGACGTTTGGTAGCACCCAAAGTGTTCCTCCGGTAAACGGAGTTGCATAATCTCATAGTTACTGTGAACATGTATGGGTCATGAAGAAAGCATTAACATACTAAGCGATCAAGTGTTAAGCTAACGGAATGGGTCATGTCAATCAGATCATTCTACTAATGATGTGACCTTGTTAATCAAATAACAACTCCTTGTTCATGGTTAGGAAACATAACCATCTTTGATTAACAAGCTAGTCAAGTAGAGGCATACTAGTGACATACTGTTTGTCTATGTATTCACACATGTATTATGTTTCCGGTTAATACAATTCTAGCATGAATAATAAACATTTATCATGATATAAGGAAATAAATAATAACTTTATTATTGCCTCTAGGGCATATTTCCTTCAAAAAAGAGGCGAACGAAAAAGAGATGGCGAATAAAACGACAAGGGTGAAGTGGGGGAGAGGAAAACAAGAGGCAAATGGCAAATAATGTAATGCAGGAGATAAGGGTTTGTGATGGGTACTTGGTATGTTGACTTTTGCGTAGACCTCCCAACGACGCCTTGAGAAATCCTTCTTGCTACCTCTTGAGCACTGTGTTGGTTTTCCTTGGAGAGGAAAGGGTGATGCACCAAAGTAGCGTAAGTATTTCCCTCAGTTTTGAGAACCAAGGTATCAATCCAAATGGAGGCTACGCCATGAGTCCCTCGTACCTACACAAACAAATAAATCCTCGCAACCAACGCGATAAGGGGTTGTCAATCCCTACACGGTAACTTCATTTAGAGTGAGATCTGATAGATATGATAAGATAATATTTTTGGTATTTTTGTGATAAAGATGCAAAGTAAAGAAAGTAAAATAAAAACGGCAACGGAAATAGCTAAGTGTTGGAAGATTAATATGATGGAAAATAGACCCGGGGGCCATAGGTTTCACTAGTGGCTTCTCTCAAGAGCATAAGTATTTTACGGTGGGTGAACAAATTACTGTTGAGCAATTGACAGAATTGAGCATAGTTATGAGAATATCTAGGTATTATCATGTATATAGGCATCATGTCCGAGACAAGTAGACCGACTCCTACCTGCATCTACTACTATTACTCCACACATCGACCGCTATCCAGCATGCATCTAGAGTATTAAGTTCATAAGAACAGAGTAACGCTTTAAGCAAGATGACATGATGTAGAGGGATAAATTCATGCAATATGATAAAAAACCATCTTGTTATCCTCGATGGCAAAAATACAATACGTTCCTTGATGCCCCTACTGTCACTGGGAAAGGACACCGCAAGATTGAACCCAAAGCTAAGCACTTCTCCCATTGCAAGAAAGATCAATCTAGTAGGCCAAACCAAACTGATAATTCGAAGAGACTTGCAAAGATAACCAATCATACATAAAAGAATTCAGAAGATTCAAATATTGTTCATACATAAACTTGATCATAAACCCACAATTCATCGGTCACAACAAACACGCCGCAAAAGAAGATTACATCGAATAGATCTCCACAAGAGAGGGGGAGAACATTGTATTGAGATCCAAAAAGAGAGAGGAAGCCATCTAGCTAATAACTATGGACCCGAAGGTCCGAGGTAAACTACTCACACTTCATCGGAGAGGCTATGGTGTTGATGTAGAAGCCCTCCGTGATCGATGCCCCCTTCCGTGAGCTTCTAACAGGCCCCAAGATGGGATCTCACGGGTACAGAAGGTTGCGGCGGTGGAATTAGGTTTTTGGCTCCGTATATGATTGTTTGGGGGTACGTAGGTATATATAGGAGGAAGGAGCACATCGGTGGAGCAACATGGGGCCCACGAGGGTGGAGGGCGCGCCTGGGGGGTAGGCGCGCCCCCCTACCTCGTGGCTTCCTGTTTGATTTCTTGACGTAGGGTCCAAGTCCTCTGGATCATGTTCGTTCCGAAAATCACGTTCTCGAAGGTTTCATTCCATTTGGACTCCGTTTGATATTCTTTTTCTGCGAAACTCTGAAATAGGCAAAAAACAGCAATTCTAGGCTGGGCCTCCGGTTAATAGGTTAGTCCCAAAATAATATAAAAGTGTATAATAAAGCCCAATAATGTCCAAAACAGAAGATAATATAGCATGGAGCAATCAAAAATTATAGATACGTTGGAGACGTATCAAAGAGTCTTGCTGGAAGTAAACAATTTGAGGAAATTGTACGCAAGCAAGGAAGACACCGGAAGAATCAAGGTGTTGGTTTTGAATGAAATTTCAATGCCAATGGAATTGAATGGGAAGAAGATCAATACCCCAAGACAAAGTTTGTTCCTCAACAAGAGAAGTATGATCCTACTTCTTTCAAAGGGACACAAGCTCAAGATGATCTTCCACCACAAGACCACAAGCAAAAAGGCAAGGACAAGCTTCAAGAGGAAATTTATGCATTTGAAGAAGCACCTAAGACCTTGGTCAAGTGGGTTCCGAAGACTACATCAAGTTCTACTTCATAAAGTACGACTACAACCCCAAGGATTCCCATCAAGATGGTGTGGATCCAGAAGAAGAAGAACTAGAGAGTTCTTGAGGGTGACTCCGCCAACATACTTCACTCTTATCATTTTGGCAAGGGCAAGTGCAAACAACTTCCATATCTTGCACTAGTTCAAGGAGTCACAAACCCTCTTGTTGGTAAGACAAGGGACAAGGTAACCTAATGCTTTCATGGATAACATCTTGTGTACACATCACTCTATGTCTATGGATATCCTTGCTTGTTCCTTGTGGGACTAACCCGTGTAGGTATTGAAAGTGCAACTCACTCCAAAAAATTGCTCCGAATGATCTACATCAACATTGAGCATCTACATCTTCAACACCTACATGAAGTCATCCTCGACAAAACCCAAGGTTAGTTCATCCCTCTTAGGGGGGATATCACATCTAGGGGGAGCTTTACTATAATTAATTGAGCTAAAGCAACTCTAATGGTGTGAACACAACAATGCTTTATGTAAAAGTGGTAACCCCACTTGTTCTTAAACGATGAGTATGACCTATGATCAAATGTTCTCATTTGACTCCTAAGTCAATATACTCATATATAGATGACCTAGTCATCGCCAATTGTTTGATAGATGCTAGAGTGTTTGTGCATGCTTTGTCACATATTTCATTTGCCATTTTAATTGTGTGAGCATGTTGGATGCATATTTTACTCATTCAAGGACATCCATTTGTTGCTTTGGTTGTTTGGCTCTTTCTCTTTTGCCAAATGGATGGACAAGAATGCCTAAGAACTCCCTCTAGCTATCTATGCTTTTCTCGTCTCAAACTCTATTCATGCTACATCACAAAGTTTGATCAAGTCAGATTCAAACCACTCTGTGTGAGGAGCACTCGGAGTCCCCGATTCGTCATAGACTTAAACTTCCAAAACCTCTTTGTGCATTTCGGTCTGACCGATTCATCCCTTTCGGTCCTACCGAGATCACTAAGTTGATCTAGGGTTTTCAATCTCGGTGCAACCGATTAGAACCTTTCGGTCACACCGAGTTGCAGTAACTGCTTGCAGTTTTGCATCTCGGTGCCACCGAGTTGTTCCACTAGGTCACACCGACAGGGTCAGGTTATATATACTGATGGGCCAAATTTTGGAAAAAATTTCGAACCTCCTCGCCCGCGCGTAACTTGCTCTGCCTCCTCGGGTCTCCGTATCGTCCTCTCGTCGCCAGCGACCTCCTGCCGCAGGTCTCCGCCGCCGTCAACGGCAAACTGCTCCACCGTTGCCGCCGTAGCAAGTTCACCGCTGAACTAGGGGTCTGCTGACTGTTTGCCTGCAATATGTCTGACCAAAGTGACAGCCAGAACAAGTCTGAACAGCAGGTGCAGATGCGTGAGGGTTCTGATCCCTCTAGCAGCTATGATGATGGCATCAGGAGCACACCAAGCAACTTGCCAAAGGCTGCTACCAGGACAAGGAAGAAGAGAACTTCTAATTCAGAAGATGAAGATTATGTGGCTGTTGAAGATGAAGCCACTTCAAAGAAAAAGGTGCTAAAGAAGGAGTAAGGCACACACTGCTACCCAAGTCAGGTGATCACAAGATGATCAGAAGACATGCCATAAACTTGCTGCATATATTTGATGTCCCACAGAAGTTCAAGGTCATGAGTTTGATTCTTGAGACAATCAAGAGGACTGTTGCTGACCAAGAACCAGGAGAGTTTGGAGAGGATCATTGAGCAGAAATTCTATGACCTTGATGTTAAAGTAACAGAGATCCAAACTGCAGTTGAGCAGCTCCAGGAGGAAGCAGAGGAGAAGAAGGGCAAATCTACTACGGGTGCTTTTGCTAGAGTGCCCAGAGGACAGAGGTCTGCTGCAGTGCCAATTCCTGACACAAGAGCAACAACATCAGCACCAGCAGCTAGAGCTCCAGTTCCACCTCCAGCAGCTACTCCACCAGCTCCAGCTACTTCATCTGAAGCTTTCGTCCTTGGAGTTCCCTCAACACCTCCCGAAGATCAAGCCTGAGAGTCGTTTAGCACTATGCATTTTTGAACTTTTTGGTAACTTGTTGCCAAAGGGGGAGAAAAATGTATAGATCATAGGCTTCGAGAGAGAGTGTTGTTTTTTTATCTCTCTTGCTATTTTGGTTGAAACTTTATTGTGTACTTGTGTGAGATACTTTATGTCCTTGTGAGATACTTGTTTGATCATATGCTACCTTAATGCTTGTTGGATGATATTATCTTTCATATCCTCCTATGATCATTCACTTTGCTTGGTGATGAGTGCATGTTTTTTAATCTCTATCATTTTGAGCGCTCCACCAAGATGTATGTGACATGGAAGAGTAACCCATGATCCTAATCGATTGTGCATTTGCATTCAAAAGCAAATCCTAAATAATGCACAAATTTAGGGGGAGCTCTTGCTTATCACATACTTCTCAAAGCGACGATGTTTTTCAATCTTATTATCATTTGTCGAAGCTTTGATCTATATGTTGTCATCAGTTACCAAAAGGGGGAGATTGAAAGTGCAACTATCCCTGGGTGGTTTTGGTAATTCCTAACAACATATAGCTCATTGAGCTAATACTATTTCAAGATAAATATTTCAGGAAAGCTCAATGATTGGCATGGCATGGATTAGAAAGTGGAACCTTCAAAATGCTAAGGACAAAAGATTGGCTCAAGCTCAAAGCAAAAGACTCTACATTTTCTATTTTAGTGATCCAAGATCACATTGAGTCTATAGGAAAAGCCAATACTATTAAGAAGGGATGAGGTGCTGCTTAATGAGGTTCTTGCTCAAAATGCTTAGTGATATGCTTCATAAACCCTCAACTACTTTCTCACATCCACATATGTCCCAAACCAAAAAGTCCAACTCGGCCCCACCAAAATTTCATATCCGGAGCCACCGAGTTCAGTTGACATAGCCACTGCCAAAAACCCTAGTCTTTTTGGTCTCACCGATAGGGATCTCGGTCTCACCGAGATGTGATTCTAATCTCTCTGTTTCCCTTCGTAACGTTTCGGTCAAACCGAGATGAGCGATCGGTCCCATCGAGATTGCAATGCAAACACTCTGTTTCCTTTTCGTAATGTTTCGGTCCAACCGAGATGAGCGAATCGGTCCCACCGAGTTTGCCTGACCAACTCTCTGTTTGTCTATTACCAAAATCAGTCGCACCGAGTTTGTGTAATCGGTCTCATCGAGATTATGTTATGCCCTAACCGTAATGATATCGGTCCCACCGAGTTGACATGTCGGTCCCACCGAGAATCCTAACGTTCACATTTTGAACTAAATCGGTCCTGCCGAGTTTCATGATTCGGTCCCACCGAGTTTGGTGATTTGTGTGTAATGGTTAGATTTTGTGTGGAGGCTATATATAGCCCTCCACCCACTCTTCATTCATGGAGAGAGCCATCAGAACATGCCTACACTTCCAACACATATTTTTTGAGAGAGAACCACCTACACTTGTGTTGAGGTCAAGATATCCCATTCCAACCACATAAATCTTGATCTCTAGCATTCCCCAAGTTGCTTTCCACTCAAATCATCTTTCCACCAAATCCTATCCTATGAGAGAGAGTTGAGTGTTGGGGAGACTATCATTTGAAGCACAAGAGCAAGGAGTTCATCATCAACACACCATTTGTTACTTCTTGGAGAGTGGTGTCTCCTAGATTGGCTAGGTGTCACTTGGGAGCCTCCGTCCAAGATTGTGGAGTTGAACCAAGGAGTTTGTAAGGGAAGGAGATCGCCTACTCGTGAAGATCTACCCTAGTGAGGCAAGTCCTTCGTGGGCGGCGGCCATGGTGGGATAGACAAGGTTGCTTCTTGGCGGACCCTTCGTGGGTGGAGACCTCCATGGACTCAAGGCAACCATTACCCTTCGTGGGTTGAAGTCTCCATCAACGTGGATGTACGATAGCACCACCTATCGTAACCACGGATAAAAATCTCCGTGTCAACATTGCTTTCTCCCTCAAACTCCTCCCTTTACCTTCATATGCAATTGTTTTACATTCCTGCTATACTCTTAGAATTGCATGTGTAGGTTGATTGCTTGACTTGTGCAAAGTTGCTAAAATCTGCCAAGAACTAAAATTGGGAAAAGGCTAGATTTTTATTTGGTCAAGTAGTCTAATCATCCCCCCTCTAGACATACTTCCGATCCTACACGAGGCCATCGTCGACCCCTACTACAGAGACATGAAGGATTCATGCAACAAGGACAAGCGTGCCTGGCACTCGGCCTTGATGGAGAAACTCGACAAAGCTCATGTCGTGTGCGCGGCCAAGGAGGCGTACACGAGCTACGACATGTACAGGGGGATCGTTGACATGAGGAAGTGCCTCCTTCACCAAAACAGCCAGGGATCCAGCCGGAAGCAAAGCAATGGCAAGCGTCGTCGCAACAATAAGTAGATGATTAGACCCTCGTTTCTCCTACTTTAGTATGCATGTAATTGCTTACTTTGGTGTGTGCAAATATTATGTGTGTAGTCACTATGTAATTGTATGCTTAATTTGGTTATGTAATGCTGTATTTTTAAGTATATATGTTGATGCTCTGTAGACAGAGCGTACATGGTGTGCGGATAAAGAAAATCACATCGCACACGGACTAAACAATGGAACATGTCAGTGATGTTTTCATCAGTCACTCACAATTGTATACCAGCAATCGTTTGCTCACAACACACACGGCTTGTTAGCAGTAATCGTCTGTGTTGTTATCGGTCTTCGCACACGTTTCCGATTACAGACATGTTTGCCTCGTATCACACACATCTTGTTCATTTGAACCGTTTCTGTTCTCATGTCTCAACGCAAACGGTTCATTCGAGTGAACCGCATGTCGTATATCTCACACACCTTTGATCTGGCCGACCGTTTCTTTTGTGTTGCCTAATCACAAAAAGTTCATCCGAGTGAACCGTATGATGTACATCGCACACACCTTCATCTGGCTGCCCGTTTCTTTTGTTCCTCCTCATCGCAAACAGTTAATTGAGCTGAACCGTATGCCCTGCATCACACACGCAACTAAAATCTGAAACGTGTTTGATGCATCCTCCATCGCAAACGTTTTGCACCTTTTTCACGGTTTTTTACACCACCGTTTGCGATTATGGAATCGCACACAGTTTCCTCGAAGGGTCTCTAATCGTAGTGTCGCGTTAGCAGCATCCTGCAATAGTGATGCATTCCTAGAGAAAGCTAAGTTGAAAGATGATGGTAGCAACTACACGGACTGGGTCCGTAACTTGAGGATTATCCTCATTGCTACACAGAAGAATTACGCCCCGAAGCACGGTAGGTGCAAGGCCGCCGCAGAGCAACTCCGGACGTTATGAGCGTTTGGCGAGCAAAGCTGATGACTACTCGATAGTTCAGTGTGCCATGCTTTACGGCTTAGAATCGGGACTTCAAATACGTTTTGAACGTCATGGATATGAGATGTTCCAGGAGTTGAAGTTAATATTTCAAGCAAATGCCCGGGTTGAGAGATATGAAGTCTCCAACAAGTTCTATAGCTGCAAGATGGAGGAGAATAGTTCTGTCAGTGAACATATATTCAAAATGTCTAGGTATCATAACCACTTGACTCAGCTGGGAGTTAATCTTCCTGATGATAGTGTCATTGACAAAGTTCTTCAATCACTGCCACCAAGCTAGAAAGGCTTCGTGATGAACTATAATATGCAAGGGATGGAAAAGACAATTCCCGAGCTCTTCGCGATGCTAAAGGCTGCGGAGGTAGAAATTAAGAAGGAGCATCAAGTGTTGATGGTTAACAAGACCACTAGTTTCAAGAAAAGGGCAAAGGGAAGAAGGGAAACTTCAAGAAGAACGGCAAGCAAGTTGCTGCTCAAGGGAAGAAGCCCAAGTCTGGACCTAAGCCTGAAACTGAGTGCTTCTACTGCAAAGGGACTGGTCACTGGAAGCAGAACTGCCCCAAGTATTTGGCGGATAAGAAGGATGGCAAAGTGAAAGGTATATTTGATATACATGTTACTGATGTGTACCTTACTAATGCTCGTAGTAGCGCCTGGGTATTTGATATTGGTTCTGTTGCTCATATTTGCAACTCAAAACAAGGGCTACGGATTAAACGAAGATTGGCTAAGGACAAGGTGACGATGCGTGTGGAGAATGGTTCCAAAGTCAATGCGATCGCCGTCGGCACGCTACCTCTACATCTACCTTCGGGATTAGTTTTAGACCTAAATAATTGTTATTTGGTGCCAGCGTTCAGCATGAACATTATATCTGGATCTTGTTTGATGAGAGATGGTTATTCATTTAAATCACAGAATAATTGTTGTTCTATTTATATGAGTAATATCTTTTATGGTCATGCACCCTTGATGAGTGGTCTATTTTTGTTGAATCTCGATTGTAGTGATACACATATTCATAATATTGAAGCCAAAAGATGCAAAGTTAATAATGATAGTGCAACTTATTTGTGGCACTGCCGTTTAGGTCATATTGGTATAAAGCGCATGAAGAAACTCCATGTTGATGGGATTTTGGAATCACTTGATTCTTGCGAACCATGCCTCATGGGCAAGATGACTAAGACTCTGTTCTTCGGAACAATGGAGCGAGCAACTGACTTATTGGAAACAATACATACTGATGTATGCGGTCCAATGAGTGTTGATGCTCGTGGCGGGTATCATTATTTTCTGACCTTCACAGGTGATTTGAGCAGATATGGGTATATCTACTTGATGAAACATAAGTCTGAAACATTTGAAAAGTTCAAATAATTTCAGAGTGAAGTGGAAAATCATCGTAACAAGAAAATAAAGTTTCTACGATCTGATCGTGGAGGTGAATATTTGAGTTATGAGTTTGGTCTTCATTTGAAACAATGTTGAATAGTTTCGCAACTCACGCCACCTGGAACACCACAGCGTAATGTTGTGTCCGAACATCGTAACCGTACTTTATTGAATATGGTGCGATCTATGATGTCTCTTACCGATTTACCACTATCATTAAGGGACGGACGGGACGGACGAAGCTGGCCGCGATGGGCCTTCTGGACGTACTCCCGCATGCCAGAGACGTCGGTGGCCGCGACAACAACGGCGAGGCAAAGGTTACTGCGGGATCTTCGAGCTCTAAAACAAGAGCCAGAGAAGCGGGGAGACGATGGGGATCGAGGGGAAAAGAGAGAGATGGGGTTAGGGTTTCGGCGGACAATATATATAGGTCCAGGGGGCGACGTGGAGGGCATCCACGGCCATGGCGCCCTGGATGTGCTCCACGCACCACTCTGCCTCCTGGCGTAGGTGGGGAGGGACCAGTCGGGCTGGGTTGCACTGTAAATGGCTTAGAGCCCATCTGTACAATAGGTGTAGCTCTTTTCTTTTATTACCATATGTTTTATTTCTCTAGCCTTTGTTTTGTACTTAATTCATTTAGGTAAAATGTGGAGATGGACACATATTTAGTATTGCAATGTTAGGTGCTACCACAAAAAACTTAGGAGGAAGTTTGACTTAGCTTGAATTTTTCGTAAATAGAGAAGCATTCAAAAATGCTATTTTGGCACGGTTTTAAATGTTTGAGGGCATTTAATAACCTTTTAAAATATTAGTTTCAACCTGAAAAATATCCAGGGATTATCTGGCACACTTTGAACATTTTAGTTTTCACATTTTGAAAACTTTAAACTCTGAATTTAATTTAAATTTGAATTTAGAATTATTTTGAATCAACGTGAGTTTACCAACAGTAATGTAGTGATGCGGCCTAATTAGTAGAGGGTTACTGGAGCTTAGATATCCGGGCATCACAATTCTCCTCCACTACAAGAAATCTCGTCCCGAGATTTTAGGAGGTAGAAGGAAACAAAGCGGGGTATTCATCACGAAGACAATCCGTGCGATCCCAAGTGGCTTCATCTTCAGAATGATTTGACCACTGAACTTTAAGAAATTTAATAGCCCTCTGATGGGAACGACGTTCAACTTGAACGAGAAAGCAGATTGGATGCTCTCTATAAGTGAGATCATCTTGCATGGGTTGAGCTTTATAAGTCGTGTGGTTGTTGCAATAAGACTTGTGACTCGGGGCATCGGCCATGAAATTAGCCTTGCCATGGGTATAATAAATACTGTAGCCATACTCTGTAATTGTTTCCATACATCGCTGCTGACGGAGATCCAGATCTAGCTGAGTAAACAGATACTTCAGAGTTTAATGACCGGTGAAGATCTCGCAACGATTACCAGAATGGAAATGTCGCCACAACTTTAGTGCAAAGTTAACTACAGCAAGTTCAAGGTCATGGACCGGAAATGACTAGAGCATTTTCAATTCTCACAAGAGGAGAAGCGTTTACGCGTTCAAGGAATAAATCCGTGCTTCGGCATTTCGAACAAGATGAGCATGGTAGCTTACTATCTCACTCGAAGGATTAGTAGATGGACGGTAGTGGCGCAAATGATAAAAGTGGTGTGTGTTTTCAACCATTCCATTCCTAGAAGGAGGTCGATATTAGATGACTTCAAAACAATGGGGTAAACATGGAATTCCAGTCTTTCAAGTTCAACGAGGACATTGTGACTAACCATGGTGGTTCGACATTGGCCCGTGGAATGCAGCTTGGAATTTTGGCAAGTGGTGGCGGTTCCAACAGGTAAGGAACGCATGTGGCTGTCCCACCATTGAGCAACGGGACCTTTCAGGTAATAACCCGTGAAAGTGACATAGTTGGCAGGGGCTATATCAACAGACCCCAACTCGAAAGTGATGTCACGGAGCCAGTCATCAACATCAAGGGATGAGTTGAGCTGCGGTAGAGGACAGGGTTGAGGTGCACAAAGTATTGCAGAGTTACTAGGGCTGGTTGTTGGTTCATATTGGGACGTGGAAACTGAGCCATGACTCCTTCATGAACTGGCGATTCAGCATCAAACTGATGTATCATTCCGGCCATGTATTCGGGCAGTGGTGGATTATCGCCACCACGACCACGACCAGCGGGTCTAACCATCTTGCTTAAATGCAATAGCGCGTAGTTTGGCAAGGGGTGGAATGAGTGTATGGAGTCATTCATGGTGTAATCAGATCAATGAGCAAAGGTGCGGTATGTACAAAGCAGTAGTCATTGGAGACATACCAATACATATATAGAGCCAATTACACGCTATTCATATGATTTCGGACAAGAGAAACATCGTAGACATACTAGGTGGCACATATGCTCGCGATGGAAGGCTACAACAACGGAACATAGCAAAGGCTACATCAGCGTCAGTGAAAACCTCTGGAGCAAGGGATTAGCAAGTGACGATGCAGGGTGCCCTCGATAAGAGGACCCTGAGGTCAGTGAATAAGGCGAAGCAGAACTTGACCCTCAATTCGAGAAAGCCATAGTACAAATCTTCGGCTGGATGTGATCATGAGAACCTAATGTTAGATTTTGCAAAATCATTAACCCGAATAGAAGAGAGATCAGAGTCCCATAGTATAGACGAGGAATAAAAGATCATAACACCACCCAATGGCGACGTGGGCCTGTAAGCCACACAGCCATGTTAGTAAATCAGTTTTTCAAAGACTAGACTCAACTTCGGCCAAGGAGTTGGAAAGGGGGATCCTACAGGCAGTCGGCTCTGATACCTACTTGTGACGCCCCCGATTCAACCGTACACTAATCATGCACGCAAATGTGTACGATCAAGATCAGGGACTCACGGGAAGATATCACAACACAACTCTAGACACGAATGAAAATAATACAAGCTTCATATTACAAGCCAGGGGCCTCGAGGGCTCGAATACAAGCTCGATACACAAGAGTCAGCGGAAGCAACAATACCTGAGTACAGACATAAGTTAGACAAGGATGCCTTAAGAAGGCAAACACAAACATCAACGATCGAAGAGGCAAGGCCTCCTACCTGGAACCTCCTAACCACTCCTGGTCGTCGGCGGGCTCCACGTAGTAGTATCCGTCAGCTGTGGCTTCTGGCTCCAGGGATCCATCATCTGGTTGCATCAACCGGAAAGAAGAAGGAAGGGGGAAAGGGGTAGCGAAGCAACCGTGAGTACTCATCCAAAGTACTCGCAAGCATCAGATCTATGCTAAGTATGCATTGGTATCAAATGAAAGGGCTATATCTGTGGACTGAACTGCAGAATGCCAGAATGGAGGGGAATGCCTAGCCTATCGAAGACTAGCATCTTCAAGCAGCTCCAAGCATCTTGCAGCATGTAGAAGAGTAAAGAATAGCAGTTTATATTTAACAAACATGTTGTAATATCAACGCCTAGAGATCCTTCCTCGACTCCCTACGAGAAAGCAATCCCGGGGCCACATATCCATCACATATCAAGTATCCATTTCTAGTTGTATAAGATTAGGATACAAGTCTGAACGTCCATTACCGTGGACACGGTATTCGAATATATATCTTCCCTGCAGGGGTGCACCACGTTTTCCAACACGCTCGATCACTCTGGCCGGACACACCTTTCTGGGGTCAATGCCCGGCCTCGGAAGATCAACACGTCGCAGCCCTACCTAGGCTCAGCAGAGAGGTCCCCGCCGGTCTATATCCTAAGCACTCGAGGTGCAGGGCCCATCGCCCCGTTGCACTCCGGGTCGTTGTGTCTTGAGGTGGATACCAGCACCACCCGTAGTGGATGGCACGATCCGACCGTGCCACAATGTTGAACTGGACATCTGACAAAGCTTCGGCTGATACCACGACGCCGTGGCCCATAACTATTCTTGCGTGGTGGTTAGTGCGTAAAGTCCAACTCAGAACAAATACCCAAACCTGTTAGTGAATTAACAATTAAAGTAGGGACGGCTGTCGGGACAAGTCCGGAGCTATCACCCCCTCCCGGGTGATACCGCTAAACAGCCAGCCGCCACTGTCACATCGCACGAGTGCTCTCCGGGCCCGCCCGGCTTTCACATCAACTCGCGGGTACCCCTCAGGGCCGACCCGACTTCCACAATGGTCTCAAGTAAAGTCAAGGTAACCGTGTGTCCAAAACATCAAGGAAGAAAACCCAAGGAATCACCCCCGGTGAATTCCACTCAATGTAATCATCAAGGTGAATGTAAGAGAGACCACCCTCGAGGTTCACACTTGAGGTGTTGAACGACAGAGCCGTATCGGGAATGGTGAAAGAGGAAATCACCCTCGATGACCACGACCGAATAGCTACACTATGAATTATCATCAGGAGTGCGTTATGAGGGATCACCCTCGGCACTCGATAGTAGCTCTGCAGAGTCGAGCAACTAAAGGGGCGTGATGTGATGTGAGGTGTCAGGCTCTAGTCATCGATCACGTTGATCGAGTCGTCAAAGATGAAGTAGGGGCAACAAGGACAAGGTGGGGGTCACCAATGGATCACTAACCACCCTAAACTAAGCAGTTTAGGATAAGCAGGTAGGTAACAATAGCAGATACAAAAGCAGGCTATGCATCATAATATGAGCAATCAATAACATTAGCAAAATCTAATGCAAGCATGAGAGAATGGAATGGGCGATATCGGGATGATGAAAGGGGGGCCTTGCCTGGAAGCTCAGACAGGAAGAAGGGGTCCTCGTCTACGTAGTTGATCACAGGGGCATCAACAGCGGTCTCGGGGGTCTGCCGGAGAAGCAGAGGGGGAAGAAGCAGTAAATATAAGGCACACACATGCATGCCATGACAATAAGCAGCACTAGGCGTGTTCTAACACAGTACTACGCGATACCGGCGAAGGGAATAACATCCGGGAAAGTTTTCCCGAAGTTAGGCATTTTCGGACAGACGAACCGGAGGGGAAATGTTTGATGTTCACTATGCTAGGGTATGTGATAGATGAACGGAGAGCGTATTCCGATTTGTCTCATCGTTCTGAGCAACTTTCATGTATAAAACTTTTTCATCCGAGTTACGGATTATTTTCTATAATTTTTTAAAGTTTTAATAATATTCCAGAATTTTGAAATTATTATATTTAATTAATCCAAATTGACCAAGTCAAATTGACTGGTCAAAGTGAACAGTGTGGGAACGGTCGCACATGTCAGAGTTTTATTAAATTTCTAAGAAGATTTATCTAATCTAAATAGGGGACCCACTTGTCATTTGTTAATAGGCTAAGATAGCATTAAATCAATACTAAACGAGTAATGCTAGAGCTACAGGCTTGTTTTACAGGGTTTATTGTACAGGCTGATGTGGAGCAAACTGATTGGCTTAGGATTAGCAGCAGGGCCCCCACCCCCCTAAAATCAGGGGGCGAGCGAATTAGCGAGAGGGAGTGTGTAACAGACTCGTAAAACCCCCGTACGTCTAGGATTATTGATACTAAACTAAACCTACTACTACTCCCTCCTTTCCGGTTTATAGGGCTTATCTCAAAATTTTAGATTTCCCATTTTATAAGTCTCAATTTGATTGTTTCCTATCACATGTTCAGCTTTCAAGGTGCATTAAATCATTGCATTCGATGATTAAGAGAAAGTTGACCAATGCATGTACTTTATTCATGCATGCATTGCAATTAATGCATTGGAAACACAATTCTGTGAAGAAAATGGGCACACTAATCGAGTGATTTTGCAAACTACAAAAATTATTCCACCACTCATCATCTATCTTGGTTGGTGAGATTTTTGACTGAGTCCTATAAACCGAAAAGGAGGTAGTAGTAAACAAGGGCTGGCCAGACGTGTAGAGACATAGCTATCACCGTTTCACACACGACACCGGCGTGGCGGCGAGCTGGCCGACGCTGGGAGCTGTGGACGGGCATGTGGCGCCACGGGCGCTGGCGTCTCAGAGGCGCAACCCGGCAAGATCGACTTCGGGCGCAGCGGGCGCATGGTCGGAGTTCATGGGCGCGCCACAGTAGTGGCAGCGGGCGGCGGCAAGAATAGCAAGAGCTAAGCTGCATGAGCAAGAAGAGCAACAGAACAGAGAGCAGAAGAAGCGCAGCTAGCAAGCAGAGCAAAACAGAGGCGGGAGCAAAGAACGCAAAGACAAGGAGTTGCATGTGCCAGACACAGACGCTGGCGCCGAAGCCGGCCATGGCGCCACCGCTCGCATAAAGCGATTACGGCGACGGATCGAGGCGGGAACAAGGGGGGTTCGGAGGAGGAACTCACGAGGAATCTGTAGGGGAGGGCAGCGGGCTCGGGGGAGGCTCGTAGGCGGCGGATCGAGCGGAGAGGCGGCGACGACCGTGGCGGAGAAGACGGTTGGTGGCAACGGTTCAAGGGCGTCCCGACTTGATTTGGTCGCCGGGACGGACGAAGCCGTCATGACGGGCCTTTCCGGACGTACTCAAGACGCCAGACGCCGTGGCCGCGACAACAACGGCGAGGCAAAGGTCACCATGGGATCTTGAGCTCTAAAACAAGAGCCAGAGAAGCGGGAGATGGGGATCGAGGGGAAAAGAGAGAGATGGGGTTAGGGTTTCGGCGGACAATATATATAGGTCCAGGGGGCGACGTGGAGGGCATCCACGGCCATGGCGCCCTGGATGTGCTCCACGCACCACTCTGCCTCCTGTAGCGAGGTGGGAGGGGACCCAGGTCGGGCTGGGTTGCACTGTAAATGGCTTAGAGCCCATCTGTACAATAGGTGTAGCTCTTTTCTTTTATTACCATATGTTTTATTTCTCTAGCCTTTGTTTTGTACTTAATTCATCTAGCAAATGAGTTTTGTAAAATGTGGAGATGGACACATATTTAGTATTGCAATGTTAGGTGCTACCACCAAAAACTTAGGAGGAAGTTTGACTTAGCTTGAATTTTTCGTAAATGGAGAAGCATTCAAAAATGCTATTTTGGCACGGTTTTAAATGTTTGAGGGCATTTAATAACCTTTTAAAATATTAGTTTCAACATGAAAAATACCCAGGGATTATCTGGCACACTTTGAACATTTTAGTTTTTACATTTTGAAAACTTTAAACTCTAAATTTAATTTAAATTTGAATTTAGAATTAGTTTGAATCAACGTGAGTTTACCAACAGTAACCGTAGTGATGCGGCCTAATTAGTAGAGGGTTACTGTAGCTTAAATATCCGGGCATCACAATTACCCCCCCCCCCCCCTTAGTGCACTTTGTCCTTTAGGTTGTTGATGACTCTCACACAGTGAGATGCTATCCTCACTCTGTTTATGACCAAGTCCATGTTCAAAGGGCATCAGCCTTGTTCACTTTAGTCTCCCCCGCTGCATGCGGTGTCTATACCGGCTCATCCTGTCTGCATTTGCACTTGGCGTACTGGTCATGTGGTGCTTCCCTGGGAGCTGATATAGCTCTTGTAAATAATGCTCAGTGAACAAGAGCATTGTTAGGCAGCTTTGAACTCCGTGCTCGTGAATGGTTTTTCGTTGCCCCAACCAGATCGCGTAAAGAGTTGCAAGGACAGAGATGAACTTGTCTTTGCTTAGTGTGTTGGATAGGCCATGCAACCAAAGGTCCAGGTCTGGTGTCTCGTCACTGTATACCGGGAGCAGCGTGTCATCATCGTCACCATCTCGGAGTGACCACACACTCTTAGACATGTTACAGACAAGAAGTGCGTGTCTCCAAGTGTCGATCGCAGCCTGGCAGATAAGGCAAATAGCTTCCTTCGTCATTCAATTGTGGGAGATGTGGTCAACTTAACTTTCCTACAGGCCTAGAGGGTGCAAGCTTCTCCCCTCCCCATGGGCTGGGACTCTAGGAGACTGTGGGATGACCCATTGCCTTATATTAACTGGTTCATTATTGCCCGACTGTACGCGCGGGATGTGCCTTGGTCGGGTCCATGCCCCATTTTGAGCTGGCTTTACATTATTTTTTGATTTTTTATTTCACAGAGTCAAGGGAAGTTAATGATTTTATTAAAAATATCAATGAATTTATATAAAAAGATCTCGTGGATTAAAAAGATATTCCGCATTTTTCAAGTTTTCACTAAAATTTAATAATGTATTATTGAATTACGGAAATGTTTCTGTAATTTAAAAATCCAAGTTTTTTTATAAAATATTTATGTATTTTAAAAATATAATAGAAAACAAATATAAAACACATAAAAAGGAAAATAAGCGGGGGTAGGAAAAGATGTATGGAAAACAAAAAAAAGAAGAAGAAATGAGCAAAACACTAAGAAAATGAAAGTAAAAAAAGTAAATGGAAACTCTTTCATACTTACTTTAACTAGTTATTTCGGTTTTCTACTGTCTGCTTTAACTATAACCCTAGCTCTATTTATTGGCTTGAACATGATACGCCTTATTTGAATTTTTGGTAAAATTCAATTCCTCAGCAATTGCGCCAAACTCGAGTTCCTTTTGGATTGCCTTTTTACTGCAAAAGAAAAAAAATCATACCTCTTTCTATAAGATTTAATGAAAATTGATAAATCATTTAATATAATTGCTATGCTTAGTGTGTGACTCGTTATTTTTTTCCTCTTTTTAAGAAAAAAACTTAGTAATTTCTCCCTTGTGTAAGCCGCCGCCGCTATCCACCTCGTCTGCTTGTCTAGTCTACTCTCTATGGAAGGTGCTGGGCCGGCCAATAGGGGGGCAACATGGCCATTCCGGGACCAACTTGCAGAACATGATTCCCCTATCTAAAGAAAGATCCCCCTCGATTTTATTTTTTGCAGAATTGGATTCGCCATGTGTTACATATACAGCTGACAATAAAAATTGTTCTGAAGAAGAATGTCTAAAAAATTGCAGTGCTGCCCCTTGAAAAAGAGGACATGTAATCCTACATTTTTAATCACTCTGGCATTGACTCAGACGTGCACGACAGAGCCAGCAGTCTAAACTTATTCGTCTGGTTACGCGTATACGCAAGCGACCCCTCTCCCCTCCTCTCGTCAATATAGTTTTCGTTCTCTCGGTAGAGTATACGTACTTTTTAAACGGGGTCGGTCAGATTCGCGCCCAACTGGGCACCTCGTGACGCCGCACCTTCACATCATACACACTCCTCGTTTCTTTTTTGCCATGGTCCTATCCACAGTGTCGTGTCAGCAGTCCCCAAAAAAGGCGAGTCGTTGTTTACTGGCTGGAACAGTAATGCTCCACGAACCACCACGATCCTGCAACGCAACAAATGGCTAGGGACAAGTGCATCGATCACACCGAGGCAAACGAAGGCAGAAGCAGCTTACAGGTCGGTCAAACGTGCATCGAGCGGTGCAACTTGCCAGCCCCCATTGAAAGCACACGCACAAACTTTGGTGGAGTAGAAATGGAAACCAGGGAAATACTAGTACGTAATAAAAATGGTTCTAAAAAAGGGAAATGATAAATGGAAGAGAGAGCAAACTCGGAACACCAAACAGGACCAGCAATCCCTTTATTTCCCCCCTGCGATGCGAAAGAGGACCAGCAGCTGCGAGGCGCAGAAAAAAACAGAATCTACCCCACATATTCCCCGGCGCGTCACGGAGAAATATGCTCCTCGCCTCCGCCCGCCAGAACCTCGCTGCACCGCTTCTTGGTACGCCGTCCAGAGACCCGGCCCGCCTTCGCGTCCACCGAGCCCAGCCGCCTCACGGGGTGCACGCAAAGCCGGCTCCACGCAGCGTCCTCCTTTCGCCCCCACCACGTCCCCGTCCTCCCCCCCCCCCACCCCACCCAAAAACCCGCCCCATCCCCGTGTCAAAACCTCCGAGCTCGCCACAGCGATCGCCAGCTCGCCTCGCCCACGCCGGCGACCACGCCCGCGGAGCTCACCGATGGAGGACGTCCTGGACTCGGCGGTGGGGGCCCACTTCAGCGGCCTCCGCCGCGACTTGCGCCGCCTCTCCTCCTCCTCCTCCCTCCCCTCCTCGCCCTCCTCCGCCACCTGCAACGCCGCGGCCGACGCGTCCCCCGCGCCCAGGCAGCCGTTCGTGATCGGTACGGTTCCCCTCCGCGGCTCTCTCCTGCAGTTTCTCCGTTTTGGTTTTGTCTTACTTTTTTTTTCTTTGGTGCGTTTCCAAAGGGGTGTGCGGCGGAACGGCGTCAGGGAAGACGACGGTGTGCGACATGATCATCCAGCAGCTGCACGACCACCGCGTCGTGCTCGTCAACCAGGTCAGCTGCTGCTCGTTCCCGTCGAATTGTGCTTCTTTTTTTTTTTCAGAACAAAAGGGCCGCGCCCCTGTTCCATTTCATATCAGAAACGAAATTGTGGTGCTCTGTCTTTTTTTTCTCCGTTAGTGGTGCTGCTCTGCGATGCCCATATGTTCGTGTAGTGCACAAGTGTTTCTCTATATAAAATGGAGCCGGATCCTCTGACTTGCAAGAGGCAAGTCAGGCTGCTGCCAATGCATGGATGCTTAGATGAGGTGCTAAGCATATTAAATAGCTTAGCAACTATACTTCCCAATGCATAGGTGCTTAGCTTATGGTTGCTAAGCTTCCTTCATTTAATGATTTAGCAAATAAAGCTTTTCATGTATTGGTGGGCTTCCTTCCTTTAAATGTTTTGCCTAGGTTCACGCGCTTAGCATTGGTTCTTCCTGGGGTCACCACACTCATCTCTTTCCTCTTAAATAACCTGCCACATCAGATTTTTTGCCTACGTGGAAGGCTTAGCACCTGTACAAGGTGGAGCATTGGGAGGGGCCTCAGGGAGCCACAGTGCTTCTCTACTCCCTCCTTTCCGGTTTATAAGGCTCAATTCAAAAATCTCACCAACCAAGATAGATGGTGAGTGGTGGAATACCTTTTGAAGTTTGCAAAAGCACCCAATTAATGCTCTTATTTTCCTCAAAAAAGTATGTTTATCAATGCATTAATTGCAATGCATGCATGCATAAATTACATGCATTGGTCAATTTTCTCTTAATTCTTGCATGCGTGATTTAATGCACCTTGAAATCTGAACATGTGATGGGAAACAACCAAATTGAGCCTTATAAAATGGAAAAACTAAAATTTTGAGATAAGCCCTATAAACCGGAAAGGAGGGAGTATATAAAATGGAGGAGGGAAGTTAGGGCCGCACAGTGTTATGCAAACCACTGTAGATATTTTACTGTTTATGAATCACTGTTCGGTATTACTGTTCACAAATCACTGGGTTAGGTCCTAATTTTTGGAATGCCAGCGAAGAGAAGTCAGGGCACTGTACCATCCTCTAACATCCCTTCTAAAGTCAGAGGATCTCGTTCCGTGCTGGTGACGTTTGTTCAATTTTATTAGAGCATCAGTGGGTGGAGTTGGAATTGTGTACTCTACTCTGATGATGGCGCACATTAATGACTAGTAAATGATTCCAACTCTTACTACTACTAGTAGTGCTTTTGTTCGGGGAATTGGATCCTCCGTAATCTAGCTGTCAGTGTCCTAGTCATCATACTCCGTATAGCGTTTCCGAAACGCATCCATTTTCCTGTTAAATCTGATCCAACTATTAAAACACATCATGGCACACCACCAATTGCAGAAACCTTATTTCCAAGCATCCCAGGAGCAAGTATAACTAAGCTTTGGTTGCAACTTTGCAGGATTCGTTCTACCGCGGTTTAACTGAGGAGGAATCTGAACATGTTGGAGAGTACAACTTTGATCACCCTGGTACTTGATTTGACGGATACCTATGCCTTCTTTTTACTGCAGGGTTTGAATCCAGTTTACTTTTACATAAGGATAAGATTTTATTTTCTTGCTTGCAGATGCATTTGATACTGATCAACTTCTGGAGTGCATGGGAAAACTAAAGAGTGGACAGTCTGTTAACATTCCGATATATGATTTCAAGAATCATCGACGATGCTCTGAGAGCTTTAGAAAGGTAATAATAACCGACTGCATAATCAACCATTTATGTGAAAGTGATAATGCCTTTGTGAATGTATTCATTGGTGAGTAAATTTGTACACAAATGTTTTCTGTAGAATATCTGGATGAGATGAAAACTGATAACCTGCAAAAAAGAGCTGAAAATTGATGACATGAAAGGCATATATCTAAGAAATTATTGTTTTACTACCTCAATTTTAGTAAAAGCTACAATTTACGAAGGTGCTAATGATCTGCTGTATCACCATGGCCCTAGCTCTTCTATTGTTAATCTGTAGAAGAACACGAGAGCTTGTGTTGAACAATGATGTCTAGTGTTGTTGGTGCTCTGTTTGATGCCTTTTCTTAATTCAAGCCAAATCAAATGGTTGTGATTGTTAACTAGGTCCATAATTCCTCTTATGAATAGATCATCGACTTTTTTGTTAGGTCAATGTATCAGATGTCATCATTCTGGAGGGCATTTTGGTTTTTCATGATCAAATGGTGCGTGACTTGATGGACATGAAAATTTTCGTTGACACAGGTTTGTTGCTGTTGTATTTGGTTGCATATATGATTCATTACATCATGGCTACAATATTGGAGACATTGCATGCTCTGAGTGTCTTACCGTTTTGTTTGGTTAGTCATGTTTATAGCTATTATTTGACCGCTCACCTTTCTTCTGTTGACCATTATGGATCGGTTTAGATGCTGATATTAGGCTTGCCCGAAGAATAAGGCGTGATACAGTTGAAAGAGGTAGAGATGTTCTCTCAGTGCTTGAGCAGGTAATTCTACCACCAGTCTTGTCTGCTTCACTTTTGATCTCTTAGCCTTATTCTATGCAAAGTATATTAACTCCCTAAGCTTCAACGCATAAGGCATACAGTATCCTGCTGTTTCAAAATATAAGGTTTGCATGCAATTTAAATTATCATTTCTCTATCATGCGGGCATCTATCTTCAGTATCCATGAGTAAACCTTTCAACAGACTATAATCTTCTTATACCCATGACACTACACAGTTATATCATTGTCGTCTCCCAACTCTTCACCTATCATTCTGCCACCCCCCACCCCCCTTAATCACTGTGCTTAGTACAAATATGCCGCATGAAAGAAATAAAGTATATATATGCATGCCATTGTTGAGATACACATGCATGTCATTACCCTTTTAACACAATTTTTAATGAAATAATTAGTACGGGAGGTTTGTGAAGCCCGCCTTTGATGATTTTATCCTGCCTTCCAAGAAGTATGCTGATGTGATCATACCACGAGGAGGAGATAACCATGTTGCCATTGATTTAATTATGAACATATTCGTACAAAACTTGGACAGCACGACTTGTGCAAATTATATCCAAATGTTTGTGTAGTTCAGACAACTTTCCAGGTATATTTATCGTAACTGTTGCTCTTTCAGATTTATAGTGGTACTTAGATTTCCAAACTTGAGCTCTTAAAAATTTATCTGGACAGATACGGGGAATGCATACCCTCATTCGTGACCGAGATATTACAACTCCTGATTTTGTCTTCTATTCAGATCGGCTGATTCGTCTGGTAATGGTCTTATTTCTCGTAACCCCTACCTCTTTGTCCTTTCTTAGATAAATTCCTTCAGTCCAGTAGCAAAGTTGAGCTGCATAGTTCATAAATGCAGTCGACTGTTTACTAAGTGTTACTGGTACGGAAATATCTTGCTAGGTTGTTGAGCATGGTCTGGGGAATTTGCCATTTACAGAGAAGCAGGTCGTTACACCTACAGGTACATCACTGGTCCCATTGTGTCATGCACCCCTTTTGTTAACTGTTTTCTAGGAAATTAGTTGCCATGCTTCAGTCAAATAACTTAATTCCACACATCTGTTTAAATTATGGTTGGAGAGCTGGAATAGCCACCCTTTTTTCAGGAACATGGCAGGTGCTCTGCCTTTCCATTTAGAAAAAAGTGACTGGTTTGTTATACGGAAACCAGGTGAAAAAACACAGAATAGCCCCTTTATAATTTCAAAAAATACTGATCCATGTCGTCATTGGTTAACAGAGCTTGTGTGGAGATAAGAGCTTATCCCCTCAATTTGTGAAATTAAACTTGTACTTGTCCAATTAGTATTCATGAAATAATTTTCTGGAAGCCTGGGACTTCTAAAGATCGTTGGTTGTTTGCCTTATTTACTTCATACAACTGTCAACTGTGTATTTCTGTTAACGCAAGGCCCTGTGTACTCATTCATATTCGGTAATAGAACAAAGAATGAAATTTCTGTACAGTAACATCATGATTATTTATGCTTTGTCCAGGATCTATTTATTCAGGAGTTGACTTCTGCAAGAAGCTCTGTGGAGTGTCGATTGTTCGAAGGTATGCCCCATTTTAAAAATCTTATAGTTTAAAAGGCTGGAATTTTAATTTCTGTTATTCGGTTAATGGAAAGGGGTTATGTCCGTTTCAAAAAAAAGGCTGGAATTTTAGGTACCACCATATTCTAGCATATGCAGCTTCCACGTAGTTCCTTTTGATTTAAACTGTCATCTAGCCTCAATAATTCGCTATACCTGTACGTAAGCTATTATATGGATCTTTCTGCACTCTATAGACAGTTGTTAAAAATGCTTAATAGTTCAGTGATGCAAATAATGTTTCAAATTTTGACTCGTTTGCAATTTCTCTTTACACAGTAGTTCAGTTATCCTGTATTATATGTCCTTAGAATTGATTTTTCAATCCCGGTACATATCTCCCTACTTTTGTTCTATTCCATCAATTACAGTACTAAGTCAGTAACAAACGTTAATCGCTATTAACTCATGCTATACTGCTAGCTAGTAGGAACAACGAGTGCTGATTTAAACTTACATGCAATGTCCCCGCCTTCTTCCTTTTTCCTAGTTATACATTTTCAGTGAAATTACTCATGTAATACATCTTTGGTAGTATTTTCCTGCACATGCTAGAATGATATATATGTTTCACTGCAGTGGTGAAAGCATGGAGAATGCTTTGCGTGCTTGTTGTAAGGGGATAAAAATAGGTAAAATCCTAATTCATCGTGTTGGAGACAACGGACAACAAGTTGAGTGTTCTTTACATGTACTTCCATTGAAAATGTTCTTGAAAATAGTTCACTACTGCGGTTTTTGTGAATAAACCTTACTTCTGTGTCCAGCTCATATACAACAAGCTACCCAGTGATATTGCTGAACGTCATGTTCTACTTATGGATCCTGTGCTCGGTACTGGTTAGTGTTACAGATCCGTCTAATCTTTTCTTGATTGTTCTGTTTGCATTTCAAATTTAGAACTAATAGAAGTTGTTTACTCCCATGACTAAAGTTCTAGTATACTTTGTTTCTGACAGGTAACTCAGCAAATCAAGCTATACAGCTTCTTAGAAGTACAGGAGTTCCAGAGGACCACATCATGTTTCTTAATCTTATCTCGGTAAAGTTGTCTAGCCCACTCACTGGCTTAGCTACCACCTAGTACCTGTTTCCTTATTTTTGGTTAGCTTGTTTACGACATTCCACAAACAGGCTCCTGAAGGAATCCATTGTGTCTGCAAGCGATTCCCTGGTGTGAAGATCGTAACATCGGAGATTGACGCCGGGTTGAACGAGGAATACCGTGTCGTGCCAGGGCTGGGTGAATACGGCGATCGCTACTTCGGCACTGACTAATTGGCTCACGATGCCGCTTCCATTTGGTGGCGAAGCGATAGACGGGGTAGAGCTAACAGGAGATATACTGGTGTTTGGTTGTTGTATACCGGCAGAGTGGAGCGGAGGCATCACTCTGGCAACCATTGGAGGCACCAAGGTCACATGATGACGTGCATTATCATAATTCATATAGCTAAGAGACACTTTGCGCTTTATGTTCATGTGACGAGCTTTGCCTTTTTGTGTGTGAGTTTTGAGGCCATTGGCATGATAATAACTTGCTCCTCCGCAGTTATAATGGCTTGAGAAATGTATAGCTTGCCTTGGATTTGTGGGCTCGTGGCAGATACATGTTGTACTATTGCCTCAACATTTTTTCGACAAAAAGTGAATTTTATTGGCTTAAAATAGAGCATCAAGAATACACAAACACAATGAGTACACACTCAGTCTCCGCATAGCTAGGATGCACACATCACACGTACACAAGAAAACATGTCGACAAATAGCAAAGTCATAATACCAAAGTTATGTGTAGTTCCGGAATACTTCTACGGGGAATGCTCATTCTCCATATTATGCCTTGAAGAGGACTCGAACCTCCACGCTCTTCAACAATAGATTTTGAGTCTCGCATGTCTACCATTTCACCATCAAGGCATCTTGAAAGTGAATCGTATTCCATGAATATGATATCTATCTAATGTGATATATGGAATATGTGACAAAGGTGGAGTCTTGGAGTATTTTGATCGATCGGTCATATAGGCCTGAGTCAGACATCAAATAGCTTCGATTTGCATTATCGTAGGACACCTTATATGTATCAAAATCGATATCAAAATCAAAAAGATAAAGATGTACAACTCAATTTCTCGATTCAATAGAAGCCCAAAGAGGTTCATATGGTACCCAAATAAGAATAAGATAGATATGTCAAAATCAGGTCCGAAAGAACGGAAAACCCAAAAGAGTGCAGATTTTTCATAATGCCAAGCCCACCAGTCGTTGGTTGATGATGTACTCAATGGAATATTTAGGATAAAGTCGGAAAAATCCTATTTGACGCATTCTGTGTCAAACAGTCGGGGAAACGCACAGGCGAGTCAACGACCTAGCGAGCTATTTGGGCCGGCCCATCCGTAGCTTACCTACATCTTTCACGTGCCAGTTTTGGGAACCTTCTAGAGGATTCCCAACCAGTTTTTACTAGTTTTGGGAACCTTCTAGAAGGTTATTGAACCGTTTTCTATTTTTCGTTTTTTCTGTCCTTTTTCTTTTCTTTTTAATTTCTTTCAAAAAAATTCTTATTTTACCAAATTTTCGTAAACCTAAAAATGTTTGTATCTCTTAAAATTTGTTCATTTTTTGTGGCCTTGTTCCAGCGAAATCAATAATTAAGAAGTACTCGTTGCAAAGAACACCCCATTTTTCCGGGTCACGATAAGTGGCGCACATGCAGCGCATCACTTGTCGCAACCTGGGAGTATTCCCTTTTTTCGTAAATCCGTTTATTCAAAATGTTTTATCTCTTAAACCGTGCGTCCAAATCTCGAACCGTTTTCACCATTGGATTCCTCGCGTCGAGATCTTCAAAACTAGATCCCATGTTGATAGGTTTTGACGAACTTTTTTTTCCACAAAAAACCAGACAAAAAAAGGGCGAAAAAACTGAACCGGGAGCAGGTTTTTTCCCTTTCCAAAAGAGGCACGCCCGTGTCTCTCGCGAAATCACAACTGTGCCTCTCATGAAAGCAAAACCGTGACTCTCGGGAAAGAAAAAAAACAGAAAACACGTTTTTTTTCGTTTCTGAGAGGCACGGCCGTGACTCGCGAAAGCACAACCGTGCCTCTCGCGAAAGCAAAACCGTGACTCTCGCGAAAGAAAAAAAAATAGAAAACGCGTACACGGCCGTGACTCTCGCGAAAGCACAACCGTGCCTCTCACGGAAGCAAAACCGTGACTTCCGCAAAAGAAAAAAAAACAGAAAACACGTTTTGTTTTTCCCTTTCCGAGAGGCACGGCCGTGCCTCTCGCGAAAGCACAACCGTGCCTCTCGTGGAAGCAAAACCATGACTCTCGTGAAAGAAAAAAAACAGAAAACGTGTTTTTTTCATTTCCGAAAGGCACGGCCGTGACTCTCGCTAAAGCACAACCGTGCATCTCGCAGAAGAAAAACCGTGACTTTCGCGAAAGAAAAAAATACTTTTTTTCGCGTAAATTTTTTTTCCAGATTTTTTAATCGAAAAGCTAAGGAAGGGCGGGGGAAAAACAAAATGTCGAAAAAACCCGGAAAAAACACCGTTTAAAAAACCGAAAACGCGTGCGGAAAAATAAAAATAAAAAACAAAATCCGGAGGGAGCGTCCAGAGCACGACACGTGGCGAATAGTTGAGAGCGAGCCAAGTGGCGCTAATCGTTGCGAGGCTCCCGAAGGAGCGCTCGTTAACTAGTTGCTCTCTTGTTCCAGTATTTAAACTTTGTGCAGAATTTCCTTAAAAGTTCAGTATTTCAAAATTTGTTCACTTCTTTACAAAAAATGTTCGAAAATTAGAAAATATTTTTTTTAAGTTTAGTATTCCTGAATTTGTTCACTGATTTTAAAAAAATGTTTGAGAATTGAAAGAAATTTAACATATTCCAAAAACAAATTTTGAAGTTTTGTTCACAAATTCAAGAAATGGCCGTGAATTACAGAAAAGTTCCTGTTTTCAAATTTATTTCTCAAGTTTAAAAATGTTCAATTTTTTTAAAAAAACCGCAGATTCAATTATTTTTGAGAATTTCATAAAATATTTGCTTTTCCCAGAAATTTTCCTGTTTTTATATTTGTTTACAACTTCAAAAATATTTATATTCTTAAATTTTGTTTGCACATTCAAAATTTTTTTGGGAAATTTTCATAAAATGTTCGTGTTTTTCAAAAAAAAAAAATGTTCATGCTTTCAAAATTTGTTCTCAAATTCAAAATTCTTCATGTTTTCGTAGTTTTGTCACAAATTAGAGAATGTTTGGGTTTCCCATTTTTTGTTCCAGTTTTTCAGAAAATGTTCGCATTTTCAAAAAGTCATTATTAGTTTTAAAAAATGTACACGTTATTAGTTGTTTCGGAAAATGTTTGCATTTTCAAAAATTTATTAGTAGTTTCATTTTTTTAGATTTCCAAAAAAATCGAGACTTACAAATTAATTCGACTTTCAAAAATGTTGACTTCTATGAAAATGAAAAATTCTGTTCGAAATCTCAAAAAAGATTAAATCTTTCGCTCTCTACAGTTTATATAAACTGAGCTGCCATATTTAGACAACAAAATTTATGTATTATGGTTGGTAGGGACATAGTTCACTCACGTTAAAATGTGTGTTCGATCCTACTCATGCACACTTTTTTAGGAGTTGTTCTTTAAGTTTTGCCGTTGTACTTTCTTTAGAGCATCTCCAACAGGCACTTCGCGCCGCGCGTAAAAAACATGTTTGCCGTAAGGCCGGCTGGTTTAATGACCGCCAACAGGCTTCAAAGAAATCACAGAATGTAATGCATACGCCCCAAAGGCGCAAAAATACAAAGCGCGCGACTCGCCGGGCATTTTAACATATATGATATTTTGGACACAAAATGAGTTTGAAACATTCATCAAAATGCAATGAACATGTGAAATGTGACACAAACAAGTTGGTGAATAAAAGTTCATGTCCACAAGTTCAAAATCATGCCCACAAGTTCATCCAACCAAGTTTAGAATGCAAATCAAGTTCAAGACACAAATGAAAGACACATCAATCCTCTTCCTCGTCTTCGTCCTCATCATCTTCGAAGACGATTCTTCCGCCTCAAGATGAATCTTCCTCCTCTCCTCATCACGCACCGCATCACGCACCGCATCATGTGAAGCTCCGACGGTGTTGGCAAGATCTTCAACGGCATCTTCATGGGAATGTGTGTGAGGAGGCACATCGAAAGACATTCCACCCATGGCGTCCGGAGGTGCACCCATGCCTCCCATGAGAGAAGCAAAACTCATGCCTCCCATGATGGCCATAGCGTCGGAGTGTGCTCCAGAGCCACCCATGCCTCCCATGGCGGCCGGAGGTGCACCCATGCCTCCCATGGCTCCGAAGCCACCCATTCCTCCCATGGCGCCAAGGCCACCGCCACCCATGGCGCCGAGGCCACCGCCACCCATTGCGCTGAGGCACCGCCACCCATGTGATGGGGAACATAGCAGAGATCAAAAAAATTCTACGCATCACCAAGATCAATCTATGGAGTTATCTAGCAACGAGGGGAAAAGGAGTGCATCTACATACCCTTGTAGATCATGAGCGGAAGCTGCTCAAGAGAACGGGGTTGATAGAGTTGTACTCGTCGTGATCCAAATCACCGATGACCGAGTGCCGAACGGACGGCACCTCCGCGTTCAACACACGTACGGTTGGGGAAGACGTCTCCTCCTTCTTGATCCAGCAAGGGGGAAGGAGAGGTTGATGGAGATCCAGCACGACAGGCGTGGTGGTGGATGCAGCAGGATCTCGGCAGGCTTCGCCAAGCTCTACAGAGAGGAGGAGGTGTTGGAGAGGAGAGGGAGGCGCCAGGGCTAGGTGCGGCTGCCTCCCCCACTATATATAGGCCCTGGGGGCGCCGCCCTAGGAGATGCAATCTCAAGGGGGCAAGGGGTGGCTTGCCCCTGCCAAGGGGCGCCCCACCCCTAGGGTTTCTCGCCTAGGCGCAGGGGAGGCCTGGGGCGCACCAGCCCACCAGGGGCTGGTTCCCCTCCCCACTTCAGCCCATGGGGCTCTGCGGGATAGGTGGCCCCACCCGGTGGACCCCCGGGACCCTTCCGGTGGTCCCGGTACAATACCGGTGACCCCCGAAACTTTTCCGATGGCCGAAACTTGACTTCCTATATATAATCTTTACCTCCGGACCATTCCGGAACTCCTCGTGACGTCCGGGATATCATCCGGGACTCCGAACAACTTTCAGGTTACTGCATACTAATATCTCTACAACCCTAGAGTCACCGAACCTTAAGTGTGTAGACCCTACGGGTTCGGGAGACATCTGAGACATGACGAGACGACTCTCGGCCAATAACCAACAATGGATCTGGATACCCATGTTAGCTCCCACATGCTCCTCGATGATCTCATCGGATGAACCACGATGTCGAGGATTCAATCAATCCCGTATACAATTCCCTTTGTCAATCGATGCGTTACTTGCCCGAGACTCGATCGTCGGTATCCCAATACCTCGCTCAATCTCGTTATCGCAAGTCACTTTACTCAGATTGTAATGCATGATCCCGTGATCAACCACTTGGTCACATTGAGCTCATTATGATGATGCATTACCGAAAGTGGGACCAGAGATACCTCTCCGTCATACGGAGTGACAAATCCAGCCTCGATTCGTGCCAACCCAACAGACACTTTCGGAGATACCCGTAGTGCACCTTTATAGTCACCCCGTTATTGCCAGGACGTTTGGCACACCCAAAGCACTCCTACGGTATCCGGGAGTTGCACAATCTCATGGTCTAAGGAAATGATACTACTTGACATTTGGAAAAGCTCTAGCAAAACGAACTACACGATCTTGTGCTATGCTTAGGATTGGGTCTTGTCCATCACATCATTCTCCTAATGATGTGACCCCATTATCAATGACATCCAATGTCCATAATCAGGAAACCATGACTATCTGTTGATCAACGAGCTAGTCA
Source organism: Aegilops bicornis (assembly GCA_021605145.1). Classification (NCBI taxonomy): domain Eukaryota; kingdom Viridiplantae; phylum Streptophyta; class Magnoliopsida; order Poales; family Poaceae; genus Aegilops; species Aegilops bicornis. The sequence continues at coordinate 341,448,695 of CM038675.1, forward strand.
ACTAGAGGCTCACTAGGGACATGTTGTGGTCTATGTATTCACACATGTATTAAGATTTCCGGATAACACAATTATAGCATGAATAATAGATAATTATCATGAACAAAGAAATATAATAATAACCATTTTATTATTGCCTCTAGGGCATATTTCCAACAGTCTCCCACTTGCACTAGAGTCACTAATCTAGTTACATTGTGATGAATCGAACACCCATAGAGTTTTGGTGTTGATCATGTTTTGCTCTAGGGAGAGGTTTAGTCAACGGATCTGCTACATTCAGGTCCGTGTGTACTTTACAAATATCTATGTCTCCATCTTGAACATTTTCACGAATGGAGTTGAAGCGACGCTTGATGTGCTCGGTCTTCTTGTGAAACCCGGCTCCTTGGCTAGTGCAATAGCTCCAGTGTTGTCACAGAAGACTGTGATCGGCCCCGACGCATTGGGTACGACTCCTAGGTCGGTGATGAACTCCTTCACCTAGATTGCTTCATGCGCTGCCTCCGAGGCTGCCATGTACTCTGCTTCACATGTAGATCCCGCCACGACGCTTTGCTTGCAAATCGCACTACCATCGCCCCACCATTCAAAATAAACACGTATTCGGTTTGTGACTTAGAGTCATCCAGATCTGTGTCGAAGCTAGCGTCGACGCAACCCTTTACAACGAGCTCTTCGTCACCTCCATAAACGAGAAAAATGTCCTTAGTCCTTTTCAGGTACTTCAGGATATTCTTGACCGCTGTCCAGTGTTCCATGCCGGGATTACTTTGGTACCTACCTACCAAACTTACGGCAAGGTTTACATCAGTGTCCGTACACAAAGATGGCATACATAATAGACCCTATGGCTGAGGCATAGGGACGACACTCATCTTTTCTCTATCTTCCGCCGTGGTCGGGCATTGAGCCGTGCTCAATCGCACATCTTGCAATTCGTGCAAGAACCCCTTCTTGACTGATCCATATTGAACTTCTTCAATATCTTGTCAAGGTACGTACTTCGTGAAAGACCAATGAGACGTCTCGATCTATCTCTATAGATCTTGATGCCTAATATATAAGCAGCTTCTCCAAGGCCCTTCATTGAAAAACACTTGTTCAAGTAGGCCTTTATGCTTTCCAAGAATTCTATATCATTTCCCATCAACAAAGATGTCATCCACAAATAATATGAGAAATGCAACAGAGCTCCCACTCACTTTCTTGTAAACACAGGCTTCTCCATAAGTCTGTGTAAACCCAAACGCTTTGATCATCTCATCAAATCGAATGTTCCAACTCCGAGATGCTTGCAAAAGCCCATAGATTGAGCGTTGGAGCTTGCACACCTTGTTAGCATTCTCAGGATCGACAAAACCTTCCGGCTGCATCATATACAATTCTTCCTTAAGAAAGCCGTTAAGGAATGCCGTTTTGACGTCCATTTGCCATATCTCATAATCATAGAATGCAGCAATTGCTAACATGATTCGGACGGACTTCAGCTTTGCTACGGGTGAGTCTCATCGTAGTCAACCCCTTGAACTTGTCGATAACCCTTAGCGACAAGTCGAGCCTTATAGATGGTCACATTACCATCCGCGTCTGTCTTCTTCTTAAAGATCCATTTATTTTCTATCGCTCGCCAATCATCGGGCAAGTCAGTCAAAGTCCATACTTCGTTTTCATACATGGATCCTATCTCGGATTTCATGGCTTCTAGCCATTTGTCGGAATCTGGGCCATCCATCGCTTCTTCATAGTTCGAAGGTTCACCGTTGTCTAACAACATGATTTCCAAGACAGGGTTGCCGTACCACTCTGGTGCGGAACGTGTCCTTGTGGACCTACGAAGTTCAGTAGGAGCTTGATCCGAAGTACCTTGATCATCATCATCAAGCTCCTCTCTAGTCGGTGCAAGCACCACATGAACATCTTCCTGAGCTGCGCTACTTACCATTTCAAGAGGTAGTACTTCATCAAGCTCTACTTTCCTCCCACTTACTTCTTTCGAGAGAAACTCTTTCTCCAGAAAGGACCCGTTCTTGGCAACAAAGATCTTGCCTTCGGATCTGAGGTAGAAGGTATACCCAATGGTTTCCTTAGGGTATCCTATGAAGACGCATTTTTCCGACTTGGGTTCGAGCTTTTCAGGTTGAAGTTTCTTGACATAAGCATCGCATCCCCGAACTTTTAGAAACGACAGCTTAGGTTTCTTCCCAAACCATAATTCATACGGTGTCGTCTCAACGGATTTCGACGGAGCCCTATTTAAAGTGAATGCGACTGTCTCTAGAGTGTATCCCCAAAATGATAGCGGTAAATCGGTGAGTGACATTATGGATCGCACCATATCCAATAGAGTGCGATTACGACGTTCGGACACACCGTTACGCTGAGGTGTTCCAGGCAGCGTGAGTTGTGAAACGATTCCACATTTCCTTAAGTGCGTTCCAAATTCGTGACTTAAATATTCTCCCCCACGATCTGATTGTACGAACTTTATTTTCCTGTCACGTTGATTCTCAACCTCACTCTGAAATTCCTTGAACTTTTCAAAGGTCTCAAATTGTGTTTCATTAAGTAGACATATCCATATCTACTCAAGTCATCGGTGAGAGTGAGAACATAACGATATCCTCCACGAGCCTCAACGCTCATTGGACCGCACACATCGGTATGTATGATTTCCAACAAGTTGGTTGCTCGCTTCATTGTTCCGAGAACGGAGTCTTGGTCATTTTGCCCATAAGGCATGGTTCGCATGTGTCAAATGATTCATAATCGAGAGACTCTAAAAGTCCATCAGCATGGAGCTTCTTCATGCGCTTGACACCAATGTGACCAAGGCATATGCCACAAGTATGTGGGACTATCATTATCAACCTTACATCTTTTGGTATTCACACTATGAATATGTGTAACATTACGCTCGAGATTCATTAAGAATAAACCATTCACCGGTGAGCATGACCATAAAACATATCTCTCATATAAATAGAACGACCATTATTCTCAGATTTAAATGAGTAGCCATCTTGAATTAAATGAGATCCTGATACAATGTTCATGCTCAAAGCTGGCACTAAATAACAATTATTGAGGTTTAAAACTAATCCCGTAGGTAAATGTAGAGGCAGCGTGCCGACGGCAATCACATCGACCTTGGAACCATTCCCGACGCCAAGATCGTCACCTCGCCCTTCGCCAGCCTCCGCTTATTCCGCAGTTCCTGCTTTGAGTTACAAATATTAGCAACCGCACCGGTATCAAATACCTGTGAGCTACTACGAGTACTGGTAAGGTACACATCAATTACATGTATATCACATATACCTTTAGTGTTGCCGACCTTCTTGTCCGCTAAGTATTTGGGGCAGTTCCGCTTCTAGTGACCACTTCCCTTGCAATAAAAGCACTCAGTCTCAGGCTTGGGGTCCATTCTTTGGCTTCTTCCCGACAACTGGCTTACCGGGCACGGCAACTCCCTTGCCGTCCTTCTTGAAGTTCTTCTTACCCTTGCCTTTCTTAAACTTAGTGGTTTTATTCACCATCAACACTTGATGTTCCTTTTTTATCTCCACCTCCGCTGATTTCAGCATTGAATATACCTCGTGAATGGTCTTTTCCATCCCCGCATATTGAAGTTCATCACAAAGCTCTTGTAGCTCGGTGGAAGCGATCAAGGATCATGTCAATGACCGCGTCATCCGGAGATTAACTCCCAAATGAGTCAAGCGGTTGTGCAACCTTACATTTTGACTATGTGCTCACCGATGTAACTATTTTCCTCCATCTTACAATCCCGAAGAACTTGTCGGAGACTTCATATCTCTCGACCCGGCATGAGCCTCGAAAACCATTTTCAGCTCTTGAACATCTCATATGCTCCGTGTTGCTCAAAACGCTTTTGGAGCCCCGGTTCTAAGTCGTAAAGCATGCCACATCGAACGAGGGAGTAATCATCAAGACGAGACCGCCAAGCGTTCATAACGCCTTGGTTCTCTCGATGGGTGCTTCACCTAGCGGTGCTTCTAGGACATAATCTTTCTTGGCAGCTATGAGGATGATCCTCAGGTTCCGGACCCAGTCCGCATAGTTGCTGCCATCATCTTTCAGCTTGGTTTTCTCTAGGAACGCATTGAAGTTGAGGGCAACATTAGCGTGGGCCATTTGATCTACAAGACATATTGCAAAGATTTTAGACTAAGTTCATGATAATTAAGTTCATCTAATCAAATTATTCAATGAACTCCCACTCAGATAGACATCCTCTAGTAATTTAAGTGAAACATGATCCGAGTCAACTAGGCCGTGTCCAATCATCACGTGAGACAGACTAGTCAACGTCGGTGAACATCTTCATGTTGATCGTATCTTCTATACGACTCATGCTCGACCTTTCGGTCTTCCGTGTTCTGAGGCCATGTCTGTACATGCTAGGCTCGTCAAGTCAACCTAAGTGTATTGCGTGTGTAAATCTGGCTTACACCCATTGTATTCGAACGTTAGAATCTATCACACCCGATCATCACGTGGTGCTTCGAAACAACGAACCTTCATGAACGGTGTACGCTTAGGGGAACACTTTCTTGAAATTATTAAAGGATCATCTTATTTACTACCGCTGCTCTAAGCAAATAAGAAGCAAAACATGATAAACATCACATGCAATCAAATAGTGACATGATATGGCCAATATCATATTGCTCCTTTGATCTCCATCTTCGGGGCGCCATAATCATATTCGTCACTGGCATGACACCATGATATCCATCATCATGATCTCCATCATCGTGTCTTCATGAAGTTGTCACGCCAACGATTACTTCTACTTCTATGGCTAACGCGTTTAGCAATAAAGTAAAGTAATTTACATGGCGTTATTCAATGACACGCAGGTCATACAAAAAATAAAGACAACTCCTATGGCTCCTCCCGGTTGTCATACTCATCGACATGCAAGTCGTGATTCCTATTACAAGAACATGATCATCTCATACATCACATATATCATTCATCACATCCTTTGGCCATATCACATCACAAAGCACTTGCTGCAAAAACAAGTTAGACGTCCTCTAATTGTTGTTGCATGTTTTTACGTGGCTGTTATAGGTTTCTAGCAAGAACATTTCTTACCTACGTAAAACCACAACGTGATATGCCAATTTCTATTTACCCTTCATAAGGACCCTTTTCATCGAATCCGCTCCAACTAAAATGGGAGAGACAGACACCCGCTAGCCACCTTATGCAGCTAGTGCATGTCAGTCGGTGGAACCTGTCTCATGTAAGCGTACATGTAAGGTCGGTCCGGGCCGCTTCATCCCACGATGCCGTCGAAGCAAGATAAGACTAGTAGTGGCAAGAAAATTGACAACATCTACGCCCACAACTGCTTTGTGTGTCTACTCGTGCATAGTAACCACACATAGACCTAGCTCTGATACCACTGATGGGGAACGTAGCAGAAATCAAAAAAATTCTACGCATCACCAAGATCAATCTATGGAGTTATCTAGCAACGAGGGGAAAAGGAGTGCATCTACATACCCTTGTAGATCGCAAGCGGAAGCGTTCAAGAGGACGGGGTTGATGGAGTCGTACTCGTCGTGATCCAAATCACCGATGACCGAGTGCCGAACGGACGGCACCTCCGCGTTCAACACGCGTACGGTTGGGGAAGACGTCTCCTCCTTCTTGATCCAGCAAGGGGTAAGGAGAGGTTGATGGAGATCCAGCAGCACGACGGCGTGGTGGTGGATGCAGCAGGGATCTCGGCAAGGCTTCGCCAAGCTCTACAGAGAGGAGGAGGTGTTGGAGAGGGAGAGGAGGCGCCAGGCTAGGGTGCGGCTTCCTCCCTCCCCCACTATATATAGGCCCCACAGCGCCGCCCCTAGGAGATGCAATCTCCAAGGGGCGGGGCGGCCAAGGGGTGGCTTGCCCCAAGCCAAGGCGCCCCACCCCTAGGGTTTCCTGCCCTAGGCGCAGGGAGGCCCAAGGGGCGCACCATCCCACCAGGGCTGGTTCCTCCCCACTTCAGCCCATGGGCCCTCCGGATAAGTGGCGCCACCCGATGGACCTCAGACCCTTCCGGTGGTCCCGGTACAATACCGGTGACCCCCGAAACTTTCTCGATGGCCGAAACTTGACTTCCTATATATAAATCTTTACCTCCGGACCATTCCGGAACTCCTCGTGACGTCCGGGACTCCGAACAACCTTCGGGTTACTGCATACTAATATCTATACAACCCCAGCGTCACCGAACCTTAAGTGTGTAGACCCTACGGGTTCGGGAGACATGCAGACATGACCGAGACGACTCTCCGGCTAATAACCAACAACGGTGTCTGGATACCCATGGTGGCTCCCACATGCTCCTCGATGATCTCATCGGATGAACCACGATGTCGAGGATTCAATCAATCCCGTATGCAATTCCCTTTGTCAGTCGGTACGTTACTTGCCCGAGACTCGATCGTCGGTATCCCAATACCTCGTTCAATCTCAGCATCGCAAGTCACTTTACTCGCACCGTAATGCATGATCCCGTGATCAACCACTTGGTCACATTGAGCTCATTATGATGATGCATTACCGAGTGGGCCCAGAGATACCTCTCCGTCACACGGAGTGACAAATCCTACCTCGATTCGTGCCAACCCAATGACACTTTCGGAGATACCCGTAGTGCACCTTTATAGTCACCACATTGCCAGTGACGTTTGGCACACCCAAAGCACTCCTACGGTATCCGGGAGTTGCACAATCTCATGGTCTAAGGAAATGATACTTGACATTTGGAAAAGCTCTAGCAAAACGAACTACACGATCTTGTGCTATGCTTAGGATTGTCTTGTCCATCACATCATTCTCCTAATGATGTGATCCCGTTATCAATGACATCCAATGTCCATAGTCAGAAAACCATGACTATCTGTTGTTCAACGAGCTAGTCAACTAGAGGCTCACTAGGGACATGTTGTGGTCTATGTATTCACACATGTATTACGATTTACGGATAACAGAATTATAGCATGAATAATAGACAATTATCATGAACAAAGAAATATAAGAATAACCATTTTTATTATTTCCTCTAGGGCATATTTCCAACACCATGGCGCCGAGGCCACCACCACCCATTGCACGAACCATGGCTCTTTTTTGGATCAAGACTTCTTGTTGGGCAAGATTGACATACTCCTTTTGCGCCGCATTGAGGTTAGATGTGTCCAAGAAGAACAAGTGCTTCTCCCATTCCAACAACTTAGCTCGCTCCTCCATGCCCACCTTCCTCTCCTCCAATGCCACTTTCCTCTCCTCGGCGGCCACCCTCCTCTCCTCACCGCCAACCTCCTCTCCTCGTCATGGCATCTTGGTTCCTTGCCATTTTCCTCACCTCGTTGTCTTCTTTTCTTGCCTTCACAATAGCTTCCATAGCATTTTTAGCTCATCATCTCCTTTCCTCTTCTTCTTCTTTCGGTTTTGTATTTCTTGCACCCATCATGTCGTTTTGGCTTAAATTATGAAACCGATTTGGGTGTGAGGCTTCTCTTGCCGTCATCACTTGATGCATCATCCTCCTCCTCATCATCATTCAACTCAATTGTTCGGTTGCGTTTGTTGCTCAAATGCAAATCATCCAAACCATCACGCTTCTTCCATTTCTCATCATCCTTTAACACTTCATAGCAATGAGGCAAGGTAAAGATCCTTCCTTTCTTGATCTTCCCCTTCTTGGTTGTCCTCGTCTCTTTTTTGAACAAGTTTTGTGCAATGTTGTACTACAAGAAAAACAAAACAAGTTAGCACTTCGGTCACAAAAAAAGTATGATGAACATATATGAGATGCCACTTACTCGATCATCCTCATTTGTGCCACTTGGGTTAATCTTGTCAACCGCCTTTTGACAAGCCGCCCACTTTTGACAATCCGAGTTGATTGTCGACCATCGGGACCAAGTGATCTCTCGGCGGTCAATTCCACTCACGCCAGAGCATCAAAGTGTTCTTTCATTCGCCTCAATAAGCGCCTCTACTTTGATCACCTCCAATGGATGGATCCTCGACACTTGCAAATAAGTATAGCATAGTAACTTGTCATCGTTGGTGGTGTAATTGCCCGCTCTTCCTTTCTGCCACGACAATGCCCTCACCCTCCTCGTCCACCTCAAACTCATGGTCTTGAAATGGATGTCATTGGTTTGAGACCAATGCGAATTGTTGGACCCAACACCCATAGTTGACATGTATGCATCATCGTTGAGACTACAAAGTTTTTGAACAATGCAAATAAGCTATCTATATATGATGATGCATTGAAAAATAACAAGAAAAGAAAAGTTGGAATTTTTTTCACCTTGGGGGCATTTCGTCCGAACACGCAGGCGTCGGCGTGACGGCTCAACGAGTGAGCTCGCCGGGCGCCGGTAGCCGCAGCGGCCGTCGAACGCCTCGCAACCTTCTTTCCCTCGCCAGGTTGCTGGAGCCGTCCGCCGCCTTTGTTCTTCTTAGCGGATGTTTTGCCTTCTTCGGCTGCGCGCATTGGGGACCTTCGACGGTGCGGCGGCGGCACGGGTAGCGGCCAGCGACGCCACCGTCCGCCGTGGTCATCCGCGCGGCAAGAAGAGGCTTGCGAGGCCGACGCTTCGGCGGAGCTCCGGGCGGTGGCGACGCCTAACGCCCTCGCGCTTAGGGTTTCCGGCGACGACGGCGGGGCGGGGGCCGCGGCTGTACAACGGGGTGAGCGGGGTGCCGGTGTGCGCGTCCATGGGTGGTGGCGCGCCGGCGCTGGGGCGAGGAGGAGGAGAGAGAGGCGGAGAGCGCGCCGAGTGATAAGGCCTGGGCGAGGAGGAGGAGAGGAGAGAGTGCGGAGAGCGAAGCGCCGAGTGTGCTGCCGCGTGTAGCGGGCCTTCGAAATACACCGCTGCGGGATAGTGCTTTCGAGCGCTAACTTCGTTATAGCGGCGCTATTTTTATGCTCATTGAGCGACCCGGGCGTTGCGCGCGCGCTAAAACGGACTAATTTGCGGCGCAACGATAGTTTAGCACGGCTATTGAAGATGCTCTTATTAATCGCGCTGTTATATGTACGCGAAAGTAGTTGTGTTGCACTGGCTGACAGCTTTAGATGTCCTGCTGCAGTTTTCGGGTTCGATTCCCACCTGGGTTGTAATTTAAGTACAAAAATCATGCACGCGACCCACTAAGCCCGCCAACCAGGTTCCTATGCGAAACCCTAGCATCCTGACGCAGAACACGTCAGCTAGGACATCTGATAAAGTCTGCATCAACCCGGTTCATATATGGAGAGAAACGGCAGAAAGAACATGCATGTTACATTCTTAAAAAGTTAATTCCCACTACTACCTATTCTCTCAACATGGAGCATATCCACATCATCATCTAGCCACCTCAGCACATTTTTAAGAAGTTGATCCCCGCACTTTTCAAAAAAAAGTTGATCCACACTACTACCTGTTCTCTCAACATACAGCATATCCACATCATCATCTAGCCACCTCAGCAAATTCCACCCATGTCACTTCATTTTTCGTTAGTTTTTTTTCTCTCGACGTTCATGTAGCTTTGCTTGCTGGCATATCCCCCTCCTCGCCGAAGGTTTTTTTATGCAACACATTGTTTCCTTTATTCTTCAATCCACCATCCACTACGTGTGCCACTTCCTTCATTAAATTACCATCTCGGTAACCGAACAGACGCTGCTCCATTAAGCTGATCCCTGGACGGCTGGACCTCTCCCATTCAATATATAAAGAGGGTGCTTGGATACGTTTTAGTCCCATGACTAAAAGTAGTGGGATTAAAACTTGCTAGCCTCACCCATGCTTGGATACAAATACTAAATAGACTAAAATGAGTCAATGAGCATTTATTATCCTCCAAATCCTCCAATCCCGAACTCGCATGTGTTAAAGGAGAGGAGTTAAATAAGGAGAGAGATGACTAATCCACGTTTTAATAGGGTTCCCCTGACTAAAAAGTTTTAGTCTCAAGACTAGTTCTAGCCTCTCTTTAGTCAGGGGTGATTAAAACTTTAGCCTCTAAAAAAGACTAGTTTTAGTCAGACTAAAAATAGTTCCTTGGATCCAAGCATGGCCAAAGATTGGCCTAATGGCACTACCAACTGGGAATCAAGATCCCCTTCGTAGCTCTACTCCTCTTCCGTCTGCCCACCTCTTCCGCCCTAAAATTGAATCGTACAATCTCTTTTTGTTATCTCTGATGTTGTTTCTGCGGATGGTGACGCCTGCAGGTCATGTACAATCCATGGTCTAGATGGCGTGGACTTACTCCATGAATGGCGGGGAATGATGATCAAGCCAGGCTGTTGATATTTTTTGGTGGGGTGGATCGAGCAAGGAAGTGTAAGGATTTAATCTTATCAATGGAAGATCGGGAGGTAAGTCACCCCATGGATTAAGCCAGTCTGTTAATATATTTTGGTGGGTCAGACTGAGCAAAGAAGTGTTCTATTTAATCTTAGCAATGGATCATCAAGATGAGGTAGGTAGGTATATATCACGAACAAGGCCACAGTTCACCGATTAATCACTTTACAAGTACAGGATACAGGGGATCTCAGCGTCATGACCAGCAAAGAATCGCTAAGTACATGACCTTGCGAGGAGGAAGAGAAGAGTTCCCGATGGGGATTCTGCCTTTTCTGTTCGTGCCAAAATTTGATCCCCTCTCCGGACGGATCCGAGGCTCATGTACAAGCAGGTGTTGCCATCAGTTTAGCATCTGAAGCTGGCTTTTGGGCCTCCTGTTTAGCAGGTCCGTGAGCCTCCCAAATCTTATGTCCTTTCACCCTGGGCTCCTTCTCGCGTGTGTCGTCGTGACAATATACCTATGCCAGGGTTAGTGTCGATGAGGTTGATAGCCCTTCTCCTCTCTGGATCAGATGCCCGTTCGCCCGCACTGGTCCTCACCCGGTTTATTTGTTTTGAATTCTTTTTCCCTTCAGTTTTTTGTTCGTTGTCCTCGCTAGACAGCGTTTTAATTGTTTCGATAAGTGAGTAGAGTGAAGATCCATGGAATTTGCTGCTGGCTAGCACAGCACCGTCCGTTCATCCGACATTGACGTCAATGGCCGATTGAAAATGATCAACATGTGCGTACACGCACACACACATGGAAGAATGGACGTCCCTGTTCAGTATCGTACAAGAGAGAGATTGAGCTGAACAACTTTTCTGTATTGACTATTGACAGGAACAAGTAGAGGGTTACATGGGCCTGGCCTTAACGACTTTGACTCTGGACTATAACCTGTGCAAGATTGTACACAGGGTGCGCCTTTGTCTCAGATTCATTTGATTTTTTATCTATGAGTTCTACCAAATTAGTTCACATCTAATTTTCTTACCATATTTAGTTACATTCTATACTTCATACTATTTAACTAGGAGGGTAAAAGGTAATGCATGCTATATCTTTTGGCAGCAACAAAAACTTTTTTTTGTTCATATTTATCTATCCTACTTTTTGTTCACAATCCTTTCTCTTATTACAGAGGCCTCATGTTACTCAACTCATCCAAATGTTTCACATGCAGCTCACATATACAAGATGCAGTGTTCTTATTTATTTGAGAATTTTCTTACGAGACACATGCTACAGAGTAAATTGCAAAAAACCATCACATTGAAGGCAACTTTTGCGAAAACCACTACAATATTTTTTTTTTGCAAAAAACACCGTGTCTATGGTAATCTTTTTGCAGAAAACACTGATCGGCGGATAAGCCTCATTTAAGCATGTTTATGACAGGTGGGTCCTGCTTTTCGCTGACGTGGCATAACGTTTTGCCAAAGACAGCGCTTAGATAGGTCCAAATGCGAAAACACCCCAACATTCTTTCCCATGTCCTTGGACTTTGTCCAGCCGCCCGAGAAGAGGAGCTCCTCATCCGTGCGCCGCCGCAAGTAGCAAAGACCACCGAAGCACATGCCGTCGCCGCCGCCTCGAGTTAACCACCGCCGTGCCCACCGCATACTCTTACCTCCACCAATCTTCTTCCCCGCCTTCTTCCTCCGGGCGGTTGCACGAGGGCGAGGTCACCAGACTTCGCCTTCCTCGCCGGGACTCCGCGGGTCCTCCTCAGATTTCACGCCGTCCCTGCACCACAGGCTACCAGTACGGCGAGCTGCTGCCGTCCGCCGCGCCCACCCTAGCGAGCCCCACCACACCACGGCTCCCAGGCGGCCGAATCTCGACGACGCGCCGGATCAAAGTATTTGGTCCGCTGCGCCATGGCTCACTAGTCAGGATCCAGATGCGCGCCGCCGTCGTGATCTGCCGACGGGCGGCCAGCCCCTGCCTCGCCGACACCCACCGACAGTGGGAGAAGCAGGGTCGTCGCCGTTGGATCCAGCGAGTGAAGTCGCGCTGCCGCCCCAGTTTGGCCTCCTGCGCGAGGGATGCAGCGCCACCAGCGTTGACCGCCCCAACCAGCGGAGAGGGATGCACATGGGGCTGATTGCGTTTTTTTTTGTTTCTGAGATGTTTGTGTAAAATCCAAGGACTAGTTTGTAAATTTAGATTACAATTGATCTGGCACAAAATGTAACACCACGTAGGCAAAAAACAGCCCCACCTATCATAAACAAGCTTAACTGAGCCCGATCCACCGATCAGTGTTTTCTGCAAAAGAATTACCATAGACACGGTGTTTTTTGCAAAAAAAAAATGTATTGTAGTGGTTTTCGCAATGCTTGCCTTCAAAGTGGTGGTTTTTTGCAATTTACTCCATGCTACATCGTCAACCATGCATGCAACTACTTACAAACTACACTACAGCTTCTACCTAAAACTAACAATTATGTTGCCTAAATTCAGTATTTACTATCAATCCAGGATTTACTATTTGTCCTGTTTCTCTGAAGTCGTGGCTGACCCTCTTTTTCGGTGGATCTGGAAATGTGCTTGCACCCTCAAGCTCAAGGTGTTTGGATGGCTTCTTTTGATGGATCGTCTGAACACCAGGGATATGATGCAGAGACGCCATTGGACTATCCAAGATGATACTTGTGCCATTTGCTTCTCAGGTTTGCATGAAGATAGGGCTCATCTCTTTTTTGCTTGCAACTTTAGCCAACGTGTCTGGAATTATTTGGGCATTTCATGGAAGGTTCAACCTAACCAGACCACTTTTGAAATGGCTTGTGAGGCCAGGAGGGATTTTGGTCAACCGTTTTTCACTGAGGTAGTATTTACGGCCACCTGGAATATTTGGACCCAAAGGAATGGAAGGATCTTCAGAAATGAGCTGCCCACTTTCAGAGCTTGGAGGAGGAATTTTATTCATGATATTACCCTCTTAGCTCATAGGATCAAGTGTAAATATAGAGATAGACTAACTGTTTGGATAGATTCTTTACACTAGCTCCCCCTGTAAGTAGCCTTTTTTTCCCCTCTTATTTTCCTTTCTAATTTTGTACAGAATCTATATTTGTTTTAATAAAGGGCTGTGAGGCTGTTGCCTTGCAGTACATAGTCAAAAAAAAAAATTCAGTATTTACTATCAGTATAGTGATTATCTTCGTTTGTAACCAAGAAAACTATCATTACTACTCTTGCAACTGTGCCCATGCCAAATACTTAACATATTGCCACTATCTATAGGCCAATTAGTTTGATATGTAATTTTTGTATTTGTCACGTTGTCTGGGACTATGAACTATCTTCGATACATCTGCACCGCTACAAAATTTCCGCAGCAACGCGCGGGATATCATCTAGTTTTAGCATATAGCGGCACAATAAAAATGTCATGTTATTAACTATTAAAATGCCATGTTGTTAAATATAAAAATGTCATGTTAATAATTATTAAAGTGCCTTCCTCTTATTGATATAATTGCCATCCTATTATTAATAATGAAAAATACCATCATCTTAACAATAAAAATGACAAGGTCTAACGAGTTAAAATGCCATGGCCTAAAAAAGTAAAAATGTCATGCTACCTATAATGAAATGTACACATGACAAGCATTAGAACTAAAGTTTGTTGAACACAAAGTAACAACCTGTCCACGTTAAAAGAACAATATATGCCATGACAAGTCCATGAATTTGCCATGTTAAAGAATTATTTTCACACATGGACGTTAAGGAAAAACTTAGGAAATTGACATGTTAAAACATTATTTCCCATGACAAAACTCTAGGAATTAGCCATGTGGACATTGTTTGCACATGTGAACTTGCCATATACCTAGTACGAAAACATTTGCAACCAATTTTTGTCATGAGTTGGTACGATCTCGAAACAAAAAGAATTGAGAACAACTTATTGACGCATGATAGTTTTGCCAAGCCACCACACACACAAAATGCCATGTGACAAAAAAAATGCAATTTTCTCTAAAAAAAGCTATGTTTCAGTAAACAAAAACTGCCATAGTTTTTAATTTGCCATATGATTTTCTGCTATGTTTTGAATTTGCCATATGAATTTCTTTCAGAAGTTGGCCATGCCCACTTCACACGTAAATGCCATATGAACAAATATAATTTGGGAGCCCTAAAAAATACTTTTGTTACATTTTCCAAGCCACTTCACATAAATGCCATGCGGCCATATGGGGATTAGAGCAAGCATTAGGTTCTCATATAGTTAGCTGAAAATTTGCAAGAATGTAACAAAAATGCCATGGAAAAAATCTGACTCAAAATTGCCAATGCAAGGGGACAAGTATTGTTGTACATGGCAAAATGTATCTAAACAATTGCCAAAATGGTCAATGATGCACTAGGATCTCGTGTGAAGTTCCTCACGATAGTAAGATGTCAGCAAATGTCCACTGCAATTTCAGAAACAAAAAGAAACTATATATGGTTTTGGGAGAGGTGGACCTGAAGCGCACACAGTGGAGCTCGACCATGCCATTGGGGCGCTCGCGGACAGCGATGTGCACTCTGGGCTCGCGACGGGTTGGTCAATGGTGTTCCAGACACAGATTCAAGCAAGGAGGCGTGGGAGGTCACTAGAGACGACGACCACGGCGGCAAGTAGCTGCGACGGCGCCATATGTAGGAGTGGTCTCAGAGCTCCTGCAAAGCAAGCGGTGGTGGCGGCGGTTCCTGCACGGTTGTTTGCTGCGAAATCTCTCCTGGCTGACGGTTGCGAGTTAACGTTTCCCTCTAAAAATCACAGTTTTTCTCAGTTTGGTTTTTTTTTAAAAGGTCAAGACTTCTTTCTTAAAACATCTTACATTTGAAAACAGAGATGGTATTAAAACAAACCACGTTGTTAGGGATACTAGGATTTATAAAACTATAGTATTTGTTGATATCAAGCGACATCAAAGTTCTGAAAACTATGATTTCTGGAAAACACACTGTAATCTCCAAATACTTCAAAAATAGCGAGCTGCCAAACACAGCCTGAATAACATGTACACATGATCAACTAAATTGTACTACACTACTACCCCTATGTTCACTTTTGCAAGACGTTTTAGACAGCTAACTTTTAGTACAACGAAGACACCAGTACTAGTGAACAAATCTGTTTCTTTCCTTGCAAAAAAATAAAATAAAACATGTTTCCTCTATACACGAAGAGACCCAAGACATAAGAGCAATTCATCAATGATAGAGTATAGAGAGGATCAAGTATCATCATGGGCATGCACCATATAAGAAACTCGAGAACCATTGAGCACGCTCTCCCTGGCATGCCATAAAACGAACGACAACCAAGCCGATCATCCCTGGCAATGGCGATGTTTTTTTTTACATCGTGACCTTGTTGGAGGCATTGCTCGGATACGTTCGGACTGTTTCTTCAGGGTAAAATCTTTGATTCTAGCCTTTTTGATTGGATCCGGCGACGGCGGCGCTTGAGTGTCGCTTCCTTCTTGAAGGCGTTGTTGTTGAAGATCCTCGTCGTCAATGTGGTGTCTATGGTTGGTGCGGATATGGTCGCAGTTCTAGTTTGTCGTTCGCTGATCTGATCGATTTGGGGCTTTTTTATTTCTTTTTTCCTTTTCACACCTATTCATAGCTTTTGGTCTTATGACTTTGCTAGTCGTTGGTGTGTTTTAGCATTTGTGTTGGGTTGGCATGCGTCACAGATCCTGGGCTTACGCAGGCGCCAGTATCTTTCATTATATCAGATCCTTTTGATGCTTCTTTTGAGCCAATAAAATTCACTCTTTGTCGAAAAACCAAGCCGATCAGAGCTTAGCGTGGTCGCGGCAGTCCTGGCCTCGGATCTCCATGTCCGGGAAGCCGACGACGATGTGGCAGTCAGAGTAGGCCACGACGTTGAGCTTGAACACGCCCAGGACGGCCACCCTCCCCGGGATCCTGGCGTTGGCGTCCAGCGGCAGCGACCCGGCCTCGATGTCCCTGATCAGCTGCGACATGTCCTTGGTGAAGCCGGCGGTGAGCACCGTCATCTCCAGCTGCACGATCCCGTCCCCCTTGCTAGGGATGCGCCCGGGGTCGACCTGGGCGTCGCCGACGTGGGCGCCTCGGTACCAGAGCCCGGTGGTGCCGGAGGCGTAGGCGAAGGAGGCCGGGTTGGGGTTGTGCACGGCCACGGTGAGCAGCAGCGTGAAGTTGGGCTGGGTGAGGCTGGGCGCGAGGCCGACGAGGCGGGTGGAGAGCAGGCGCGTGGTGGGGTCGCGCACGCGGAACACGGTGAGGAAGAGGGCGAGGAGGGTGACGCCCAGGAGCAGGAGCACGCCGAGGGTGACCAGGGCGCAGATGCAGATGCAGCGGCGGCGCCGGCGGCGTCTCAGGCGGCGGACGCCGGCCTCGTCCGCGGGTTTGTCGTCGAGGGAAGGCGCCGTGTGGGTCGGGAGGCTGCACGCTGCGGCTGGGGAGGCCATTACGAACGCTGAAGCCCTGCAAGGTGCTGGCGATCGAGCTGTAGTGGAAAGTGAGCGAGGGACGGAGAAGCTATAACTAGGAGAGAATTGGGAATGAATTGGACTTGTTTGACGGCGGATGATGCCGTACGGACGTTCATTTGATCAATCATCCAGCTAGGAGAGTATTGTGATGAATTCTCGGCTGCATATTGTTCATTTGATCAATCATTCATAAACTGGGCAACGACCCGGCGTGTTGACTACGGGATTCGCGCGGTTATTTTATCAGTTGATTTTCATGGCTTTAACCGCTCGAATGTGATCGCTTGAGTAAATGGAGTACAAAATATGTATGACATATGCAAGTAGCAGGTCCGTAGGGAATAGGCTGCTTCGTCCTCACGTTCTGCTCGACGTCCCTGTCGTCCGTCGAATTTGATAGCTCTCGACAACTTTCACCACTATGCTGTGACGTGCCGTGTGTACCTCGTGTTGTCTCCGACATGTGAGACAAATCTATCTGAACTTAGGTATGTCTTTATTCTATTTTTTGCGTGAGAAACTTTCAATCTATTCATTTTCAATCATGGTAGTACAAAGGATATAAGAGATAATAAAGATTACGACAAGGTCTGTGGATCACCTACCGATGTGTCACGAGCCCAACACAACAATGGGATAAACAACCAGATCAGTACCAATTTGGGATACAGGAAAAGGGATTTGAGGTGAGAAACAACGGCAAGGGGGTGAGATACAGTAGGATATAGGTGAGGAACAGGAACAGGAGGACGAGGGGGGCTCAAGAAGTTTCAATTGATCGATGCCCTCCTCTGTGCCGCCCATCCTTCTTATAGGCACCACTGCAGATTCTCGTAGCTGGGCCAAGCCCCAAACCCGATAGCCCATTCCAGAGAGAAGGCTCAAGTAGTGTAGTTGGGCATGACCTTGGGGCATGACATTCTCGCCCCCTTAAATTGCGGCTTGTCCTCAAGCCGGTGACGTGGTATCAAGTAACAACATAACCACCAGGGTCCCATGGTCGATGGACCTGTGTATTCATCCTGGCTGATAAACACCCAACCACATAATCATGTTAAACACAAGAATCATGATCTTCAAGGGAGTAGACTTTGAAGCTCAAGTTATGTAGATGATTTCCAAGAAGCATCAGGTCACAACCATGATGTGTTCTACACGGTAACAGCTGCATATCTGCACTTGTATGTTGACACTTGATCTTCTTTTCAATTGTTGCCCGACCATGACGATGCAAGATTCCAGGATCCGACTGTGTTGCAGCAGAAAACTCAAGTCCATGACCAAGAGAATCTCTCACAGTAGGAACAGATAAGCATGACAATTGTGCAGTTGAAAGCAACAAAAATGAGTCGATGCAATGAACATGAAGAATTCCTGGGTCCCATAGTTCAGAAGAACATGGTACCATAGGAAGCACCAATTGTTCCACATTTTGATTTGCAAGGATGGAACTGGAATCGCATATCAGAGAGCTCTGTTGAGTGCAAACCAGAGGTCTTCTGTGTGATTGCAATGATCTCGCAACCACATATGGTATCATGAAACCATTGTTAAAACCAACCTGCTTTGTACTAGCTGTAGCTGCACTCCGAGTTTCAGAATCCCAACACTTAGTTGTCCTTTGTATGACCTGAAACTGTAGTAAGAAACTGAACCATAGTTCTGCGCATGTTGGATACAGAAAAGCACTCAAGAAGGCAATGTTCCTGCTCTCTTTAGTGTAGAACTTCTCACTAATACAAACAGGGTCATGTGTCCTGAATAGCCAAGGTTTACTTTGAAGGAATTCCATTTTATCATGCACACAGTAATCTGGAACCGAATATTGTGCTATAAATTGAGGTGCTAATGTTGGAAATATGCCCTAGAGGCAATAATAAATTAGTTATTATTATTATATTTCCTTGTTCATGATAATCGTTTATTATCCATTCTATAATTGTATTGATAGGAAACTCAAATACATGTGTGGATACATAGACAACACCATGTCCCTAGCAAGCCTCTATTGGCTAGCTCGTTGATCAATAGATGGTTACGGTTTCTGACCATGGACATTGGATGTCATTGATAACGAGGATCACATCATTAGGAGAATGATGTGATGGACAAGACCCAATCCTAAGCATAGCACAAAGATCGTAGTTCGTATGCTAAAGCTTTTCTAATGTCAAGTATCATTTCCTTAGACCATGAGATTGTGCAACTCCGGACATCTGTAGGAATGCTTTGGGTGTACCAAACGTCACAACATAACTGGGTGGCTATAAAGGTGCATTACAGGTATCTCGAAAGTGTCTGCATTGGGTTGGCACGAATCGAGGTAGGATTTGTCACTCCGTGTAAGCGGAGAGGTATCTCTGGGCCCACTCGGTAGGACATCATCATAATGTGCACAATGTGACCAAGGGGTTGATCACGGGATGATGTGTTATGGAACGAGTAAAGAGACTTGCCGGTAACGAGATTGAACAAGGTATCGGGATACCGACGATCGAATCTCGGGCAAGTACAATACCGCTAGACAAAGGGAATTGTATACGGGATCGATTGAGTCCTTGACATCGTGGTTCATCCGATGAGATCATCGTGGAACATGTGGGAGCCAACATGGGTATCCAGATCCCGCTGTTGGTTATTGACTGGAGAACGTCTCGGTCATGTCTACATGTCTCCGAACCCGTAGGGTCTACACATAAGGTTCGATGGCGCTAGGGTTATAAAGGAAGTTTGTATGTGGTTACCGAATGTTGTTCGGAGTCCGGATGAGATCCTGGACGTCACGAGGAGTTCGGAATGGTCCGGAGGTAAAGATTTATATATGGGAAGTCTTATTTTGGTCGCGGAAAAGTTTCGCACTTTATCGGTATTATGCCGGAGTGCCGAAAGGGGTCCGGGGGTCCACCGGGGGGGGGGTCCACCTGCCCCGGGGGGCCACATGGGCTGTAGGGGTGCGCCTTGGCCTATATGGGCCAAGGGCACCAGCCCCAAGAGGCCCATGCGCCAAGATATAAAAAAAGGAAGAGTCCTCAAGGGGAAGGCACCTCGAGGGTGCCTTGGGGAGGATGGACTCCTCCCCTCCTTGGCCGCACCCCTTCCTTGGAGGAAGGGCAAGGCTGCCTCCCCCTCTCCCTTACCCCTATATATAGTGGAGGGAGGGAGGCAGCCGCACATGAGCCCTGGCGCCTCCCTCCCTCCCGTGACACCTCCTCCTCTCCCGTAGGTGCTTGGCGAAGCCTGCAGGATTGCCACGCTCCTCCACCACCACCACGCCATTGTGCTGCTGTTGGATGGAGTCTTCCTCAACCTCTCCCTCTCTCCTTGCTGGATCAAGGCATGGGAGACGTCACCGGGCTGTACGTGTGTTGAACGCGGAGGTGCCGTCCGTTCGGCACTCGGATCTCCGGTGATTTGGATCACGAAATGCACGACTCCTTCAACCCCGTTCTCTTGAACGCTTCCGCTTAGCGATCTACAAGGGTATGTAGATGCACTCTCCTTCCCTCGTTGCTAGTTTCTCCATAGATAGATCTTGGTGACACGAGGGAAAATTTTGAATTTGCTACGTTCCCCAACAGTGGCATCATGAGCTGGGTCTATTGCGTAGATTCTTTGCACGAGTAGAACACAAAGTAGTTGTGGGCGTTAATGTTGTTCAATATGCTTACCGTTACTAGTCCAATCTTGTTTCGACGGTATTGTGGGATGAAGCGGCCGGACCGACCTTACGTACTCTTACGTGAGACAGGTTCCACTGACCGACATGCACTTGGTGCATAAGGTGGCTAGCGGGTGCCGATCTCTCCCACTTTAGTCGGAACGGATTCGATGAAAAGGGTCCTTATGAAGGGTAAATAGCAATTGGCATATCACGTTGTGGTTTTGCGTAGGTAAGAAACGTTCTTGCTAGAAACCCAAAGCAGCCACGTAAAACATGCAAACAACAATTAGAGGACGTCTAACTTGTTTTTGCGGGTATGCTATGTGATGTGATATGGCCAAGAAGAATGTGATGAATGATATGTGATGTATGAGATTGATCATGTTCTTGTAATAGGATTCACGACTTGTATGTCGATGAGTATGACAACCGGCGAGCCATAGGAGTTGTCTTTATTTATTGTATGACCTGCGTGTCATTGAACAACGCCATGTAATTACTTTACTTTATTGCTAACGGTAGCCATAGTAGTAGAAGTAATAAGTTGGCGAGACAACTTCATGGAGACACGATGATGGAGATCATGATGATGGAGATCATGGTGTCATGCCGGTGACAATGATGATCATGGAGCCCGAAGATGGAGATCAAAAGAGCAATATGATATTGGCCATATCATGTCACTACTATATAATTGCATGTGATGTTTATTATGTTTATGCATCTTGTTTACTTAGAACGACGGTAGTAAATAAGATGATCCCTTACAACAATTTCAAGAAGTGTTCCCCCTAAGCTGCACCGTTGCCAAAAGTTCGTAAACTTCTAAGCACCACGTGATGATCGGGTGTGATGGATTCTTACGTTCACATACAACGGGTGTAAGACAGATTTACACACGCGGAACACTTAGGGTTAACTTGACGAGCCTAGCATGTACAGACATGGCCTCGGAACACGAGACCGAAAGGTCGAGCATGAGTCGTATGGTAGATACGATCAACATGAAGATGTTCACCGAGTCGACCGATCCGTCTCACGTGATGATCGGACACGGCCTAGTTGACTCGGATCATGTAATCACTTAGATGACCAGAGGGATGTCTATCTGAGTGGGAGTTCATAAGATGAACTTAATTATCCTGAACATAGTCAAAAGACCTTTTGCAAATTATGTCGCAAGCTCGCGCTTTAGTTCCACTGTTTAGATATGTTCCTAGAGAAAATATAGTTGAAAGTTGAAAGTAGCGATTATGCGGACAGTAGAAAGCTTATGTCCTTAATGCACCGCTCAGTATGCTGAACCCCAAACGTCGTTTTTGGATGTTGCGAACATCGGACATACACGTTTTGATAACTACGTGATAGTTCAGTTAAACGGTTTAGAGTTGAGGCACGAAAGACGTTTTTCGAAACGTCACGGAACATATGAGATGTTTCGAGGGATGAAATTGGATTTCAGGCTCGTGCCCACGTCAAGAGGTATAAGACCTCCGACGATTTTCTTAAACCTGCAAACTAAGGGAGAAAAGCTCAATCGTTGAGCTTGTGCTCAGATTGTCTGAGTGCAACAATCACTTGAATCGAGTGGGAGCTGATCTTCCATATGAGAAAGTGATGTTTCTCCAAAGTCATTGCCACCAAGCTGCTAGAGCTTCGTGATGAACTATAACATATCAAGGATAGAGATGATGATCCTTGAGGTATTCGCGTTGTTTGACATCACGAAAGTAGAAGTCAAGAAGGAGCATCAATTGTCGATGGTTGGTGAAACCACTAGTTTCAAGAAGGGCAAGGGCAAGAAGGGATACTTCATGAAACGGCAAATCAGCTGCTGCTCTAGTGAAGAAACCCAAGGTTGAACCCAAACCCGAGACTAAGTGCTTACGTAATAAGGGGAACAGCCTTTGGAGCAGCATTACCCTAGATACTTGGTAGATAAGAAGGCTGGCAAGGTCGAAAGAAGTATATTGGATATACATTATGTTAATGTGTACTTTACTAGTACTCCTAGTAGCACCAGGGTATTAAGATACCGGTTCGGTTGCTAAGTGTTAGTAACTTTCGAAATAAAAGGCTACGGAATAAATGGAGACTAGCTAAAGGTGAGTTGACGATACGTGTTGGAAGTGTTTCCAAGGTTGATATGATCAAGCATCGCACACTCCCTCTACCATCGAGATTGGTGTTAAACCTAAATAATTGTCATTTGGTGTTTGCGTTGAGCATAGACATGATTGGATTATGTCTATCGCAATACGGTTATTCATTTAAGGAGAATAATGGTTACTCTATTTATTTGAGTAAATACCTTCAATGGTCTTGCACCTAAAAATGGTTTATTGAATCTCGATCGTAGTGATACACATTTTCATGCCAAAAGATATAAGATAGTAATGATAGTACCACTTACTTATGGCACTGCCATGTAAGTCATATTGGTGTAAAACGCATGAAGAAGCTCCATGTTGATGGATCTTTGGACTCACTCGTTTTTTGAAAGTTTGAGACATGCGAACCATGTCTATTGGTGTATACGCATGAAGAAACTCCATGCAAATGGACCATTTGGACTCACTTGATTTTGAATCACTTGAGACATGCAAATCATACCACATGGGCAAGATGACTGAAAGCCTCGTTTTTCAATGAAATGGAACAAGAAAGCAACTTGTTGGAAGTAATACATTTTGATGTGTGCAGTCCAATGAATGCTGAGGCACGCATGGATATCGTTATGTTCTTACTTCACAGATGATTTGAGTAGATACTGAGTATATTTACTTGATGAAACACAAGTCTAAATTATTGAATGGTTCAAGTAATTTCAGAATGAAGTTAAAGATCATCGTGACAAGAGGATAGAATGTCTATGATATGATCATAGAGATGAATATCTGAGATTCTGAGTTTTGGCACACAATTAAGACATTGTGCAAATTGTTTCACAATTAATACACTGGAACACCATAGTGTGATGGTGTGTCCGAACATCATAGTTGCACCCTATTGGATATGGTGCGTACCATGATGTCTCTTATCGAATTACCACTATCGTTCATGGGTTAGGCATTAGAGACAACCGCACTCACTTTAATAGGGCACCACGTAATTCCGTTGAGATGACATCGTATGAACTATGGTTTAGAGAAACCTAAGCTGTCATCTCTTAAAGGTTTGGGGCTGCGACGCTTATGTGAAAAAGTTTCAAGCTCGAACCCAAAGCGGATAAAATGCATCTTCATAGGACACCCAAAACGGTTGGGTATACCTCCTAATTCAGATCCGAAAGCAATAGGGATTGTTTCTTGAATCGGGTCCTTTCTCGAGGAAAAGTTCGTCTCGAAAAGTTGAATGGGAGGATGGTGGAGACTTGATGAGGTTATTGAACCATCACTTCAACTAGTGTGCAACAGGCACAGGAAGTTGTTCCTGTGGCGCCTACACCAATTGAAGTAGAAGCTTATGATAGTGATCATGAAGTTTTGGATCAAGTCACTACCGTACCTCGTGAGGGCGACAAGGACGCAATCGCTTGAGTGGTACGGTGATCCTGTCTTGAAGGTCATGTTGCTAGACAACAATGAACCTACGAGCTATGGAGAAGCAATGGTGGGCCCAAATTCCGACAAATGGTTAGAGGCCATAAAATCCGAGAAAGGATCCATGACTTTGGTGGACTTGCCCGATGATCGGCAAACCATTGAGATAAATAGATCTTTAAGAAGAAGACGGACGTGGATGGTAATCACCGTCTATGAAGCTCGACTTGTGGCAAAGAGTTTTCACAAGTTCAAGGAGTTGACTACGATGAGATTTTCTCATCCGTAGCGATGCTTAAGTCCGTCGGAATCATGTTAGCACGAACTGCATTTATGAAATCTGGCAGATGGATGTCAAAATGAGTTTCCTTACCAGTTTTCGTAAGGAAAGGTTGTATGTGATACAATCAGAAAGTTTTGTCGATCCTAAGGATGCTAAAAAGGTTATGCTGGCTCCAGCGATCCTTCTTAGGACTGGAGTAAGCATCTCGGAGTTGGAATGTGCGCTTTGATGAGATGATCAAAGATTTTGGATTTATACAAAGTTTATGAGAAACTTGTATTTCCAAAGAAGTGAGTGGGAGCACTATGGAATTTCTGATAACAATATGTTGTTGACATATTGATGATCGAAATGATGTAGAATTTCTAGAAAGCATATAGGGATGTTTGAAAAGTGTTTTCAATGGAAAACCTGGATTAAGCTACTTGAACATTGAGCATCAAGATCTATGAGGATAGATCAAAACGCAGCTTAATGGTACTTTCAAATGAGCATATACCTTGACATGATCTTGAAGGTGTTCAAGATGGATCGATCAAAGAAGGAGTTCTTGCACGACATGTAAGGTATGAAGTTAAGACTTAAACCTCGACCACGGCAGAAAAGAGAGAAAGGACGAATGTCGTCCTCTATGCTTCAGACGTAGGCCCTATTGTATGCTATGTTGTGTACCGCACCGGAAGTGTGCCATGCCATGAGTCAGTCAAGGGGTACAAGAATGATCCAGGAATGGATCATTGGACAATGATCAAAATTGTCCTTGGAGTAAATAAGGACATGTTTCTCGATTATGGAGGTGATAAAGAGTTCGATGTAAAGGGTTACGTCGATGCAAGCTTTAACACCTATCCGAAAGTGACTCGAGTAGCAAACCGGATACGTATAGTGGAGCAACCATTTGGAATAGATCCAAGTGGAGCGTGGAAGCAGCATTTACAATATGACATAGAGAATTGCGAAGTACACACGGATCTGAAAGGCTCGGACCCGTTGACTAAAAACCCGTTGACTAAAACCTCTCTCACAAGCAAAACATGATCAAACCTCGAACTCATTGAGTCTAAATCACATGATGATGTGAACTAGTTTGAGACACTAGTAGACTCTTTGGATGTTGGTCACATGGCGATGTGACCTATCACTGTTAATCACAAAACGATGTGAACTAGATTATTGACTCTAGTGCAAGTGGGAGACTGTTGGAAATATGCCCTAGAGGCAATAATAAATTAGTTATTATTATTATATTTCC
Organism: Aegilops bicornis; assembly: GCA_021605145.1. NCBI lineage: Eukaryota > Viridiplantae > Streptophyta > Magnoliopsida > Poales > Poaceae > Aegilops > Aegilops bicornis. The sequence continues at coordinate 341,474,322 of CM038675.1, forward strand.
TTGTTCATGATAATCGTTTATTATCCATTCTATAATTGTATTGATAGGAAACTCAAATACATGTGTGGATACATAGACAACACCATGTCCCTAGCAAGCCTCTATTGGCTAGCTCGTTGATCAATAGATGGTTACGGTTTCGACCATGGACATTGGATGTCATTGATAACGAGGATCACATCATTAGGAGAATGATGTGATGGACAAGACCCAATCCTAAGCATAGCACAAAGATCGTAGTTCGTATGCTAAAGCTTTTCTAATGTCAAGTATCATTTCCTTAGACCATGAGATTGTGCAACTCCGGATCCGTAGGAATGCTTTGGGTGTACCAAACGTCACAACATAACCGGGTGGCTATAAAGGTGCATTACAGGTATCTCCGAAAGTGTCTGCATTGGGTTGGCACGAATCGAGATCGGATTTGTCACTCCGATGTAAGCGGAGAGGTATCTCTGGGCCCACTCGGTAGGACATCATCATAATGTGCACAATGTGACCAAGGGGTTGATCAAGGGATGATGTGTTATGGAACGAGTAAAGAGACTTGCCGATAACGAGATTGAACAAGGTATCGGGATACCGACGATCGAATCTCGGCAAGTACAATACCGCTAGACAAAGGGAATTGTATACGGGATCGATTGAGTCCTTGACATCGTGGTTCATCCGATGAGATCATCGTGGAACATGTGGGAGCCAACATGGGTATCCAGATCCCGCTGTTGGTTATTGGTGGAGAACGTCTCGGTCATGTCTACATGTCTCCCGAACCCGTAGGGTCTACACATAAGGTTCGATGACGCTAGGGTTATAAAGGAAGTTTGTATGTGGTTACCGAATGTTGTTCGAGTCCGGATGAGATCCTGGACGTCACGAGGAGTTCCGGAATGGTCCGGAGGTAAAGATTTATATATGGGAAGTCTTATTTTGGTCGCGGAAAAGTTTCGCACTTTATCGGTATTGTCAAGGAGTGCCAAAAGGGTCCGGGGTCCACCGGGGTCCACCTGCCCGGGGGCCACATGGGCTGTAGGGGTGCGCCTTGGCCTATATGGGCCAAGGGCACCAGCCCCAAGAGGCCCATGCGCCAAGATATAAGAAAAGGGAAGAGTCCTCAAGGGGAAGGCACCTCAGGGTGCCTTGGGAGGATGGACTCCTCCCTCCCTTGGCCGCACCCTTCCTTGGAGGAAGGGGCAAGGCTGCGCCTCCCCTCTCCCTTACCCCTATATAGTGGAGGGAGGGAGGGCAGCCGCACATGAGCCCTGGCGCCTCCCTCCCTCCCGTGACACCTCCTCCTCTCCCGTAGGTGCTTGGCGGCCTGCAGGATTGCCACGCTCCTCCACCACCACCACGCCGTTGTGCTGCTGTTGGATGGAGTCTTCCTCAACCTCTCCCTCTCTCCTTGCTGGATCAAGGCATGGGAGACGTCACCGGGCTGTACGTGTGTTGAACACGGAGGTGCCGTCCGTTCGGCACTCGGATCTCCGGTGATTTGGATCAGGCGAGTACGACTCCCTCAACCCCGTTCTCTTGAACGCTTCCGCTTAGCGATCTACAAGGGTATGTAGATGCACTCTCCTTCCCTCGTTGCTAGTTTCTCCATAGATAGATCTTGGTGACACGTAGGAAAATTTTGAATTTCTGCTACGTTCCCCAACAGCTAACTCATGCTTGGCGGCAGCAAACTGGTGTTCAATGGAAAATTCCACAATCTTGAGCATGTTGCAAGTGTGCTTCACCTTTTGGATCCCAACCCTGGTAGCAAGCAATATCAAACTAGAGAAATTAAACAATGCATGCCACGACCAATGTATCGAGAGGTCTACATGTAAACACAATATCTCAAGAGTGCCCATTAAGGGTGTAACACGGGGTTTCCATGATCTTGATCAACTGCTGCACCAATCAATTTTTCCGTATTGTGAGGCATGTTCCGAAAATAATACACTTCACCCTGTTGCCAAACTACAACTGCCACTAGAAGTTCTCCATATGAGTTTGCCCTTTCCTTACACTTCAAAGTATTGTCATCCTCCAAGAAATCCATTAATTTCAGCACGTGTAATCTAGTAGCTAGGAATGTGGTTGAGAAGTCACACTGAAGAAACCACAAGAAATTCATGTTCTCACAACCACCAATGATTTTGCAACAAAGCCAAGGTTGAAAGTCCACCATTATCACCATACATTGATGTATGTTCACCGAGGAACAACAAGCAACAACTGTGTTGCTAGCTTGATGAACAAAAATTAACGCTGCTATCTCTCTTGCTGAGCACCATTTTCTTGCAGCAAGAATTATGAAGATAACCTCCAAGAAAATTACTTGAGAAGACAAGGACCATGGTGGCTTTGGTTGCAGAGATGACAAACCTTTCCAGATTGTCCCAATGTCAAACAAAATAAATCTCAAGTGCTAAACCACATGTGAACCACCGAGCAGATCCTCAATAGAAACACCTTTGGCACTGAACTTCCAATTAAACACAGAAGCATAACTCGGGTTGTAGCAAGCATCACAGGATGCAATGATAATACTATAAGTTGGCTTTTCTTGTAGTGTGATGTGTGCAAACAGAATAAAAGTGTGATGTGCTCGGCCTAAAGGTTTCCTGTTTGCTTTAAATAATCTTATGGCCCTCTTAGCTGCTGCACAAGTATGAAAGCGCTTCTTCTCTTCGATAGTTTTCCTCGATATACAATAAGGTGCATAATGTGCTCTCCATAGATGTCCACCCACTAGAAATGCTGTCACTAGAGAACTAGGTGCAGCCACACTCAAAAATAAGTTCCAAACTGAACGACAACCAAGACTTGCAAAGGAACTCCAGTATTGTGTCGTTCCGCAAAAAAAAAGCTTCAAAAATCGCACTAGCTGACTGCACACATTGAATATTTGACCACCAGTTCTGAAACCTCCGGAACACCTCAACCAAACACCCAAGAGAGTCGACAAAAGTACCACCAGGAGAATTTAAGGGATTACTCCTTGACTGTAGCGCCTCAGATTCGTCTTGCCAAAGAGGTCGAGGGGTAAGTGGCGGCTCGCCAATGGCGTTGTGAGTTGTATTGGTATGCTCCTCAATGAACGAAGGCCATGGTACTGGTCGGATTGCCTGTCCTTTGGGCTTCAAACCCATCGAGCAGATGGTAGGCATTTGTGCAGCAACGCTACCGGTGTCGATGTCGAGAGCCTCTTCGCACCCAACAACGGCTGCGTGCTCGAGGAAGATGCCAACGGTGGTGTTGCGACTCGGGCACTCCGTCGAACATGTGATAGGCGTCGGTGCACCAGGGCCATTGTTGTCCATGGCGATGACGTTGTAGTCTGCACCACACTCTACTGGGGCACCGAGCTTAGGGAAGGCATCCACGATGATCACCGCAGGCATGAGGACGTGAACTCCATGGCCGTTGTCAAGTTTCTCCGCAGCCATCGCCGCCTCCAGAACAATTTCATCCTCCCTTATCATGTCAAGGGACGAAGCACCAGTGATGCTTGATGGAGATCGTGACCGCACAAAATATTGGATATCTTCCTGCAAGCCCTTGATGTACTGGTGGACGAAGCCCTTGATGCTCAGATTGGGGTTGAGATCCAGCACGCGACGTACACATTCCTAGAATGCCGCCGTGTACTCGACCATGGTTGCGGTCTGCTTCTGCTCGAGCAGCGAGCACAATTGCAGGTTGTACTCCGGTGACACGTCCTTAACGTCGAGGAGGCAGGCATGCTCGGAGATGCACCGGCCATGCAAGGCGAGATCCCACGTTGCTCCGCATCTTGACCGAAGTTGAACAACCGCCTCGACCTGATTAATTCTCTGGAACATGGAGATCTTCACCACGCCATATGCCGCAAACACCTGCTGCAGCGTCTCCTCAGTGACCGGGTAGTATACGTGGTGCACGGTGACGCGGAGAACGCCACCACTGAACACCTATGGGTGGCTTGACATTTCATCGAACATATGGTGGGCAGGAAGTGGAGTGGTAATTGTTTTGAATTTTTGTTGGCTCTGAATACCAAACTTTCACGACCCCAACACAACGATCGGATGAACAATCAGATCAGTACCGATTTGGGATACAGGAGGAGGGATTTGAGGTGAGAAACAACAGCAAGGGGGTGAGATATGCTACCTCTTGAGCACTGCGTTGGATTTCCCCGGAGAGGAGAGGATGATGCAGCAAAGTAGCGTAAGTATTTCCCTCAGTTTTTGAGAACCAAGGTATCAATCCAGTAGGAGGCCACGCGCGAGTCCCTCGTACCTACATAAAGCAAATAACTCCTCGCAACCAACGCGAATAGGGGTTGTCAATCCCTTCACGGTCACTTACGAGAGTGAGATCTGATAGATATGATAGATAATATTTTTGGTATTTTTGATATAAAGATGCAAGATAAAATAAAAAGCAAAGTAAAAAAGCAAAGCAATAATAAAGTGATGGAAGATTGATATGATGAGAATAGACCCGGGGGGCATAGGTTTCACTAGAGGCTTCTCTCAAGAGCATAAGTATTTTACGGTGGGTGAACGAATTACTGTTGAGCAACTGACAGAATTGAGCATAGTTATGAGAGTATCTAGGTATGATCATGTATATAGGCATCACGTCCGAGACAAGTAGACCGACTCACCTGCATCTACTACTATTACTCCACTCATCGACCGCTATCCAGCATGCATCTAGAGTATTAAGTTAATGAAAACATAGTACCGCCTTAAGCAAGATGACATGATGTAGAGGGATAAATTCATGCAATATGATAAAAACCCCATCTTGTTATCCTCGATGGAAACAATACAATACGTGCCTTGCTGCCTCTTCTGTCACTGGGAAAGGACACCGCAAGATTGAACCCAAATCTAAGCACTTCTCCTATTGCAAGAAAAACCAATCTAGTAGGCCAAACCAAACTGATAATTCGAAGAGACTTGCAAAGATAACCAATCATACATAAAAGAATTCAAAGAAGATTCAAATATTGCTCATAGATAATCTTGATCATAAACCCACAATTCATCGGTCTCAACAAACACACCGCAAAAGAAGATTACATCGAATAGATCTCCATGAGAGAGGGGAGAACATTGTATTGAGGTCCAAAAAGAGAGAAGAAGCCATCTAGCTACTAACTATGGACCCGAAGGTCTGAGGTAAACTACTCACACTTCATCGGAGGGGCTATGGTGATGATGTAGAAGCCCTCCGTGGTGGATTCCCCTTCCGGCGGAGCTCCGGAACAGGCCCCAAGATGGGATCTCGTGGGTACAGAAAGTTGGGGCGGTGGAATTAGGTTTTTGGCTCCGTCTCTAATCGTTTGGGGGTACGTAGGTATATATAGAAGGAAGAAGTACGTCGGTGGAGCAATGGGGGGGCCACGAGGCGGGGCGCCCTGAGGCGCCCTCCACCCTCGTGGCCACCTCCTTTCTTTCTTGACGGGGGGTCCAAGTCTTCTGGATCATATTCGGTGAGAAAATCACGTTCCCGATGGTTTCATTCCATTTGGACTCCGTTTCATATTCCGTTTCTTGAAACATCAAATAGGCAAAAACAGCAATTCTGGGTTGGGCCTCCGATTAATAGGTTAGTCCCAAAAGTAATATAAAAGTGGAAAATAAAGCCCAATATGGTCCAAAACAGTAGATAATATAGCATGGAGCAATCAAAAATTATAGATACGTTGGAGACGTATCAGGCATCCCCAAGCTTAATTCCTGCTCGTTGTTGAGTAGGTAAATGATAAAAAAAGAATTTTTGATGCGGAGTGCTACTTGGCATAATTTCAATGTAATTCTTTTTAATTGTGGCATGAATATTCAGATCCGATAGATTCAAGACAAAAGTTCATATTGACATAAAAATAATAATACTTCAAGCATACTAACTAAGCAATTATGTCCTCTCAAAATAACATGGCCAAAGAAAGTTCATCCCTACAAAATCATATAGTTTAGTCATGCTCCATTTTCGTCACACAAGAATGCTCTCATCATGCACAACCCGATGACAAGCCAAGCAATTGTTTCATACTTTAATAATCTCAAACCTATAAACTTTCACGCAATATATGAGCACGAGCCATGGACATAGCACTATGGGTGGAATAGAATATGATGATGGGGGTTATGTGGAGAAGACAAAAAAGGAGAAGATCTCACATCAACGAGGCTAATCAATGGGCTATCGAGATGCCCATCGATTGATGTTAATGCAAGGAGTAGGTATTGCCATGCAACGGATGCACTAAAGCTATAAATGTATGAAAGCTCAACAAAAGAAACTAAGTGGGTGTGCATCCAACTTGCTTGCTCACGAAGACCTAGGCACTTGAGGAGGCCCATTGTTGGAATATACAAGCCAAGTTCTATAATGAAAAATTCCCACTAGTATATGAAAATGACAAAACAAGAGACTCTCTATCATGAAGATTACAGTGCTACTTTGAAGCACAAGTGATGTAGGGCGGAACCCTACGTGGATGATCTTTCACGTTTGGAGTGGATCCTACGGGGAATCACGAAGAACACGCGGAAGAACAAAGGGAAACACAGAGGAAACGAGAGAGAGATCGCTCAACCAACAAGGAATCAATCACACAAGTGCTAGATCACCGAACACAAAGAGGTACATATGTCCACAATCAACAAAGGTAAGGATACACGAGTAGCCGTTCTTCTCCGAGAGGAGGTCTTGATGGGGTCCACCCTAGAAGGGGGTCTTGAATCCGGCTTGGGGATCTTCTCCGAAGAGGTCTGAGCTCGAGGAGAAGTGACCAAGTGGATGAGCAAGGCTCTCACACAAACATGAGCTAAACCTAAGCTAACCCTAATCTGAAGCTAGGAGAAGAGTATATATAGTGCTAAGCCACGAAGGGGTAAGTGAGGCGAAAGGGGTACACGGGCTCGGCCCAATACACTTTGTCTTGTGAACAGGCCGGTTGTACGGTCGCGAAGCGGTTGTACCGCTGAGAGCTCCTGGGGGGCGGTAGTTCCGGCCGAGGAAGGCGGTACTACCGCTGGGAGGTCGGCACTGGCTTCTGGGGTTGGGCGTCGAAGGAGCCAGCGGTTGTACCGGATGTCGGGGCGGTTGTTCCGGTCTTTGGGCATAAACCGGTAGAATCGATGCTGTACCGGACTTGCACCGCTTGATCACAGAATGGTGGCCGGTTGTTGGGCGGTGGCTGGCCGGTTGTTCCGCCCGGGCGGTGGTTGGGCGGTTGTACCGGTCCTTCCAGGCTGGGTGGAATGCCTCCTTGATCTTGATGTCCATCGTCGTCTTGTCCAATGCTCGTAGCTGTTCCATGGCCTTCCTCTTGGTTCCTGGACATGCATAGCATACACGTTTGAGGTAGTAGCCAAGTCTCACATGTGGAAAGTGAAGGTTCGGAGAGGAGCGAGTTCACCTTGTGTCCAAAGGTGTATCTTCGAGGTCTCATCATATGTCCTCTTGGGGCTTGGATAGTAGTCGGAGTGTACATGTGGATGAATGTGGGATGCTCCGCATCATCTCCCCCCCCCCTTGTGAAAGATCCGACCTCGGATCGTGATCCTCATCACCATGGAAACGGTTGTCGTGGACGGACTTGTAGTTGGACGAAGTTGAAGACATGGCGCAATCCAAGTAGTCCAGGGTGTCGCCGGAGTGATAGACATGCAAAAAGAGCAAATACAAGCAACACTCGGAAATACAATGGTTAGCGCACACAAAGTGTCCATCATGCAAGAATGAGTCCATGCGGCAAGATTGGTCGTGACAAAGCACATGAAGCTTATCAAGTTGATCTATAATGAGATGCAAAGCATTCATGGGAGGAAAAGCAATCATTGTGTACACAAATGTGTTATGAATATGAGCAATGTAACCACGATGCAAAATTATGTCATAATGGGATGGTTTATCAAATGCATGAACATGGCAATGGATGCTCAACATGTGGATATTATCATGCAATTGATGATGGACAATATGATTATGATGTATGAATATGCCATCAAGGTAATCATAATGTGAGTCAATCCATGCATAGGGTGCAAACTTGTGGTGAGTATGATGTGTCCATCGAGTATGACATGTATGAGCACAATCAACAAATATGGAGGTGTTGGTGTACCAAAGCTCGATGTCGAGGCATGAGTGGAGTTTCGAAGGTGCATCCAAGAAGTGCAGCGCTCCTCAATGTGAAGGTCCATGTAGCCAATCTCCAATGTCGCTCCTCCGTTCACGAGATGTATCATGTAGACAACAAGAAGGAAACAACAATGAAAGAGTGACCCATCCAATATGCGTATTTGAGGATGGCTCAAAGGGAAGGAGTTCACCTCAAGAAAGTTCTCAAAGATGTTGGCGTCGTACATCATGTATGTCTTCACATACCCAATATGTCGCATAACGGCACCGCCTTGTGAATCCTTCAAAATGAAAGAACATGACAAACACTCGGAAAAACAAATGAGGTTAGCGGAAGTGCAAAACCTATCATTCGTGTGGTAAGATACCCAACAAGTGTATGCATCATGCTCATCATAAGAAAGTACAAGGGAGTATTTCATAGTATGGAGGCATATGATGCAAGAACAACCAAATGCAATAGGCTCAATCAAACAAGCATGCATCACAAGTAATATGTCAAAGTCTCCAAGATCAATAAGCATAGTATGGTTGCACTCAATACAAGTGGATATGAAAGAGGCAACTAATGGACACAAGAGACAATGATCAAGATATATCATGTGAGAGGCATGAGCATATATGTCATCAACCCAAGAAAGCAAGTGATAGTGGAACATGGGTGATGCAACATAGCAAGCAATCATAGCGATCAAGTCAAGCAAGCTAGTAGTGCGAAGATGCAACATACTATAAGGAAGCATGGCAAGCATGTCATGTGTGCAAATAGTGGGCGTGAATAATTCACATGGCATAGCACAAGCATGAAAGCAAGATATGAGAAAATTATCATCAATGCATTGGCGAGAGGCCATATGTAAATAGCAATGGGACATCATGACTCTCCCAACACAACAATCAACAATAGCATGGGGCACATGATAAACATGGCAAAAGCAACAAGGATCTCCACCAAGCATGCAAATACACATAGGAGTATCATAATGGTAAATCATGGGTATATGCAAGCAAGGGTCACAATTGCATGGCAAAATCATGTAAAGAGGCATAACATGCAAAGTGAACACGGGAAAATGAGCATAAGGTGACAAGTGGTAAATAGCCCATAGCCGTGTGAGAGACAAGTAAAAGAGATGCACGTAGTACTTGCGGAATGGGAACGGTGGTAAGGATAGTCCATGGAATCCCAAAGCATCGTTGCTCTCAAGAGCTCGTTTCGTCAACTCATGGGATTGAGAAGTTGACGAGTATACATGAGTACCTACACAAAACAAAGACAAAGAGAAAATTGTGTGTGCATGGTATATGTACACATCATCCATCATGATGCGCACGTGCATGTGTCGGTTAGCACAAAATAGCCAATGCTCAAATAAATGAGATGCGTGATATAGAAACATGTCATCCATCATGATAGGTTTGTTGTTATGTATAGCATAATGGAGGCTTAAATTGTGTAATGCATCACGAGCAATATCTAGAGCATTGTTATCCATGGAATGCATAAGGTGCAAGCAATTATGTGAATCATGCAAAGTATGGGATGAATCAAGATCTCCTAATATGTATGAGGAAACTATGGGGGTCTCCTCATGAGCATTAATGGAAACATCACATGGAGAATATTGACAACATACAAAACAATGCATATTTGGAACAATGTGATCATGGCATGGAATAGTAGACGAATTGCGCAAATCATGTAAAAGAAGCATGGCAATATCATCACAAGAGAAGCAAAAGCCTATGACCATCATCTCGTCATCTATGCCATAAGTGCAAATGGGATTTATTTTAATGGGGCATGCATAGTTACTATGTTGAGATTGTAATGATGCAATATGGGAGATCTCAGTCATAGCATATGACAAGTTCAATCGATTGTCAAACATGATGTGACCAAAAGAATTTTCACATGATATCCTGTGGAGCATAGCATCACAACTAGGCAACTCAACATGCTCATCATCATATTCATCATAAATAGGTAAGTCAAGGCATGAAGAAGTTTCACTAGCATGAAGCATGGTAATAGGTGGGTCGACATCATGGGAGCAATCAATGTCAAGATGGTCCACCAGTGGGACAAGAGAAGTACCATCACCTATGTTACCTTTGGAGCATCGCTCATGTGTTGTGAGGTGTCAACGATCCATTAGTTGTCATATTCATCTTGATGGAACCATGTGGGGAGTGTATCATCGTCCACCATGGCCATCGTCATCTCCAATGTAGGGATGGACTCGTCGAGGATAGGCATGTCGTCATGTAGGAGACCTAGCACCAAAGAAGAAAACACACTAGGAGTAGAGGTTAAGTCGTTAGAAATCATAGTGGCCTCATGTGCCGTGGTCAACTACCTCACTCACTAAGTGTTGTGGCTCACTCACTCCCTCAAGGATGCTCTCACTCGTATGGTGGGTGGAGTCACTCAAATGGCGCTCAACCTCACATAGGATGTGTGGCATGCTCTCATGTGTGGGGCTAGTGGTGGTCACACTCATCCTCTCATAGGAAATGCTCTCAATGTCACGTATGGTGGAGTCACTCATGTCAGTCATGGGGTGGTGGCTCTCCTCAAATGGCAATTGGGGCATCTCGACATATGTGGGTGCCGGAGAGATGTAGGTGCAAATGTCTCCATGCACGGTCGCGTAGCTTGACTCGGAGTATGAGTCCAATGTGGGCGTCGTCTTCATGTTGTTGAAGAGGTTGGCCGTCGCCCGTGGTCGAAGGGGATGGCCCTTGCTCGACTGTCTTGTCACCGTCTTGGTGTTGGAGGCCCATATGATGTGGCACCTCATAGCTCGTCTCCATGACTGAAGGGAGTTTCCCATGCTCGGCCATCTTCCTTGAGGGGCTTCCGAAGATGGAAGTGTCGCCCTCGTCAGAGGTAGTCGCCTTGGACTTGATGAAGTCGATGTAGGCGTACACGTGGGAAGTAGGTGAAGATGTCGTACGTCCAAAGGCGAAGATGCCTTGAGAACACTTGGCGAAGATGCCGAGGTGGTTGATGTAGCCGTAGCGCCGTCTTGGTGGTGGTCGTCTCGCGGTCTTCTCTTGTGCTTATGAAGCTTCGACTTGGCGTGAAGTAGGGCTTGTTGGGACTTGTGCATTTGCGCCATGGAGCATCTTCATGATGATGATGTCGTTGTAGATGTCGATTCGTCGTAAATGCGTGCACATGATGCTTGGAGGTGACTTGCCCTTCATGACGATGTGGATCACGAACGTGATGGTGGTCGCCATGTAGATGTGGACGAGGACGATTTGCACTTGCATCTTTTGGCGCTCAAGACTTGTGGCTTGAATGTCACCGCCTTGAAGATGACGAAGGGAAGAAGACTTGATCAAGGCCCGAATCTCCTCCATCCTTGCATCTTGCTCCTCTTTATGTGCGGCAAGCTTCTTGTCAAGTAGTCCCTTCTCCTTGCTTCGGAGTGATGAATGTCGATGGAGATGTTCTCGATGCGCCTCGCAATCTTGATTGTGTGCCTTGCACTTGTCGTTGTAGATCGAAGATAGACGCTTTGGTGATGTAGTTGTTCACGCCGTCGTTGTTGTCGAAGACCGGAGATGAAATGCCTTGCCTATCCATCACAAGACTCGAGCAAATATGAGTGGGAGAAAGAGAAGAACTTATACCAATGTACCTTGACCGATGTTGACAATGAATCAAGTTCAATCAAATGCGGACAATGAAATAGCACTATTGGTACCAATTCTTGTCGGTTCTCACACCTACACAAGTAAAGCTTATGGTGGAGCTCGGTGAGGATAGTGGCACAAAAATTTAATGCAAAATGTTAGCAAGAGTCAATAATGTTGAAAGAGATTCACAAATTTGCAAGTGAAACAAATGGACCAATAGCAAAGAAAGGCACACGGAAACACACACACGGATAGATAAATGGGGTCGTGCAACCAAGGAATGAGCTCAAAATGTGGAATCCACCAAAACGCTCGTGTTGCACAACTCAAGAGAGACGCTAGCACGATTGCTCAATAGGCGGATACGACACTTGTGCACAACCTATAAGATGCAAAATGGATAAACTTCTATCCCAAGTATGCTATGTATGTATGGTTCCCGGTGTTTCTCTCAAGATGATCCAAGATGATCGTATATGAAAATCTTATGTGCAATGTGGTATGATGCTATGGCACTTGCTTACAAGCTTCTTTGCTCTCTTTCTTTTGCTTAAAAGCTTTATTTTTTTTCTATGGCCACTTTTGCACAATGCACAAACCAAGATAGCTATTGTGTATATGCGGGAACGATATTGTGACACAATGGATGATATGATACCAATATGATATGGTATGTATGCAATGGATGGTGTAGATCAATGATCACTAATGTGCACAAGTAACGTTGCGACAATACTCAAATGGCTAGTCTCGATAGGCAAGTAGCATAAAATGGGCTAGGGGTTAACAATGCAATGGCAAGAGGAATATACAATGGAGGGATACCACGATACCGAGATGATATGGAAGTTACCGTCCGGCGATGATGAGTAGCGGCGTTCTTGATGTAGATACCAAGATGATGGAGACACGTCCCTAAGTAGCCGAAACACCTTAGGAAACGGAAAAACCGCGAACTCAAAATCTCAAACGTCAAAAGTCAAAATGGTGGTAGCGGAAGGCGGTGGTAGTGTGCACTTGGCAATGCGGAAGTGGAATGATGGGCTATACATGGTGTAAGAGTTGGAAGCACACGGTCCCTAAGTAGCCGAAACACCTTAGGAGACACAAGCCACAGCTCGAAAAAGCTCAATCAACAATTGGGTTAAGTTGGGTTGTCGGAAGTGTATGGTGGGCAAGGTTATGTGGAAGTGGTGGTGGTGGTGGTGGTTGATGAAGAAGAAACCGTCCCTAAGTAGCCTAAACACCTTAGGAGACTCAAATCACAACTCAAACAACCACTAATGCTATAAGGAACAAAATGGGTCAGTTTGCGGAAGGCTATGGTGGTATTGCGGATGATGTGTTGGAAGCCCTAGGCAAAGATGCCAAAGTATCAAAAATTTGATGGTGTCAAAAGGTGGTGGTAGTATTTTTGTGGGATGGGGGATGTCAATAGCTTCAAAACGAGCTAAAGAACGTCAAAAACGGACTCCGGATGAATTAGTTATGGGCAAAACGGTGAAACTCGGAACGCTGAAACTGGGAGGGGCAGTTGTACCGCTTGGTGGGGCGGTAGTAACAAAAAAAAATTGGGGCTATTTTTGGTGGGGATTTTTGGATTTAGGACGAAAACAAAAAAATCAAGCTAGAAAACTCGGGGCAGCGGCTCCAAAAACATGATCAACGTGGCTCTGATACCAAGATGATGTAGGGCGGAACCCTACGTGGATGATCTTTCACGTTTGGAGTGGATCCTACGGGGAATCACGAAGAACACGCGGAAGAACAAAGGGAAACACAGAGGAAACGAGAGAGAGAGATCACTGAACCAACAAGGAATCAATCACACAAGTGCTAGATCACCGAACACAAAGAGGTACATATGATCCACAATCAACAAAGGTAAGGATACACGAGTAGCCGTTCTTCTCCGAGAGGAGGTCTTGATGGGGTCCACCCTAGAAGGGGGTCTTGAATCCGCTTGGGGGATCTTCTCCGAAGAGGTCCTGAGCTCCGAGGAGAAGTGACCAAGTGGATGAGCAAGGCTCTCACACAAACATGAGCTAAACCTAAGCTAAACCTAATACGATGCTAGGAGAAGAGTATATATAGTGCTAAGCCACGAAGGGGTAAGTGAGGGCGAAAGGGGTATACGGGCTCGGCCCAATACACTGTGCGCAGACAGGCCGGTTGTACCGGTCGCGGGGGCGGTTGTACCGCTGAGAGCTCCTGAGGGGCGGTAGTTCCGACCGAGGAAGGCGGTACTACCGCTGGGAGGTAGGCACTGGCTTCCGGAGATGGACGTCGGAGGGGCCAGCGGTTGTACCGGTCGTCGGGGCGGTAGTACCGGTCATTGGGCATAAACCGATAGAACCGGTGCTGTACCGGCCTTGCACCGCTTGATCACAGAATGGTGGCCGGTTGTTGGGCGGTGGCTGGCCGGTTGTTCCGCCCGGGCTGTGGTTGGGCGGTTGTACCGGTCGGGTGGCTTCAGCGGTAGTACCGCTCGTGCTGGAGCGGCCGGGTTCTCTTCCTCCTTCTCTTCCATGCTTGGCCTTGGTCCTTGGATTCTCCATGGCCGTCTCGGTCGTACCTGAGTATATGCAAGATCCATGCATGAGGTAGTAGCCATGTCTCACATGTAGAAAGTGAAGGTTCGAAGAGGAGCGAGTTCACCTTGTGTCAAATGGTGCATATTCGAGATCTCGTCATATGTCCTCTTGGGGCTTGGAGAATAGTCGGAGTGTACATGGGGATGAACGTGGGATGCTCCGCATCAACAAGTGTGGCAAAGGATAGTAACATTGTCCCTTATCTCTTTTTCTCTCTTTTTTATGTGGGCTTCTTTGGCCTCCTTTTTTTATTTGGGCTTCTTTGGCCTCTTTTTTTTAACCTCACATGGGACAATGCTCTAGAAAATGATGATCATCACACTTCTATTTATTTACAACTCAATGATTACAACTCGATACTAGAACAAAGTATGACTCTATATGAATGCCTCCGTGGTGTGTCGGATATGCAATGAATCAAGAGTGACATGTATGAAAGAATTATGAACGGTGGCTTTGCCACAAATACTATGTCAACTACATGATCATGCTAGCAATATGACGATGATGAATGTGTCATGATAAATGGAATGGTGGAAAGTTGCATGGCAATATATCTCGAATGGCTATGGAAATGCCATAATAGGTAGGTATGGTGGCTGTTTTGAGGAAGATATAAGGAGGTTTATGTGTGAAAGAGCGTATCATATCACGGGGTTTGGATGCACCGACGAAGTTTGCACCAACTCTCGATGTGAGAAAGGGCAATGCACTGCATCAAGAGGCTAGCAATGATGGAAGGGTGAGAGTGCGTATAATCCATGGACTCAACATTAGTCACAAAGAACTCACATACTTATTACAAAAATCTACAAGCCATCAAAAACCAAAGCACTACGCGCATGCTCCTAGGGGGATAGATTGGTAGGAAAAGACCATCGCTCGTCCCCGACCGCCACTCATAAGGAGGACAATCAAAGAACACCTCATGTTTCAAATTTGTTACATAACGTTTACCATACGTGCATGCTACGGGACTTGCAAACTTCAACACAAGCATTCTTCAAATTCACAACTATTCAACTAGCACGACTTTGATATTATCACCTCCATATCTCAAAACAATTATCAAGCATCAAACTTCTCTTAGTATTCAACACACTCCTAAGAAAGTTTTACTATTTTTGTATACCTAGCATATTAAGATTATTAAGCAAATTACCATGCTATTTAAGACTCTCAAAATAATCTAAGTGAAGCATGAGAGATCAATAGTTTCTTTAAAACAAATCCACCACCGTGCTCTAAAAGATATAAGTGAAGCACTAGGGCAAAACTATATAGCTCAAAAGATATACGTGAAGCACATAGAGTATTCTAACAAATTCCAATTCATGTATGGCTCTCTCAAAAGGTGTGTACAGCAAGTATGATTGTGGTAAACTAAAAAGCAAAGAATCAAATCATACAAGACGCTCCAAGCAAAACACATATCATGTGGTGAATAAAAATATAGCTCCAAGTAAAGTTACCGATGGAAGTAGACGGAAGAGGGGATGCCTTCCGGGGCATCCCCAAGCTTTGACTTTTTGGTGTCCTTAGATTATCTTGGGGCTTCCATGGGCATCCCCAAGCTTAGGATCTTGCCACTCCTTGCTCCATAATCCATCAAAATATTTTACCCAAAACTTCAAAACTTCACAACACAAAACTCAACAAAAATCTCGTGAGTTCCGTTAGCGAAAGAAAACAAAAGACCACTTCAAGGTACTGTAATGAACTCATTCTTTATTTATATTGGTGTTAAACCTACTGTATTCCAACTTCTCTATGGATTATAAACTATTTTACTAGCCATAGATTCATCAAAATAAGCAAACAACACACGAAAAACAGAATCTGTCAAAAACAGAACAGTCTGTAGTAATCTGTAACTAACGCAAACTTCTGGAACTCCAAAAAATCAGCCAAAATAGGAAGACCTAGGAAATTTGTTTATTGATTCTGAGCAATTGGAATCAGTATTCTACCACGTCCTGGTGATTTTTAACAATTCTGGCACTTAGCGCAAAGTTTCTGGAAATTACAGCAAGATCAAATAACTATCATCCAAGAAGATCCTATAGGTTTAACTTGGCACAAACACTAAATAAAACATAAAACCACATCTAAACAGAAGGTAGATGGATTATTTATTCCTAAACATAAGCAAAAAGCAAAAACTAAAATAAAATTGGGTTGCCTCCCAACAAGCGCTATCGTTTAACGCCCTTAGCTAGGCATAAAAGCAAGGATAGATCTAGGTATTGCCATCTTTAGTAGGCAATCCATAAGTGGCTCTCATGATAGATTCATATGGTAATTTTATTTTCTTCCTAGGGAAGTGTTCCATGCCCTTCTTTAATGGAAATTGGAATCTAATATTCCCTTACTTCATATCAATAATTGCACCAATCGTTCTAAGGAAAGGTCTTCCAAGAATAATAGGACATAAAGGATTGCAATCTATATCAAGAACGATAAAATCTACGGGCACATAATTGTTATTTGCAACAATAAGAACATCATTGATTCTTCCCATAGGTTTCTTAATAGTGGAACCCGCAAGATGCAAGTTTAGAGAGCAATCATCAAAATCGCGGAAATCTAGCAAATCACACAAAGTTTTGGGAATAATGGAGACACTAGCACCCAAATCACATAAAGCATAAAATTCATGATCCTTAATCTTAATTTTAATAGTTGGTTCCCACTCATCATAAAGTTTTCTAGGGATAGAAACTTTCAACTCAAGTTTTTCTTCATAAGATTGCATCAAGGCATCAACGATATGTTTAGTAAACGCTTTATTTTGACTATAAGCATGAGGAGAATTTAGCACGGATTGCAACAAGGAAATACAATCAATTAAAGAGAAACTTTCATAATTAAATTCCTTGAAATCCAATATAGTGGATTTAGCAACATCTAGGGTTTTACTCTTTTCAATCCCACTTTTATCAATTTCATCATCAAGATCTAAAAACTCCGAATTTTTGGAACGCCTTCTAGGTAAAGGTGAATCATATTCAGTCTCATCAAGATTCATATTGCAAAACAAAGATTTAATGGGGGACACATCAATAACTTTTAGATATTCATCTTGATTTTCATAGGAATGGTAAGAACACGCTTTAATAAAGGCATCTTTCGTAGCATGCATCCTAGCGGTTCTTTCCTTGCACTCATCAATGGAAATTCTCATGGCTTTGAGAGACTCATTGATATAATGCTTAGGAGGAATAGATCTAAGCTTTAAAGAATCAACATCAAGAGAAATTCTATCAACGTTCCTAGCCAATTCATCAACTTTAAGCAATTTCTCTTCAACCAAAGCATTGAAATTCTTTTGCGAATTCATAAACTCTTTAACACTAGTCTCAAATTCAGAGGGCATCTTATTAAAATTTCCATAAGAGTTGTTGTAGGAATTTCCATAATTATTATAAGGATTACTAGGATAAGGCCTAGGATTAAAGTTCCCTATATACGCGTTGTTACCAAAATTATTCCTACCAACAAAATTCACATCCATAGATTCATTATTATTCTCAATCAAAGTAGACAAAGGCATATCATTAGGATCAGAAGAAACACTCTTAGTAGCAAATAATTTCATAAGTTCATCCATCTTTCCACTCAAAACATTAATTTCTTCTCTCACATGCACTTTCTTACTAGTAGATCTTTCAGTGTGCCATTGAGAATAATTAACCATAATATTATCTAGGAGTTTAGTAGCATCTCCTAAAGTGATTTCCATAAAAGTGGCTCCCGCGGCCGAATCTAAAAGATTTCTAGAAGCAAAATTCAATCCGGCATAATTTTTTTGTATAATCATCCACAAATTCAAACGATGAGTAGGACAATTATGTATCATTAATTTCATTCTCTCCCAAGCTTGTGCAACATGTTCATGATCAAGTTGCTTAAAATTCATAATATTGTTTCTAAGAGAGATGATTTTAGCGGGAGGAAAATACTTAGAGATAAAATCATCTTTGCACTTGTTCCAAGAATTAATACTATTTTTAGGCAAAGACGAAAACCAAGCTTTAGCATGATCTCTAAGCGAAAAGGGAAATAGCTTCAATTTAACAATATCATTATCAACATCTTTCTTCTTTTGCATATCAAATAAATCAACGAAGCTATTTAGATGAGTAGTGAAGGAAATATGCCCTAGAGGCAATAATAAAGTTATTATTTATTTCCTTATATCATGATAAATGTTTATTATTCATGCTAGAATTGTATTAACCGGAAACATAATACATGTGTGAATACATAGACAAACAGAGTGTCACTAGTATGCCTCTACTTGACTAGCTCATTGATCAAAGATGGTTATGTTTCCTAGCCATAGACATGAGTTGTCATTTGATTAACGGGATCACATCATTAGGAGAATGATGTGATTGGCATGACCCATTCCGTTAGCTTAGCACCCGATCGTTTAGTATGTTGCTATTGCTTTCTTCATGACTTATACATGTTCCTATGACTATGAGATTATGCAACTCCCGTTTACCGGAGGAACACTTTGTGTGCTACCAAACATCACAACGTAACTGGGTGATTATAAAGGTGCTCTATGATACGTCTCCAACGTATCTATAATTTTTGATTGCTCCATGCTACTTTATCTACTGTTTTAGGCAATATTGGGCTTTATTATCCACTTTTATATTATTTTTGGGACTAACCTATTAACCGGAGGCCCAGCCCAGATTTGTTGTTTTATGCCTATTTCGGTGTTTCGAGGAAAAGGAATATCAGACGGAGTCAAAACGGAACGAAATCAACTGGAGAAGTTATTTTTGGAAGGAAACCCACCTGATGGACTTGGACCCCACGTCAGAAGATACGGGAGGTGCTCACGAGGGTGGGGGGCGCGCCCCCCTGCCTCATGGGACCCCCGTAGCTCCACCGACGTTCTCCTTTCACCCATATATACCTACGTACCCTAAAACTTCCAGAACATAGATTAGATCGGGAGTTCCGCTGCCGCAAGCCTCCAGAACCACCAAAAACAATCGGGACCCCTTTCCGGTGCCCTGCCGGAGGGGGATCCATCTCCGGTGGCCATCTTCATCATCCCGGCGCTCTCCATGACGAGGAGGGAGTAGTTCACCCTCGGGGTGAGGGTATGTACCAATAGCTATGTGTTTGATCTCTCTCTCTCTCGTGTTCTCTCTCGTGTTCTTCTATGGCACGATCTTGATGTATCCCGAGCTTTGCTATTGTAGTTGGATCTTATGATGTTTCTCCCCCTCTACTCTCTTGTGATGAATTGAGTTTCCCCTTTGAAGTTATCTTATCGGATTGAGTCTTTTATGAGAACACTTGATGTATGTCTTGCCGTGATTAACTGTGGTGACAATGGGATATCATGTACCACTTGATGTATGTTTTGGTGATCAACTTGCGGGTTTCATGACATTGGGAACCTATGCATAGGGGTTGGCACACGTTCTTGACTCTCCGGTAGTAGCTTTGGGGCACTCTTTGAAGTACTTTTATGTTGGTTGGATGAATCTGAGATTGTGTGATGCATATCGTATAATCATGCCCACGGATACTTGAGGTGACAATGGAGTATCTAGGTGACATTAGGGTTTTGGTTGATTTGTGTCTTAAGGTGTTATTCTAGTATGAACGCTTTTATAGATTGATCCGAAAGAATAGCTTTGTGGTGGTTTCGTACCCGACCATAATCTCTACGTTTGTTCTCCGCTATTAGTGGCTTCGGAGTGACTCTTTGTCGGTGTACTAGAGTAGGGGTACCCTAGTATCCCGAACATGTGCACGGGCAGTTGCAGCCCTCCGCGGCAAGGCTTACCGGGTGACCGCTAAGGTCCTCCGTGGTTCCTTTGGAGCCATTCAAGAACAAAGTATTCAAGCCAAGGAGACCAGGCCCCGGCAAGAGGAGCTTGTCGGGAAGGCCACCCAAGGCACCTAGAAGACAAGGCCCCGGCAAGAGGAGCTTGTCGGGAAGGACCGGTGAGCGACAAGCTTCCGGGCGCGACAAGACAACAACCGACAAAAGGCGCTTGTCATGGCAGCCACCTTCAGATTTCCACGCTCCAGCGCATCCACTAACGTGTCGCACAGGACCTTTCCAGCGCCAAGCGTGGCGAGAGGTCTGTGCAGCCAGCGGCGAGGTGGCAAGCGGCCGACAAGATTGCCATCGTGGCAAGCGGTGGCGCCCGACGGTCCCTGTTTGCACCGTTAGGGCGACGTGAGACGGGCATTTAATGCCTTTGTCCCCCGCCGTCGTGGTTAGGTATGATACCGTACCTTTGTACAAGTAGGTGTACCAACCACTACTTTTCCATTTGTACCCTTGTCTACGTTGCCACCCGTCGGAGACCCCTTCAAAGATATAAAAGGAGGCCCATGTTAACGTAGAGGGGGTCGGTCGGTTCCCCGCCCACGCCGCCTCGTTAGCAACTCGTGTGTACTATAGCACTCAGCGCTCCTGAGCAAGAACTCAATACACCTAGACATGCAGCAGTAGGAGTGTTATCTCTCCGGAGAGCTCCGAAGCTGGGTAAACCCCTCGCGTGCTTCGCCTCGATCTGCTCTTCGTGTGACCTCCGCTCCCTGCCGAACCGAAAAGGGGCTCGGTCCGCCGGTCCCATAGGTGTTCGTGGGCCAGATCAGCACGCCCCGACATCTTTGGCGCGCCAGGTAGGGGGCGTCGAGATTGTGTGAACCTGATCCAGCGTCCACGCGAGCTAGATCTTCATCATCTTCGTCAACATGCCCCCGAAGAAGATGGCTTCGGCGGCAGATGCTCCGTCAGCATCGAACCCACCGCCACCGGAGCAAACAGGTGGTGGGGTAGACGCCGGCGGAAGAATGGACGGCGACGGGGGAGCTCACGGTGCTGCCAAGTCCAAGGACAAGGCTGCGCAGACCTCGGCGTCTGTGCATGCACCGCGCTTTGTCTCAGAGGTTGGGACCGACAGCGTCATGGCATTCACAATGCCATACGCTCGTTGGACCAAGATCGAGCCGGTGGATCTCGGGAGGCTCAAGACCAGCATGCACGCCAACATGCCGCCGCGAAGTAGGCATCGTCGCTTGGACGGGATACTGCTCCTTCTAACATAGTTAGAAGTCCGAGCATATCCCGCTCCTCGCAACGTTCGCCACTGCCACCCACCACTCCAGCAGAAGCTTTGGCGAGAGCTCAACTACTCCTGGATTACCCTCCAACAGCCGACAACTTTGATGAATGGAGGGCCACCATTCAGAGTCTCATCAGCTTCGCCAACGGCGACGCTCCGCGGCAACCAAGTGCATCGCTGCCGCGGCAGGACCGCCAAACACGAGCCGGTGGCGACGAGACCGGTGGGGGTGCAACCACCATGCACTCTCCGCCCCGAAGGCCAAAATCGCCGACTCGCCGGATCCACCTCGACAGCGACTCCACCGCATCATCGGATCCACGAGCTCGTCGCGATCAGCCAAGTTCTTCACGAACGACAAAGAAGAAGACGCTCGAACTTCGCATCGAGCGCCGGAGAGAAGCGGCGTCAATCCGACAAGCGCAGCTGGGCCCTCTGTCGACATGCATGCGCCAGAGGAACCAGCGACTTGTCAGACGTCTGTAGGTTGCCCTGCGTTCACTCGTGAGCTGCGGCAAAGTCCAAAGTGGCCCAACAAGAAGAATTTCAAGCCGACGCATCAGAGAAGTACGCGGCGGCAAGACGATCCGTCGGAGTTCCTCAAAGATCTATACCATCACGGTGCAGGCTGCGGGGCGAGACGACAAGATCCTTGCCAACTACTTCACCGGTGCTCAAGCCCAATGTCGATCCTGGCTCATGCACTTTCCGGACAACTCCATATCCTCTTGGGCAGATCTATGCCATCAGTTTGTCGGCGCTTTACGGTGCCACAAGCCCCATGGCCAAGAAAGTGACCTTCATCCGCCGCCTGAAGGAAGGAGAGCCCCTGCGCAAGTATATTCAAAGATTCAGCCGCGTGCAGCACAACATCCCAGATGTCCACCCTGCCGCGGTAATCAGCGTGTTCCATCAGAACGTGCAAAACCGCAGGATGCGGGAGGAGATGGCGATGTGCAAGATCAGAGACGTCAGTGAGCTATACGCCCTGGCCGACAAGTGTGCACGTGCTGAAGAAGGGAGGAGACTCCCCGGAGAGAATACTAAAGCAGGAGGATCTGATAGTGAGGAGACCGCCCCGGCAAAGAAGAGCCGGCGGCGGGGCAACAGGAAAAAGAAAGGCAGAGATGTACTAGTTGTTGAGCAGTCCGGCAACGGAGGTGGCGCCAAGAAAGCCAAAGTTGGTAACTCTGGCAAGGAGGTTGCCGCTGGCACCAACTGCCAGGCTGTGGCGGTCGCCGACAAGCAGGACGGCTCCAACAAACAAGCGATTGCAAGATCCACCGCACCAAGGGTCATGACCTCCAGAGCTGCAAGAAAGTCGAGCAGCTTGTCGAGCAGCAGAAGGCTGAATACGAACGACGCGACAAGGAGAAGGCCCAGGAAGGTGCTGGAGGAGCTAGCAAGAAACGTCCCGGCCGAGGAGGACGCCGCGGCAAGGCCAAGCAGCGGCAAGGAGACATACCTCCCCGCGGCCGCGACAAGGACGAAGACGACGACGATGAAGAAGACATGGATGATGACGAGACCGATGAGCAGGAGTTCCAGAAAGCCACAGAGGTCCTGTGCATTGACGGCGGTGCTTCTATGCATACTTCACACCGCCAACTCAAGCAGTGGATGCGGGAAGTCAATGCAGCAGAACCATCCATCGAGTCACGCAGGCCTCTGAAGTGGTCTAGCACGCCTATCATCTTTGATATTGAGGACCACCCTGATCGCGTAACTGCGGTCGGGTGCTTGCCGATGTTGGTTTCACCAACTATCCGCAACCTCAAGGTCACCAAGATGTTAGTTGACGGTGGGGCCGGCTTGAATCTGATCTCCTCGCGGTGCTCCGAAACTCGGATCCACGATGGCGAGCAGCTCAAGAGACCGGCACTTTCCAAGGAATCAATCCGGAAGGAGCAAACCCGAAGGAAAGATCACGTTGCCGGTGACATTTGGCAGTGAGTTGAACTTCGTAATCGAGAGGGTCACCTTTGACGTTGTTGACTTTCCATTGCCTTACAATGGGATACTTGGTCGCCCAAAGACTCGCCAAATTCATGGCGGCCTCTCACTATGCTTACAATATCTTTGAAGATGCCGGGCCCGATAGGTGTCATCTCTATTCCTGGCGACAAGAAGGATGCTCTTATCTGCACCGACAAGATCTACCGGGAAGCAGCAAATGCAACAGATTGCAAGCCACTTGCCGCTGAAGCTCCCGGGGGGAAGAAGAAGACCAAGTCCGGCAAGAGCTCTGATGCCCACTCCGGCAAGCGCACCTCTTCGGAGTGCTGCGCTACCGTCGAGGACGCACCATCGAGCTCCACCGGCAAGTGTAAGAAGACGATGGCAGCTCCGCCAGAGACCAAGAAGGTGTCCGCCAAGGAGGACGGCACTGGTGGTACCTTCACCATCAGTGCCTCTCTCGACCCTAAATAGGAAAGCGCGCTCGTTGCTTTCCTGCGGGCGAACGTCGACGTGTTTGCGTGGCAACCGTCTGACATCCCAGGAAAGTAATTGAGCACCATCTTGCCGTTTGTCCTCATGCGCGGCCCGTCAAGCAGAAAGTCAGGAAGCAGGCAGTGGAGCGCCAAGAGTTCATCGCAGAAGAAATCAAGAAGTTGGAAGCAGCAGGCCTTGTCAGAGGAGTGCTCCATCCTACGTGGTTGGCCAATCCTGTAGTTGTACGCAAGGCTAACAGGAAATGGAGGCTTTGTATCGACTTTACCGATGTCAATAAAGCTTGTCCCAAAGACCCATTTCCCTTGCCGCGCATCGACCAGATTGTTGACTCCACGGCCGGATGTGGTTTGCTTTCATTTCTGGATGCATACTCAGGATATCATCGAGATCTTCATGGCGAAGAGGATGAGGAGAAGACCGCATTCATCACCCCATGTGGCACATACTGCTTTTGTCACGGATGCCCTTCGGGTTAAAGAATGCCGGTTCAACATTTGCAAGAGTAGTCCATGACGCTTTTGAGCCGCAAATGCACAGAAATGTAGAAGCCTACATGGATGACATAGTGGTCAAAAGCAAGGACAAGGCGACTCTGATTCAAGATTTAGACGAAACTTTTGCAAATTTGCGCAAGATCAACCTCAAGCTCAACCCCGAGAAGTGCGTGTTTGGAGTCCCTTCCGGCAAGCTTCTCGGGTTCTTCGTGTCTCAGCGAGGAATTGAAGCCAATCCCGACAAGATCAAGGCCATTGAGCAGATTGAAGCACCAAAGCGTGTCAAGGATGTACGAAGGCTCGCCGGTTGCGTAGCTGCTCTCGGCGGAGTTTATCTCTAGGTTCTGCTGGCGCGCATACCGCCATTTCTCAAAATTTTGAAAAAGGCAGGTCCGATGCAATGGACTCCGGAAGTGGAGGCTGCGCTGCAGGACTTGAAGAGATACCTGTCCTCCACTCCAACACTTGTTACACCTAAGCCACAAGAGAAGTTGCTGCTATATATAGCGGCAACCAATCAAGTGGTTAGTGCTGCGTTAGTAGCAGAGAGGGAGGCGGACGATGAGCTAGCAACCGTGGCAGATGCATCCAGCGACAAGCAGGGGGCTTCACCGGCAAGCTCTGGTCCCGACAAGGATGGATCTGCACAGACGCATGAGAAGATGCAGAAGAGAATGGTGCAGCGCCCAGTTTACTTTGTCAGTTCCCTTCTGCAGGGGCTAGGTCAAGGTACTACGGTGTGCAAAATTGCTTTTCGGCCTCCTCATGGCCTCGAGAAAGCTGCGCCATTACTTCCTGTGCACATGAGATCACAGTCGCCACTGCTTTTCCTGAAGAGGATCTTGCAAAATCCAGAGGCAACAGGCAGGATTGTTGAGTGGGCACTTGAACTGTCAAGCTTTGGCCTCAAGTTTGAGAGCACTTCAACTATCCAAAGCAGAGCATTGGCGGAGTTCATAGCAGAATGGACGCCAACAACAGATGAGGAAATTCCTAAAACGAGCATCCCCGTCAAGGAAGCAAGCAAAGAGTGGCTGATGTACTTTGATGGTGCCTTCTCGCTGCAAGGCGCCGGTGCAGGCGTGCTACTTGTTGCACCCACCGGAGAGCACCTCAAGTACGTAGTCCAGATGCACTTTCCCAAGGAGCAAGCAACAAACAATACTGCAGAGTATGAAGGTTTGCTTGCCGGTCTCAGGATCGCAGTGGACCTTGGGATCAAGAAGCTCATTGTCAGGGGTGACTCACAGCTTGTCATCCGCCAAGTGAACAAGAATTATCAGAGTCCGTTGATGGAATCTTATGTTGATGAAGTGAGGAAGCTGGAAGAGCACTTTGACGGCCTACAGATGGAATATATTCCAAGGGCTCAAAACGACATTGCTGATGGCCTGTCAAAGTGCGCCGCACTCAAGTTACCTATGGAACCAGAAATTTGTGTGCTCAAGCTGACTCAACCGTCTGTAACGCCATCAACTGGACAGAGCAAGAAGAGGAAGTTGATTTCTGGTGACTATTTTCCGGCAGAGCTTCCCGAAGCCGCCGCCAAGAAGGTCCTCAAGATCAACACCAATAGTGCTGAGGAGCAGTCTGCTCCGACAAGCCCTAGGGTTTGTTTCGTTGAAGCAGACGCTCCCGACAAGTTTTGCTCCGGCAAGCTTGCCGGGGAATGTCAAGCTCCGGCAGAGCCGCAGGTTCTCGCCGTAGAAGCGGATGTTCCCGCAGCGGCAGATGTGCCTTTAGTCCTTGTTGTCGAGCCGCAAGCTCCAGCATGGGCACAGCAGATTGTCCAATTCCTTCAGACAGGAGAACTTCCCGAAGAGCAAGAAGAAGCGGAAAGAGTAGCCCGACAGTCAAGTATGTACCAGTTTGTCGACAACACACTGTACAGAAGAAGACTCAACGGTGCGAAATTGAAGTGTATTCACCGGGAAGACGGACAAAAGCTGTTGGCAGAGATACATGGAGGCATATGTGGTCACCACATTGGCGCCAGAGCACTTGCCGGAAAAGCATTCCGGCAAGGTTTCATTTGGCCGACAGCCTCCGTGATGCAACCGCACAAGTAACCAAGTGTGAAGCGTGCTGCCCATTCCAAACAGATACACCAGCCAGCTCAAGCTCTCCAGACGATCCCTTTATCCTGGCCATTTTCGGTCTGGGGCTCGACATCCTCGGCCCCTTTCCCCGAGTTGTCGGGGCTTTGAGTACTTGTACGCTGTAATCGACAAGTTCACAAAGTGGCCGGAAGTGGAAGCGATGAGGAAGGTGACAAAGACAGCCGGTCAAGTTCTTCGGTCGATTGTTTGCCGCTTTGAATCCCTAACAGGATCATCACCGACAACGGCACGCAGTTCATGAGCCGCACCTTCATGCAAGACGCCCAAGATCTTGGCGCCAAGGTCTACTTTCGCATTGCTCATCCGAGAAGCAACGGTCAAGCGGAGAGGGCAAATGCTGAAGTGTTGCGCGGGCTCAAGACCAGAACTTTCGGCTGTGCTGCACAAGTGCGGAAGAAAGCTGGATTGAGGAGTTGCGGTGGTTCTTGGTCGATCAGACGACGCCAAATCGAGCCACCGCCGCACACCTTTCGCTCTAGTCTATGGAGCAGAGGCAGTTCTCCCCACGGAACTCGTATATGGATCACCTCGAGTGCTCGCTTATGATGAGCTTGAGCAAGAGCAGCTGCGACAAGATGACGCGCTGCTCCTTGAGGAGGATCGTCTTCAGGCTGCTGTACGAGCTGCTCGGTACCAAGAAGCTTTTGCGCCGCTACCATAGCCGCAAAGTTAATGCCAGAAGTCTCGAGGAAGGCGAACTTGTTCTTCGCGCGCTCAGTCCGCCAAGAATTCCAACAAGTTGACGCCAAGTGGGAAGGCCTTACCGGGTGAAACGAGTCACTAGGCTGGCGCTGTCCGCTTTGAGACCGAAGATGGCATTCCGGTGAGCAACTCTGGAACATTGAGCATCTTCGTAAGTTTTACTCAGAAGCGCTGTTGCCGGAACCTGTTCCGCAACCACCTTTTGTACAAGTCTTGCCGCTGTTGCATGTAATCCTTTGTACAAAGCCGGCGCAGACCCGTGCATAAGTAAAGCTTAGCGTGCCGCACATCTTGTCAATTTCATGCTTTCTACTTCTATTTTGCATGCATTATCCGACACTTTGTGCAACACCTACCCCGGTAAGCAATAACGAGCCATAAGGCTCCATATCTTTATTTTCTCTTCTTTCTCTTTCTCAAAGAAAGGAAGGTTCCTCGCCCACAAGTTTGCCGGGGAGGAGAAGATAATGGTGTGGACCAAGCGTAGCTCAAGGAAGTCTAGCCTTACCGGAAGCAAACGATGTAAAAGCTAAGTTGCCAAAGTTTGAGCAATCAGTTTTAAAATTTTTAAGTTATCTTCCTCGAACGACCGTACTTTGTATGGAAAACACATGCGCAGAGGAACCAACTCGTAGCTAGTTGCGCCTTACTTTGTTTCGAGTCCGCTCAACAACTTAAGTGAGCTGCGACTAGTTGCGACAAGGTTATTTGTCGGAAGCGGCACCGCCAAAGAAGGTCCGACTTTTCAAGACTTCATGGCTCAGTGCCCGCTACGACAAGTTCCCTAAAAGCGAGGGGCAAAAACATACAAAGGAAGGAATCAAGTAAAGGAAATAACATAGCAATTGATACCCAAAATAGAGTTATATTACAAGATAGCTTGCCGCAGCTCTAATGGATTGTTCTTATGGCATGACCAGCAGCGGCAAGAAAAAGAAAAAGCGGGCGGCCTAATCTACGCGATCGCCCTCAACCCTCTTGATTCCGCTCACCCTGTCCACGATGGGTGCGACAAGGGTCTTGAGCGCCTCCACATCAGCGTCCGGCGGCAAGGACTTGAGGACGTTGGTGAGGTTGAGGCCTGGATTGCGGAAGGCCACCTTCATCAGCACCTTTTGAAGAGCTCCCGCGCAGATCTGGCGCGACTCCTCGGCCAGCTGTTTTGGGACTTCTTCCCGGAGTCGCTGGAGGGCGCCCTTGAAGAACAAGCTGAGCTTGGCGCTGGGTTGGAGGTGCTCGTCGGAGGAATATCCAAGATCCACCATCCCCAGCTGCGCCAGCTCCTCGTCGATGGCTGCAGCAACATTCACAAGACCCTCGGTCCAGTGCTCCACATTCTCCCTCAAGGCACTCTGGGCGGCAACAGCACTCGCCAGCAGCGCCTCGTCGGCCTTGATCTTCTCCTTCAAGGCCACTTCCTGCTCCCTGGCGCCGTCCAGTATCGAGTCAAAGTAGTTAGCTTCAACTCAAGATCTGCATTGGAGTCCTTGGCGGCGCTGAGCTCTTTGCTCCTCTCGGCGAGAGACGGCCCTGCAGCTCGCCAAGAGTGTAGGCGTCCTTCTCACGCCGTGCTTGAGTGCAGCAAGCTCCTCGCCGCTCGCCTTGAGATCGGCCTCCAACTGCGCCACCTTCGTCTCCAGCTCCTTCTTGGCGGCCTCGGCAGCTGCGGCAGCATCCTTTGCTTCCTTGAGAGCCCCGCCAAATGTTTGCTCGCGCATGGCAAGATCCTCCTCGTGGCTGTCAAGGTTAACCTTCCGCTGCGCCAACTCGCCTTCTCGCGAGACGGCTTCTCGGCGGCAAGCCGCTGTTGCTCCTCAGCTTCGGCCTTCTCGAGGAGGAAGGCTTTGCGCTCCTCGGCAAGCCACTCCCGCTCCTCTGCCAAGGACCAGAGAGCTTCCTGGTTGCAGCCCCGGAGCTCCTCCGCGCGCTTCTCGATGTCTGCTCCCGCCTTCGCGACAAGCGCTTCCCGGGATTCCAGCTTGGCTTGTCGGGCGCGGTAGAGCGACAGCAGCCTCCACAGCAGCTGCTCCTCCTCAGACTCGCCGCTACTGCTGGCGCGTCGACCAGCGTCGATCCGGAGGCGAGCAGCTCTTCATCGAAGGTCTCTCCTTCGGCTGGCGCCCTGGAGCTTGACTCCCATGGGAGCTTGATGAAGACGCCATCGCCGGCCTTCAAATAGGCGCCGGGCTGGGGCTCTTCGGAGCCCGACGCTGCAGCAGCGGCGGAGGGGTCGACGGTCGGCGTAGCGCCTGGCGCTCCTGCGGCCTCAGGGCCGTCAGTCACGATGGCGGACCTCGCCACCTGCAGCGGCAGCTTTGGCGGCCTCTTCGCCGGCGGGCTCGTCAGCGCCGGCTTCTTCTTCGATGGCGGCGGCGTCATCAGTGTTGCCGCGCACGTCCTCCTCGCCGGCGACCTCGGTCTCCATTGGCTCTGTGGCGGATGGATGAAGAAAGTCAGGCAAATATTCAAAAACAAAATCAGAAGAAGAAGAATACAAGGGAAGTATTCAGGCAAGAAGATTACCTGTGCCAGGGTCTGCGGTCATGGTCTCCGCCGCCAAGGGATCGCTGGTGCCGTCCCTTGCCGGAGAACTGCCCCTTGCCGGAGAAATCTCCCTTGCCGGAGAACGCTCCCTTGCCGGGGAATCCTCCCTTGGCGGCGTAGTCGAAGCAGAAGGAGGCTGCTCTGCTCCTACACAAATCAACAATCAAATATCAGCAAATAAAGAGCACCCATGCACGCCGAACAGCAAGAAGTAAACCATATACTTACGCTGGGTGCTGCGCTGGGGGCTGCTTTGAAGAAGAGTTGCCGCATCCGGCAGGGTGGTCTCAGACGCCTCCTGTCATGATGGGTTCGTCCTCAACGACGATCATCGGGATCTTGGCCCTCTTCGACATTCTACGGGCCAGCGTCACGAAAAGAATGGGTTGAGTAAAGCAGATCAGATATAAGATAAAGCAACAAATTGAAGAATTACAAGTACAAAGAAAGAATCTTACTCTTCTTCTTCCTCGTCGGAGCCGAGCGGAGAGATCGTGCAGCCCGCCTCGATCTGACGAGGCGGAGGAGTGGGTTCCTTGGGCGCTTGGCGGGAGGCGGAACCGGTGGTCTGCGAGGACCCCGCTCCAGCTTGCCGCGGCGTGAGGAGCTCCCATGGCAACAATGCTTGCAGCGGTGGAAGCTGTCAGCGTCGCCTTGTGCGGCTGTTAACCCGTCTGCCGCCCCTCGTCTCCGGCCTTGCGAAGACGCTGTCTTGGTGGAGCTGGGGCTCCTTCGCGGCAAGCTTCTTGAAGGTGGGGAGGATGCGCCCTCGGCGGGCTCGCTCGACTTCGGCTTGAGGCTCGGCAAGCTCTTCCTCGCCGCAAACTCCTTTCGCTCGACAAGGCTTGCCGCCTCTGCACCCTCTGCCTCCTCCACAGTGAAGCCAAACCGCTTGGCCGCTTTCTGCCGCCTCTTCCGGCTGGTGGCGATGCGCTGCATCTCATCGTCGGTGGTGTCGCGGGTGAGGCCCCTCTGCTCATCGGGGCGGACCGGCATTTCTACCAGATTGTCGAAGAACTGCCGCACGACGTCATCCGCAGGCTCTTGCCAAGTTGGGACAATTCCATGCGAGTCGCACGACGGCATCATTGCATGGATGCGGTCAAGCGCGGAATTGTTGCACAGCGGAACGACGCCCCTCGGCAACCTAAACATCTCTGGATGATCAGGATCGGGCTTGAACAGCTCCAAGAGCATTGCGTCAAGCTCCAAGACGGTGAAGTTGAAGTTGAGGCCTGGGCGCAGCCTCATGATATCTGTCGCTGCATCGAAACTCCTGTGCAGGCCTCCTCCTCTCCTGCAAGGGCGGCGGCGGCGAAGAAAGTCTGCGCTAACGGTGCCTACGGTGAGCCCGGCAAGTCTAAGGCGAAGGATTCGGTGATCGCAATCTTCAACTGGCGTCTTCGGGGCCAGATTGCTCCAATCGTTGCCGCGCGCCTCTGGGGTTTTAGGCGGTAAATGGCTGCGGGTTCTCCTCAACAATCCAGCACCAATCCGCCTCCATTCCTCCCATTTTCACGGAGCTCTCCCTCCAGATAGGCTTCCTTCTTGCCGACCCTCGAGATCCAAGCGATTCCTTCGGCAAGAGGCTCCCCTCTCTCAACTCGGGGTAAAAAGAAGTGGCGGAAAAGGGCTACAATTGGGTGGACTCCGACAAAGTTTTCGCAGAGATGTGCGAAAACTGCCATGGTCAGAACGACATTGGGGGTGAAATCAAGGAGGCGGAACCCGTAGGTGTTCATGATGTCACAAAAGAATTCAGAGAAAGGCGGGCAGAGCCCGCAGAGAAGAAGAGCGAAGAAGGGATACCCGTCGGGGCCAATTCAAGCAGCGGGGAGTACCTTCGGGCGCGGATGCGCTCGCGTCTCCGTCGACGAGAAGAGGTAGTAGTTCTCCCTCGGCTCCCTCGCGGTGAGCTGGGGGAGATAACCCGCTCCTTCATGGCGCCGCAAGCCGCTGCGCCTCGGCCGACTTCACGCCTTTCCCCTTGTCGGCTTTCGGACCCATGGCGGAGGCGGTGGAGGAGATCGACGGCGTTGGTGGTGCTGGTGGCGATGGGGGGCGGAGCGCTGCTCTCTTCAGCCTTGAGAAGAAGGGGGGAGCAGCGGTGGTTTTTCGAGATGGGACAGCAACTGGCAGGGTGGACGACCTGCCCCTGTTTCCCCTGCTTATAAAGAGGGAGGGGCGGACGTTCCGTTATTTCGAATAAAGAAACCCCCCACGATCTCACCACGATCCCTCACACGACGCCGCAGTCGATGCGTGCCGTTCGTGGAGGGCGTGGTGGGTCCGGGGTGAGTTATGGTGCGACCCAGGCCGCGTGTGCCCGTGCCCTGTTTTGGGCCTGGCCCAACAGCGCTCGGCACCGGCCAGAGTAGGGGTACCCTAGTATCCCGAACTTGTGCACGGGCAGTTGCAGCCCTCCGCGGCAAGGCTTACCGGGTGACCGCCAAGGTCCTCCGTGGTTCCTGTGGAGCCATTCAAGAACAAAGTATTCAAGCCAAGGAGACAAGGCCCGGCAAGAGGAGCTTGCCGGAAGGCCACTCAAGGCACCTAAGAGACAAGGCCACGGCAAGAGGAGCTTGCGGGAAGGACCGTGAGCGACAAGCTTCCGGGCGCGACAAGACAACAACCGCGGCAAAGGCGCTTGTCATGGCAGCCACCTCTCTGTACCTACGCTCCAGCACATCCACTAACGTGTCGCCAGGACCTTTCTGTGCATCGCGTGGCGAGAGGTCTGTGCAGCCGGTGCGCGAGGTGGCAAGCGGCGCCGACAAGATTGCCATCGTGGCAAGCGGTGGCGCCCGACGGTCCCTGTTTGCCTTTGTTAGGGCGGCGAGACGGGCATTTAATGCCTTTGTCCCCCGCCGTGGTTAGGTATGATACATCGCATAATCGTACAAGTAGGTGTACCAACCACTACTTTTCCATTTGTACCCTTGTCTACGTTGCCACCTGTGGAGACCCTTCAAAGATATAAAAGGAGGCCCATGCTAGCGTAGAGGGGTCGGTCGGTTCCCCCCCACGCTCAGTCTCGTTAGCAGCTCGTGTGTACTGTAGCACTCAGCGCTCCTGAGCAAGAACTCAATACACCTAGACATGCAGCAGTAGGAGTGTTATCTCTCCGGAGAGCTCTGAAGCTGGGTAAACACCTCGCGTGCTTCGCCTCGATCTGCTCTTCGTGTGACCTCCGCTCCCTGCCGAACCGAAAAGGGGCTCGGTCCGCCGGTCCCATAGGTGTTCGTGGGCCAGATCAGCCCGCCCCGACACTCTTTGTTGCATGTTGAGGGCTTGTTGTTTGATCTATCTATGTTATTATTGTTGAGAGAACTTGCACTAGTGAAAGTATGAACCTTAGGCCTTGTTTCCTATCATTACAATACCGTTTACGCTCACGTTTATCACTTGTTACCTTGCTGTTTTTATATTTTCAGATTACAAAAACCTATATCTACCATCCATATTGCATTTGTATCACCATCTCTTCGTGAACTAGTGCACCTATACAATTTACCATTGTATTGGGTGTGTTGGGGACACAAGAGACTCTTTGTTATTTGGTTGCAGGGTTGCTTGAGAGAGACCATCTTCATCCTACGCCTCCCACAGATTTATAAACCTTAGGTCATCCACTTGAGGGAAATTTGCTACTGTCCTACAAACATGTGCACTTGCAGACCCAACAACGTCTACAAGATGAAGGTTGTGTAGTAGACATCAAGCTCTTTTCTGGCGCCGTTGCCGGGAAGGCTAGGTAAGTGAAGGTATATCTTTAGATCCTGCAATCGAATCTTTTTGTTTCTTTTTTTAGCACTAGTTAGTCTATAAAAGAAAACTACAAAAAATGGAATTGAGTTTGTCTCATACGCTTCATCTTTTTAATATCTTTCATGAGTATGATGGAAAAAAATTGTGCTCAAGTACTAGAAGAAGAAATCTATAAAATATTTGGCACTAAATCTTTGTATGATGAGCATGATTGCAACGTTATTAGTATGAATTCCTTGAATCTCAATGATGCTAATGATATGCAAGGCCACAAGCTTGGGGAAGCTATGTGTGATGAAGATGATATTTTTTGTCCCCCAAGCTTTGATGAGCAAATTTACTATGATGAAAGCATGCCTCCTATCTATGATGATTATTGTGATGACACGTAAGCTATAAAGAATAATGATAACCATGAAACTTGTCATCTTGATCTTAATTCTCAATCATTGATAGTTATTTTGTTGAGTTTGCTCCCACTACTATTCACGAGAAGAATTTTGCTTATGTGGAGAGTAGTAAATTTCTATGCTTGTAGATCATGAAAAGAATGCTTTAGGTGCTGGTTATATTGTTGAATTCATTCATGATGCTACTGAAAATTATTATGAGGGAGGATTATATGCTTGTAGGAATTGCAATAATATCAAGTTCCCTCTCTATGTGCTTAAAGTTTTGAAGTTATGCTTGTTTTGCCTTCCTATGCTAGTTGATTATTGTTCCCATAAGTTGTTTGCTCACAAAATCCCTATGCATCGGAATAGGGTTAGACTTAAATGTGATAGTCATATTCTTCATGACGCTCTCTTTATGTTTCTATTCTTATCTTTTATGTGAGCATCATTGAAATCATAATGCCTAGCTAGGGGCGTTAAACGACAGCGCTTGTTGGGAGGCAACCCAATTTTATTTTAGTTTCTTGCTTTTTGGTCCTGTTTAGGAATAAATAATCCATCTATATTCTGTTTAGATGTGGTTTTATGTTTAGTTAGTGTTTGTGCCAAGTAGAACCTTTGGGAAGACTTGGGTGAAGTCTTTATGATCATGCTGTAAAAAACAGAAACTTTAGCGCTCACGAGATTAGCTATAACCTTTTACTGGAAAGTGCTATTTAGTTGATTCTTTTTGCAGATGATTACTAGACAAATTCCTCAGGTCCACCAACTTATTTTAGAATTTTTGGAGTTCCATAATTTTGCGTTAGTTACATATTACTACAGACTGTTCTGTTTTTGACAGATTCTGTTTTTCGTGTGTTGTTTGCTTATTTTGATGAATCTATGGATAGTAAAATAGTTTATAAACCATAGAGAAGTTGGAATACAGTAGGTTTAACACCAATATAAATAAAGAATGAGTTCATTACAGTACCTTGAAGTGGTGTTTTGTTTTCTTTCGCTAACAGAGCTCACGAGTTTTCTGTTAAGTTTTGTGTTGTAAAGTTTTCAAGTTTTGGGTAAAGATTAGATGAACTATGGAATAAGGAGTGGCAAGAGCCTAAGCTTGGGGATGACCAAGGCACCCCAAGGTAATATTCAAGGACAACCAAGAGCCTAAGCTTGGGGATGCCCCGGATGGCATCCCCTCTTTCGTCTACGTTCATCGGTAACTTTACTTGGAGCTATATTTTTATTCACCACATGATATGTGTTTTGCTTGGAGCGTCATGTCATTTTGTTTTGTTTTGCTTTCTGTTAGTTAGATTAATTTTTTGAATCTTTATTTTCAAGAAAAAAGTCAAGGATAGCCTTTGCCATGCTTATTTTGCTAGTATACATGTTGCTGTTTGAAAACAGAAAGTTTACCGCTGTTGCAAAAATTCTCTAGAAAAGTCAGAGAGTGGTATAATGTTGAATATTTTTTCATATTGATCTCTGATAAATTTATTACAGTGGGAATTTTAGTTCATAATTTTTGGAGTCAGGGTAGTATTGATACTCTTGCATTCTTTACAGACTGTACTGTTTTGGCAGATTGCTGTTATGTTTGCATTGTTTGCATATGTTTGCTTGTTTAATGACTCTATTTGAAGATAGGAGTATTAAATATGCAGAGGCATTTAGTATGCAATGTTGAATAATAATGTTAGTGATTTGTTACAGTAGAAAATGATAAGGTTTTGCATTGGTTTATACTAACCTATCTCACGAGTTCTTGTTGAGTTTGTTGTGAATGAAGCTTTTGATAAAAAGAGAAACCATGATATGAGAGGAATTAGGGAGACACAAAAGTTCAAGCTTGGGGATGCCCAAGGCACCCCAAGATAAAATTTCAAGAAGTCTCAAGCATCTAAGCTTGGGGATGCCCCGGTAGACATCCCACCTTTCTTCTTCAACAACTATCGGTTAGTATCGGTTGAGCCTAAGTTTTCGCTTCTTCACATGAGTTGTGTTATCCTTGCAATGTAGTTTTATTTAGCTTTGCTTGCTGTTTGAATAAAGTATCAAGATCTGAAATTATTAAATGGGAGAGTCTTCACATAGTTGTATAATTATTCAACTACTCATTAATCTTCACTCATATCATTCTGAGTAGTTTGTCATTTGCTCTAGTACTTCACTCATATCTTTTAGAGCACGATGGTGGTTTTATTTTGAAGAAATAGATGAATTCTCATGCTTAACTTATATTATTTTGAGAGTCTTTAATAGCATGGTAATTTGCTTAAAATCTTAATATGCTAGGTACTCAAAAATAGTAAAAACATTCTTATGAGTGTGTTGAATACTAAGAAAAGTTTGATGCTTGATAATTGTTTTGAGATATGGAGGTGGTAATATTAAAGTCGTGCTAGTTGAGTAGTTGTGAATTTGAGAAATGCTTGTGTTGAAGTTACCAAGTCCCGTAGCATGCACGTATGGTTAAAGTTGTGTAACAAATTTGAAACATGAAGTGTACCTGGCTTGTGCATCCTTATGAGTGGCGGTCGGGACGAGCGATGGTCTTTTCCTACCAATCTATCCCCCTAGGAGCATGCGCGTAGTACTTGATTTTGATGACTTCTAAATTTTTGCAATAAGTATATGAGTTCTTTTGACTAATGTTGAGTCCATGGATTATACGCACTTTTACCTTTCCGCCTTTGCTAGCCTCTTGATGCCGTGCATTGCCCTTTCTCACCTCGAGTGTTGGTGCAAACTTCGCTGGTGCATCCAAACCCCGTGATATGATACGCTCTTTCACACATAAACCTCCTTATATCTTCCTCAAAACAGCCACCATACCTACCTATTATGGCATTTCCATAGCCATTCCGAGATATATTGCCATGCAACTTTCCACCGTTCCGTTCATCATCATCATGACATACTTTACTTTTGTCATATTTCCATTGCATGATCATGTAGTTGACATCATATTTGTGGCAAAGCCACCATGCATAATTTTCATACATGTCACTCTTGATTCATTGCACCATCCCGGTACACCGCCGGAGGCATTCATATAGAGTCATACTATGTTCTAATATCGAGTTGTAATCATTGAGTTGTAAATAAATAGAAGTGTGATGATCATCATTCAATAGAGCATTGTTCCCCCCAAAAAAGAGAAAGGCCAAAGAAAAAAAGAAGGCCCAAAAAATATATAAATAAAATAAAATAAAAATAGAAGGGGGCAATGCTACTATCCTTTTTTCCACACTTGTGCTTCAAAGTAGCACCATGTTCTTCATATAGTGAGTCTCATATGTTGTCACTTTCTTATACTAGTGGGAATTTTTCATTAGAGAACTTGGCTTGTATATTCCTACGATGGGCTTCCTCGAAATGCCCTAGGCCTTCATGAGCAAGCAAGTTGGATGCACACCCACTAGTTTTCTTTTGTTGAGCATTCATAGCTCTAGTGCATCCGTTGCATGGCAATCCCTACTCCTTGCATTAACATCAATCGATGGGCATCTCCATAGCTCATTGATTAGCCTCGTTGATGTGAGACTTTCTCCTTTTTTGTCTTCTCCACACAATATCCATCATCATATTCTATTCCACCCATAGTGCTATATCCATGGCTCACGCTCATGTATTGCGTGAAGATTGAAAAAGTTTGAGATTATTTGAGTATGAAACAATTGCTTGGCTTGTCATCGGGGGTATAGAAGTTGGGAACATCTTTGTGTGACGAAAATGAAGCATAGCCTAACTATATGATTTTGTAGGGATGAACTTTCTTTTGCCATGCTATTTTGAGAAGACATGATTATTTTGATTAGTATGCTTGAAATATTTTTATTTTTATGTCAATATGAACTTTTGTCTTGAATCTTTCAGATCTGAATATTCATATCACAAGTAAGAAGAATTACATTGAAATTATGCCAAAGTATCACTCCGCATAAAAAATTCTTATTTTATCATTTACCTACTCGAGGACGAGCAGGAATTAAGCTTGGGGATGCTTGATACGTCTCCAACATATCTATAATTTTTTATTGCTCCATGCTACTTTATCTACTGTTTTAGGAAGTATTGGGCTTTATTATCCACTTTTATATTATTTTTGGGACTAACCTATTAACCGGAGGCCCAGCCCAGATTTGTTGTTTTATGCCTATTTTAGTGTTTCAAGGAAAAGGAATATCAGACGGAGTCAAAACGGAACGAAATCAACTGGAGAAGTTATTTTTGGAAGGAAACCCACCTGATGGACTTGGAC
Organism: Aegilops bicornis; assembly: GCA_021605145.1. NCBI lineage: Eukaryota > Viridiplantae > Streptophyta > Magnoliopsida > Poales > Poaceae > Aegilops > Aegilops bicornis. Next base: position 341,512,553 of record CM038675.1, read on the forward strand.
CCACGTCAGAAGATATGGGAGGTGCTCACGAGGGTGGGGGGCCCCCCCCTCCCCGGGCGCGCCCCCTGCCTCGTGGGGCCCCCGTAGCTCCACCGACGTTCTCCTTTCACCCATATATACCTACGTACCGTAAAACTTCCAGAACAGAGATTAGATCGGGAGTTCCGCTACCGCAAGCCTCCAGAACCACCAAAAACCAATCGGGACCCCTTTACGGTACCTGCCGAGGGGGATCCATCTCCGTGGCCATCTTCATCATCCGGCGCTCTCCGTGACGAGGAGGGAGTAGTTCACCCTCGGGGCAGAGGGTATGTACCAAAGAGCTATGTGTTTGATCTCTCTCTCTCGTGTTCTCTCGTGTTCTTCTATGGCACGATCTTGATGTATCCCGAGCTTTGCTATTGTAGTTGGATCTTATGATGTTTCTCCCCCTCTAATCTCTTGTGATGAATTGAGTTTCCCCTTTGAAGTTATCTTATCGGATTGAGTCTTTTATGAGAACACTTGATGTATGTCATGCCGTGATTATCTGTGGTGACAATGGGATATCATGTGCCACTTGATGTATGTTTTGGTGATCAACTTGCGGGTTTCGTGACATTGGGAACCTATGCATAGGGGTTGGCACACGTTCTTGACTCTCCGGTAGTAGCTTTGGGGCACTCTTTGAAGTACTTTTGTTGGTTGGATGAATCTGAGATTGTGTGATGCATATCATATAATCATGCCCACGGATACTTGACGTGACAATGGAGTATCTAGGTGACATTAGGGTTTTGGTTGATTTGTGTCTTAAGGTGTTATTCTAGTACGAACTCTTTTATAGATTGATCCAAAGAATAGCTTTGTGGTGGTTTCTGCACCACCATAATCTCTATGTTTGTTCTCCGCTATTAGTGGCTTCGGAGTGACTCTTTGTTGCATGTTGAGGGCTTGTTATATGATCTATCTATGTTATTATTGTTGAGAGAACTTGCACTAGTGAAAGTATGAACCCTAGGCCTTGTTTCCTATCATTGCAATACCGTTTACGCTCACGTTTATCACTTGTTACCTTGCTGTTTTTATATTTTTAGATCACAAAAACCTATATCTACCATCCATATTGCACTTGTATCACCTTCTCTTCGCCGAACTAGTGCACCTATACAATTTACCATTGTATTGGGTGTGTTGGGGACACAAGAGACTCTTTGTTATTTGGTTGCAGGGTTGCTTGAGAGAGACCATCTTCATCCTACGCCTCCCACAGATTGATAAACCTTAGGTCATCCACTTGAGGGACATTTGCTACTGTACTACAAACCTGTGCACTTGCAGGCCCAACAACGTCTACAAGAAGAAGGTTGTGTAGTAGACATCACTCTACAGGTGTCTCCGAAGGTAGTTGTTGGGTTGGCATATTTCGAGATTAGGATTTGTCACTCCGATTGTCGGAGAGGTATCTCTGGGCCCTCTCGGTAATGCACATCGCTTAAGCCTTGCAAGCATTGCAACTAATGAGTTAGTTGCGGGATGATGTATTACGGAACGAGTAAAGAGACTTGCCGGTAACGCGATTGAACTAGGTATTGAGATACAGACGATTGAATCTCGGGCAAGTAACATACCAATGACAAAGGGAACAACGTATGTGTTGGAGAACGTAGTAATTTCAAAAAATTTCCTACGCACACGCAAGATCATGGTGATGGCATAGCAACGAGAGGAGAGAGTATTGTCCACGTGCCCTCGTAGACCGTAAGAGGAAGCGTTATGACAACGCGGTTGATGTAGTCGTACGTCTCCACGATCCGACCGATCCAAGTACCGAACGACGGCACCTCCGAAGTTCAAAGACACGCTCAGCTCGATGACGATCCCGGACTCGATCCAGCAAAGTGTCGGGATGAGTTCCACAAGACGACGGCGTGGTGACGATGATGATGCTCTATCGCGCAGGCTTCGCCTCAACTCCGCGACGATATGACCGAGGTGGAATATGGTGGAGGGGGCACCGCACACGTCTAAGGAACGATCATGAAGATCAACTTGTGTGTTATGGGGTGCCCCCCTGCCCCCGTATATAAAGGAGGGAGGGGGAGGTGCGGCCGGCCCCCAAGGGGTGCGCCTGGAGGAGTCCTACTCCCACCGGGAGTAGGACTCCCCCTCTTGCCTTGTTGGAGAAGGAAAGAGGAGGGAAAGAGGAAAGGGGCGCCGCCTCCTCCTGTCCTATTCGGACTAGGGGAGGGGCGCGGCCTGCCCCCGGCCGCCCTCCTCTTCTCCCTCATGGCCCACTAAGGCCCATTATCCCCGGGAGGTTCCGGTAACCCCCTGGTGTTCCGGTAAAATCCCGATTTCACCCGGAACCATTCCGATATCCAAATGTAGGCTTCCAATATATCAATCTTTATGTCTCGATCATTTCGAGACTCCTCGTCATGTCCGTGATCACATCCGGGACTCCGAACAATCTTCGGTACATCAAAAATTATAAACTCATAATAAAACTGTCCATCGTAGCGTTAAGCGTGCGGACCCTACGGGTTCGAGAACTATGTAGACATGACCTAGAACTATTCTCGGTCAATAACCAATAGGAACCTGGATGCCCATATTGGTTCCTACATATTCTACGAAGATCTTTATCGGTCAAACCGCATAACGACATACGTTGTTCCCCTTGACATCGGTATGTTACTTGCCCGAGGTTCGATCGTCGGTATCCAATACCTAGTTCAATCTCGTTACCAGCAAGTCTCTTTACTCGTTCTGTAATACATCATCTTGCAACTAACTTATTAGTTTCAATGCTTGCAAGGCTTATGTGATGTGTATTACCGAGAGGGCCCAAAGATACCTCTCCGACAATCGGAGTGACAAAACTTAATCTCGAAATACGCCAACCCAACATGTAGCTTTGGAGACACCTGTAGTACTCCTTTATAATCACCCAGTTATGTTGTGACGTTTGGTAGCACCCAAAGTGTTCCTCCGGTAAACGGGAGTTGCATAATCTCATAGTTACAGGCACATGTATAGGTCATGAAGAAAGCAATAGCAATATACTAAACGATCAAGTGCTAGGCTAACGGAATGGGTCATGTCAATCACATTATTCTCCTAATGATGTGATCCCGTTAATCAAATGACAACACATGTCTACGGTTAGGAAACATAACCATCTTTGATTAATGAGCTAGTCAAGTAGAGGCATACTAGTGACTATATGTTTGTCTATGTATTCACACATGTATCATGTTTCCGGTTAATACAATTCTAGCATGAATAATAAACATTTATCATGAAATAAGGAAATAAATAATAACTTTATTATTGCCTCTAGGGCATATTTCCTTGAGAATCCCACTTGCACTAGAGTCAATAATCTAGATTACAGTAATGATTCTAACACCCATGGAGTCTTGGTGCTGATCATGTTTTGCTCGTGGAAGAGGCTTAGTCAGCGATTACGCAACATTCGAGATCCGTATGTATCTTGCAAATCTCTATGTCTCCCACGGACTTGGTCCGGATGGAATTGAAGCGTCTCTTGATATGCTTGGTCCTCTTGTGAAATCTGGATTCCTTTGCCAAGGCAATTGCACCAAGATTGTCACGAAGATCTTCATTGGTCCCGATGCACTAGGTATGACACCTAGATCGGAAATGAACTCTTTCATCTAGACTCCTTCATTTGCTGCTTCGAAGCAGCTATGTACTCCGCTTCACTTGTAGATCCCGCCACAACGCTTTGTTTAGAACTGCACCAACTTACAGCTCCACCGTTTAATAAAAACACGTATCCGGTCTGCGATTTAGAATCATCCGGATCAGTGTCAAAGCTTGCATCGACGTACCCATTTATGACTAGCTCTTTGTCACCTCCATATACGAGAAACATATCCTTAGTCCTTTTCGGTATTTCAGGATGTTCTTGACCGCTGTCGATGATCCACTCTGGATTACTTTGGTACCTTCCCGCCAAGCTTATTGCTAAGCATACGTCAGTGTCCGGTACACTGACATTGCATACATGATAGAGCCTATGGCTGAAGCATAGGGAACATCTTTCATTTTCTCTCTATCTTCTGTTGTGGTCGGGCATTGAGTCCGACTCAATTTCACACCTTGTAACACGGTAAAAATCCTTTCTTTGCACGATCCATTTTGAACTTTTTCAAAACTTTATCAAGGTATGTGCTTTGTGAAAGTCCAATCAAGCCGTCTTGATCTATCTCTATAGATCTTGATGCCCAATATGTAAGCAGCTTCACCGAGGTCTTTCATTGAAAAACTTTTATTCAAGTATCCTTTTATGCTATCCAGAAATTCTATATCATTTCCAATTAATAATATGTCGTCCACATATAATATCGGAAATGCTACTGAGCTCCCACTCACTTTCTTGTAAATACAGGCTTCTCCAAAAGTCTCATATAAAACCATATGCTTTGATCACACTATCAAAGCGTTTATTACAACTCCGAGAGGCTTGCACGGACCATAAATTGATCATTTGGAGCTTGCACACTTTGTTAGCACCTTTTGGATCAACAAAACCTTACAGTTGCATCATATACAACTCTTCTTCTAGAAATCCATTCAAGAATGCAGTTTTGACATCCATTTGCCAAATTTCATAATCATAAAATGCAGCAATTGCTAACATGATTCGGACAGACTTAAGCATCGCTACGGGTGAGAAAGTCTCATCGTAGTCAACCCCTTGAACTTGTCGAAAACCTTTCGCAACAAGTAGAGCTTTATAGACAGTTACATTACCATCGTCGGTCTTCTTCTTAAAATCCATTTATTCTCAATGGCTTGCCGATCATCGGGCAAGTCAACCAAAGTCCATACTTTGTTCTCATACATGGATCCCATCTCAGATTTCATGGCTTCCAGCCATTTTATGGAATCTGGGCTCGCCATCGCTTCTTCATAGTTTGTAGGTTCGCCATGGTCAAGTAACATGACTTCGAATAGGATTACCGTACCACTTTCAGTGCGGATCTTACTCTAGTTGACCCACGCGATTCGGTAGAAACTTGATCTGAAGTTTCATGATCAATATCATTAGCTTCCTCACTAATTGGTGCGGTTGTCACGGGAACCGGTTCTTGTGATGAACTACTTTCCAATAAGGGAGAAGATATGATTATTTCATCAAGTTCTACTTTTCTCCCACTCACTTCTTTCGAGAGAAACTCCTTTTCTAGAAAGGATCCGAATTTAGCAACGAAAATCTTGCCTTCAGATCTGTGATAGAAGGTGTACCCAATAGTCTCTTTTGGGTATCCTATGAAGATCCATTTCTCCGATTTAGGTTCGAGCTTATCTGGTTGAAGTTTCTTCACATAAGCATCACAGCCCCAAACTTTAAGATACGACAACTTTGGTTTCTTGCCAAACCATAGTTCATAAGGTGTCGTTTCAACGGATTTTGATGGTGCCCTATTTAACGTGAATGCCGCCGTCTCTAAAGCATAACCCCAAAACGATAGCGGTAAATCAGTAAGAGACATCATAGATCGTACCATATCTAGTAAAGTACGATTACGACGTTCGGACACACCATTTCGTTGTGGTGTTCCGGGTGGCGTGAGTTGCGAAACTATTCCGCGTTGTTTCAAATGTAAACCAAACTCGTAACTCAAATATTCTCCTCCACGATCAGATCGGAGAAATTTTATTTTCTTGTTACGATGATTTTCCACTTCACTCTGAAATTCTTTGAACTTTTCAAATGTTTCAGACTTACGTTTCATCAAGTAGATATACCCATATCTGCTCAAATCATCCTGTGAAGGTGAGAAAATAACGATACCATGGCGTGCCTCAACATTCATTGGACCACAAACATCGGTATGTATTATTTCCAACAAATCAGTTGCTCGCTCCATAGTTCCGGAGAACGGCGTTTTAGTCATCTTGCCCATGAGGCACGGTTACTTAAGTACCAAGTGATTCATAATCAAGTGATTCCAAAAGCCCATCGGTATGGAGTTTCTTCATGCGTTTTACACCGATATGACCCAAGCGGCGATTACCACAAATAAGTTGCACTATCATTATCAACTCTGTATCTTTTGGTTTCAACACTATGAATATGTGTATTACTACTATCGAGATTCAATAAAATAGACCACTCTTCAAGGGTGCATGACCATAAAAGATATTATTCATATAAATAGAACAACCATTATTCTCGACTTAAATGAATAACCGTCTACGCATCAAACAAGATCCAGATATAATGTTCATGCTTAACGCGGCACCAAATAGCAATTATTTAGGTCTAAAACTAATCCCGATGGTAGATGTAGAGGTAGCGTGCCGACCGCGATCACATCGACTTTGGAACCATTTCCCAGCGCGCCGTCACCTCGTCCTTAGCCAATCTTCGCAATCCGTAGTTCTGCTTTGAGTTGCAAATATTAGCAATGAACCGATTATCAAATACCGGTACTCTGCAGTATTAGTAAGGTACACATCAATAACATGTATATCACATATACCTTTGTTCACTTTGCCATCCTTCTTATCCGCCAAATACTTGGGGCAGTTCCGCTTCAAAGGTCGGTCGCTTGCGGTAAAAAGCACTCGATGTCGAGATTAGGTCCATATTTGGGTTTCTTCTCTTGAGCAGCAACTTGTTTGCTGTTCTTCTTGAAGTTCCTTCTTCTTCCCTTTGCCCTTTTCTTGAAACTGGTGGTCTTGTTAACCATCAACACTTGATGCTCCTTTTTGATTTCTACCTCCGCGACTTTTAGCATTGCAAAGAGCTCGGGAATAGACTTGTCCATCCCTTGCATATTATAGTTCATCACGAAGCTCTTGTAGCTTGGTGGCAGTGATTGAAGAATTACATCAATGACACTATCATCGGGAAGATTAACTCCCGGTTGAATCAAGTGATTATTATACCCACATTTTGAGTATGTGTTCAGCAGCAGAACTATTCTCCTCCATCTTGCAGCTATAGAACTTATTGGAGACTTCATATCTCTCAATCCGGGCATTTGCTTGAAATATTAACTTCAACTCCTGGAACATCTCATATGCTCCATGACGTTCAAAAGCGTCGTTGAAGGCCGGTTCTAAACCCGTAAAAGCATGGCACTGCTTGAACTATCGAGTAGTCATCGACTTTGCTCGCGAGACGTTCTTAACGTCGTCGGTTACATCGGCCAGGCGAACTGGCACCTAAGCGGTGCTTCGGGGACGTAATTCTTACGTGCAGCAATGAGTATAATCCTCGTGTTACGGACCCAGTCCGTGTAATTACTACCATCATCTTTCAACTTTGCTTTCTCAAGGAACGCATTAAAATTCAACGGAACAAAGACGAGCCATCTATCTACAGTAAACATAGACAAGCAAAATACTATCAGGTACTAAGTTCATGATAAATTTAAGTTCAATTAATCATATTACTTAAGAACTCCCACTTGGATAGACATCTCTCTAGTCATCTAAGTGATTACGTGATCCAAATCAACTAAACCATGTCCGATCATCACGTGAGATGGAGTAGTTTCAACGGTGAACATCACTATGTTGATCATATCTACTATATGATTCACGTTCAACCTTTCGGTCTCCGTGTTGCGAGGCCATATCTGTATATGCTAGGCTCGTCAAGTTTGACCTGAGTATTCCGCGTGTGCAACTGTTTTGCACCGTTGTATTTGAGCGTAGAGCCTATCACACCCGATCATCACGTGGTGTCTCGGCCACGAAGAACTTTAGCAACGGTGCATACTCGGGAGAACACTTCTTGATATTTAGTGAGAGATCATCTTATAATGCTACCGTCAATCAAAGCAAGATAAGATGCATAAAGGATAAACATCACATGCAATCAATATAAGTGATATGATATGGCCATCATCATCTTGTGCTTGTGATCTCCATCTCAGAAGCACCGTCGTGATCACCATCGTCACCGGTAGCGACACCTTGATCTCCATCGTAGCATCGTTGTCGTCTCGCCAACTATTGCTTCTCGACTATCGCTACCGCTTAGTGATAAATTAAAGCAATTACATGGCATTTGCATTTCATACAATAAGCGACAACCATATGGCTCACGCCGATTGCCGATAACTTCGGTTACAAAACATGATCATCTCATACAATAAAATATAGCATCACGTCTTGACCATATCATATCACAACATGCCCTGCAAAAACAAGTTAGGCGTCCTCTACTTTGTTGTTGCAAGTTTTACGTGGCTGCTACGGGCTGAGCAAGAACCGTTCTTACCCTCGCATCAAAACCACAACGATAGTTTGTCAAGTTGGTGCTGTTTTAACCTTCGCAAGGACCGGGCGTAGCCATACTTGGTTCAACTAAAGTGAGAGAGACAGACACCCGCCCGATCACCTTTAAGCAACGAGTGCTCGCGGCGGTGAAACCAGTCTCGGCGTAAGCGTCTGGCGTAATGTCGGTCGGGCCGCTTCATCTCACAATACCGCCCGAACCAAAGTATGACATCTTTGGTAAGCAGTATGACTTGTATCGCCCACAACTCACTTGTGTTCTACTCGTGCATATAACATCAACGCATAAAACCAGGCTCGGATGCCACTGTTGGAGAACGTAGTAATTTCAAAAAATTTCCTACGCACACGCAAGATCATGGTGATGGCATAGCAACGAGAGGAGAGTGTATTGTCCACGTACCCTCATAGACCGTAAGAGGAAGCGTTATGACAACGCGGTTGATGTAGTCGTACGTCTTCACGATCCGACAGATCCAAGTACCGAACGTACGGCACCTCCGAGTTCAGCACACGTTCAGCTCGATGACGATCCCCGGACTCCGATCCAGCAAAGTGTCGGGGATGAGTTCCGCCAAGACGACGGCGTGGTGACGATGATGATGCTCTACGGCGCAGGCTTCGCCTAAACTCCATGACGATATGACCGAGGTGGAATATGGTGGAGGGGGGCACCGCACGGCTAAGGAACGATCATGAAGATCAACTTGTGTGTTATGGGGTGCCCCCCTGCCCCCGTATATAAAGGAGGGAGGGGGAGGTGCGGCCGGCCCCCAAGGGGTGCGCCTGGAGGAGTCCTACTCCCACTGGGAGTAGGACTCCCCCTCTGCCTTGTTGGAGAAGGAAAGGGGAGGGAAAGAGGAAAGAGGCCCGCCCCCCTCTCCTTGTCCTATTCGGACTAGGGGGGCGCGCGCCCTGTGGCCGCCCTCCTCTTCTCCCTCATGGCCCACTAAGGCCCATTATCCCCGGGAGGGTTCCGGTAACCCCCCGGTGTTCCGGTAAAATCCCGATTTCACCCGGAACCATTCCGATATCCAAATGTAGGCTTCCAATATATCAATCTTTATGTCTCGATCATTTCAAGACTCCTTGTCATGTCCGTGATCACATCCGGGACTCTGAACAATCTTCGGTACATCAAAACTTATAAACTCATAAATAAACTGTCATCGTAACGTTAGGCATGCGGACCCTACGGGTTCGAGAACTATGTAGACATGACCTAGAACTATTCTCGGTCAATAACCAATAGAGGAACCTGGATGCCCATATTGGTTCCTACATATTCTACGAAGATCTTTATCGGTCAAACCGCATAACGACATACGTTGTTCCCCTTGTCATCGGTATGTTACTTGCCCGAGGTTCGATCGTCGGTATCCAATACCTAGTTCAATCTCGTTACCAGCAAGTCTCTTTACTTGTTCCGTAATACATCATCTTGCAACTAACTTATTAGTTGCAATGCTTGCAAGGCTTATGTGATGTGTATTACCGAGAGGGCCCAGAGATACCTCTCCGACAATCGGAGTGACAAAACTTAATCTCGAAATACGCCAACCCAACATGTACCTTTGGAGACACCTGTAGTACTCATTTATAATCACCCGATTCACGTTGTGACGTTTGGTAGCACCCAAAGTGTTCCTCCGGTAAACGGGAGTTGCATAATCTCATAGTTACAGGAACATGTATAGGTCATGAAGAAAGCAATAGCAATATACTAAACAATCAAGTGCTAGGCTAACGGAATGGGTCATGTCAATCACATTATTCTCCTAATGATGTGATTCCGTTAATCAAATGACAACACATGTCTATGGTTAGGAAACATAACCATCTTTGATTAATGAGCTAGTCAAGTAGAGGCATACTAGTGACTATATGTTTGTCTATGTATTCACACATGTATCATGTTTCCGGTTAATACAATTCTAGCATGAATAATAAACATTTATCATGAAATAAGGAAATAAATAATAACTTTATTATTGCCTCTAGGGCATATTTCCTTCAGTATGTTGTTATGCGGTCTGACCGATAAAGATCTTCATAGAATATGTGGGAGCCAATATGAGCATCCAGGTTCCGCTATTGGTTATTGGCCGGAGATGTGTCTATGTCATGTCTACATAGTTCTCGAACCCGTAGGGTCCGCATGCTTAACATTTCGATGACAATTATATTATGAGTTTATATGTTTTGATGTACCGAAGGTTGTTCAGAGTCCCGGATGTGATCACGGACATGACGAGGAGTCTCGAAATGGTCGAGACATGAAGATTAATATATTGGAAGCCTATGTTTGGATATCGGAAGTGTTCCGGGTGAAATCGGGATTTTACCGGAGTACCGGGAGGTTACCGGAACCCCTGGGAGGTTATTGAGCCATAGTGGGCCTTAGTGGAAGAGAGAGGAGGCGGCCAGGGCAAGGGCCGCGCCCCCTCCCCCTAGTCCGAATAGGACAAGGAGAGGGGGGGCGGCGCCCCCCTTCCTTCTTCTCCTCCACCTCTTTCCCCTCTCTCTCTCCTAGTCCAACAAGGAAAAGGGGGGGGAGTCCTACTCCCGGTAGGAGTAGGACTCCTCCTGGCGCGCCTCTCCCTTAGCCGGCCGCACCCCCCTTGCTCCTTTATATACGGGGGCAGGAGGGCACCCCAAAGACACAACAATTGATCTGTTTGATCTTTTAGCTGTGTGCGGTGCCCCCCTCCATCATAGTCCACCTCGATAATACTGTAGCGGTGCTTAGGCGAAACCCTGCGTCGGTAGAACATCAACATCGTCACCACACCGTCGTGCCGACAAAACTCTCCCTCAACACTCGGCTGGATCGGAGTTCGAGGGACGTCATCGGGCTGAACGTGTGCTGAACTCGGAGGTGCCGTACGTTCGGCACTTGATCGGTCGGATCGTGAAGACGTACGACTACATCAACCGCATTGTGCGAATGCTTCCGCTTTCGGTCTACGAGGGTATGTGGACAACACTCTCCCCTCTCGTTATGCATCACCATGATCCTGCATGTGCGTAGGAATTTTTTTGAAATTACTACGTTCCCCAACAGTGGTATCAGAGCCTGGTTTTATGCGTTGATGTTATATGCACGAGTAGAACACAAGTGAGTTGTGGGCGATATAAGTCATACTGCTTACCAGCATGTCATACTTTGGTTCGACGCTATTGTTGGATGAAGCGGCCCGGACCGACATTACATGTACGCTTACGCGAGACTGGTTCTACCGACGTGCTTTGCACATAGGTGGCTGGCAGGTGTCAGTTTCTCCAACTTTAGTTTAACCGAGTGTGGCTACGCCCGGTCCTTGCAAAGGTTAAAACAACACCAACCTGACAAACTATCGTTGTGGTTTTGATGCATAGGTAAGAATGGTTCTTGCTAAGCCCGTAGGAGCCACGTAAAATTTGCAACAACAAAGTAGAGGACGTCTAACTTGTTTTTGCAGGGCATGTTGTGATGTGATATGGTCAAGACATGATGCTAAATTTTATTGTATGAGACGATCATGTTTTGTAACCGAGTTATCGGCAACTGGCAGGAGCCATATGGTTGTCCCTTTATTGTATGCAATGCAATCGCCCTATAATGCTTTACTTTATCACTAAGCGGTAGCGATAGTCGTAGAAGCAAAAGATTGGCGAGACGACAACGATGCTACGATGGAGATCAAGGTGTCGGCGGTGGCGATGGTGATCATGACGGTGCTTCGGAGATGGAGATCACAAGCACAAGATGATGATGGCCATATCATATCACTTATATTGATTGCATGTGATGTTTATCTTTTATGCATCTTATCTTACTTTGATTGACGGTAGCATTATAAGACGATCCCTCACTAAATTATCAAAGTATAAGTGTTCTCCGAGTATGCACCGTTGTGAAAGTTCTTCGTCGAGACACCACGTGATGATCGGGTGTGATAGGCTCTACGTTCAAATACAACGGGTGCAAAACAATTGCACACGCAGAATACTCAAAGTTAAACTTGACGAGCCTAGCATATAATGTATATAGCCTCTAACACGGAGACCGAAAGGTCGAGCGTGAATCATATAGTAGATATGATCAACATAGTGATGTTCACCATTGAAACTACTCCATCTCACGTGATGATCGGACATGGTTTAGTTGATTTGGATCACATGATTACTTAGAGGATTCGAGGGATGTCTATCTAAGTGGGAGTTCTTAAGTAATATGATTAATTGAACTTAAATTTATCATGAACTTAGTACCTGAGAGTATCTTGCTTCTCTATGTTGATTGTAGATAGATGGCCCATGTTGTTGTTCCGTTGAATTTTATTGCATTCCTTGAGAAAGCAAAGTTGAAAGATGATGGTAGCAATTACACGGACTGGGTCCGTAACTTGAGGATTATCCTCATTGCTGCACAGAAGAATTACGCCCCGAAGCACCGCCGGGTGCGAACTGTGCCGATGCAACCGACGATGTTAAGAATGTCTGGCAGAGCAAAGCTGATGACTACTCGATAGTTCAATGTGCCATGCTTTACGGCTTAGAACCGGGACTTCAACGACATTTTGAACGTCATGGAGCATATGAGATGTTCCAAGAGTAGAAGTTAATATTTCAAGCAAATGCCCGGATTGAGAGATATGAAGTCTCCAATAAGTTCTACAGCTGCAAGATGGAGGAGAATAGTTCTGTCAGTGAGCATATACTCAAGATGTCTGGGTATAATAATCACTTGATTCAACTGGGAGTTAATCTTGCGGATGATAGCGTCATTGACAGAATTCTCCAATACTGCCACCAAGCTACAAGAGCTTCGTGATGAACTATAACATGCATGGGATGGATAAGACGATTCCCGAGCTCTTCGCAATGCTAAAGGCTGCGGAGTTAGAAATAAAAAAAGGAGCATAAAGTGTTGATGGTCAATAAGACCACCAGTTTCAAGAAAAAGGGCAAAGGGAAGAAGAAGGGGAACTTCAAGAAGAATAGCAAGCAAGTTGCTGCTCAGGAGAAGAAACCCAAGTCTGTACCTAAGCCTGAGACTGAGTGCTTCTACTGCAAGCAGACTGGTCACTGGAAGCGGAACTGCCCCAAGTATTTGGCGGATAAGAAGGATGGCAAGGTGAACAAAGGTATATGTGATATACATGTTATTGATGTGTACCTTACTAATGCTCGCAGAGCACTGGTATTTGATAATCGGTTACATTGCTAATATTTGCAACTCAAACAGGGGCTATGGATTGCGAAGATTGGCTAAGGACGAGGTGACGATGCGCGTGGGAAATGGTTCCAAAGTCGATGTGATCGCAATCGGCACGCTACCTCTACATCTACCTTCGGATTAGTACTAGACCTAAATAATTGTTATTTGGTGCCAGCGTTGAGCATGAACATTATATCTGGATCTTGTTTGATGCGAGACGGTTATTCATTTAAACCAGAGAATAATGGTTGTTCTATTTATATGAGTAATATCTTTTATGGTCATGCACTCTTGAAGAGTGGTCTATTCTTGTTGAATCTCGATAGTAGTGATACACATATTCATAATGTTGAAGCCAAAAGAGGCAGAGTTGATAATGATAGTGCAACTTATTTGTGGCACTGTCGTTTAGGTCATATCGGTGTAAAGCGCATGAAGAAACTCCATACTGATGGACTTTTGGAACCACTTGATTATGAATCACTTGGTACTTGCGAACCGTGTCTCATGGGCAAGATGACTAAAACGCCGCTCTCGGAACTATGGAGAGAGCAACGGATTTGTTGGAAATCATACATACGTATGTATGTGGTCCGATGAATGTTGAGGCTCGTGGCGGATATTGTTATTTTCTCACCTTCACAGATGATTTAAGCAGATATGGGTATATCTACTTAATGAAGCATAAGTCTAAAACATTTGAAAAGTTCAAAGAATTTCAGAGTGAAGTTGAAAATCATCGTAACAAGAAAATAAAGTTTTTACGATCTGATCGTGGAGGAGAATATTTGAGTTACGAGTTTGGTCTACATTTGAAACAATGCGAATAGTTTCGCAACTCACGCCACCCTAACACCACAAACAGAATGGTGTGTCCGAACGTCAGAATCGTGACTTTACTAGATATGGTGCGATCTATGATGTCTCTTCTTGATTTACCGCTATCGTTTTGGGGTTATGCTTTAGAGACGGCCGCATTCACGTTAAATAGGGCACCATCAAAATCCGTTGAGACGACGCCTTATGAACTGTGGTTTGGCAAGACACCAAAGTTGTCGTTTCTGAAAGTTTGGGGATGCGATGCTTATGTGAAAAAGCTTCATCCTGATAAGCTCGAACCCAAATCGGAGAAATGTGTCTTCATAGGATACCCAAAGGAGACTGTTGGGTACACCTTTTATCACAGATCTGAAGGCAAGACTTTTGTTCCTAAATTCAGAGTTTTTCCAGAGAAGAAGTTTCTCTCGAAAGAAGTGAGTGGGAGGAAAGTAGAACTTGATGAGGTAACTGTACCTGCTCCCTTATTGGAAAGTAGTGCATCGCAGAAACCGGTTTCCGTGACACCTACAGCAATTAGTGAGGAAGTTAATGATGATGATCATGAAACTTCAGATCAAGTTGTTACTGAACCTCGCAGTCAACCAGAGTAAGATCCGCACTGTGAGTGGTATGGTAATCCTGTTCTGGAGGTTATGTTACTAGACCATGACGAACCTACAAACTATGAAGAAGCGATGGTGAGCCCAGATTCCACAAAATGGCTTGAGGCCATGAAATCTGAGATGGGATCCATGTATGAGAACAAAGTGAGGACTTTGGTTGACTTGCCCGATGATCGGCAAGCAATAGAGAATAAATGGATCTTCAAGAAGAAGACTGACGTCAAGCGTGTAATGTTACGGTCTATAAAGCTCGACTTGTTGCAAAAGGTTTTCGACAAGTTCAAGGGATTGACTACGATGAGACCTTCTCACCTGTGGCGATGCTTAAGTCTGTCCGAATCATGTTAGCAATTGCCGCATTTTATGATTATGAAATATGGCGATGGATGTCAAAACTGCATTCTGAATGGATTTACGGAAGAAGAGTTTTATATGATGCAACCAGAAGTTTTTGTCGATCCAAAGGGAGCTAACAAAGTGTGCAAGCTCCAGCGATCCATTTATTGACTGGTGCAAGCCTCTCGGAGTTGGAATAAACGCTTTGATAGTGTGATCAAAGCATTTGGTTTTGCATGCGACTTTTGGAGAAGCTTGTATTTACAAGAAAGTGAGTGGGAGCTCTGTAGCATTTCTAATATTATATGTGGATGACATATTACTGATTGGAAATGATATAGAATTTCTGGATAACATAAAGGGATACTTGAATAAGAGTTTTTCAATGAAAGACCTCGGTGAAGATGCTTACATATTAGGCATTAAGATCTATAGAGATAGATCAAGACGCTTAATTGGACTTTCACAAAGCACATACCTTGACAAAGTTTTGAAGAAGTTCAAAATGGATCAAGCAAAGAAAGGGTTCTTGCCTGTGTTACAAGGTGTGAAGTTGAGTAAGACTCAATGCCCGACCACCGCAGAAGATAGAGAGAAAATGAAAGATGTTCCTATGCTTCAGCCATAGGCTCTATCATGTATGCAATGTTGTGTACCCGACCGATGTGTGCCTTGCTATAAGTCTAGCAGAGTTACCAAAGTAATCCAGAGTGGATCATCGACAAATGTCAAGAACATCCTGAAATACCTGAAAAGGACTAAGGATATGTTTCTCGTTTATGGAGGTGACAAAGAGCTCACCGTAAATATTACGTTGATGCAAGCTTTGACACTGATCCGGACGATTCTAAATCGCAAACCGGATACGTGTTTACATTGAACGGTGGAGCTGTCAGTTGGTGCAGTTCTAAACAAAGCATCGTGGCGGGATCTACGTGTGAAGCGGAGTACATAGCTGCTTCGAAGCAAAGAAATGAAGGAGCCTGAATGAAGGAGTTCATATCCGATCTAGGTGTCATACCTAGTGCATCGGGTCCAATGAAAATCTTTTGTGACAATATCGTGCAATTGCCTTGGCGAAGGAATCCATATTTCACAAGAGAACCAAGCACATCAAGAGACGCTTCAATTCCATCCGGGATCTAGTCCGGTGGGAGACATAGAAATTTGCAAGATACATGCGGATCTGAATGTTGCGGATCTGCTGACTAAGCCTCTTCCACGAGCAAAACATGATCAACACCAAGACTCCATGGGTGTTAGGATCATTACTATGTAATCTAGATTATTGACTCTAGTGCAAGTGGGAGATCAAGGAAATATGCCCTAGAGGCAATAATAAAGTTATTATTTATTTCCTTATATCATGATAAATGTTTATTATTCATGCTAGAATTGTATTAACCGGAAACATAATACATGTGTGAATACATAGACAAACAGAGTGTCACTAGTATGCCTCTACTTGACTAGCTCGTTGATCAAAGATGGTTCTGTTTCCTAGCCATAGACATGAGTTGTCATTTGATTAACGGGATCACATCATTAGGAGAATGATGTGATTGACATGACCCATTCCGTTAGCTTAGCACCCGATTGTTTAGTATGTTGCTATTGCTTTCTTCATGACTTATACATGTTCCTATGACTATGAGATTATGCAACTCTTGTTTACCGGAGGAACCTTTATGTGCTACCAAACGTCACAACGTAACTGGGTGATTATAAAGGTGCTCTACAGGTGTCACCGAAGGTACTTGTTGGGTTGGCGTGTTTTGAGATTAGGATTTTTCACTCCCATTGTCGGAGAGGTATCTCTGGGCCCTCTCGGTAATGCACATCACTTAAGCCTTGCAAGCATTGCAACTAATGAGTTAGTTGCGGGATGATGTATTACGGAACGAGTAAAGAGACTTGCTTAACGATATTGAACTAGGTATTGAGATACCGACGATCGAATCTCGCAAGTAACATATCGATGACAAAGGGAACAACGTATGTTGTTATGCGGTCTGACCGATAAAGATCTTCGTAGAATATGTGGGAGCCAATATGACCATCCAGGTTCCGCTATTGGTTATTGGCCGGAGACGTGTCTCGGTCATGTCTACATAGTTCTCGAACCCGTAGGGTCCGCATGCTTAACGTTTCGATGACAGTTATATTATGAGTTTATATGTTTTGATGTACCGAAGGTTGTTCGGAATCCCAGATGTGATCACGGACATGACGAGGAGTCTCGAAATGGTCGAGACATGAAGATTGATATATTGGAAGCCTATGTTTGGATATCGGAAGTGTTCCGGGTGAAATCAGGATTTTACCGGAGTACCGGGAGGTTACCGGAACCCCCCGGGAGGTTATTGGGCCATAGTGGGCCTTAGTGGAAGAGAGAGGGGGCGGCCAGGGCAAGGGCCGCGCCCCCTCCCCCCTAGTTTGAATAGGACAAGGAGAGGGCGCCCGCCTTCCTTCTTCTCCTCCACCTCTTTCCCCTCTCTATCCTAGTCCAACAAGGAAAAGGGGGGGAGTCCTACTCCCAGTACGAGTATGACTCCTCTGGCGCCGACTCTCCTTGGCCGGCCGCACTTCTTGCTCCTTTATATCACAGGCAGGGGCACCCCAAAGACACAATAATTGATCTGTTTGATCTTTTAGCCGTGTCTTGGTGCCGCCTCCACCATAGTCCACCTCGATATCTTGTAGTGGTGCTTAGGCGAAGCCTGCCGGTAGAGCATCAACATCGTCACCAGCCGTCGTCTTGTGAAACTCTCCCTCAACACTCGGCTGGATCGGAGTTCGAGGGACGTCATCGGGCTGAACGTGTGCTGAACTCGGAGGTGTCGTCCGTTCGGTACTTGATCGGTCGGATCGTGAAGACGTACGACTACATCAACCGCATTGTGCTAACGCTTCCGCTTTTGTTCTATGAGGGTACGTGAACAACACTCTCCCCTCTCGTTGCTATGCATCACCATGATCTTGCGTGTGCGTAGGAATTTTTTTGAAATTACTACGTTCCCCAACAGTAGCGGCATCTTCACTAGGAAGGCCAGCGAATTGATCTTTCATAACAAGATTCAACAAAGCAGTATTGATTTCACAAGATTAAGTATTGTAAGAGGAGCAATCGGAGTGCTAAGGAAATCATTATTGTTGGTATTGATAAAGTCACACAATTTGGTATTATCTTGAGCCATCTTGGCAAGCAAGCAATCCAACACACGAGCAAACAAAAAGCAAGCGAAGAAAAAGGCAAATGGAAGAAGAGAGGGTGAATAAAACGGCAAGGGTGAAGTGGGTGAGAGGAAAACGAGAGGCAAATGGCAAATAATGTAATGCGAGAGATAAGGGATTGTGATGGGTACTTGGTATGTTGACTTTTGCGTAGACTCGCCAGAAATTCTTCTTGCTACCTCTTGAGCACTGCGTTGGATTTCCCCGAAGAGGAGAGGATGATGCAGCAAAGTAGCGTAAGTATTTCCCTTAGTTTTTGAGAACCAATGTATCAATCCAGTAGGAGGCCACGCGCGAGTCCCTTGTACCTACACAAAGCAAATAACTCCTCGCAACCAACGTGAATAGGGGTTGTCAATCCCTTCACGGTCACTTACGAGAGTGAGATCTGATAGATATGATAGATAATATTTTTGGTATTTTTATATAAAGATGCAAGATAAAATAAAAAGCAAAGTAAAAAAGCAAAGCAATAATAAAGTGATGGAAGATTGATATGATGAGAATAGACCCGGGGGCCATAGGTTTCACTAGAAGCTTCTCTCAAGAGCATAAGTATTTTACGGTGGGTGAGCAATTCTTGTTGAGCAATTGATGTAATTGAGCATAGTTATGAGAGTATCTAGGTATGATCATGTATATAGGCATCACATCCGAGACAAGTAGACCGACTCACCTGCATCTACTACTATTACTCCACTCATCGACCGCTATCCAGCATGGATCTAGAGTATTAAGTTAATGAAAATGAGTAACGCCTTAAGCAAGATGACATGATGTAGAGGGATAAATTCATGCAAGATGATAAAAAACCATCTTGTTATCCTCGATGGAAACAATACAATACGTGCCTTTGCTGCCCATACATCCTTTGAGGAAAGGACACAAAGCAAGATTGAACCCAAAGCTAAGCACTTCTCCTATTGCAAGAAAAACCAATCTAGTAGGCCAAACCAAACTGATAATTCGAAGAGACTTGCAAAGATAACCAATCATACATAAAATAATTCAGAGAAGATTCAAATATTGCTCATAGATAATCTTGATCATAAACCCACAATTCATTTTCTCAACAAACACACCGCCAAAAGAAGATTACATCGAATAGATCTCCATGAGAGAGGGGGAGAACATTGTATTGAGGTCCAAAAAGAGAGAAGAAGCCATCTAGCTACTAACTATGGACCCGAAGGTCTGAGGTAAACTACTCACACTTCATCGGAGGGGCTATGGTGATGATGTAGAAGCCCTCCATGGTGGATTCCCTTCCAAAGCAGTGAGCTCCTAACAGGCCCCAAGATGGGATCTCGTGGCAGTAAAGTTGCGGCGGTGGAATTAGGTTTTGGCTCCGTCTACGATCGCTTGGGGGTAATGAGGTATATATAGGAGGAAGGAGTACGTTGGTGGAGCAAGGGGGCCCACGAGGCGTGGGCGCGCCTAGGGGCGCCCTCCACCTCGTGGCCGCCTCCTTTCTTTCTTGACGGGGTCCAAGTCTCCTAGATCATATTCCGGTGAGAAAATCACGTTCCCGAAGGTTTCCTTCCGTTTGGACTCCGTTTGATATTCCGCTTTCTTGAAACACTGAAATAGGCAAAAAACAAAGAACTGGCTGGGCCTCCGGTTAATAGGTTAGTCCCAAAAGTAATATAAAAGTGGAAAATAAAGCCCAATATGGTCCAAAACAGTAGATAATATAGCATGGAGCAATAAAAAATTATAGATACGTTGGAGATGTATCAAGATACAATAGGATATAGGTGAGGAATAGGAGCAGGAGGACGAGGGCGGCTCAAGACGTTTCAATTGATCGATGCCCTCCTCTGTGCTGCCCATCCTTCTTATAGGCACCACTGCAGATTCTCGTAGTTGGGCCAAGCTCCAAACCCGATAGCCCATTCCAGAGAGAAGTCCCAAGTAGTGTAGTTGGGCATGACCTTGGGGCATGACACGATGACTACATGCAAACACTATACTGGAAGGTGCGCCGCCATCATCCCCCTCCCTCGCTGGAGCCGAACAAACCTTATTGTAGTAGATAGTGTGAAAGTCATTGTGCTAAGACCCCGTAGGACCAGCACACTAGAGCAGCAACCATCATCGATGATCGGAAGCATCAAACCTCTAAACACCCAAACCAAGACGAATAAAGACCGGATCCAAATAGATCCACCGAAGACCAGCACCGACCGAATCTCGCGAGATATGATGGAGACACACCTCCACACTCCCTCCGACGACGCTAGACACATCATCGGGACAAGGATAGAATGTGCGAGACATTATTCCTACTGAGGGACATCGCTGCCGCCACACAGCCCCAACCAAGACACTGAATTTAACAAGAACGAGAACGGGGTCCCTCCTGCCGGCGAGGGGTCGAGATCCTTCGCACCTCCATGGCCCAAAGGCTATCGGAGATTGGGCGGAAGGCGGCGTCAACGGTAGGAAGAGAAAAGCTTGGGATGTTTTCTTATGGAGAAGGAAAGAGAAGGTAAGAACGTGACTCCATGTGTTCAAGAACTTAGGCATGTTTGGTTGCCTTGTTGGATGCAATTTTGATCCATTTGTGCTACAACGAAATCTTGGCATGCACGAACCTTAAAGCACCTCCTAGCCAAGCCCGCTAGGAACAACCAACCTACCGGATCATGTGTCCTTGTGGTAGTACCGTCCCCATGATCGGCAGTGCCGCCCCCTTGTTGGAGCGAAACTAATGGACAAAGTGTCGGATGAACTACCACACATGGTTCATTCCCCTCTGATTTGCCTATGGTAGTAATAGGGTGGTACTATCAGGTCCTGTGCAGTGGTACCGCTTGGGCCTTTGTTGTGCAGTTTGAATGGGACAATGGTAGTACTGCTCTCCGGAGCAGTAGTATCGCTTAGTGCCAAAACTGTCTTACGGTTGGATTTGTCTGAGGACTATAAATAGAAGGTCTTCCCCCAAGTTGACCTACTTCTTTGTTCTCTCTCATCCATTGTTGCCCAAAACTTTATCTTGTCTAATCTCTCTCCTAGCCATTTAAATCTGTTGATATTCTAGGATTTGGGAGAGAAGACCTAGATCTAAAATTTTACCAAAGATAAATTGATTCACCATGCTTTCTTTTGTGGATCTTGTTACTCCCCTTTGGGCATCCTAAACGGAAGAGGTCACATCGAAAGTCAAATCCATTGTGCTGAGGCTTCGTGGTGTTGTCGAGAGCCTTGAATTAAGTTGTGGAGAGAGCCCCAACCTTATTTGTGAAGGTTACGGTTGCCGCCTCCAAGGGCATCACAAGTGAAATCGTGGCACCTTTCATTGTGCCAGGGCAAGGAGAATAAGATCAACCATTGTAGCGCTTGTTAAGCATCGTGCCGCCACACCTCTCCAACGGAGACGTACCTCCCCCAAAGGGAACTTCGGGAACTACATTATCCATGCAGTCTAAAATGTTTCTCCCAGAAAGAAGCACGGGTCACGAACCATGCAGTTTGAACCCGGTCAACCATATTTCTTCGTAGGCCATGGAAATGGAGTCCGACCATGTCTTAGGCCGTGGAAGTATGAGTCAGACTAGGAAGGAATCTTGAGTTATTAAGGACGTGTTCTTTTCACCTGTCGCAACATACGAGCATGTTTGTCGGTTATATTTACTTTTCCAACAAGCCCTAGTTTGGAAGAAACAGATGGTGCAATAGAAAGAGAAACTAGACATTACAAACACTTGCCTTCTTTTAGTAAAGTGAACAAAATCAGTTTAAAAAGTGAACAGAACTGGAATGAGGAAGATGGTAATGTAAGTGCTAGTATCATTTTTTTTACTAGGTTTTTTCAAGGGAATTTTTTACTGGGTGCTTATTCTGCGGAGACCTGAGACGGCGAAAGCCCGGATGTGGCGTAAGTCTCGGCCCAGGTCCTTCGCGAACGGCCCGTATATCCATTGACCAGCCCATACGCCCACCCATCACGAGGTTTGAGGCGGCGACACCAGAGACGACGAAGACGGCGCGACTGTCCTCCTAGTTACCAACCCGTGGTCCTGGCGCCGTCACCGCTCGAGTCCTCCGGCGACGCGCCGTTCACTGCTGGGTAGCCGCGCCGGCGCCACCTCGCCGTGGCAATCCGCCTGGTAATTGCCGGTTTCCCCCCTCGAGTTAGTTTACCTTCACTCAGGCGTATAGAGATTAATTACCGCGAGTCCGGTAGGGTTTAACGAAAGCAGTAGATCGAGGTGCTTGATCAGCTCTTAATTTCTATGGCAAGCAAGATCGACATTCAAATACCCACCTTTGCATCGAAAATCCCTTTTGGAGCTCGGCCTCCAAATACAAATTTGAAATTTCATCGAAATTCATATTTTTATATTTCAAAAAATTCTGAAAAAAATACAGCTATATATATATGAAGAGAGAATTCCTTATTTGGCCCTTTTTTAAAGTTTGGTTCTCTTTTTGGCCCAGAGTTTTGTTTTCTCCCCTTTTTGACACCCAAACATCATTTTGTTCCCTTTGTGACACTTTCGTCAGTTTTGACTAGTAACGGTGTTAAGTCTGACTTAAAAAGACTGTTTTACCCCTAATGTAGTATGTGAACAGAATATTTACGTGCAAACACAAAGGTAATGTGAAATATTTTGTCCTGTTTGAATAAGTAAAGAAAAGAAAATTATTTATATGACTAACGCGGCATTTAGCCACTACTGTAGCACAGGGACGAACCCATTTACCCTCTACTGTAGCCTATAAACTTGTACGCATTAATCTAGCATGTGATAAGTTAGAACGTGGCATGTCAATGGGTCATGTCGCACAGATGTGTTCATGCCTGAACTGCTGCACACGCACAGGCCATTGCGATACAGATCGGCTCTCAGGGATCGAGCTGCAATACGTGGCGGGTTGTGTTGGCCCAGTACAGACTACGCGAGTACTTCGGCGAGGGCAGCGCGCGACGATGACAATGACGGACGAAGCAACAAACTTCCGACCGAGACTAGCAAAGCTAGCTACGTACGCCACACACGTACGTACACCGGCTGTAGACAGAAGCATCTGACGCATGTATAAAACAGCAGACTAATTGATCTTTGCTTGATCGATCCGGCTAGTTGCATACACAGGAAAAGCACGCAGTAGCTAGCTGGTTTGATACCCTCTTTGTGTCAATTTGAGATTGCTTTTACCAGACTTGCTGCATGGTGTTGGTTTGATACCCTAAAAAAAGCGACTTGTTTGATGGCTGCACGAACGTACACATGTACACATGTATCTAACCGGACATGACACAGGTGCACTTCGTCATATTTTTTGTTTGTTCACGTCCCTCCTCTACCCTTTTCTCATGACATATTATCATCAGGGGTAAAATTGTCTTTGCACATGTCAGTTAACACCTCTGGATGAAAAAAAGGATGAAAGTGTCACAGAAGGCACAAAATGAAGTTTGAGTGTCAAATAGGGAAAAAAACAGTTTTCTGGACCAAAAAGGGAACTAAATTTTAAGAGTGGGCTAAATAAGGAATTCTCTCATATATGAAAGCATAACACACATGTGTGTAAATTTTCAGTTCAAAATACATTGAAATGAGGGCTGCGCAAAAAATTTACACACATGTGGGTTACATCCTGTGTCTTTTTTGCAGGTCATGATCCTGTCTATTTAACACATGATATTATTTATCCTTCCAGCTCATGAATTTGTCTTTTTTATACAGGTCGCAACTTAAGGTACTTTGTTATGAATTTTTACCTACATGTGGATTACATCCTTACGTACACGCATATTTTTTTTCAAAAAAATTTGAACCATAAAAGTTTGAATTTGAATTTTTCAAAAATAAAGGCCTCCATGGAGCTTGGCCTCCAAAACGTCTCTCTCCCTTTGCATCTGCTACTAATTTGATGGGGAAAAAATACCATCCTGAAGATTTGTACCGTCTTCTATATCATCCAACAACTGCTATTTTAATATACGCACCCGTGCGTATTCGAGAAAAAAAAACAGCTGCCATTTTAAAGCAGTACTAAAGTCAGACATCCTATCCCAAAAAGAACAGTCAAACATCCCAAATTTTAGCCAACAATACTTTTAAAAGTATTTGGATCGGATACTTGGATATATATGTACACGTACTTTTTTTTCTTCAAAAGTATTTTCTCAGCATATGCATGCAATGTTTATTGGACTTTATAAATATATGTTAAAAATTAGTGGCCAAACTGCATTGTGTTTTTGGAGTAAGTTTCTGTGTTATAAATATATGTTGCAACGTGGAAAATATCTTCCATGCGGAATAGTAAAACTTTGCAAAAGGTACATTTAAACTTTATGGAACTTTGTGACGAGACACGATGCCACATGGCATCCTCACACTGGACTGAATTTTCCCAATCATGCATCTTTACGCTTGAACCGAGTAACTTGATAAAAGTGTACTTTGATGGGTGTGATATTTGTAAAGCGAGTGAATCAAAGTTGCCATACTTTGATTGATCCTTTGGCATAGCACAGAACAATTTGCTTGCATGTTTGGGTTTGGTTAGCATATTCTTTTCCGTTCCATCACTTCCAGTTTCAATTCCCTCAGGCTTCAGATTCACAAATTCCCACAGCCCTTAATCTGCATCGTTGGAAAAAGTAGGCATTAGAGAAAATCTTCGGCACTATTATTCCAACTCAGACACCTTAATCTACAGCATAACGTTCCATAAACCTCCACAAACACAGAGCAACAACAACAGAAGAAAGATTAAGTGTGCCACCAGGTGCACTATATATATAGTAGTGCTACTCGTGTTAGAACCACACCTTGCCATACAAACATGGCGCTCTTCTCTGATGATGATGCGTCCCAATATCAAATTAGGAGCAGCAAGAATATGACCTACAAGGTGAGAGGGGACATGAAGAAGCTCCTCCCAGTCACCACCTTCTTCCTCGGCGCGGCGTTAACAGCGGCGTTGGTCTTCCTCAATGCTACACTGGATGTGAACTGGCGGCCCTCCGCCCTGGCCTCATGGGGCACTGGTACTCAGCCAGCCTCCAACCCCAAGGTCAGTGATCCTCTCCTTGTTCTTGTTGAATACTTTTGCTTCCATTTTTCCACCCTCATTGTTTACCTTCGATTTTCTAAAAATACTGATAGTTTGATCTTGCAAGAAAAATGAAGAGCAAACTTGCGAGCTAATTTTGACTGCAGGAAACATGTAGTGTAATCATGTTGTATTGTCCTTAGTTTTTTATTTCCGGTAATGCATCAGTAAGGTAGAAATAAAATTTGATCATGCGCATTACTGCAATTTTGTTGAGCAATGCTAATTGAGTAACCATGTGGTATGAATGAAGACTGGAGAGTATCCTTTTTTTGGAAACAAAAGTGTCAACAAAATTTGAACAGAAGAGAAAACTACAGTGATGATTTCTGCCTTATTAACCAGAGCTGAAAATGCACTTCCTTTTTCGCCTGCTCAGTTACAAGATACTCCTGAAGTCCTGATACAGTTACAGGGTCAAATTTGGCTATGTCCATTGCTGTAGAAGTGTAGAAGCGCATCTATTGACTCCCTTGATTTTCTCCTAGATTCTCAGCTATATCTGCTGTTATGGCCGGTTTAGCTAGACCCACCGGACAATTTTAGCTCACAAGTTATCTCAGTTTAATTCTTCTGCAAGTTATTTAGGTTATAAATATATGTTGTAAGACTCTTTTGGAATTAAGCAATAAAGATATTATCATCTTCTGTTGCCCGGCTCCCTGAGGAGCCGAAACCCTAGCCGCCACCAGCCAACCACCGCCGCACCTAAACCCTAGCCGCCACCAGCCCTCGCCCTCCTCCATCTTGTCCATATAACCTGCGTAGCCGCACCGATAGGAACCCTAGTCCTAACACCTTGGTATCAGGTACCCGGGTTTCGACCATGTCTTCACCGCCTCCAAACCCGCCACCACCGCAGCCGCCGCTGCCCAACGCCTCCCCCACCGCCGCTGCCACCGATTCCACCAACGCCGCCGCTGCGTCGCCGGGCGCCACGACCTCCCTCTCGGCGCCGATCTCCCCGCACAAGACCACGCCGGCCAGGCTACCAAGAACCCCATCCAAAGAACCACCGCTGCCGCTTCCCCTAGCGCCGCCAGCATTCACACCGGAGGCCATGCCGGCGTGCTCAACGACCTGGTCGTCGCGTCCGTGGCATCCGCTCTACTTGGCGAGCTCAGACGGGCCGCCTCCACCGCTTCATCCGGTCGCGCCATACAAAGGCCGCTGTGGTACTCGGTATCGTGGCTATCACCGGCGGCTACCCGGCGCTTCACCGGCAGCTTCGACGCTGTTTGGCCGATGGGGTCGACGCTGTCATGCCCTCGCCGCATAAAGCAGATGCCGCAGCGGCGCCACGGACCATCGCAGCCGTTCTCCGTGCCGGCTTGCACCGGCTGCCATCGCCGCTGCTCCAGCGGACACCGGCGGGACCACGCTGCCGCTGCCGCCTGTGGTACTTGCAGCCACCGCCCCCCGCGGCCACCGACGCAGCCGCCCACCCTTCGCCGCTGACACTGCAACCACCGGCGCCGCCCCTGCCCAGCTCGGGGGCACCCTCGCCGACCGGCCTCCCGATTCATCAGGTCCGGTTCCCGCCTCCCGTCCGCCACTTCAAAGATGGTGGGTCTTCACCTTCGCCGGTCTACACCACAGCCCCAGAACAGCCAACTCCGTTCCCGCAGTTCGGGGGGCCATCTGGTTCCGGAGCTCTGCCTCCTTCGCTTTGGGCCTCCGGTGCGCGGGAGCCGATTGGCGGAGCTCGGCCGCCTTCCCTTCACCTCCACGGTGCAGGACTTCGCCGGCCGTTTCCAGGCCCTGGCGTGCCATGCGTCGGGCGTGACGGCGCAGCAGCAGGCCGACCTCTTCGTCGGCGGACTTCCGGATCACATCCTCGTGGACGTGGAGCTTAGGGGACCCCAGGATCTCCAGTCGGCCATGTACTACGCCCGCGCATTCGAGCGCCGCGCGGTGGCCATCTAGCAGGAATCACCATCCCGGACCGCTGGGTTGCTACCCGGGCCGACCCGCGCAAGGTCGGCCTAAGCAGGCTTCTGCGGCACCTCGCCGCTGACAAGGCGCTGGCTGCTCCGCCGCTCACCTCGGCTGAGCTACTCGGCGTCGCCGCCAAGGGTTGTGCTTCAACCGACGAAGCCCTACACGCCATGCCATGCCTCGCGACTCTTCTACCTGGAGGTTGCAGACTACATTCCGGAGGACGCCGTCGCCGCCGACCTGGCCGCTCCAGTTGTCGAGAAGGTGTTTGACGCTGGTCGATCGCCTCCTGGAGTTCCGCAAGCGCTTCCCCACCTTACAGCTCGAGGACGAGCTGTTTGTGCAGGCGGGGAGAAGTGTTATGGCCGGTTTAGTTAGGCCCACCGGACAATCTTAACACACAAGTTATCTTAGGTTAATTCTTCTGTAAGTTATTTAGATTATAAATATAAGTTGTAAGACTCTTTTGGAATTAAGCAATAAAGATATTATCATCTTCTGTTGCCCGGCTCCCTGAGGAGCCGGAACCCTAGCCACCACCAGCCAACCGCCGCCGCACCTAAACCCTAGTCACGACGGTGCCCACCCGCCGGCGCGCCCGCTCCAGCCCTCGCCCTCGCCCTCCTCCACCTTGTCCCTATAACCCGCGTAGCCACACCGGTAGGAACCCTAGTCCTAACATCTGCACTCTGTGAATCCATGTCCAATGTAATACCTCATATACCTATTTGGCGGTAATGGAGCTTAAAATGTTACTTCCTCCGTTCCTAAATATTTGTCTTTCTAGAGATTTCAAATGATTACCACATATAGATGAATATAGACATATTTTAGAGTGTGGATTCATTCATTTTGTTTCGTATGTAGTCACTTGTTGAAACCTCCAGAAAGACAAATATTTAGGAACGGAGGGAGTATTTCTAAAGCAGTTTTGCTAAAACTAAACAACTGCATGGTGACGCTAATTTTCCAAGACTGCCTTCAGATAGGGCTTGTAATATTCGGATCCCAAAAGCCTTAAAGCTAAACCTGACCTGCAGAGGCAACGAATATGCGCCTAATGTCCAAGAAGGCTTGTGACAAAATGATTTTGATGACCAGATAACAGATTTTGCATGAACTTCTAAGCTAAAATTCCAATGATGACTAGACCATCTGTTTCTGGATTATTCAAGTCAAAATCATCAACTATCATCTCATTTGCAGCATCTAAATTATTTCCCTGTGCAGACGAAAGCATTGACAGAGCTGGCAGAGGTGCTGAAGAACGCATCCATGGAGGACGGCACCGTGATCATGACGTCCATCAACCAGGCGTACGCCGCGCCGGGGTCCCTCCTGGACCTCTTCCTGGAGAGCTTCCGGGTGGGCGAGGGCACGGCGCACCTGCTGGACCACGTCCTCATCGTGGCCGTCGACCCCGGCGCGCTCCGGCGGTGCCGGTCGGTGCACCGGCACTGCTACCTCCTCCGTCGCTCCCCGGGCGCTGTGGACTATAGCGGCGAGAAGCACTTCATGACCAAGGACTACCTGGACATGATGTGGGGCAGGAACCGGTTCCAGCAGACCATCCTCGAGCTCGGCTTCAACTTCCTCTTCACGGTGCGTGAACGCGCCACCGCCGGTGCATGTCTACGGACCGCCGGTGCAATCCTCTAACCATGCACTAGGTGTTTGGTGTTTCAGGACATCGACATCATGTGGTTCCGGAACCCGCTGCGGCACATCGCCATCACGTCGGACGTGGCGATCGCGAGCGACTTCTTCAACGGGGACCCGGAGAGCATGGGGAACCGGCCCAACGGCGGGTTCCTGTACGTGCGGTCGGCGAACCGGACGGTGGAGTTCTACCGGCGGTGGCGGCGCGCGCGGCGCAGGTTCCCGGCGGGGACCAACGAGCAGGAGATCCTGGGGCGGGCGCAGGGGGAGCTGAGCCGGCGCTCCGGCGTGCGGATGCAGTTCCTGGACACGGCGCACTGCGGGGGCTTCTGCCAGCTGAGCGGCGACATGGGCAGGGTGTGCACGCTGCACGCCAACTGCTGCACCGGCCTCGCTAACAAGGTGCACGACCTCAGGAACGTGCTCAGGGACTGGAGGAACTACACGGCGGCGCCGCCCGAGGACCGGCGCGTGGGAGGCTTCCAATGGACCAGGCCCGGCAGGTGCATCCGCTGACGGAGCTGGCGCCGCATCCGCGGCTGCCGGAATGATTCATCGAATTACACGACGTGTCCTTGTTCTTGTTTCTGCGTGGCAGTGGCCACCCGAGTTTAGATTGATGTTATAGGAGTTCGCTGCATGTTTGGTGTATTTTGCAACGTCGGATTTACTACGTAGTAGTACGTGTTTACTGATAGGCGAATGTAAGAAAAATGTTATAACGACTGTACTGTGCTCGATTAAATTATCGGTAATACTAGAGCTACGGGCTATTTGTACATGGTTTGTCATACAAGCTGATGTGGAGCAAACTAATTGGCTTAGGATTAGCAGCCAGGCCCCACCCCCTGAAATCAGGGGGAGAGCGAATTAGCGAAAGGGGGTCCGTAATTGAAGCGTGAAAGACCTGTACGTCTAGAATTATTGTTAAATTATACTAGTAGAGTGGATTGTGGTGGATTTTTATGTTAAGGCAACTCTAAATCGAAGACCATCTCCGTCCGCCGACCGAGTGATGCGGAACCGACCATCCAACTGCATATCTAAACTTTAAACCTATGGGTCCGGCTAATTTAAATTGAAATACATAGCTCCTGGACATATAGGGTGTGTTTGGTTGCGTTCTTGTCTCAGCATAGTTGTTCCCTCTTCATGCATGCTTAACTCAACACCCCTCTTCATGCATGCTTTCTTCATACATGCTTCTAGTGTATTTGTGCTAAGCTAGTGTGGACTCATACACCCTTCATACACTCTACCAAATACCCAAAAGTGGATCAAGAAAGGAACTCTTGAGCTCATGCACCCTTCATACACCCTACCAAACACACTCATAGAGCACGCTCAATCACAATCAAAAAGAGACCAGTGTGAATAGTTTTGACATGCCCGATCACAAAAAAATCTCAGTCCCATAGTCCGTGTACAAAATTGGATTTTTTGCCCTGTAAGAGCAACTCTAGCAGACCTCGTGATCCCGGCCACCAGCAAGAAGACGCTGCTTGCAGTTCACAAGAAACCGCTTTTGCCGGCGGCCGGCATGATGCGTAACCCCCAAACGGATCCGTAAAAATATATATTCGCGGAATATGCCTTTTTATGGGTCGGCTTCTGCGGGATCTGCTCGGGCACCACCACGACGACACGCAAGCAGATAAACTGCAAATCTCGCATTTGACATAGGATTTCATAAACAAGTTCAAATTCAAACGACATAAATAGTTTTACGCGCAAATAGAAGCCAAGTTCATTACGGCTAACGCAAAAGAGGGCCATGCAAAAGGTTTGCGCCCATGTCCGGCATCATCTTGATCGATCTTCACTCAGCGCCATCAAGTCCATCTTGAAGTTCATCGGCGCCACTGAATCCACCTCCGGCGCTTGTTCCAACTCCCACACCGAAATCATCCACATTGCCACCATATGGAGCAGAGAAAACATCACCGAAACTGTAACACGGACCGGCCGACGCCACCATTCTTCTCTTCAAGATTTCTTTCCTTGCCATATCATGCCATGTTTTGATGAGGTCGTCCATGTCATTGCGGTTCATATTCCTAATCTTGTTCTCTTCGACGAGCAACATGGACATGGATTTGTTTTTAGCGGCGCGTGCTCTTCTCTCCTCGATGGCAGCTTTGCGGAGCCCCTCTTCTTTGAGCAATTGCCACTTTTCTTGCTTCTTCTTCGCCTTCTTCTCGGCCAACTCTTTCTTGATCTCTAACAACTTCAACAACATCGACTCGTTGGATTGCACCATGGCATCAATCTTCTCCCTCAAGCTAGATGCTTCTTGCTCTCTCTTGATCTTCTCCTTAGTCTTCTTGTTGCCATTGGGCTTGTGCAAATTTCTTGGGCCATCATCATCCTCATCTTCACCCATGTTTGTAAGTGAGCCTCTCTTTGATGGGGATTCTTTGTCGATCAACTTCCACTTCTCGCACTTTTGGAGCAACTCCCAACAATGCTCTAGTTTGAAAATTTCGCCTTCCGAAGCTACCATGTCCTTGTATCTATGTTGAGCAATCTTGTCCTACACAATGTGAACAAAGTGATCCTATCATTTCCCATGATGCAATATGATGATGCACAATTTAAACAAAGGCAAAACAAACTCACATAGTCGGACTCCACGGTGCCACTTGGAGGTGCATTGCGTACTTGCTCCAAGCAAGCTACCTAACGGCTGCACATAGGCTTGATATTCTCCCAACGCCCTTGAAGTGTCCGAAATGTGCGTGGAGCCCTATTGGGATGCTTTGCCATAATGCGAAAGTATTGATCTTCGATCCTTTGCCAATATCTCTTGGAAGTTTGAGAAGTACCCGTGCATGTATCAAGAGACACCGCACTCCATGCTTGAATCAAAGCTTGATCTTCCAAGATCGTGTAGTTCTTCGATCTTATACCTTTCCCAGATTTTGCTTGCGATTGCTCAAACGCTTTTGCTTCGATCTCCTCCAATTCATCCACACAACCATGATCATCCACACCGCCCTCCGTTTTATTGTAGTCGAATGGTTCGAAAGGAGCTTGATCAATGTCAACCGCGTTCGTGTCCAACAAGTTCACGAACTCGGTTGTTGCATTGTTCGAACCACAGCTATAGCGAACGATAATAAGTCACGAGCTATCGAGAATAATGGCGAAAAATGAAAGGGAATCACCAAGACCGAAGACGCATACCTTCCGGCCATTTCGTCGAACACCTCGCCGCTGGGGGCACCGTTGAACGGCATCGCGGAGCACCTCCTTGCGGGGATGGAGTGAGAGGTTGAAGAAGGCGGCTTCCTTGAAGCCGAACCTTCCTCCGCTTACGCTGCTGCCTTGCCGACCTTCTCCGCTGCCGGCCGGGATCGTATTTGCCGCGTTGGCGCCGGGCGCGGCCATCGCGGGCGGCAGCGGATTCCGCCCCACTGCGACCACATTGCCCTCGCCGCTATGGGCAGGTGCGGCTTGTGCTTGGGCGACGGCGGCGGGGCCAACATGGCCGGCGACGAGATCCGTCCGAGGGGAAGGAGCGTGCGCGACCTCGACGGTGACGGGGAACGGCATTGGGTCGTCCATGGCGACGAGGGACGGCCGGGGAGGAGGAACCGGAGCTTGCGGAGGGGGGCAATGGTGGCGGAGGGTGCGGGGAGCGGGAAAGGGCGCGCGAAAATGTCCCTCCCGCCAAATCTCGTGCGGGATAGGGGTTGAGCTCGGGTCGACCTCCCGGCCCGTGAAGATAGAGGTTGGGGGAGAAGATTTGCCGCGCCCCACAAAAATATTTGCGGGCCGGAGCGGGATACGGGTCTGATCGTGCAAATTTTCCGGCCCTGACCCGCAATTTGGCGGTTATTTTGCGGGCCGGGACGGGATGTGGGGTCTGCTAGAGTTGCTCTAAGACTGGTATCCGAGCCTCCACACTCACTCTGTCTTTGCCTCCTTCTCGTCTGTTCCGCGGTCTCCAGCTGATTCTTCAAGCGCTTCAACATTCTAAGACGGACGGCTTGCACGGTCATCCTTGCATCGTCATCCAATTCCTCCATTTTCGAGGTCAACATCTTTGAATCCTTCGAAGAGGCTGCAATCTCAACCTTCTTTTCTTCGAGCTTGGCCTTCTTCTCTTCAATCTTGAGCTTCTTCCCCGTCATGGACACAACCTCTTGGATGATGTACCAACGATGGTTGAGAAACTGTACCTCACGGTTGCGGATGAGTTCACCAGCGTATAGCTCTAAATGCTTGTGCTCATGAAACCAAATGGGGAAAAGTATATTTTCGCCCCTCAACTATGTTGAAAGTAGAGATATGATCTCTTAACTTCAAAACTAATAACACTTAGTCCCTTTACTTTTAAAACCGGATAAATTTAGTCCCTTATATTATTTTTGATGGTTTTCTGCCGATGTGGTATAGTATTATGGTATAAACTCTATAGAAGAAAAAAATGAGAGCCACGGAATGTTACGCACTGCCGGGCCTCCGCGCTCCCTGTCGCCACTTACGCCGCCGCCTCGTGGGCGCACAAGCAGAGTAGCAGCAGTGCGCGTGTCGGCTGCGACATATGCCTGTCTGACTTTGCCGATGGCGGGATCGTCCGGGTGCCATCCTGCTCGACGGTGGCAACGCGACTTTCCAGCGAGAGTGGGCTTGCAGCACTGGCTTGATGTGGTTCGCTCGTACTTTCCTCCGTTCGAAAATACTTGTCATCAAATTGAATAAAAGAAGATGTATTTAGATGTATTTTAGTTTTGAATATATTTTTTTTGTTCATTTTAATGACAAGTATTTTCAGACAAAGGGAGAGTAAATACGATTACATGTCGATGCATGGGCGCAGCAAAAGCAAAGCAGACAACTAGCTTACGTATGTACGTTAATTCATCTAAGCTGATTCCTCTCGGGCCAAAAGCACCAGCCAGTGTTACCTCTCAACTCACTACTCGAGTAGTTTGTGCACGAAAAACTTGACGCGTAGCTAGACACTTGCAGCGACATGCAACTGACATGCATGCAGCTGCCGGACTCGACGCGCACGGACTCGACGCGCACGGCCTCGACACAAAATACTGAGCTCGTGCCATGCGGAAAAAAATGAACGGCCTAACAAATCTATAATATTTAAATAGTTTATCTTTACTATCATATTTTTCTTAACATGCAGTCTATCCACATCAGCAATCAACATACAATCATCCATCTCAGATCTGTGGCACTAAAATTTGCTAGTTTTACAGTTAAAGGGCCATTTATATACTATCGAAAAAGGTAAGAGACGAAAAATATACTTATCTGAACCAAATATGAATGTTGGCCCAAAATGTTACACCCTTTTACTCTATGCCATAGATCTGATCGATGCTAGTGATCAATCACGTATCACACAACAACTCTTTCTCTTTCACATTGAAGCTTTCTTCTCTACTCTTTTTATTTGAATCAGTAGGAAATTCGTCTAGATCAAGGTCGTTGTCGCCGTGCTCCTGCTGCCGGTGTACGAATTCGGCTCTAGGGTGTATGTGCCCGGCTACGTGGCTACGTGTCGGACTGGGTGTACGTGCCTGGCTGCATGGACTCCGAGTCATCCACATACCCGTCCTTGTAGTAGCCCGCGCCTCTGTCATGGATCATCTCAAACATCTGCACGCTCACGTCGTCGTACGCCGACTCGCCTGGTTGAGACATATTGATGAACAGATGTGGGCACCGAGCTGCTCCACACCATATGCCCGCGTCCGGACATGTTGCGGCGATGCAGACTCAGATAAAATGAGCGGCACCGCGTTGACGTCGATGCAGTAAGGCACGTGCCCAGCGACGGCTGTCGGGGACTGCCTACTGAGCTACTGGGTAGCGTAGAAGTATGGAGGCTTGTATTGCACCGGCTAAGATGGTGTCTGCATGGACGGTGATAGAGATGGCACCTAGCGTCCCAAGCCTCGCTCTGCACCATACCCGCCCCCGCACGTCCGCTGCCATGACTACCACTCCGGCCCACCTTTTGCTACTTGAGCGGCGCCGCCTTTGCCTTCGCTTTGAGCTTTGAGGGACGGTTTTGCCGTGTCGCCGAGTTGATCTTTCGGACGGCCACGATCGCTGGATCCTCCACCACCGCCTTCTCCGGCAGCTTTTCGTAGAGTCCATGCGGCGGCGGCGATAAAAATGGACAGGAACTGGCTGGAGAGTGGCAGGATGATAGAGGAGAAAAAGAAAGGGAATTTTGTCAGAAACAATGCAGCCATCCCCAAATGTGTGGGCTCTGCCTCATTTTTGTGTGTGACAAGGGTGTCACAGTCCTACGTGGTTGGTGTTTGGACTCTCAGAGCTCCCCTAGTTTGCGGGAAAAAGAACGTCAAGACTAGTCCGCGAACATCATTGGATGGATTATGGGTCCGAACCGCTCGGACAGGTATTGGAGGTTTGAGGGTTTGTGTTGGAGATGCCCTTAAGCGAACATGGAGTTTCTTAGCCTGAGCTCGAGTAAATTGCAGAAAACCACCACTTTGAAGGCAAGGTTTGCGAAAACCACTACAATACTTTTTTTTGTGCAAAAAACACCGTGTCTTCCGTAATCTTTTGCGTAAAGCACCGATCGGCGGATCGGGCCGCTTAAGCTTGTTTATGACAGGTGGGGCCTTTTTTTGCACGTGGCACCATCGGCCGTCTCGACAACCGTTAGACGGCG
Source organism: Aegilops bicornis (assembly GCA_021605145.1). Classification (NCBI taxonomy): domain Eukaryota; kingdom Viridiplantae; phylum Streptophyta; class Magnoliopsida; order Poales; family Poaceae; genus Aegilops; species Aegilops bicornis. The sequence continues at coordinate 341,548,377 of CM038675.1, forward strand.
TTGACGGCGCCGTATGCCTCCATCCCCATCTGCTCGCTTTCTCCCCTCTTCTCCGCCGCCTTCTCCCTCCTCGCCCGCTTTCTTCCCCACTCTCCTGCCGCTCTCTCCCCTCCTCTCGTCATGTAGGCAGATGGCTACTCTGGCGAAAGCAGGCGGTGTTGGCGGCAGCGGTCCTCCCGACAGTGGCGCAGGCGACGCGGATCCCGACCCAGGTGGTGAGCTCTGCGGGAGCTCGAACCCTAGCAAGGCGACGCGAGATGCGGAGGTGCAGTATTCGGTGGAATACGCGACGGCTAGATCTTTCGCCGCAGCGGTGAAGGCGAATCCCAATGGAAGCCACCACATCGCCTCATCCTTCGGCAATGTATAGTGAGATCCCCTTCCCTTATCCATTATTCTGTGAACTTATCTGACCCGTTTCTAGGGCTAGGGCTAGGGTTAGCGTGTAGAGATATCCCCTTCCCCATCTCCATTGCCTATTGTTGGCCCTATGATTGTTATTGCGATGATTTCTTTCTGAAATTAACTCATTATGTTTAAATTAGTTGTACTGTGTGTCTTATTTAGTTGAAATAAGGTATGGTTTATAAGCAGTAGATCTTAATGAACCAAAGCTAGGGTTATTGCAGTTTTTTGCTTTGTACTACATTGGTTACTTAAGCAACCCAAAGCTATGTATTGATGTTGTCCTGCTTTTTCATAAGTGTTATAATTGAACACTTATACACCACTATGTTTCTTTATAAATTTGCAGTCTGGATGATGAGGTTTGGGAATTGAGGATGCATTTTCATGACAGAGATAATCTTGAGAGAACTATGATGTTGTCAGACATCACATTTTACAATCGAGTTGCACTGATAGAGACTGAAGGATATGGGGTGAGGGATTACATGTACTATGTGAAGGATCCTGGCCTAGGGATAGAAGGAATGCAAGAAATAGAGGATGACGACATGCTGGAGGAAATTCTAGACCACATAGTACATCATAAGCAGAAGATTTTCAATGTGACAGTTGTTAGGGCCAGTTCCCCCAAACCTGCACATATAAATTGCAGTGCTTTATTGAGCAGCAGATCCCTCTGCAGGAAATTGGAGAGCCCCAACTGTATCAGGTAGATGAAGAAGGAGTGTTGTTCAATGCACATCCTAGTTCAGTTTCAAACACAGCAGCAGAAGTACCAGAAGAGGAACCAAGACCAATACAGTTTCAAACACAGCAGAGCACAAACAATTCAAAGGAGCAACTGCAAATAGAAAAAGTTATGGAGGAGACAAGGAGAAAGGAAATTTCAATGTTTAGGAAGAATGAGAAAGAAAAAGAGAAGGCCACTCCTTTGAAAAGGAAAGCTGCAGTTATGGACAATGAAGAGGATAGTGATGATGATAATTTGTCAGAATATGGGGATATCCTTGCTAGGCTTGAGGAAATGAAAAAACAGAGGGATGATCCATTACTGCATTATGAAGGGGCCACAGATGTTGAAGAGATGTGGGATACAGATGAGGAGGAGGAATTGTATGATCCATCAGGTGAAGAAGAGGATGATGATGATCAAGAGGAGGAGGAATTTGAGGAATTGGAGGAAGTGGAGGAAGTGGTGCAAGGGGAGCAGCACAATGAAGAGGAGCAAGAGAGTGGTCAACATATTGAGAAGAAGAATAAGGCCAAGAGAGAGAGAAAAGGGCCAACTAGCAGATCACATGGAAGTGTAGAGCAAATTTTTGAGGATGACTGGATACCATCAGATGATGAGGACAAAAAACCATTAGACCTGGGTTTGAAAGATGATGATGGTGCTGAGGAAATGGCTTATGTGTTGCCCAATGGTAGAAAGAGCAGAGCAAAGAAGATGAAGCCAAGGTTATGGTATGCTGAGGACCGAGCTGACCCACAAGACCAATTTGTGAAGCATCTTTGCTTCATTGATGTGTACCAGCCAGAATCGCACTCCAAACCCCGCACATATCACGTATCAGAACTATGAGTACCACGTAAACTGCAAAGTGATGGGTTATAGTACAGTGCATAGATGAGCAATGCCCTTTTTATATAGCAGCTTCTCAGATTGCAAATGAGAAGACATTTACCATTAGAAAGATGTATTTGGTGCACACATGCCCTTCTGTGTCAGAGAGCACCAAAGTCACTGCCAAGTGGGTTGCAAAACATTGTGAGGAGGCAGTGAGGAATGACCCTAACACAACAATAACAACAATAATTAACACTGCAAAGAGGAAGTATGTGAAGGAAATATGCCCTAGAGGCAATAATAAAGCTATTATTTATTTCCTTATATCATGATAAATGTTTATTATTCATGCTAGAATTGTATTAACCGGAAACATAATACATGTGTGAATATATAGACAAACAGTATGTCACTAGCATGCCTCTACTTGACTAGCTTGTTAATCAAAGATGGTTATGTTTCCTAACCATGAACAAGGAGTTGTTATTTGATTAACAAGGTCACATCATTAGTTGAATGATCTGATTGACATGACCCATTCCGTTAGCTTAACACTTGATCGCTTAGTATGTTAATGCTTTCTTCATGACCCATACATGTTCCTATAACTATGAGATTATGCAACTCCTGCCATGGGAGGAACACTTTGGGTACTACCAAACGTCACAACAATCGGGTGATTATAAAGGAGTACTACAGGTGTCTCCAAAGGTACTTGTTGGGTTGGCGATTTCGAGATTAGGTTTTGTCACTCCGATTGCCGGAGAGGTATCTCTAGGCCTTCTCGTAATGCACATCACTTAAGCCTTGCAAGCATTACAACTAATGAGTTAGTTGTGAGATGATGTATTACGGAACGAGTAAAGAGACTTACTGCAATCTAGATTGAACTAGGTATTGGATACCGACGATCGAATCTCGGGTAAGTAACATACCGATGACAAAGGGAACAACGTATGTCATTATGCGGTTTGACCGATAAAGATCTTCATAGAATATGTAGGAACCAATATGGGCATCCGTGTTCCGCTATTGGTTATTGACCGAGAATGGTTCTAGGTCATGTCTACATAGTTCTCGAACCCGTAGGGTCCGCACGCTTAACGCTTCGATGACAGTTCATTATGAGTTTATAAGTATTGATGCACCAAGTTTGTTCGAGTCCCGGATGTGATCACGGACATGACGAGGAGTCTCAAATGGTCGAGACATAAAGATTGATATATTGGAAGCCTATGTTTGGACTTCGGAATGGTTCCGAGTGAAAACAGGAAGTTATTTAACACCGGGTTACCGGAACCCCGGGGGTATATGGGCCTTCATGGGCCACAAGGGAGAAGAGGAAGGGCCGGCCAGGTGGGCTGCGCGCCTCCCCCTCTAGTCCGAATAGGACAAGGAGAGGGGGCGGCGCCTCTTCCCTCTTTCCCTCCCCAATCCTATTCCAACTAGGACAGGGGGAGTCCTACTCCCTGGGGAGTAGGACTCCTCCAGCGCCGCCTCCCAAGGCTGGCCGCACCCCCTTGGCTCCTTTATATACGGGACAAGGCACCCCATGACACACAAGTTGATCTACGGATCTTTCCTTAGCCGTGTGCGGTGCCCCTTCCACCATATTCCACTTCGGTCATATCGTCAGAGAGCTTAGGCGAAGCCTCGCGCCGGAGAAGTCATATCGTCATGAGCTTAGGCGAAGCCCTCGCCGGTGGAGCATCTACATCGTCACCACGCCGTCGTCTTGACGGAACTCATCCCGACACTTTGCTGGATCGAGTCCGGGGATCGCCATCGAGTGAACGTGTGCGTAACTCGGAGGTGCCGACGCTCGGTGCTTGGATCGGTCGGATCGTGAAGACGACGACTACATCAACCGCGTTGTTATAACGCTTCGCTTTCGGTCTCACGAGGGTACGTGGACGGACACTCTTCCCTCTCGTTGCTATGCCATCACCATGGTCTTGCGTGATCGTAGGAAAATTTTTGAAATTACTGCGTTCCCCAACAAAGGGCATCCGAGCCCGGTTTTATGCGTTGATGTCATATGCACGAGTAGAACACAAGTGAGTTGTGGACGATATAAGTCATACCGCCTACCAAAGCATGTCATACTTTGGTTCAGCGGTATTGTTGGACGAGACGATCCGGACCAACCTTACGCCAGACGCTTACGCCGAGACCGTTCCCTCGACGTGCTTTGCACATAGATGGCTTGCGGAAGACTGTCTCTCCAACTTTAGTTGAACCGAGTGGCTACGCCCGGTCCTTGAGAAGGTTAAACGGAGTCTATTTGACAAAGTATCGTTGTGGTTTTGATGCGTAGGTAAGAACGGTTCTTGCTCAGCCCGTAGCAGCCACGTAAAAACTTGCAACAACAAAGTAGAGGACGTCTAACTTGTTTTTGCAGGGCATGTTGTGATGTGATATGGTCAAGACGTGATGCTATATTTTATTGTATGAGATGATCATGTTTTGTAACCGAAGTTATCGGCAATCGGCAGGAGCCATATGGTTGTCGCTTATTGTATGCAATGCAATCGCGATGTAATGCTTTACTTTATTACTAAGCGGTAGTGATAGTCGTGGAAGCATAAGATTGGCGAGACGACAACGATGCTACGATGGAGATCAAGGTGTCGCTACCGGTGACGATGGTGATCATGACGGTGCTTCGCGATGGAGATCACAAGCACAAGATGATGATGACCATATCATATCACTTATATTGATTGCATGAGATGTTTATCCTTTATGCATCTTATCTTGCTTTGATTGACGGTAGCATTATAAGATGATCTCTCACTAAAAATTTTCAAGAAGTGTTCTCCCTGAGTATGCACCGTTGCCAAAGTTCGTAGTACCCAGACACCACGTGATGATCGGGTGTGATAAGTTCTACGTCCATCTACAACGGGTGCAAAACAGTTGCACACGCGGAATACTCAAGTTAAACTTGACGAGCCTAGCATATAACAGATATGGCCTCGGAACACGGAGACCGAAGGTCGAACGTGAATCATATAGTAGATATGATCAACATAGTGATGTTCACCGTTGAAACTATTCCGTCTCACGTGATGATCGGACACGGTTTAGTTGATATGGATCACGTGATCACTTAGATGACTAGAGAGATGTCTGTCTAAGTGGGAGTTTTAATATGATTAATTGAACTTAAATTTATCATGAACTTAGTACACGATAGTATTTTGCTTGTCTATGTTTCTGTAGATAGATGGCTCGTACGTTGTTCCGTTGAATTTTAATGCGTTCCTTGAGAAAGCAAAGTTGAAAGATGATGGTAGCAATTACACGGATCGGGTCCGTAACTTGAGGATTATCCTCATTGCTGCACGTAAAAATTATGTCCTGGAAGCACCTTTGGGTGACAGTTCTGCTGCAGATCTTGAGCCGGAAGTTATGAACGTCCGCAAAGCAGAGCCGATGACTACTCTATAGTTCAGTGTGCCATGCTTTACGGCTTAGAACCGGGTCTTCAACGACGCTTTTGAACGTCATGGAGCATATGAGATGTTCCAGGAGTTGAAGTTAATATTTCAAGCAAATGCCCGGATTGAGAGATATGAAGTCTCCAATAAGTTCTATAGCTGCAAGATGGAGGAGAATAGTTACAAGTGAGCACATACTCAAAATGTCCGGGTATAACAATCACTTAATTCAGCCGGGAGTTAATCTTCCGGATGATAGTGTCATTGATGAATTCTCCAATCACTACCACCAAGCTACAAGAGCTTTGTGATGAACTATAATATGCAAGGGATGACTAAGACAATTCCTGAGCTCTTCGCAATGCTAAAAAGTCATGGAGGTAGAAATCAAGAAAGAGCATCAAGTGTTGATGGTCAGCAAGACCACTAGTTTCAAGAAAAGGGCAAAGGGAAGAAGAAGGAAACTTCAAAAGAACAGCAAGAAAGTTGCTGATCAAGAGAAGAAACCCAAGTCCGGACCTAAGCAAACCGAGTGTTTTTACTGCAAACAGACCGGACCTTTGGAAGCGGAACTGCCCCAAGTATTTGGCGGATAAAAAGGATGGCAAGGTGAACAAAGGTATATATGATATACATGTTATTGATGTGTACCTTACTAGAGCTCGTAGTAGCACTGGGTATTTGATCTCGGTTACATTGCTAATATTTGCAACTCGAAACAGGGACTACGGAATAGTCGAGCAATCGCAAAGGACGAGGTGACGGCGCGTGGGAAATGGTTCCAAAGTCAATGTGATCGCGGTCGGCACGCTACCTCTACATCTACCTTCGGGATTAGTTTTAGACCTAAATAATTGTTATTTGGTGCCGCGTTGAGCATGAACATTATATCTGGATCTTGTTTAATGCGAGACGGTTATTCATTTAAATCGAGAATAATGGTTGTTCTATTTATATGAATAATATCTTTTATGGTCATGCACCCTTGAAGAATGGTCTATTCTTGTTGAATCTCGACAAAGGTAGTGATACACATATTCATAATGTTGAAACCAAAAGATGCAGAGTTGATAATGATAGTGCAACTTATTTGTGGCACTACCGTTTAGGTCATATCGGTGTAAAACGCATGAAGAAACTCCATCTTGATGGGCTTCGGAATCACTTGATTATGAATCACTTGGTACTTAAGAACCGTGCCTCATGGGCAAGATGACAAAACGCCGTTCTCCGGAACTATGGAGCGTGCAAGCGATTTGTTGGAAATCATACATACCGATGTTTGTGGTCCAATGAATGTTGAGGCACGCCATGGTATCGTTATTTTCTCACCTTCACAGATGATTTGAGCAGATATGGGTATATCTACTTAATGAAACACAAATCTGAAACATTTGAAAAGTTCAAAGAATTTCAGAGTGAAGTGGAAAATCATCGTAACAAGAAAATAAAATTCCTACGATCTGATCGTGGAGGAGAATATTTGAGTTACGAGTTTGGTTTACATTTGAAACAATGTGGAATAGTTTTCAACTCACGCCACCGGAACACCACAGAGAAATGGTGTGTCCGAACGTCGTAATCGCATTTCTTTACTAGATATGGTGCGATCAATGATGTCTATTTCGATTTACCGCTATCGCTTTGGGGTTATGCTTTAGAGACGGCCGCATTCACGTTAAATAGGACAATCACAAAAAATCCGTTGAGACGACACCTTATGAACTGTGGTTTGGCAAGAAACCAAAGTTGTCGCTTTCTTAAAGTTTGGGGCTGCGATGCTTATGTAAAGAAACTTCAACCAGATAAGCTCGAACCCAAATCGGAAAAATGTGTCTTCATAGGATACCCAAAGGAGACTATTGGGTACACCTTCTATCACAGATCTGAAGGCAAGATTTTTGTTGCTAAATTCGGATCCTTTCTAGAGAAAGAGTTTCTCTCGAAAGAAGTGAGTGGGAGGAAAGTAGAACTTGATGAGATAATCAGATTCCGCTTCCCTTATTGGAAAGTAGTTCATCACAAGAAATGGTTCTGTGACAACTACACCAATTAGTGAAGAAACTAATGATGATGATCATGAAGCTTCAGATCAAGTTACTCTTGAACCTCGTGAGGTCGAGAGAATTAAATACGCACTGCAGTGGTACGGTAATCCTATTCGGAAGTCATGTTACTTGACCATGGCGAACCTACAAACTATGAAGAAGCGATGGTGAGCCCAGATTCCGCGAAATGGCTGGAAGCCATGAAATCTGAGATGGAATCCATGTATGAGAACAAAGTATGGACTTTGGTTGACTTGCCCGATGATCGGCAGGCCATTGAAAATAAATGGATCTTCAAGAAGAAGACTGACGCCGATGGTAATGTAACCGTCTACAAAGCTCGACTTGTTGCGAAAGGTTTTCGACAAGTTCAAGGGGTTGACTACGATGAGACTTTCTCACCCATAGCGATGCTTAAGTCCGTCCGAATCATGTTAGCAATTGCCGCATTTTATGATTATGAAATTTGGCAAATGGATGTAAAACCTGCATTCTTGAATGGATTTCTAGAAGAAGAGTTGTATATGATGCAACGAGAAGGTTTTGTCGATCCAAAAGGTGCTAACAAAGTGTGCAAGCTCCAACGATCAATTTATGGTCCGGTGCAAGCCTCTCGGAGTTGGAATAAACGCTTTGATAGTGTGATCAAAGCATATGGGTTTATCTGAGACTTTTGGAGAAGCTCAGATTTACAAGAAAGTGAGTGGGAGCTCTGTAGCATTTACGATATTATATGTGGACGACATATTATTAATTGGAAATGATATAGAATGTCCGGATGGCATAAAAGGATACTTGAATAAAAGTTTTTCAATGAAAGACCTCGGTGAAGCTGCTTACATATTGGGCATCAAGATCTATAGAGATAGATCAAGACGCTTAATTGGACTTTCACAAAGCACATACCTTGATAAAATTTTGAAAAAGTTCAAAATGGATCGTGCAAAGAAAGGTTTTTGCCTGTATTGCAAAGGTATAAGATTGAGTAAGACTCAATGCCCGACCACACAGAAGATAGAGAGAAAATGAAAGATGTTCCCTATGCTTCACCCATAGGCTCTATCATGTATGCAATCTTGTGTACCGCACTGACGTATGCTTAGCTATAAGCTTGGCAGGAAGGTACCAAAGTAATCCAGGAATGGATCATCGGACAGCGGTCAAGAACATCTGAAATACACGAAAAGGACTAAGGATATGTTTCTCGTATATGGAGGTGACAAAGAGCTAGTCGTAAATGGTTACGCCGACGCAAGCTTTGACATCGATCCGGACGATTCTAAATCGCAAAACCGGATACGTGTTTTTATTAAACGGTGGAGCCGCTTGGTGCAATTCTAAACAAAGCGCCGTGGCGGGATCTACATGTGAAGCGGAGTACATAGCTGCTTCGAAGCGGCAAATGAAGGAGTCTGGATGAAAGAGTTCATTTCCGATCTAGGTGTCATACCTAGTGCATCGGGACCGATGAAGATCTTGTGACAATACTGGTGCAATTGCCTTGGCAAAGGAATCCAGATTTCACAAGAGGACCAAGCACATCAAGAGACGCTTCAATTCCATTCGGGACCAAGTCCAAGTGGGAGACATAGAGATTTGCAAAATACATACGGATCTGAATGTTGCAGACCGATTGACTAAGCCTCTTCCACGAGCAAAACATGATCAGCACCAAGACTCCATGGGTGTAAGGATCATTACTTTGTAATCTAGATTATTGACTCTAGTGCAAGTGGGAGACTGAAGGAAATATGCCCTAGAGGCAATAATAAAGCTATTATTTATTTCCTTATATCATGATAAATGTTTATTATTCATGCTAGAATTGTATTAACCGGAAACATAATACATGTGTGAATATATAGACAAACAAAGATGTCACTAGCATGCCTCTACTTGACTAGCTTGTTAATCAAAGATGGTTATGTTTCCTAACCATGAACAAGGAGTTGTTATTTGATTAACAAGGTCACATCATTAGTTGAATGATCTGATTGACATGACCCATTCCGTTAGCTTAACACTTGATCGCTTAGTATGTTAATGCTTTCTTCATGACCCATACATGTTCCTATAACTATGAGATTATGCAACTCCTGCCACCGGAGGAACACTTTGGTACTACCAAACGTCACAACGAATCGGGTGATTATAAAGGAGTACTACAGGTGTCTCCAAAGGTACTTGTTGGGTTGGCGTATTTCGAGATTAGGTTTTGTCACTCCGATTGTCGGAGAGGTATCTCTAGGCCTTCTCGGTAATGCACATCACTTAAGCCTTGCAAGCATTACAACTAATGAGTTAGTTGTGAGATGATGTATTACGGAACGAGTAAAGAGACTTCACCGTAACGAGATTGAACTAGGTATTGGATACCGACGATCGAATCTCGGGTAAGTAACATACCGATGACAAAGGGAACAACGATGTCGTTATGCGGTTTGACCGATAAAGATCTTCAGAGAATATGTAGGAACCAATATGGGCATCCGTGTTCCGCTATTGGTTATTGACCGAGAATGGTTCTAGGTCATGTCTACATAGTTCTCGAACCCGTAGGGTCCGCACGCTTAACGCTTCGATGACAGTTCATTATGAGTTTATAAGTATTGATGCACCGAAGTTTGTTCGAGTCCCGGATGTGATCACGGACATGACGAGGAGTCTCGAAATGGTCGAGACATAAAGATTGATATATTGGAAGCCTATGTTTGGACTTGAATGGTTCCGAGTGAAAACAGAAGTTATTGAACACCGGGGTTACGGAACCCCTGGGGTATATGGGCCTTCATGGGCCACAAGGGAGAAGAGGAAGGGCCGGCCAGGTGGGCTGCGCGCCTCCCCCTCTAGTCCGAATAGGACAAGGAGAGGGGGCGCGCCTCTTCCCTCTTTCCCCCTCCCCAATCCTATTCCAACTAGGACAAGGGGGGGGAGTCCTACTCCCGGTGGGAGTAGGACTCCTCCAGGCGCGCCTCCCCAAGGCTGGCCGCACCCCCCCTTGGCTCCTTTATATACGGGGACAAGGGGCACCCCATGACACACAAGTTGATCTACGGATCTTTCCTTAGCTGCAGCGGTGCCCCTTCCACCATATTCCACTTCGTCATATCGTCAGAGAGCTTAGGCGAAGCCTCGCGCCGGAGAAGTCATATCGTCATGAGCTTAGGCGAAGCCCCGCGCCGGTGGAGCATCTACATCGTCACCACGCCGTCAGGTCGACGGAACTCATCCCCGACACTTTGCCGGATCGAGTCCGGGGATCGCCATCGAGTGAACGCAGCGTAACTCGGAGGTGCCGTGACGTTCGGTGCTTGGATCGGTCGGATCGTGAAGACGCATTTACTACATCAACCGCGTTGTTATAACGCTTCGCTTTCGGGTTCACGAGGGTACGTGGACGGACACTCTTCCCTCTCGTTGCTATGCCATCACCATGGTCTTGCGTGATCGTAGGAAAATTTTTGAAATTACTGCGTTCCCCAACAGTATGGAGTGGATATTTCAACCCACATGGCCTACAGGGCTAGGAAGGCAGCAAAGAATGTTGTTTTAGGAGATCAAAAGACCCAATACACCAGGATTAGGGATTATTTAGATGCTGTCCTAGACACAAATCCAGGTTAGATGTATTGTGACACCAAAACATATTAGGGAGCATCCTAGCAAGAACCCTAGGTTTCATGGACTGTTCATCTGCCTGAATGGATGCAAAGAAGGGTTCCTCAATGGTTGCAGACCATTCATAGGTAACTGCCTTGTATTGTTGTTTATGCCACTTGTATGTTCTTTCAAGTACTAATCATTTGTGCTAAACTTGTAGGTTTGGATGGATGCTTCATAAAGCTCACTACTGGTCAACAAATTACTTGTGTTCTCTATGCATGTAACAAAAATGTTGAATTACTTGTGTTCTTTTTGCAGCCAAGCACCTCTTCTTACTCACCTGATGCTGCTACTGCTGCCTCCTCTGCTACACCAATAAGAAGGGTTGCATCTACTGCCACTGCACCAACACCAGCAAGAAGAACGCCATCTTCTGCCACTGCACCAGCACCAGCAAGAAGGGCTGCATCTACTGCCATAGCACTAGCACCAGCAAGAAGGGCTGCATCTATCGCCATCGCACCAAAGACCAAAGAAGAAGAACTCCATCTTACGCCATCGCACCAAAGACCAAAGAAGGAGGACTCCATCTACCGCCATCGCACCATCAACAAGATCTCGCCATCGCTTTGCCAAAGGGTAAGGCTACAGCCCACTAGGGCTTCAAGCCGCAGAAGGGAGCAAGGGCAACTTTCTTGCCTCCAAGACCAAACAGTGGTTCCCAGTGAGAGTCGAAAGCCAACCCAGAAGGTCAATGACTACCTGACTGCTTCTGGTGCAGCATGGGATTGATGTTGTGATCCAAAATATGCTTTATCATGTTATGACACTGCTACTATTTTGATGACCAAGTGATCATCGAGTTACGTTCTGGTACTGTAATGAGGTTTTGGTACTGTAATGATCAAGTGATGATCAATTCTAGTAGTGCTACTCCAGTTATGATCCTTCTGTCAAACTATGGCATTCTAGTACTGCTACTCCAGTTATGATCCTTCTGTCAAACTATGGTATTCTAGTAGTGCTGTGATGATCAACTGTGATGATCAACTAATGTAGTGCTACTCTAGTTATGATGATGGTGCTACTCTTGTGATGATAATGTTGTGCCAATCACCAAGAAGCCAGAAACCCATAACTTACCCTTGTGATGCTACTCTTTATGCCTCGACGTCGATAAAAAGCCAAAAAAGCCTACTTGATGCTTCGGCGTCGATAAAAAGCCATAAAACCCTAATTGAGCCTACTTGATGCCTCGGGGTCGATAAAAACCCAATAAAACCTAATTGAGCCTACTTGATGCCTCGGCGTCGATAAAAAGCCACAAAACCCTAATTGAGCCTACTTGATGCCTCGGGGTCGATAAAAACCCAATAAAACCTAATTGAGCCTACTTGATGCCTCGGCGTCGATAAAAGGCCAAAAAAGCCTACTTGATGCCTCCTCATCGATAAAAAGCCAAAAAACCCTAACTGAGCCTACTTGACGCCTCGGGGTCGATAAAAAGCAAAAAACCCTAAGTGAGCCTACTTGATGCCTCGGGGTCGATAAAAACCCAAAAAACCAAATTGAGCCTACTTGATGCCTCGGCGTCGATAAAAACTCAAAAACCCTAATTGAGCCTACTTGATGCCTCGTGGTCGATAAAAAGCAAAAAACCCTAAGTGAGCCTACTTGATGCCTCGGGGTCGATAAAAACCCAAAAAAACCTAATTGAGCCTACTTGATGCCTCGGCGTCGATAAAAAGCCAAAAAATGCTACTTGATGCCTCGGGGTCGATAAAAAGCAAAAAACCCTAAGTGAGCCTACTTGATGCCTCGGGGTCGATAAAAACCCAAAAAAACCTAATTAAGCCTACTTGATGTCTCGGCGTCGATCAAAAGCCAAAAACCCTAACTGAGCCTACTTGATGCCTCGTGGTCGATAAAAAGCAAAAAACCCTAAGTGAGCCTACTTGATGCCTCGGGGTCGATAAAAACCCAAAAAACCATAAGTGAGCCTACTTGATGCCTCCTCATTGATAAAAAGCCAAAAAAAAACAATGTTGAGCCTACTTGATGCCTCGTCATCGATAAAAAGCCACAAACCACTAATTGACCCAACTTGATGCTCACAATCATCATTTGAGCATAAACACACTTAAGATCAAATTCAACAACTGTAAATAGCTTACTAAGCTAAAAAAACACCAGTTGCACAGAAACATACTTAAGACCACAATCATCAATTTGCAAGCATCTTACTAAAGATCACATTCAGCACCTTCAAATACCACCACATTTTGCATTACTTCAAATCCATACATAATCATAGTTGAAGATTACTACATTACATCACCATAGTTCAGAAGTACTCATAGTTCATAGAATTTAAACTACCATCATTACAGCAAATGCCAAACCACACTCTGCAAAAGGTCAGCAAATGCTAAATGATTGCCCATTCTTCTCTTCCACAACCACCTGCTTATCCATTTATGATGGCCTTGACCCCCTGCATCTTCACATTGCTCTCTTCAACTGTCTTCTTCAGCTCATCAATGTGGTTCTGCAAGTTCTTCCTCTCTTCAGCTAGCTTGAGCTTCATGTTCCTAATGACATTTGCTTGAGCAACTGCTAGATTCTTAACCATGTCATACTTCTCCTGAAGCTTGTTGGTTTCAAGATCTTTCCTTTCTACCTCTGCCCTCCTTTCCTGAGCATCCAAAAGTCCATTCACATCTTCAACCAACTTCTCATAGCTCTCCTGCAGCTTCTTCTTCTCTTGTGTCAGGTCATGAACAACAAATGAATGCATAAGATTTTTCTCAGTCCTGTCTCTCCTACTTTGTTCATACATAAACCATAACTTGGCTAATGCATTCTCAAGGGTGTTGGGCCAAGCTGGATCAATCCATTCAACTAATCCACCATTTCTACCTTCCTGAACAAAATCAGAATTAACATAAACAAATACATTTGAATTCTTCCAAGCAACACTATTTAATTACTATCCTCAAATTCGTAGCTTGAGCTTGTTAGCTAAAAAGAGGACTACTTAAACATGTCCTCATGCTACTTAAACAATGTTGTCCTGCTATAAAGTAAACAAAATCAATCAAATGACCAAACATGTCATACTAAACAAGTTGCATCCTCCGTCTCCGCCCAAAGAACCCATGCATATTATGTCTTAAATTATTAATAGCATGCTACACTAAACAAAGTGACCTAACTTAACAATGTAGCCAGACCAAGGGGAAAAGATGCTGCCAAAGTAAACAATTGCTTTTGATCCACTTTCCTAACTTAACAATACAACTAAACTTAACAATAAAGTGCAATGTCTTTCTACAAGACAGAGATCCAGAGAAAACATAGGCAAGAGCACAAACAAAGGCAGATCCAGAGAAAACAAATCACAATATACCTTCTCAAAGACAAAGAAAGAAACCTCCTGCCAGTGTGGATTCCTTGAAAGCAACACGCCTTTCTGCGGCCTTCCCATGTTCATTGCAGAGAACAAGCAACTCCGCTTTCAGTCCCTCGAAATCGGAGTTTTCAAAGTGGTAGCAGGATCTCAGAGTGCATGGAATACCGGACATTTGATCCACATGTCGCCAAACAAGCTCATTCAAGAAATCCCCAAATCACAAACCCTAACCCTAAAAATCTGAACTTACCTTAATTTCGCTGCCGTGAACTCGAAATGACGATTTCCACGGTGTGCTCGCTGCTATCGGACCCATCGCTCCAGGACACCATGGTGACGCTGGCGCGGTGCAAATGCAGCAAAGCAGAGGAGCAAGACAGAGGAGGAGGAGCGAGAGAGGCCGATACAGAGCGGGAGTGTGGAGCGGGGCAAGACCGATGTGTCTTTTGACCGGTCCATCAAACAGAGGCATACGGCGACGCCAAACGCCGCCTAATCTATTGTCGGATTACCGACGGCAAGCTGCCAGACGCAAAAGAAGGGCCCCACCTGTCATAAACAAGCTTAACTGACCCCGATCCGTCGATCAGTGCTTTCTGCAAAAAGATTACGGAAGACACGGTGTTTTTTGCAAAAAAGAATGTATTGTAGTGATTTTTGCAAACCTTGCCTTTAAAGTGGTGGTTTTCTGCAATTTACTCCCTGAGCTCATATGAGCTCGGGTTTTCAGGAAAATGAAAAAAAATTGTGACAAACCTTAACAATTTTTGTCAATGCTTTGCAAATTTTCACCGTGAAATAACATTTCTAGAAGCCATGGCAAAATACTCCAAAAAAATTATTTTCAAAGGCATCTTGGAGTGATGATTTTTCCAAAAATGTTTTTTTCAAAGGCATCTTGGAGTGATGTTTTTTTTTGCCACCACTTCCAAGAACGTAGTTTCATGCTGAAATTTTGCAAACATCAAAAACTGTTGTCAATGTTTGTAACAAAAAAGTCAGAACTTTTTGAATACTTTTTCAAATATCTATGAGTTTACTGTTCATCCCGAACTTGTCTCGTCATTTCGCTGACAATTTGTTAGTACAACTTGGGACGCCCACTACAAACTTCGTTGTTTGTTCTACTATCACTTAGGTGATTTGACCGTATACAGCCACAGAATATAGGCGTTTTAACGGTTTGACCGCGCCTGGATGGTTGCCTTTCCCACCACGCAGTACATGGAACACCGGTGAAGGTCCATGCGCACCACCGCTGCCAGTAGACTGGCTGCAATATCGGTAAAAGATTCGCCCTAATTAAAGAAAATGTTCAGCACATAACAACTTTAATGAGCTTCTGGTCAGTGGCAGGAACAGAAAACTCAGCGGCAAACCAAGGAGCAACCGTGCAACCAAAAATTGCAAAGCAGCAAGCCAACGAGGAGTTTTATGACCAATAGGAAGTACTACCTCTGTTCCTAAATATAAGATATTTTAGCAGTTGAAATCGAACTGCCAAAACATCTTATATTTAAGAACAGATGGTGTATATATCAAAACAACTAAAAAGTGGATATAATACTCAAAGTGAAGAGCCCGAAAGGACCAGCATCTCTGAGAAATAAGTTCTGGTGTGCTAATGCTCAAATATCTGAAACTGTTTTAGCATATAAAGACCACTCGCACAAGGATAGCATCAACCTTAACAAATCCTTACTCAATGTTGGTAACAAAAACATCAAGGAGGCAACAAACACTGCCAACAAAGGTACTTGAGAAGAACTACAACTAAGATTCTTGGACGAATGCATCCACTCCGTTAGCTTAGATAGCTTTCCTTGGTGCGACGACGTTATCAGCCTACCAAAGGAGACAATATATGCATTAGGACACACAGATAGCCAAAACAGCATATAAGAACAGACAGCATTATAAGAACGTTGGCAATGTGATTGATGTAAGACTGATTAGAAGGTGAATCTGAAGAATCTTGGGAGCTAGAAATATTGGACAAATTTACAAGTTCCAGGTAGGCAAAAACTAAAACAAATGCATAAAACGAACATACCTCCTTCTTCACAGGCTCTTCCTTCTCTGACAAGATCAGCTCAATGTGGCAGGGGTTGGACATGTAAGCTGCCATAAAGAAATATTAGCACCATGTCCAATGAAAGCAAATAGACATTTCAATATAACACCCTTGAGAACTTACGATTGATGCGTCCGTGAGCACGGTATGTACGGCGCCTCTGCTTTTGTGCTTGGTTCACCTGGATGTGTGAAATGTAGAGGTTGTCGACGTCCAAGCCTTTAACCTATGTACACAACACATAGTAAGTTAACCAAAACAAATGCTCATAATATGATGCATATCAAAAATAGAATGAGAAGGATAAAATAGCAGCAGCCGCAGCAGACCTCAGCGTTACTCTCAGCATTCTTCAGCAAATCCAACACGAACTGGGCCGACTTTGCAGGCCAGCGACCCTGCCCATTTGGCTGGCGGTTCTTTACTTGCGCAGTACGACCCACACCTCTGCAGTATCTCCGGAAGGGAATCGCTTGCTTGTGGGCGAGAACATCCTCAAGGTACCTCTTAGCCTTGCCCAAAGGCATCCTGCGAAGAGCAAACGCTGTCTCGCGTGTGTTCTGCATCCAGTATTAGCAAGTTAGCGAAACAAACAAGAGAATATATAACGATTTGACAATGGCGCGACTACAACATTATCAATCTAGCACAAAAACGACAACAAACAACTGTGCTGGCACCAGAGTCCTATGATAAAATAACTGAACTTAGTTTTACAGATACAAAAACTGGCAGAAAAAGATTCCAGGCCAACAGACATTTCCTTCGCTTACACATTATTAGCCCTAAGAAGCAATGGTACTATATTACATGGGATATTTTTCACCAAGTTCCGAGAGTGAGCAATGCTTGGTATACACACCTCAACAGAAAAGAATAAATAGAGCAAGCTAACAAAAATTTGGCGTGTTCATAACTAAGGATATTCAAAACATGCAATATAAAGATAAGAAACGAGATGACGGAAAGATATCACACAACGTAAACAAAACTATCAGGATATATCAGACCAAGAATCTTCTAAACGATTAATCCCGACTTGGATACATCAGAGCCAGGATCTTCTAAACAATGTGACTTTTAGAGGGGGGCAAAGATCACTGAGACTCTGGAGTTTGAGCAGTGCAACTTGCAGCAACATCACAAAGTGATAACTATGACACGAGCAATGAACACAGCAATATTCAAAGTTCCTATTAAACAGTAATGATATTTGCCAAAATTTAATGTGCAAAACACGGACTTCAAAATTGCAGACATTAGCTACAGAAATGAGAAGGATAAGGTAGCAGCAGCATACTTAAGCGTTACTCTCAGCGTTTAGCAAATACAACAGGAACTGGGCAGATTTTCGATTAAATGCGGACATTAGCTATGTACTTCCTCAAAACAAGACATGCCTAGAGATGATGTCACGTTCGCATTGCCTAAGAACCATGGGCGACTGTGACTAACGTCGGTAAAGAATGCATTGATATCCCTAAAGCAACCTGGGAATTGTGCATGCAAAGAACAGATCAGAACCTTTACTCTTTAGGTTTATCACAAGTCAATCATTCATGACGGCATTTGTACACTCCTAACCCTAAATCAACGAGATCGCATGAAAATTGAAAAGAACGCTAGTCTGGGATCAATCAACCAGTAGCGCAACTCCACAGACAAAAAATCTCGCGTAGAGCAGGTTCACGGAACGCACCTTGAAGTGGACCCTGAGATCCTTGCCACAGGCCTTGGCCGCTGCGCACGAAAGGACAAAACATCGGATCAAAACCCACCACCAGGAGAAGGCAAAGCGCAAAGCAAGAAAGAATCATTGAGGGGACAGAGGGAAGAGAGATCTTACACTTGGTCGGGTTGGACGGATCCCTCGAGTACTTCACCTGCGACGGATGCAACAGCGAGGATGTCAGAGCGACGGCACATACAGCAGGCAGAGGATTGTACCTGAGAAGAGAGGGACGGGCTTACCATGGCGGCGGCGGTGGGGTTGCGGCCGGAGAGGAGGGATGGGAGGGTGAGTGCTGGCCTTGGCACGAACTCTTCCAACAGGGGAAAAACTGAGGCGGCGGCGGAGGTCTATGAGGAGGCGAGAAACCCTAGAGCTTCACAGCTCTTCATGGGCTTACGGCCCAATGTCTCGCGTATTTGGATTATCATTTTGGAATCCCATGTATGGGACAGGCCCGGCCTTTTTCTCTCTCGTTTTCCTCTTTGCGTTTCATCTTTTGTTTTTTGTACCCCTCAAAAACAAATCTTTCTTTTCTATCTTTTGGGGAAAGCCATCGTGATGACTTTATTTATTTATTTATTGATCTATCTATAGAAGTATTATAAAAGTTCACCGGAAGTGCAAAGCACCTCAAGCATAATAAAAAATATATCAAGTTAAAGTCAACCATGATGTCACCGAAACCATAATCCCAACGAGAGGACTCCGTCAAGGTGACCCTTTGTCACCTTATCTTTTTATCATTTGCGCTGAAGGTTTTTCAGCCTTACTACCGGAGGCTGAAAGACATAAGAGAATTGAGGGGGTAAAGGTATCCTTTAGAGCTCCAAGTGTTAACCATCTTCTATTTGTTAGAAGGGAGAGAGAGAATTGATGGAATAGAAGATGGTTATATATATAGGAGCATGCGTAGACGAGGGACATGCACGAGCTGTACGCCATCTCGGAGAAGTCGGAGGGGCCAGCAGAGAAGAACTCAACGACGACAGGCGCCCATCGGTATGGGCGGCGTCACCAACGGTGGTCTGAGTAGACGAAGTGGTCGGGTAGATGACGGCGATGCTTTGACGGGCTGGTGCTTGGACGAAGACGAAGGGGTGGACGGGCGGCGGCGGCTTATGAAAATGGCGGCGGCGGCCAAAGAAGAGCGGCGGCGTTCGACGGCAGCGGGCTAGGTTAGGAGCGCGCGGCGGTGCTCGAAAAGGCAAAGAAGCTCGACAACAGGATTTAAGACCGGGCGCGGACGGTGGCGTTTCGCCGCCAAGGGAGACGCGCGCGATACCACGGGAAGTCGACGCGGCGGTGACGGCAGAATGGATCATGGAAGCGCGCCACGAAGAAGAGGCGACGCAGCGGCGGCAGACGGTTCGGGCGTGACGGCGGGAAGACCTCTGTGTGGCGGCGGGGACCGCGGGCCGCGACGTTGCGGCCTGAAGGGGCGACGCACTGGCGGTTCGCGTGTCAGTGCAGCCGCAGGGATGGCCTCGGGCGCGGCGGGACCACAGATCGTGGCACTACGGCCGGGCGACAGCCGCGACACGAAGTCGATGCAACCGCGAGAAGAACCACGGGCGGCGCGCCGGGTTCGACGGGCGACGCCCGGCAACCCGATGCTCGATCGGCGGAGAGGCGCGTGGTACTCGGGATGATCTTCACGGGACCTGCGGAGGTGCACGTAATCGACATGCCAGGTCGGTCGCGCGGCGTAGATGAGGCGGATCGCGGTGGCGAGCGGGTGATCAAGTCGATCGCGCGCGAGATCAGGGACGCCGCTCAGTGGAGACGGGGTGGCGGCGGAGTCCGCAATGAGGCCGGCGATGACGGATGGCGTTTGACATGGTGGGGACGAGCTTGTCAGCACCGGCACCCGGGCTGCCAAAGCAGCGCCAGCGCCCGGGCAGCGAGGCCCAAGCGACCAATGGAGCAGCAGCGCCCGAGTTGAGGCAGCCGGTGAGCCTGACGTAGCTTTCCCGACGCACCCGAGGACGAGGCCGGGGAGGTAGACCGCCGGGCCACCATGCAGACGCGGCGGAGGCGGGTGACGTGGATCGATGGGCGGGCCGGCGCGCGAGCGATGGCTATGATTGGCCGTCGCATGGCGCGAGGCCGCCGGGTTGGGGCGATGTAGATGTCCCGGTCGGAGCAGGGCGGTGAAGGCCGGCACAGTGCGACGGCGGACCGACGCTGAACGGGCGGGTTCGACGGGCCGCCTCGGCGCTGCGTGGTCGCTGGGTCGGAGGAGAGGCTTACCGGTCGCGCTGGGTCGGAATAGAGGCGACGGGGTCGACGGCTGCGAAGGCGACGCAAAACCTATCAAACGATGGCGAGAGAGCGAAAAACCGGAGCAAGGGCTCGGGAAAAAGACTCTTCTAGGGCAGCCGGCCAACACGGCCGTGACGAACCCTAAATGGGCGGCGCGGCCCCGGCGGTCATGGAGGTCGACCGCCCCGGGGGCGTCGCGCGGGTGCGGAAACGGCGGTGGATAAGGTTTGGATCATGATTAGGCTGATACCATGTTAGAAGGGAGAGAGAGAATTGATGGAATTGTCGTTGTATTGCTTGAGCCTCGTGGGCATATATATAGGAGTACAAAGACCAACTTGAAGTACAAGACAAGACAAGACTGAATTTTAGTCTATCCTATACTTCCTAATAATTAATATACTCAACACTGTTTGCAGATGATTCCCTGTTATTGACTAAAGCTGTTAAAAGCAATGCGCAAGAAGTGGATAGAATTTTGAACATATATGCAACCTGCTCTGGACAGATTATAAACAAGGATAAATCTACAATTATGTTCAGCAAGAATACCCCCTCTCAAGAAAAGAAAGAAGTTATGAGCGCCCTCCAAGTGAGTAATGAGACCAGATCAGAAAAGTATTTGGGGCTACCAACCTTTATTGGAAAATAAAAAAGTAAGGTTTTTCAATACCTGAAGGAGAGAATATGGAGGAAAATTCAGGGATGGAAAGAGAGAATGTTATCATGTGCAGGAAAGGAAATCCTCATAAAAGTGGTTGCACAAGCGATCCCTATTTATGCTATGGCATGTTTCGACATAACTAAGTCCCTATGTGATCAGATAAGCGCAATGATATGCCGATATTGGTGGAGCCAAATGGACAAGGAAAACAAAATTCATTGGATAAGTTGGGAGAAACTTTTCTTGCCGAAGAGGGAAGGTGGATTAGGATTTAGGGATCTCCATTGGTTCAACCTCACGATGTTAGCAAAACAGGCATGGAGACTCATTCAGAATCCTGACTCATTATGTTCTCAAGTCTTAGCTGCGAAGTATTCCCCCGCGGGCAAATTCTGAAGGCAACAACTATGAAGCGCATGTCATACTCCTGGCGAAGTATCTTGAAGGGGGTCAAGGTGATTAATGAGGGTGTTATTTGGCGAGTGGGAAATGGCTTAAACAAAAACATTTGGAATGATCCATGGCTACCGTGAAGCTCAACGAGGAGGCCAATCACAGTAAGAGGAAGAAACATGTTATTACACAAAGTATCTGAACTCATAAACCCTGTGACCGGAAGCTGGGATGAAGAATTAGTCTATCAAACCTTCTGCACTGAAGATGCCAATCTCATTATGCAGCTGCAAGTAAATGAGTCAGCGGACGACAATTTAGCTTGGCATTATGATAAGAAGGGTCTCTTCACAGTAAAGTTTGCATACAGGGTGGCAATGGACAGTGAAGCCAAACGTACAACTAGTGGAATCCAATCAGGCCCAAACAGTACATCAAATAGTCCCAGTTTTGATTGGATGAAATTATGGAAGATCCCCTTACCAAGTAAGATCCGACTTTTCCTATGGAGATTAGCACATCACAGCTTGCCTTGGAGACAAAGCTAATTAAGAGAGGAATGGAGATTAGTTCTAAATGCCCGGTTTGTTGCAGGTTGGATAAGGATGGGGGCCATTGTTTCCTCAAATGCAAGCAAGTAAAGAAAATATGAGGGGCACTACAAATGGAAGACATCAGGCTATCTCTCGTAAGTTATCCCAACCCCCAAGATGTTTTAATTGAAATCTTTAAACTAAAAGAAGAGGCAGCTATGAAAATCTGTATTATTATGTGGTTGTGGTGGCATGAACATAATAAAGCAAATAGATGTGAACAAATTAGAAACTGTGAGGAAGTAGTAAGCTCAATAGTATTACATTATTGTGATTTTATGCATATGGTAAAGAAAGACATGTACACAGGAAAAACCACAACATCACGGCAAAAATGGACTCCACCGCCATCAAGTTACCTGAAAAATAATATTGATGGATCTTTCAAGGAAGAAGATCATACAGGGGGCTGGGGCTACATCATTCGCAATCCAGATGGACTTGCAGAGGCAGCAGGAGCAGGGAGGTTGAGCCATATCATGGATGCTCTCCAAGCAGAAAGCCTAGCCCTCATCGGAGCAATTGAAAGAGCAAGTGATTTGGGGTGTCAAAATGTCATTTTTTAAACTGATTCCCGTGTGCTGCAACAAGCAATCTCTACTGAAGGGTATGATGCTTCCCTGTCTGGTGTTGTATTCATGAATGCAAGAAGACTTTTATGGTTGTATTTTAATGATGTAAAAATTGTGTGGGTTCCAAGAGTCTGTAACTATGTAGCCCATGTTTTAGCATCTCATGGCGCTGGTTTGGAGTCGGGAGACCAAGTTCACTGGCTCTGCGATGTCCCATACTTTGTAAATTCTACAGTTACCAGCAATTTTAGCTGGCCTGCCTGAGTAATATAACCGGCCATGTTTTTGTTTGTTTAAAAAAACGACCACTACTGCAGTCAAAACGACCCGCTGACGCGCCGCTGTGGCCGCTCCCCTACTGGAACCGCCTTGACCTTGTCAATGACAACCAAAAAGTCTTCGTGCATGTGCCCCTACGGACCAGATCCCTAGAGCCGCGGTGGACGTTGTTGAACCCTTGAATGGATCTGAAGCACTGGACACCAAATCTCGCCACACAACAAGAAACCCTGACCTCATTGCACCAATGAGATGGCAGGAATCTACACGATAGCTCTATCAGCTTCGTCGAGATGGACGAAGTCGAGGAAGATCGGAGACAGGAAGACAAACTCGAAGAAGAAGTACCGCCATCCGCCCGAGTGTCGCCCCACGATGACTAAAAACACTAAACTAAACTACTAACCAAAGTGAAGGCCCCGGGATTCCCCTCACCACCGCTGATCGCGTGGAACGACAAGCAGAGGAGAGGCGAATCCACGGGCTCGCCGGTGAAGCCTGCAAGGGAGAGTATTCCTAGCCACGAAGGGATAGAGGAGGAAAAGTTAAAGATGAAAATATTTTTAGAGAAAATCATGATGAATTTATTGATTGGTGAAAGTATTACATCGTCCGTGAGTAAACCAACAATAAAATCAAAAGGGATCTAAATCCAGACAATATTTTGAGAACCCTTCGCATTACAAGCAAGCCATTGTTGCTCTCATGAAACTAAGCTAAAAGGTAACATGATTAAAACCTCTAGTTAAGAAAGAGCATTCTTAAAAAATCATAGCCATTGGCCAATAAAATTTCCTGAAAATGGACAAATCTGGCCCTTTTCCAAAACTTTAGCATAAAATGAACCCGGTTCAGAAAAAATTCACAAAAATGGCCCATTTGGTGGGGCGTGATGCTAAATAGTGGGATGCCCTCGGTAGGGGTAGCTGTGGTGCCATCTAGCATGGCGTCTCGGGCCAGGGCGTCATGCAATGTGCCATTTTGCGATTTTTTTGGAATCTATTTCATTTCGTGCTAAAGTTTCACAAAAGGGTCAGATTGTTCGTTTTTCATATAATTTCCACCATCCTTCGTAACCTCAATAACATGCATGGAATCATTATTAACTATTAGGTTGTTGCACCTCCCACCTCTCTCACAAGAGTCAGACTATCGTATAGCAATGGTTCTTCGTTCGCCACCACATCTGCAACATTATTTAGTCCACAACAATTGCATTCCCTCAAGGTACCTCTTTCATCTCTGATAACTGCACCCGTAGCGCATGTTCCCTGGTTAATTGAGAAGCCAACGTCTACATTAATCTTGACACACCCCTCTCTTGGTTTTTCCCATCCATGATTTTGGGCCTCATAAGTCTTCTTGCAAGCTCTCGAAAAATTGGTGGCAAAAGTCAATGTCGAGAACGCCTAGCTCGAAACATGTTCTCCCCTATATGCCTTCAACGCCCCACCAAATATACCAGCATGTCATCGCCAATGCATCTTGTCCCATAAGAGGAGCTTTAAAGGCAGTCAACCCGACAAGCCTGGTCAATATTGTTGGCAAGCCAAGGTTTCTCCCAAACTTCCTTCACTCTCGGACAATGAAAGAATGTATGCATCAAGTCCTCACAATAAATGTTGCATAGTGGGCAGGTACTGTTGAGCATTATGTGCCTGCTTGCGAGAACACAACTACAAGGGATAGTTTCATGCAATAACCTCCATAAGAACACCTCTCAAATAACACTATTAGATAACACAATTACAGGGGATACCAGGATAGTTCAATTTGTTCGAGATAACATTATTAGATAAATTATCATACCCCCTAAAAAAGATAAATCATCGCACAATATCCTTTTGTCTCCCAAAACCACGTGAGATGGATTTTAAAAGATGTCTACATGCCCTCATTACGCAAAAATAATACACTCATTCAATGGATATTGTTAGTTAATTGACCAATTCTCCAATAAGTTTACTCTAGAAAAATAGTGGGTAAAACATAATTAACATAATAAAGATGTGATGTGGAGCATCCTACAGACATCACCATGTCATTAGCCCCTTTGCCAAGTGACACGCGCAACATCTACTTCGAACATATAAAGGTGAATCTTCTCTTTTACACATGTCCACTTGCGCCCTTTGAGGATGGTGTACTATTTGACACACCTCTCATGTGCATGCATAAGTATTATCAAAGGCTTCACAGACAATGAGGAGGAGTTCGAGCGCAAGCGTATGACTACACCATCCCCGAGGGAAGCGTGTAGGCAAAGACGAAAGAAAGGAGAAGAAAACGGCGCGGGTGCTACACTGAAGTTGGATCATATGGGCGACCAGCCGGATGCGGGCATCAGCCGGACGTCACTGGTTATGACAGTCGAAGGCACCCGAAGCTTAGCCACTAAGCAGGATCATCCAAGACCCTGTCTGAATCATCTAGAAGATGCCCGGATCGTCGGGCCTTGATGTATACTACACAACTTGTTCTTGTAGACTTGTGTTGGGCCTCCAAGCGCAGAGTTTTGTAGGACAGTAGCAATTTTCCCTCAAGTGGATGACCTAAGGTTTA
The DNA here is from genome assembly GCA_021605145.1 of Aegilops bicornis. Classification (NCBI taxonomy): domain Eukaryota; kingdom Viridiplantae; phylum Streptophyta; class Magnoliopsida; order Poales; family Poaceae; genus Aegilops; species Aegilops bicornis. Next base: position 341,573,989 of record CM038675.1, read on the forward strand.
TCAATCCGTGGGAGGTGCAGGATGAAGATGGTCTCTCTCAAACAACCCTGCAACCAAATAATTAAAAGTCTCTTGTGTCCCCGACACACCAAATACAATGGCAAATTGTATAGGTGCACTAGTTTGGCGAAGAGATGGTGATACAAGTGTAATATGGATAGTAGACATTGATTTTTGTAATAGGAACAATAAAAAACATCAATGTAACAAGTAACAAAGGTGAGCACAAACAGTATTGCAATGCTTGAAAATGAGGCCTAGGGTCCGTACTTTCGCCAGTGCAATCTCTCAACAATGCTAATATAATTGGATAATATAACCATCCCTCAACGTGCGATGAAGAATCACTCCAAAATTCCTATCTAGCGTAGAACATAAGAAGAAATTGTTTGTAGGGTACGAAACCACCTCGAAGCTATTCCTTCCGATTGATCTATCCAAGAGTTCGTACTAAAATAACACCAAATAATTTCAGATTCATAATACTCAATCCAACACAAAGAACCTCAAAGAGTGCCCCAAGATTTCTACCGAATAAACAAAGACAAGAACGTGCATCAACCCCTATGCATAGGAATCCGCGAGTTGAGTGTCAAAACATATATCAAGTGAATCAATACAATTCCCCAATGTCACCACGAGTATTCATATGCAATACATATATCAAGTGCTCTCATAATCCATAAAAGTATTCAATCTGATACAATGAAATCTCAAAGGGAAAACTCAATTCATCACAAGATAGAGAGGGTAAAACACCATATGATCCGACTATATTAACAAAGCCCGTGATACATCAAGATCGTGACATCTCAGGAACACGAGAGATATAGAGAGATTAAACACATACACTACAAAAAAATACACTTCCGTGATGATACGTGTTTGTCACAGTAGGTCACGTTTTCTGTCATGCATGTACATCCATGACGATTTTATGACAGAATCAAGATAGTCATACCTGTGCTGTCGTAGAAGTGTTCATGACATTACCAAAATTATCATCACGGAAGTGTCCACTTCCATGACGATAAATGTCGCGTCATGGATGTGCTTTTGTCAAGGGTGACCGACACATGGAATCCACCATAACGGGTCACCGTTAAGCTATCGGGTCTGGTTTTGGATCCGATAACCCGCTATCAGCCACGACCAATGCCGATTTTCCACATGTAAAATTCTCATTGGCCGACGGAACCACGTGTCAACACCACGAAAGGACATATGTCAACGGCCCAATGGACAGAAGGGGCCTAGGATACGTCGACATATGGCAAGGCCCAGTAGCGGCCCATTTAGGTCAAAAAGGCTGGCCCAGTCAAAATTAGCGGGCCGACCCATTAACGGCCTGGTTGCAGATGACCCATTCGCAGTTAAGGCCCGTACGGCTAGTGGCAAATCGGCCCATCAACGGCCCGTCCTAAACTTGTCATCATCGCGGCCCATGGTCACTTCTGGCCCGTTAATAGTCCGCTGAGTATTTGGGTCGAAGTACGGCCCGGTGTGTTTCCGACCTGTTAAAGGTCCTGCTTCATTTGGGCCCATTTATAGGCCATTGAAACTTTCGGCCCATAAACGACCATGAAGGGTTTGGGTCATATTCGGCCATGTCTGACGTTCGGCCTGTTAGAGCCCACTATAGATTTGGGCCACTTTCAGCCTGTTGTGATTTTCGGCCTGTTAACGCCGGACGAAATCCATGGGCCATATGTGGCCCAATGTCACATCGGGCCTATTAACGGCCCATATAAAACTGACACTAATCAAGCCCGATCAACTTCCTACCGTTAAAGGCCTGTAGTAGGTCGGCGCATTCTGACAATTCGCCTAAATTTCGGTGTGTGATTGATCCGCATTGTAAATGGGCCACCATTTCGGCCCTAATGACCAGTGGGTTATTTGGCACAATTAGGTCCCAATCTCACTTTCGGCCTATTAAAGGCCCATGTTTTTTCTGGGCTCGAGATATTTACACCTGTAAACGACATATTGTTACTGAGAGCCCAAATTATGTTTAGGCCTATTAAAGGCCCACAATGGGCACAGGCCTACCAAAAAAATATGAAAGCTTATGCTGATTTAGGCCTAGATATTTTTAGGGACATTTACATTTGAGCCCATAGTTGTGTCACACCCGTGTGTTTTACCCCTAAATTCAAAAAACCCTCGTTTCTGCCTGAGCTCGTTTGCTCTTCTTATGCTTTTGCCCTTTGACCGTTTGACCATAACTTTGAAAACTTCATAACGAATTCATACTAACTCAGAAAAATGCATATAAGATATCAAAATGTTCGAAAAAACATCACATGTATGTGCATGTCATTTGCATTCATGAAAAAAGTGCATTCATGACAAAAGACATCATATGAGCTCAAACTAAGATAGGGACTTTTCAGCACTTTTTTCTTGAATGCAAATGACATGCACATATAGGTGATGTTTTTCTGATCATTTTGATATCTTATTTGCATTTTTCCGAGTTAGTATGCTTTAGTTATGAAGTTTTCAAAGTTGCGGTCAAACGGTCAAAGGGCAAAAGCATAAGAGGAGTAAACGAGCTTGGACAGAAATGAGGGTTTTTTGAATTTAGGGGCAAAACACACGGGTGTGACACAGCTAGGGGCTCAAATGTAATTGTCCCATATTTTTAGTGGGCTACATGCAAATTACATCCCATAATCGTTTTTAGCCCAATTGGAATGGGCCCGATGAATGTTGGCACGTTGGGCTCCTACGAAGCTTTCAGTCGAATACATTACTAAGATAAACCTACACTATACAAAAATAGTGTCGTAATTACTGCGGCCTTTGGCAGTATCATAAATGATGTATCACAACAAAATAAATTCCAACCATACAACAAAGGCATGTTGGCATAAAGTTTACAGTGCTTGCAGATAAAAGCACCATCAGATGTATAGAAGCACAAATCATTTGACCTGAGTGCTAATGTTTCAGGCTGTAGAATCTGATGGAGCAGCATGATCTTCCCCTTTTTTCCTCCATTCCTCTTGAACAACGAAGCAAATGTCTGATAGTCTGGTTTCAAAACCATTCATATCTTGACGACATTTCTCAACCACTATTCTTGTTTCCAAAATGACGTCCATTATGGATTGGACTTGTGTCTAGAGCACAGATATATCACTCTGTCTAGCTGGAAGATTTTGTTCAGTAGGCGATTTGGACGAGGTTACCTTGACAACCAACCCAGAATTACGGAGGAAGGTGCTTTTTGCACTGCTAGTGGAGAGATACTGACGCCCGCAAAGAAGAGGTGACATTGTGCCTGTGGTAGCCTCGTCACCTTCAGGTGGTTGTGGCTATTGAATCATTTGTTCCATAGCTTGCTGAAAGTTTGAACTTGTAGATTAGTGTACCACATAAGTTATTAATGAGATAAAAACAAAAAAAGTAGGTTTCACGTTTATACATAACTTATTTTGGTGAACTATTGTGATACATTAGCATGTATTGTAGTGCCAACTACATAATAAAATCACTTTCAGAACATATGTCCATGTAGCATGCCTACTGTATTGTCTATTTTCTCACATTTTTTGACATCTAAGGATAAAGAGACATGGTTTAAAGTAGGATGAACATAGTATGACATCATTCATATCATGGGCAAACAAATATAAAACAAACAGGCTATTGTATTATTGTGTGCACACGTGAACATCACAACTAGATCACAGATCAAGACCAAAAAAATATCCTTCATCTCTTTTAAACCATGAAGGTGAAATGATACGTTAAGACAACTGTGTATAAAAGTGAACAGAGTAATTGACATTGGCTGCAAACCAAGTAGTTAAATGAACGCATCACAGTACCAATCAGTTCAAAGGCAGGAGGAGTAAGGACTTACAACAACGGCTTGAACTGGTGTGCTCATGCCCTTCATCTTGCTGGTGTGGCAATCCTTGAAGATTTGCAATGCATTCGATTCAGGTTCTTTTTGGTCCGCACGGGCTTTCCTCTGTATTTGGAACAAGTCTAGATACGATAATATGGCACCAAAAAAATAAGGAACTAGCAGCTATTTACAAGAGAATCGCAGTGTACAATATAGCTACGAGATCGTGTTGTCTGTTGGAATTTCACTTTACAACGGTTGGTCTTGTTCTTCAAACAGTTAGCCTAGAAGAAGATACACTTGTAAGGCACATACATAAATACAAGTTCAATATGTGGTATGATCAAATACATATACCCTACCTGATACTTTGGATCAGACCAGTGTTTAACAAGGGTTGTCCAGTCTTCATCTGTAATATATTCCATTGGAGATGTTTGTGTGATTTCATTATTAGCCTTGCCTTCAAAGTGAGCTTTTCTAAGGTGGTACCGACATCGTCGCTGTGATGAAAAACATGAGTGCATGCTTGTTTAGTTGCATCATCTTTCGGCTCCAACTTGAACCTCATTTGTTGAAAAAAGAATGTGAGTCTTATTAGGAGGAAGCTAGAAAGTATGGGACAGAGCAAGACAATATTACAAATTGCGATGAATAACATGACTTACGGATAAATGGTCAAGGAAGGTGTTAAACTGGGTATTTTCTTTCTCATTCCTGTACTGGATCCACGTTGGGAGGTTACGTGCATGACACCTATGACAGCTTTGCCTCGATACTAACTTGGCTGACTCTGTAGCATCATGTGGCCTTTTTAAACCTGCCTCAAAATGGATCTCCATTCTTCCTCCTTTAGTTTTTGTTAATCTGTCAAGCATTATCCCTGATGTCTATTTCCGCTTGCGCTGTGGTGCTAGTTCAACAACGAATGTGGAAAGTTTTAGTGCACATCAAACAGTGAGAGTACATATAAAGGAGCATGCAACTGCAACTTGACTCGGTCAGGTACCGTCTTGGTGTTGATGCTCATGAGGTTCATCTGATCTTGCCAAGTCCTGTTATGTTAGCGATGCTTCGGAAGTAGTGTTAGGTGTGAAGGCAGCTTGGGAACTGGCAGTTCTCGAGCAAGCAAACGAATCGAGTCTGGCATGCTTGAAGCGGATGCTGCAGCTGGTGGAGCAGGTGATACTGTGTTTGTAGATTTAGCCGGTGGACTTGGACCTTCTACTGCACTATAAGTACCGGTAGAATCTCGAGGGCAGATCCTTTTCCGTTTCACCCGACGAGTAACACCATTCCCTACTATATTCTTTTCCTTGCTCTTTTTTGACTTTGCCATGTCAAGCCGTACCCAAAACACAAAAGAATAAAATCGCTCTTCAGAACTCATTGATTCATGATATAGACAAGTAATACTTTGATGTAAGATAACTGTATGAGGATGGAATATGTAAGAAAAACAAGACGACATGACATACTCACAGGTACGATGTGTAAATTAAGCAGAAGGATTTTCAAGAAAATAGAAGTAATGCAAGCTAGACACCATATGAAAGATGCAACCAATATCACTCTGCCAAGTTAAAAGTGTCTTGTCATAAGTGGCATTTCAAAAAACTAGAATTAATACAACGTAGAAATCAATGCAAGATGCAACCACTATCAAACTGCCATGTTAAAAGCGCCCAATCATGAGTGACTGATGCGGGATACACAACAACAGTACTTTGATGTAAGAACATGGTATGATAGATATATGTAGTGTATTCTAGACACAGAAAGGCATGTCATATGCACATGTATAACGTATTGACTCAGCAGGTGCAATTTAATCAAAATAGAAGAAATACATGCTAGACAACATATGCAACATGAAATAAATTATCACACTGTCAACTTAGAGCAAGCACCTGCGATGGTGAAGTATGGGAGATGAACTCATTATGTAGACTTGGGACTTCAGCTACATTAGCAGTAGCAGTGGCAAATCTAGAGAGTCTCTGTTTGCGTCGGTCCAGAGGACCACCTACATCCCCTAACTTGCTCTTTTCCTTCCTCTTTTCTGATATTGCCTTATTGAAAGGATCGATATAGTTGACTAGAGGGGGGGGGGGGGCGTGAATAGGCAACTAACAATTTTTAGCTTTTCTTTACCAAATTAAACTTTGCATCAAAGTAAGTTGTCTAGATATGCAACTAGGCGGACAACCTATATGATGCAACAAATGCAAGCACACAAGCACGCAATGAAAGTAACACAAATAAGCTTGCACAAGTAAAGGGATGAGATAACCAAGAGTGGAGCCGGTGGAGACGAGGATGTGTTACCGAAGTTCCTTCCTTTTGAGGGGAAGTACGTCTCCATTGGAGCGGTGTGGAGGCGCAATGCTCCCCAAGAAGCCACTAGGGCCATCAGATTCTCCTCACGCCCTCACACAATGCGAGATGCCGTGATTCCACTATTGGTGCCCTTGAAGGCGGCGACGAACCTTTACAAACAAGGTTGGGGCAATCTCCACAACTTAATTGGAGGCTCCCAACAACACCACGAAGCTTCACCACAATGGACTATGGCTCATGGTGACCTCAACTGCCTAGGGTGCTCAAACACCCAAGAGTAACAAGATCCGCAAGGGATTAGTGGGGAATCAAATTTACATTGGTGGAAGTGTAGATCGAGGTTTTCTCAACCACTCCCGAGCAAATCAACAAGTTTGATTGGCTAGGGAGTGAGATCGAGTGAAAATGGAGCTTAGGAGCAACAATGGAGCTTAGGGTTGGAAGAGGTGGTCAACTAGAGGTAGGAGACGACCCTTTTATAGTGGTGGACGAAATCCAACCGTTATCCACTTAACCAGCTCAGCGACACGCAGTACTACCGCTTCAGGGCGCAGTACTACCATTAGGCCACGGTACTACCGTAATACCACTGCAGTACTATCAAGAAGAGGGGCTACAGCGACCGGGCAAGATTACTACATGAGCGGTACTACCACTCCTTCCTTCCAGATTACCGCAAGGCAGTGAACGCCTAGTTCGGGAAGGGCGCGGATGAATAAAAATACATCCGTGCCAACTTCCACCGGAAAACAGCCGGTGCAAAACCCGACACGCAGTACTACCGGAGAGCGATTACCGCTGGTTGCTGGATCGGATCGCCATGGTACTACTGCGTGAGCAAGGCGGCGGTACTACGCGGAGGTGCGGATGTAAAAATTACATCCGCCCTACTACCACAAAGCAGCGGTATTGGCACGGGGACCACAGAGTACGGGCTCGGAGGAGCGGTACTATCAGTGCTCAGCGGTACTACCGCTACCGAGCTACGGTACTATCACAGGCAAGACGGGTACTACCGCCCAGTGGAGCAAGATTACCGCAAGCACAAAGAACAAAGCAGCCAAGGCAATCACAACGAGGATAAACGGGGAATGCTCCATAGTGCAAGGGAAAGGTGGAGACAAGGAAGGAACAGCGTGACGTGATGATTCCACCCAAACCTTTCCGACGCGGACCCCCTCTTAATAGTACGGCTTTCCTACGACTCAAATCCACCAAAAATAAACGTAGAGAAACGCCGTCTTCAATAGTCTTCGAGGGGCACCAAATCGTCTTGTACCTAGTGAAGAAATGTCTGAGAAATTCAAAGGCACACGATTAGTCCGCAAAAGCATTGTCATCAATCACCAAAACACCTGAGGGATAAATATGCACTTACACTTATGAAGTCAAAACCACAAGAAGATGAATAAAATTAGCTCTGCATAACTGGTTGATGCATGATACAAACGAACACTACTTTGATCTAAGGCAAGCGCATGATAGGAGGATGGAATATATACAAAAAAGACAACATTGCATATTCACACGTATGATAGGAGGATGGAATATGTATGAAAAATAGTATGCAAAAGGCATTTCAACAAAAAATAGAAGAAATGAAAGCTAGGCACCATATGAACATGCAACCAATATCACTATCAGGTAAAAAGTGTCTCGTCGTAAGTGCCATCTCAAGAAATTTTAAGCAGTACAAGCTAGAAGACAATGCAAGATGCAACCTACATCACACTCCCAAGTTAAATGTGTCTTATGGGTAAGTGATTGTTGCAGGTATAAGTTGTAAGCTACGCAGATGCAATTCAACAAAATTATAAGCAATACAAACAAGACATCATAAAGAACACACAACCACATATAATAGTTCCAAGTTAGAGCAAGCACCTGTGATGGTGGAGTAGGGGAGATGTGCTCATCATCTACACAGCTACGTTGACTGTCCAGCCTTGTGTTGTCTTGCGAATCTTGTTGGGAGGATGGCGGAGTAGAATCTGTAGAGACCCTCTGTTTGAGTTGCTCCGAAGGACCACCATCATCCACTGCCTTACTAATTTCCTTCAGTTGTATTGATTTTGCATTATGAAGTCAAAACGATAAGAAAAAGGAATAAAATTCGCTCTTCAGAACTCATTCATGCATGATATTGACGAACACTACTAGGATGAAAGGCAAACACATGATACGAGGATGGAATATGTACGAAAAACAGGACGGCGTGACATATTCACACCTATGATGTGGTAACTAAGGTAAGGCATTTCAAAGAAATTAGAAGCAATCGCAAGCTAGACACCATATGAAAGATGCAACCAATATCACTCTACCAAGTTCAAAATGTCTAGCGTTTCAACAAATTAGAAGCAGTACATGCTAAAAATCATATGCAAGACGCAACCAATATCACAGTGGTGACTTAAAGGTGCCTTATCATAAGTGACTGATGCGGGATATGCAAGACAGTAGTCTGATGTAAGAACATGGTGTGATCAGATACAATATGTTCTAGAAACAGGAACACGTGTCATATTCACAGGCATTATGTGTAAATTAAGCAGATGCAATTCAACAAAGTTAGAAGCAATACAAGCTAGACATCATACGCAACATGCAACCACATATAATAGTGCCAAGTTAGAGCAAACACCTGTGATGGTGGAGTTGGGGAGATGTGCTCATCATCTACACAACTACGTTGACTGTCTAGCCTTGCATTGTCTTGCGAATCTTGTTGGGAGGATGGCGGAGTAGAATCTATAGAGACTCTCTGTTTGATTGTTTCTAAGGACCGCCATCATCCAATGCCTTACCAATTTCCTTCCGCTTTCTGATTTTTGCATTGTGAGGTCAAACCGACAAGAAAAAGGAATAAAATTCACTCTTCGTAACTCATTCGGGCATGATACCGATTTAACACTACTCTGATGAAAGGCAAAGTCATGATACGAGGATGGAATATGTACGAAAAACTGGACGGCTTGACATATTCACACCTATGATGTGGTAACTAAGAAGAAGGCACTTCAACAAATTAGAAGCACTGCAAGCTAGACACCATATGGAAGATGCAATCAATATCACTCTGCCAAGTTAAAACTGTCTCGTCATAGGTGGCGTTCATCAAACTAGAAGCACTACATGCTAGAAGTCATATTCAAGACGCAAACCAATATTACACTACCAAATTAAAGGTGTCCCATCATAAGTGACTGATGCAGGATACACAAGAAGAGTAGTTTCATGTAAGAACATGGTGTGATAGACAAATATAATATGTACCAAAAACAGGAAGGCGTGTCATATTCAGACATATCATGTGTAAGCTAAGCAGATGCAGTTTACACTAATTAGAAGCAGTACAAGCTAGACACCATAAGCAACATGCAACCAGATATCACGTTACCAAGTTAGAGCAATCACCTTGGATGGTGGAGTAGGGGAGCGGAGACTTGGAACTTGTAATGCACTAGCAGCACGAGGAGAATCCGTACAGATGTTGCATTTACATTGCTGCAGAGGACCACCATCATCGCCTTCCTTACTCTTTTCCTTCTTCTTTTTTGATTTTGCCTTGTCAAGTCAAACCCACAAGAAAAAGGAATAAAATTTGCTCTTCAGAACTCATTGATGCATGATCTTGTGAACACTACTTTCATGTAAGGCAGCCGCATGATAGGAGGATGGAATATGTATGAAAAACAAGACGGCGTGACATATTGACATGTATGATGTATAAAGTGTAAACTAAGCACAAGGTGTTTGAACTAGTTAGAAGCAATGCAAGCTAGACACCATATGAAAGATGAAACCAATATCACTCTGCCAAATTAAAAGGGTGGCCTCATAAATGTATTTGACCAAATTAGGAGCAATACATGGCAATGGGCTAGAAATAATATGCAATATGCAATGAATAAAGATATCTCATCATAAGTGATTGATGCAGGATACACAAGAGAGGTTGTTTCATGTAAGAACATGGTTAACATATAGATGTAGTATGTACCAAAAATAGGAAGGCATGTCATATTCACAGGTATAATGTGTAAACTAAGTAGATGCAATTTACCCTAATTAGAAGCATTGCAAGCTAGAAAATGTATGCAACATGCAACCACATATCACACTGTGAAGTTAGAGCAAGCACCTGCGATGGTGGTGTAGGGGAAATGCGGTCTTCAAGTACAAAGCTATGTTCAATATCTTCATTTAGGCTTGCTGTTTCTTGAGAATCATGTCGGGAGGATGAAACTGCACTCTTTATAAGAGTAGCGCGTCTGATACTAACCCATGGGCATGACTGTCTCATCATAAGCGATAGATGCAGGATACACAAGAACAGTAGTTTGATGTAAGAACATGGTGTGATAGGCAGATGTAGTATGTACCAAAAATAGGAAGGCGTGTCATATTCACATGTATAATGTGTAAGCTAAGGAGATGCAATTTAACAAATTAGTAGCAATACAAGCTAGGCACCATATGCAACATGCAACCAGATATCACACTGCCATGTTAGAGTAAGCACCTGGGTTGTGGAGTAGGGGAGATGAGATTTGGAACTTGCACTCACTACTGGAATCAGCTTCTTTGCCATCTGCCATGGAGTACGACAAAGGCATACATGCCGGATGGCAAAAGCCTTTGCCGTCAGCCAACGGACGGCAAACTATCCGTCTGAATGAGTGTCGGCAAAGGCATTCTTTGCCGTCTGCTTCTTAGAAATGGACGGCAAAGGATTGTGCCGTCCGCCGTCCGAGGCCAGCAGATGGCAAAGATCATGGACGACAGTGGGGTGGGGTGAGAGCCGTTAGGGGGTTAATGGCGCTCTTTGCTGTCCGCTGACGGACGACAAAGAGCTCAGCTCGGATAGCACTGAGAAGCTGCCACATGGCCAGCTATGTCGTCCGCCGGCTGACGGCAAAGAGGTTTGAATATTTGCTGTCTCCTGGCGGACGACATAGCTGGCCTTGTTTGCTAGTCCTATTTGGTCACTTTGCCGTCCGCTGGCAGACGGCAAAGTGACCAAATAGGCAGCCAGTGTTCCCAGTTTCTACAGGTAGCTGCCACGTGTCCTCTTTGACGTCTGCTAGCGGACGGCAAAGCTCTTTGCCGTTCGCTAGCAGACGGCAAAGAGGCTATATATCCCCTGTTTTTATTTGAATCCAATTAATTTGACAGGATTTCACACACAGATATATATGCATACATATCCAACATGTCCAACAACATATTTCATCAAATCCAACATATATATCCAACAACATAGTTCAACAAAGTCCAACATATCCATATATACATACATAAACCAGAAACAAGTATAGACATACATATCCAAACAAGTTTTCATAAACAACAAGGAAGCAACAGAAGAATAGTACACTCCATGAATCCAAGCTTCCTCATGTAAAGCAAATCTGCAAATTGGGAAAGATGAAAGTTAGAAGAAGAAGAAGAAGAAGAAGAAGAAGACTAGCTAGAATGAAAGGAAGAGGAGGAAAAGAAGAAGAATTTATCTTCTCTTTCTTTCTCTCCTCTCCTATTATTTATCTTCTTCTTTTCTAACTAATGTAGGCAAAAATGACATTTTTGGGCTAAGGTAGCTAAAACTGCTAAGTGTGTGAGTCAATTTAGAGCCAAGCTAGGTAAATAGGTCATTTTGGAGCTAACATAGGTTAAATGGATCATATTGGAGCTAACCTAGCTAAATTTGGTCATTTTTTAGCTAACCTAGCTAATTATGCCATTTTTGACCTAACTAAGCTTATTGTGTCATTTTAGAGGACAACAAGCGAAGTATATGACATTTATGAGGTTAGCAAGGTTATTATGCCATTTACGAATACAAACAAGTAAGAGGAGGAAAAGAAGAAGAAGAAGAAGAAGAAGAAGAAGAAGAAGAAGAAGAAGAAGAAGAAGAAGAAGAAGAAGAAGAAGAAGAATCCTCTTCTTCTTTTCTTCCTATTCCTTCTTTCCTTCCCCTTCCTTGATTTTCTTCATCTTATTATGTTATTTGTGGACTAAATAGGCTAAAAAATGGACTAAACGAACTAAATAAGAAGAAAAATACCGTTATCACGGAGGTGTAGGAATGGTCGGGGCTGCGCTAGTGGTAGACGGAGGTGAAGGACCGGTCGGGGCACGGTTCCGCCATTGCCAGACGCAGAAGGATTGGTCGATGCTTGTCGGGAGCAGATGACCCACAAGTATAGGGGATCTATCGTAGTCCTTTCGATAAGTAAGAGTGTCGAACCGAACGAGGAGCAGAAGGAAATGATAAGCGGTTTTCAGCAAGGTATTCTCTGCAAGTACTGAAATAAGTGGTAACATATAGTTTTGTGATAAGATAATTTGTAACGAGCAACAAGTAACAAAAGTAAATAAAGTGCAGCAAGGTGGCCCAATCCTTTTGTAGCAAAGGATAAGCCTGGACAAACTCATATATAAGGAAAAGCGCTCCCGGGGACACATGGGAATATCGTCAAGCTAGTTTTCATCACGTTCATATGATTCGCGTTCGGTACTTTGATAATTTGATATGTGGGTGGACCGGTGCTTGGGTGTTGTTCTTAATTGAACAAGCATCCCACTTATGATTAACCTCTATTGCAAGCATCCGCAACTACAACAAAAGTATTAAGGTAAACCTAACCATAGCATGAAACATGTGGATCCAAATCAGCCCTTACGAAACAGCGCATAAACTAGGGTTTAAGCTTACCGCTCTAGCAACCCATCATCTACTTATTACTTCCCAATGCCTTCCTCTAGGCCCAAATAATGGTGAAGTTTTATGTAGTCGACATTCACATAACACCACTAGAGGCTAGACAACATACATCTCATCAAAATATCGAACGAATACCAAATTCACATGATTACTAATAGCAAGACTTCTCCCATGTCCTCAGGAACAAACGTAACTACTCACAAAACATATTCATGTTCATAATCAGAGGGGTATTAATATGCATAAAGGATTTGAACATATGATTTTCCACCAAATAAACCAACTAGCATCAACTACAAGGAGTAATTAACACTACTAGCAACCTACTAGTACCAATCCCGGACTTGGAGAAAAGAATTGGATACAAGAGATGAACTAGGGTTTTGAGAGGAGATGGTGCTGGTGAAGATGTTGATGGAGATTGCCCTCTCCCGATGAGAGGAGCGTTGGTGATGATGATGGCGATGATTTCCCCCTCTCGGAGGGAAGTGTCCCCGGCAGAACAGCTCTGCCGGTGCCCTAGATTGGTTCCGCCTCGTGGCGGTGGAGTCTCGTCTCGAAAGGTTGCTTATGATTTTTCCCTTGACGAAATACCTCATATAGCAGAAGATGGCCATCGGAGAGCCAACAGGGGGCCCACGAGGCGCGCCACAGGGGGAGGTAGGCGCGCCTCCCACCCTCGTGGCGAGGTGGGTCCCCCTCTGGTGTACTTCTTCCACTCAATATTTTTTATTATTTCCAAAAATGACTTTCGTGGAGTTTCAGGACTTTTGGAGTTGTGCAGAATAGGTCTCTAATATTTGCTCCTTTTCCATTGAATTCCAAATTTGGCATTCTCCTCCTTATGTAAACCTTGTAAAATAAGAGAGAATAGGCATAAGTATTGTGACATAACGTGTAATAACAACCCATAATGCAATAAATATCGATATAAAAGCATGATGCAAAATGGACGTATCAACTCCCCCAAGCTTAGACCTCGCTTGTCCTCAAGCGGAAGCCGATAACGATAAATATGTCCTCATGTTTAGAGGTAGAGGTGTCGATAAAAATAAAATACGGACATGAGGGCATCATGATTATTCTCATAACAGCAACATATATGGATATTGTCATATGATTTCTTATGATCAAGTAATAATTTATTCATAATGCCAAGTAGGAATCAGAAACTTTATTGAGAACCAACAAACTATAATCTCAGTCATTGAAGCAATTGCAATTTATCATAACATCAAAAAGAGTCTATGTCAGAGCTTAATAGCAAGTCCACATATTCAACTATCATTTAGTCTTTCATAATTGCTAACACTCACACAATACTTGTGGTTACGGAGTTTTAATTGGACATAGAGAAAGATAGGGGCTTATAATTTCGCCTCCCAACCTTTTACCTCAAGGGTAATGTCAACAATAATAACTCATGCTCCCCTATATCCAATTAGATATATATATATATATATATATATATATATATATATATATCAGGATCTTTCAACACCCTATGCTTACCAAAGGATAAAATGTAAAAAGGAAAGGTGAAGATCACCATGACTCTTGCATAAGGTAGAAGATAATAGTAACAGATAGGCCCTTCGCAGAGGGAAGCAGAGGTTGCCATGCGCTTTTATGGTTGGATGCACAAAATCTTAATGCGAAAGAACGTCACTTTATATTGCCCCTTGTGATATGAACCTTTATTATGCAGTCTGTCGCTTTTATTTCTTCCACATCACAAGATCGTATAAAGCTTATTTTCTCCCACACTAATAAGTCATACATATTTAGAGAGCAATTTTTTATTGCTTGCACCGTGGCAACTTACTTGAAGGATCTTACTCAATCCATAGGTAGGTATGGTGGACTCTCATGGCAAAACTGGTTTAAAGGTTTTTGGAAGCACAAGTAGTATTTCTACTTGGTGCTGAGAATTTGGCTAGCATGAGGGGGAAAGGCAAGCTCAACATGTTGGATTATCCATGACAATATACTTTATCACAGGTATAAGAAAACATAACCCATTACTTTGTCTTCCTTGTCCAACATCAACTCTTTAGCATGTCATATTTTAATGAGTGCTCCCAATCATAAAAGATGTCAACTATAATATATTTATATTGAACCCCTCTTTCCTTATTACTTCCTATTAATTGCAACGATGACCAAAGCTATGTTTGCCAACTCCCAACAATTTTTAATCATCATACTCTTTCTAGTGAAGTCATTACTCTCAATAAAATCAATATGAACTCTTTATTTCCTTTTATTCCTTTTCTCTTTTCTTTTATTTACTCAAGATCATGGCAAAATAATCAAGCCCTTGACTCAACACTAATCTTTATTATATAGCTCACGGACTCGATTACAAAGAGAGATCATAAAGCAAAAACTCGAAACTAGATCATACCATAAACTTTATTCTACTAGATCAAGATACTACTAATAGGATCAAACTAAGAAAAACGATAAAGATAGGAGTGTGCTGGTGATACGATAGCGGGTCACCTCCCCCAAGCTTGGCAGTTGCCAAGGGGAGTGCCCATACCCATGTGATTATGTCTCCTTTGCTGGTGAAGAAGGTGGTGGTGATGATGGATAGTCGCACATCGAGCGTAAGAGGTCCTCCAGCTTGCGGATAATGCCCTTGAGTGCCACAATATGCTCCTTCAACAAAAAATTTCCCGTGTGAGATACTTGTTCTGTATACGAGCTAACTCAATCATCTTGAAAGATTCGATCTCAGTTGGGGTAAGAAGATAAAGATCAAATTGAAGGATGTCTTCTGCTGCCGGAGCTTGATCCTCCGTGGCCTTCTTGATCCCTCATCCTTGTTGATCTCCATGGGTTCTTCCCTCTTCAGCTCTATCTTCATTAGCCAAGCATCGTTGTCACCATTGTTGGAGGAGGGGGACGACATGATGCCTGGCCTTGAAAACCCTGACAGAAAACAACTCGAAACAAGAACAGAGGATATTTGCGTGATACAGGAGTCAAAACCTTCGGGAGAATATATAATGAATTTTTACCGACCAAAATACGTATCATGCAAGAAAACGGAGTCCGGAAGGCACACGAGGTGCCCATGAGGTAGGGGCCGCGCCCAGGGGGTAGGGCGCGCCCTCCACCCTCGTGGAGCCCTCGTGTCCTTCCCGGATTGCTTTTTATTTTTCTATTTTTCTAAATATTCCAAAACGGAGAAATATTGCCTTAAAAATTGTTTTGGAGTCGGTTTACTTACCGTAGCACATACCTATTCCTTTTCGGAGTCTGAAACCTTCCAGAAAGTGTCCCTTATTTATTCCTCCGGGGTTACGATTTCAATAACATTGGTTTCAGCATTTATGGGATTACCTGAGATATAATGTTTGATTCTTTGACCGTTCACCACCTTCGGATTTGTGCCTTCGAAGTTGTTGATTTTTATGGCACCGGAACGATAGACCTCCTCGATAACGTAAGGGCCTTCCCATTTAGAGAGGAGTTTTCCTGCAAAAAATGTTAAACGAGAGTTGTATAGCAATACATAATCACCTACATTAAACTCACGCTTTTGTATCCTTTTATCATGCCATCTTTAACTTTTTCTTTAAACAATTTGGCATTTTCATAAGCTTGGGTTCTCCATTCATCAAGTGAGCTAATATCAAAAAACCTCTTCTCACCGGCAAGTTTGGAATCATAATTGAGCTCTTTAATAGCCCAATATGCCTTATGTTCTAGTTCGAGAGGTAAGTGACATGCTTTTCCATAAACCATTTTATACGGAGACATACCCATAGGATTTTTATATGCATTTCTATAGGGCCATAATGCATCATCAAGTTTCTTGGACCAATTCTTTCTAGACCTATTAACAGTCTTTTGCAAAATTAATTTGAGCTCTCTATTACTCAATTCTACTTGACCACTAGAATGTGGGTGATAAGGAGATGCAATTCTATGATTAACATCATACTTAGCAAGCATTTTATGGAAAGCACCATGAATATAATGTGAACCACCATCAGTCATTAAATATCTAGGGACTCCAAACCTCGGAAAAATAACTTCTTTAAGCATCTTAATAGAGGTGTTATGATCAGCACTACTAGTTGGAATAGCTTCTACCCACTTAGTAACGTAATCAACAGCCACTAAAATATGTGTATATCCATTAGAGGCAGGAAAAGGTCCCATATAATCAAAGCCCCAAACATCAAATGGTTCAATAACAAGTGAATAATTCATAGGCATTTCTTGACGTCTACTAATATTACCAATTCTTTGGCATTCATCACAAGACAAGACAAACTTACGCGCATCCTTGAAGAGAGTAGGCCAATAAAAACCGGATTGCAATACCTTGTGTGCAGATCTATCTCCAGCGTGGTGTCCTCCATAAGCTTCGGAGTGACACTTGCGTAGGATCTGTTCCTGTTCATGCTCAGGTACACAACGTCTAATAACACCATCTACTCCTTCTTTATAAAGATGTGGGTCATCCCAAAAGTAATTTCTCAAATCATAGAAAAACTTTTTCTTTTGTTGGTATGTGAATCTTGGTGGTATAAATTTAGCAACAATGTAATTAGCATAATCATCATACCATGGAGTACTATGAGAAGTACTTATAACATTTAATTGTTCATCAGGAAAGCTATCATCAATAGGTAGTGGGTCATCAAGGACATTTTCTAACCGAGACAAGTTGTCTGCAACGGGGTTCTCAGCTCCCTTTCTATCAACAATATGTAAATCAAATTCTTGTAGCAAGAGAACCCATCTTATAAGTCTAGGTTTAGCATCTTTATTTTCCATAAGATACTTAATAGCAGCATGATCCATGTGAATAGTTACTTTAGAATCGACAATATAAGGTCTAAACTTATCACAAGCAAATACAACTACTAAGAATTCCTTTTCAGTAGTAGCATAATTTCTTTGAGCATTGTCTAGAGTCTTACTAGCATAATGGATAACATTTAATTTCTTATCAACTCTTTGCCCTAGAACAACACATGCAGCATAATCACTAGCATCACACATAATTTCAAAGGGTAAATTCCAATCAGGTGGCTGAACAATAGGTGCAGAGAGCAATGCTTTCTTAAGTATTTCAAATGCTTCTACACAATCATCATTAAAAACAAATGGTATATCTTTTTGTAATAAATTAGTCAGAGGCCGAGAAATTTTTGAGAATTCCTTAATGAACCTCCTATAAAATCCGGCGTGACCAAGGAAACTTCTTATATCTTTGATGTCCTTGGGACATGGCATCTTTTCAATAGCATCAACCTTGGCTTTATCAACTTCAATACCTCTTTCAGAAACTTTATGCCCCAAGACAATGCCTTCATTAACCATAAAGTGGCATTTTTTCCAATTCAAGACAAGATTAGTTTCTTCACATCTCTGCAAAACTCGATCAAGGTTGCTCAAGCAATCATCAAAAGAGGATCCATAGACGGAAAAGTCGTCCATGAAAACCTCACAAATCTTTTCACAAATTTCAGAGAATATAGCCATCATGCATCTTTGAAAGGTAGCAAGTGCATTACATAAACCAAAAGGCATACGTCTATAAGCAAAAGTACCAAAAGGGCAAGTAAAAGTAGTCTTTGATTGATCACTAGCTGATACAGGTATTTGAGAGAAACCAGAATAACCATCTAGAAAGCAATAGTGTGTATGTTTGCATAATCTTTATAGCATTTGATCGATAAAAGGTAAGGGGTAATGATCTTTCTTAGTAGCATTATTTAATTTGCGGAAATCAATTACCATCCTATAACCTGTAATAATTCTTTGCGGAATCAATTCATCTTTATCATTAGGAACAACGGTAATACCTCCCTTCTTAGGGACACAATGGACAGGACTTACCCACTGACTATCAGCAACGGGATAAATTATACCTGCCTCCAGAAGCTTTAGTATTTCCTTTCTTACCACTTCTTTCATTTTAGGATTCAACCGTCGTTGATGATCACGAACTGGTTTGGCATCTTCTTCCAAATTTATTTTATGTTGACATAGAGTGGGACTAATGCCCTTAACATCATCAAGAGTATATCCAATAGCAGCACGGTGCTTCTTCAGAGTTTTCAATAATCTCTCTTCTTCATGCTCGAAAGGTTAGCACTAATAATAACAGGATATATCTTCTTTTCATCAAGATAAGCATATTTAAGAGTATCAGGCAACAGTTTAAGCTCAAACACGGGATCACCCTTGGGTGGAGGAGGATCCCCTAGGATTTCAACAGGCAAATTGTGTTTCAGAATAGGTTCCTGTTTAAAGAATACTTCATCTATTTCCCTTCTTTCATTCATAAACATATCATTTTCATGGTCTAGCAAATATTGTTCTAAAGGATCACTAGGAGGTACGACAATAGAAGCAAGATCAATAATTTCATCCTTACTAGGTAATTCCTCTTCACGGTGTTGTCTACTAAATTTAGAGAAATTAAACTCATGAGACATATCACCCAAGCCAATAGTAACAACATTCTTTTCGCAGTCTATTCTAGCATTGACAGTGTTCAAGAAGGGTCTACCAAAAATAATGGGAGAAAAACTATCTTGTGGGGAACCAAGAACAAGAAAATCAGCAGGATATCTAGTTTTCCCACACAAGACTTCAACATCTCTAACAATTCCCATTGCTGATATAGTATCTCTATTGGCAAGTTTAATTGTAACATCAATACCTTCTAACTCAGCAGGTGCAATTTCATGTTTAATTTCTTCGTATAAAGTATGAGGTATAACACTAGCACTGGCACCCATATAACATAAGCCATGATAATAGTGATCTCCTATTTTAACAGAAATAACAGGCACGCCTACCACAGGTCTATGTTTATCTTTAGCACAAGGTTTGGCAATTCTAGCGGTTTCACCGCAGAAATGAATAACATGCCCATCAATATTATCAGCTAAGAGATCCTTAACAATAGCAATATTAGGTTCTACTTTAACTTGCTCAGGAGGTGTATAAGTTCTAATATTGCTTTTACGAACCATAGTTGAGGCTTTAGCATGATCATTTATTCTAACAGGGAAAGGTGGTTTCTCAACATAAGAAGTAGGAACACCAGGATCATTATAAGTAATAGTCTTTTCTTCAACTTTAGTAGGTGCAGCTACTTTTACTTCTATGGGAGGATGATATTTAAACCACTTCTCCTTGGGGAGATCAACATAAGTAGCAAAAGATTCACAGAAAGAAGCTACTATCTTAGAGTCAAGTCCATATTTAGTGCTAAATTTACGGAAAACATCGGCATCCATAAAAGACTTAACACAATCAAACTTAGGTGTCATACCTGACTCCTTACCTTCATCGAGATACCAATCTTCAGATTTGCGTTTAATTTTATCCAATAAATTCCATTTGAATTCAATAGTCTTCATCATAAAAGAGCCATCACAAGAAGTATCGAGCATGGATTGATTATTATGAGAAAGCCGAGCATAATTTTTTTTGAAGAATTATTTCTCTTGAGAGCTGATGATTGGGGCATGAATATAACATTGATTTAAGCCTCCCCCAAGCTTGAGCGATGCTTTCTCCTTCGCGAGGCCAAAAATTATATATATACTTGCGATCACGATGAACAAGATGCATATGATAATACTTCTGATGAAATTCCAATTTCAATCGTCTATAGTTCCATGACCTCGTATCATCACATAGCCTGTACCATGTAGATGCATCTCCCTTCAAAGATAAAGGGAATACCTTCTTCTTAACAACATCATCGGGTATACCTGCAAGCTTAAATAATCCACAAACTTCATCCACATAGATTAGGTGCTCATCAGGATGCTTTATTCCATCTCCTATAAAAGGATTATCTAGCAGTTTTTCTATCATACCCGAAGGAACTTCAAAGGGAACATTTTCATTTTCAGTAGGTTCAATAGGTTGAGGAGCAATTATTTGCTCTACTGGTCGGGGTGAAGATACCCCGAACAAACCCCTCAGAGGATTACTTTCCATAGTAACAAGTGATAGTAAATTTCAGCACACTATATAAATTTTTCCTTACCAAATTCCACCTACCAAAGGCGCTTCACTCCCGGCAACGGCGCGGAAAAGAGTCTTGATGACCCACAAGTATAGGGGATCTATCATAGTCCTTTCGATAAGTAAGAGTGTCGAACCCAACGAGGAGCAGAAGGAAATGATAAGCGGTTTTCAGCAAGGTATTCTCTTGCAAATCTTGAAATAAGTGGTAACAGATAGTTTTGTGATAAGATAATTTGTAACGAGCAACAAGTAAAAAAAGTAAATAAAGTGCATCAAGGTGGCCCAATCCTTTTTGTAGCAAAGGATAAGCCTGGTCAAACTCTTATATAAGGAAAAGCGCTCCCGAGGACACATGGGAATATCGTCAAGGTAGTTTTCATCACGTTCATATGATTCGCATTCGGTACTTTGATAATTTGATATGTGGGTGGACCGGTGCTTGGGTGCTGTTCTTACTTGAACAAGCATCCCACTTATAATTAAACTCTATTGCAAGCATCCACAACTACAACAAAAGTATTAAGGTAAACCTAACCATAGCATGAAAATGTGGATCCAAATCAGCCCCTTACGAAGCAACGCATAAACTAGGGTTTAAGCTCATCACTCTAGCAACCCATCATGTACTTATTACTTCCCAATGCCTTCCTCTAGGCCCAAATAATGGTGAAGTGTTATGTAGTCGACATTCACATAACACCACTAGAGGCTAGACAACATACATCTCATCAAAATATCGAACGGATACCAAATTCACATGACTACTAATAGCAAGACTTCTCCCATGTCCTCAGGAACAAACGTAACTACTCACAAAACATATTCATGTTCATAATCAGAGGGGTATTAATATGCATTAAGGATCTGAACATATGATCTTCCACCAAATAAACCAACTAACATCAACTACAAGGAGTAATTAACACTACTAGCAACCTACTAGTACCAATCCCGGACTTGGAGACAAGAATTGGATACAAGAGATGAACTAGGGTTTTGAGAGGATATGGTGCTGGTGAAGATGTTGATGGAGATTGCCCTCTCCCAATGAGAGGAGCGTTGGTCATGATGATGGCGATGATTTCCCCCTCCCGGAGGGAAGTGTCCCCGGCAGAACAGCTCGGGAGCCCTAGATTGGTTCCGCCAAGGTTCCGCCTCGTGGCGGTGAGTCTCGTCTCGAAGGTTGCTTATGATTTTTCCCTTGACGAAAGACCTCATATAGCGTAAGATGGCGATCAGAGAGCCAACAGGGGCCCACGAGGCGGGGCACGCCTGGGGGTCACAAGACCCCCACCCTCGTGGCTGTGTGGGCCCCCTCCGTGTACTTCTTCCATCAATATTTTTTATTATTTCCAAAACGACTTTCGTGGAGTTTCGGGACTTTTGGAGTTGTGCGAGAATAGGTCTCTAATATTTGCTCCTTTTCCACCCGAATTCCGGCAAGCATTCTCCCTCCTTATGTAAACCTTGTAAAATAAGAGAGAATAGGCATAAGTATTGTGACATAACGTGTAATAACAGCCCATAATGCAAAAAATATTGATATAAAAGCATGATGCAAAATGGACGTATCAGGAGCGATGCTGCACCAAAGATCATTTCCAATAATGTCTCGTTAGCATGATGCAAACTGAAATGTGAGTACTAGTAACTAACGACCATTCAAATCAAACTCACCGTGGTCGCCGGAGCAATCTGGGGCATCAGCGGAGGGGGCTGACCGTTTTTCTCGCACATGGTCTGCACATTTGGTTCTCACGAGTCAGTCATATTAGTTAGTAATGCGAACATTATGTGCATGATTGGGCTAATATGCACGAGAAACATACCACGATGAGCTCGTATAGGGCCCGGTTGGACGCCTCGTTCCGGTTCCTCTCCTCCTCCAACAGCTTAGCCGTCCTCTCCTCCAGCTCCCTCTCACTCTCCGCCGCCTCCCTTTTTGCCTCCTCCAAAAGCGCATGGGTGTTCAATCTCTCTTTCTCAACCATGGCCTGCAACACACCACTCCTCATTAGCATTGTAATCATTGACGGATGCACACATAATGCAATGGAGGAAAGGTGAGAGAGTCCGTATAACTAACCGCCATGGCGAGCTCCGCGGGCCGTGCACGAGGCATTATCTCAGGATCAGAGCTACTCTGCCGCCTCTTGATCTGCGGGAGAGTCCTAGGACAACGTATCAGTCCATCACCAATGGCTATGGAGCCATGGGACCTCCCGCCACTAGATAACATCACCAGATCTGTATCAAAAGGATCCTGGCTCGGGTTAAAGTCCTCCCCTTTCCTCGCCTTCCCCTCATCTCTATAGTTCACGAGCTTGTGGTGGGAGGAGATGTTGGTGAAGCTCTCTGGATGATCTAGGTCAGACTCTGTGAATGGCTTGGCCTTCTTGTACGAGGCAGTATGGGCCATGCCATAGAGGTCGGACAGATTTGGCACATGCTTCTTGGTGTGGTGCGCGTGAGAGAGAGGAACAAAATATTAGTTAAGGGCTCAAGCTAGCATGAAGAATGATATTGCTATGTAAATAGGTCATTTTGGAGCTAAGTAAGGTTATTATGTTATTTTCGAGGAAAATAAGCTAAGTTTAGGTCATTTTGGAGGTAACCAAGATTATTATGCCATTTTTGACCAAAGTATGCTAATTATGTCATTATTGAGCTATCCAAGGTAGTTATGTCATTTTTAGCTAACTAAAGCATATTTAGGCATTCTATAGATCTATCTAAGGTTATTATGTCATTTTATTGCTAATTATGTCATGAATGAACTAGCTAAGATTAGTTTAGGTCGTTATTGAGCTATCGAAGGTAGTTATGCCATTGTTAACTAACTAAAGTGTATTAAGTCATTTTATAGAGCTATCTAAGGTTATTATGTCATTTTAGAGCTAAATATGTCATAAATGAACTAGCTAAGATTAGTTTAGGTCATTATTTAGCTATCCTAGGTAGTTATGCCATTTTAACTAACTAAAGCACATTTAGTTATTTTATAGAGCTATCTAAGGTTACTATGTCATTTTAGAGCTAATTATGTCATAAATGAACTATCCAAGGTAGTTATGCCATTTTTTAACTAACTAAGCATATTAATATAAGTCATTTTGGAAGGGATAAATGCTAGCATGAAGAATGAAATTACATGAATCATGTAGAAAACCACATACCCAGTTCTCCCCGTACTCAAACAGGTTGGAGCTCCCTTGATGGTGTGGCACACCTTTCATTTGGTCGCGCTTATCCTTGGCCCTATGGTGTTCGACTAGCCATTGGGAAGAGCACCACACATCCACCAACGCCTCCCAACAGTCCATCTTATCCACACACCATCTCGGGGGCACCTAAGTTAGTCAAGAGAAATTTCAGTGCTACGCCTACAAATCAAATCAAGAAAACTAAGTTCAAGGCCTTAAGAATAGGTAATTACCTGCATGTACTTCTCCTTACTCAGAAACTTGCCGGGACACTTCTTCTTGGCCCTCCTAATACCCGAGCCTCGTGCCGTAAGTTCTGAAGTAGGCGCTTGCACTCGGTTTCGACAACCATAGACGCGACCTCCTGATCTCCCTCTGAAAAACCCTGTAGAAGGTCTACAATAAAAAAAGACAACACTGATTAGTACAATCACTAGGTAGTGTTGATTTTTAATTCTGTAAAGGAGAAATTACCCAAAACCAAGGGAACACAATGTCGGCCAGCGTCTCGCACAAGACACCAGCGACCATCTCTTCCGGCAGGGCCGGGGCAACCGAGTACAACTCCCAGCTTAGTGCTAGCTGTGGAACCTGACCCTCACTGGGCAACGTGACCCACCCAGGGAAGTGCTGCCGACAAAGCACACCAAGGACCTGGTTGGGCCCACGGACACCACGGGGGTGTACCCAGCCCCTGGAGTATGACAAGGCCAACGCATTAGATATTAATTTGAAGGAACATGAAGGCAAAAGGTTAAAAAAAATACTAAATGCACTTACTTCAACCCATTAGGCGCAATCAACCACCTCTGGTCGGGGGTCGTCGGCACGGGCGAGAGCTTTGTACAGCCACGCTTGTAGACCTTATTGTCCTTCTCAACCAGCTCGTCGTTGCTGTAGCTATCATCAGAAAAGGTGTCCTCGCTACCATCAGTAGGGACACTAGCCCCCGGAGTCTCGTAGGAAGAAGACTCCAGGACTGGAGTCTCGTGGGAAGAAGACTCTGGGACTGGAGTCTTCTAGGACGAAGACTCTGGGACCGGACACGTGGGGCGAAGGATCGGCGACACGAGTCTGGTGGGGCGAAGGATCGGTGACCCGAGTCTGGTGGGGCGAAGGATCGGCCACTCACGAAACGAGGTAAAAAGGGGCGCCAAAGGACATAGGAGTGTCGGATTGCAAACGGACAACGGGGAAAAAGCTCGGATCCATGAGACGAACACGTATGCAAAATGAGATGCACATGATGACATGGCAAAATGCAACACGCAAGCAAATGGCAAGGCAATGAAGGTGAATAACTGGCAGACACCCGGCACATCGAATCCGGGGCGTTACAACTCTCCTCCACTAACAAGAGATCTCGCCCGAGATCTTAGGACCGAGACGGAAGAGAAAGAGGAAGAGGTGAAGCAAGAGTGCAAGAGAGAAGATGAACAAGGTTGAGAGCACTCGGGTAGAAAAAAGGAACGACGAATATGACGAGAATCAAAGCTCAGGAACAAAATGAATTTAAAAACACTCCGGTTAGAAGAAGATAGAAAGGGGATAAGAACAGAAGAATTGGGATAGCAACCCGGTTGAACATGGAATGGAATAGAACATGAACTTCACAAGATGGGATGACACTTGACGAGACGAACAACGCAATGCCTCCAGAAGAATTGAAAGAATGGAATGAAAAGAACGGATGAGAGAACAACAAATTCCACCACGAATGAATTTGATAGCATCTTTATAGGAAGGATTGAACGGAGTTGTTGAGATATTCAACAACAAAATAATAAGCTTGTTGTAGACTTATGGAAAATCCTCTCAAAATTTGAGGTGAAATTATACCTCAACCAAATGTCCGAATATCTGAGAAGAACGAAGAAATGCAAAACTCCACTTCCGAAGAAAACGGAGAATTAATTTCACTTCGAGACGCGAGAAGAAAAGATACTTGAACTCCTCCAACAAGAATCTTTATGAGCAATTGAAGAATGAATTAAATGCTTAATGAACCACCATAAGAATTCCGGTGACAAAAGGATGATTAGATAGAATGAAGGATGAAGGAATAAGATGAGCCTTGCGGTGATTTAGATGGAGGTTCCAACGAAATGGCTGAGGAAATTTGAACTCCGGAAAAGAAAAGATGATAAACACTTGGAACTAAAATTTATTCCTCACAAACAAACTCTGAAGAAAGGGATTAATCACTTGGAGGAAATAAGAATAAGATTTATTGCATGCCTATCCTTCATCAAATTTAATTGATGACAACCGGATTTCTGCATGCAACTTATTCCTCTTGAAAAGGATTGAGAAGTGACATATCGCAAACTTGAGAAGGTCTTCATGAACCACCGGTGGGATTGGAAAGAACGAATGAATTGATATGATAACAAAGGAAAAGGAATCTGAAGGAACCACCGTAAGAATTCAAAAATGACTGATGAAAGAGAATGAATCACCGGGAAGAATTAGAAGAACCCATACGATTGAGGGGATTTAGATGCAAAAGAACGGGAAGAACTCAAACTGATTAAAGAGCACTTGAACGCAGCACCGAGATAATTGGAAAACGGCAGCTGAAATGTGAGGACGAAGAATTCTTCTGGAACGATGGCCTCCGGTGAAAAGAAATGGAAAAACAACTCCTGACATACTCCGGATGGGTAAGAAAAGAATATCTGACAAATGGAATAATTCGAGACGATAGCATGAAACTAGAACCACGAAACTTCGAGAGAATAGACAAGATTTAGAGGAAAAACTCTTCTTCGGTCTTCAAATGACGACGAGAAACACCACCAAAATTACCGAGATACTCCGGTAGAATGAAAAGCAGAGAGGTTGAGCCAACAATGAAAAGAATTTGAAAGTGAATCTTAAAGAAGGCATGTGACTGATGGAATCCATTCTTACATCACACTTTGAAAAGAATTTGAGAATAGCTCCGAAATAATTAGAAGAGTCAGGTAAGATCCTGGAAAAAGACCTGTGGGTTAGGGCCCACTGAAAAGAAACACCGTTGGAAAGGATTCTCGAATGAGAAATGATGCACCGGGAACGATTGAAAGATTTGAATGAGGTGACAACCTCGAAATAATTGAATGCAAACACGGATATTCTGAGATGTCTTAAGCACTCCGGAAGGATAAACTGGCGAGAGGCAAACGAGCAGAGAAAAACACTTGATCCAAGGGAAAGAATATAATCACTAACGAAAATATGAATTGAATCCACCGGAGAAGAAAAAGAGATGAATAATGTCCACCGAGACGAGAATTCACCGGTTGAAATGATTGAGGGAAGACTGAAGAGGCTCCGTACGAATGAAATTGATGCTCGAAAGAGACTTAGACTCCGGGAAGAAGAGGGTGGGAGGGCGGGAAAACAAAGGCAACTTTGAAGGGGAAAACCGATGAATAACTTGAAGAGAGAACACCAGTTGAAAGAATGCAAAGGCTTCGCACGAGTAGAATGGATACTCGATCACAAACTCCGGTTACGAAAAGAATAAGGGTGGGCAGGTGGGAAAACAAGGATAACTTCGGACAGGGAAACAACGTCGATTGAAAAGAGCTGAGGATTGATCTCCCAAAGACAAATATGTTTGAGTCGACTTGACGAGAGATGCACCGGATAAAAAAAGGAAGGACAACGGACGAAAACTAACTGCGGGAACCTAAAGAAAAATTTGAAGGGGAAGAGTAGTTCAAAACACCTACGTCAAGATTTCTCACCAGAGCGACGAAGGGGCAGAGGAGTAAAAAGAATTCCTACTCTCCGATATAACTAGACTCCGAAAAAGTTTTCTTCTAGACTCAACAACGGCCAAACTACACGATCAATCAAGGGGCTCCTAAGGTCGGTCGAGGCTCTGATACCAACTTGTCACACCCAAGATGTGACCCTATCCTAAAGGAACTCGAAGGTCCCACCAAGGATAGAAGCGCATCTTGAAGACGCTTTTGAAAGGTGGATATCATTACATCAACATTACATAATAGATGGGGATACAACCAAGACATAGAATGTCACATGAATACCACAATACATCATATACAAGATCAACATCCGACTATGGATGAAACATAAACAGAAACTCAAACGACATCCACCCTGCTAGCCCAGGCTGTCGACTAGGAACCTAACCCAAGATCGACAAAGAAGAAGAAGAACTCCAACACAAGTAACATCGCTCTCACGTCATGATCATCGCATAACCTGTACCTGCAACTGTCGGTGTAGTAAATTGTGAGCCACGAGGACTCAGCAATCCCATTACCATGGGTCTCAAGACTAGCAAAGCTTAATGGGTAAGGAAGGGGTAAAGTGGTGAGGTTGCAGCAGCGACTAAGCATGTATGGTGGCTAACTTACGCAAATAAGAGCGAGGAGAGAAGCAAAGCAAGCGGTGGTTAACTAGTAATGATCAAGAAGTGATCCTGAACTCCTACTTACGTCAGACATAACCCAGAAACCGTGTTCTCCTCTCGATCAACCCCGAAAAGAGACACTCACGGTTGCGCACACGGTTGGTGTATTTTAGAAGAGTTTACTTCAAGTTTACTACAACCGGATATTAACAAATTCCCATCTGCCTCATAACCGCGGGCACGACTCTCGAAAGTTTAAACCCTGCAGGGCTGTCCCAACTTAGCCCATGATAAGCTCTCGCGATCAACGAAGGATATTCCTTCTCCCGGGAAGACCCGATCAGTCTCGGAATCCCGGTTACAAGACATTTCGACAATGGTAAAACAAGACTAGCAAAGCCGCCCGATGCGCCGGCAATCCCGATAGGAGCTGCACATATCTCGTTCTCAGGGCAACACCGGATGAGACATCCTACGATTAAAACCAACCCTCAAGTTTCCCCAAGGTGGCCCCGCAGTCTGCTCGTTTCGGGCCAACACTTAGAGGAGCATTGGCCCTTGGGGGGGGGCTAAAATAAAGATGACCCTCTGGTTAATTACGCCCAAGGGAAAGGTATAGGTGGTGGGCAAATGGTAAAACCAATATAGGGCCTTGCTGGAGGAGTTTTATTCAAGGCGAACCGTCAAGGGGGTCCCATAAATCACCCAACCGCGTTAGGGACGCAAAATCCGGGAACATAATACCGATATGACGGAAACTAGGGCGGCAAGAGTGGAACAAAACACGGGCATAAGGCCGAGCCTTCCACCCTTTACCAAGTATATAGATGCATTAATAATATAAGAGATATTGTGATATCCCAACATAAACATAATCCAACATGGAGCAATCTTCATCTTCACCTGCAACTAGCAATGCTATAAGAGGGGCTGAGCAAAAGCGGTAACATAACCAAACAATGGTTTTCTAGGAAGGGTGACAACGGATTAGAGGTTCATGGCAATTTGGGAGGCTTGAGCAGCAAGTGGTAGGTAACGCAGCATAGCGATAGAACGAAGCAACTAGCATAGCAATGATAGTAATGAGATCCAAGGTGACGTTCATCTTGCCTGAAATCCCGCAAGGAAGAAGAACGAGTCCATGAAGAAGAAGAAGCCACGAAGTCGAACCAAGCGTAGACGAATGAATCCTCACGATCACAAAGAAACGGGAACTATCGAGAAGAAGCACACAACATGGTAAACACACCACACATGAACAAAACATGATGCTCAACCAAGTATGATGCATGACAAGGCTACATGAAGCTACTCATGGCAAGAGATGATGCATACAAGAGCAACACATCAAAGCAAGTTTAAATGAGGCCGGAAACAACATATAGCAATTCCGGTAAGTCCTCATATGCAAATTTCGAAATTGGCCCTGATCTGAATAAACCTTATGTTCAAGTTGTTAAACATCAAGTTAAGATGCACCACGATGATCTACATGAAATTCTAGTCAAGTTACATATAAATTTCATTTAATTCGGAGCTACGGCCTAGAAGATATGAGCAGAACAAGATAAGCATGGCATTGATGCAAAATGCATTCAAACATCAAGAACATACCTCAAAACATGGATGCAACAAGCTAACATGAAGCTACACACAAAAATAAGCAAGTTTCATATAGAGCACACTCAAAACGGAGCAACGGTTCAACACATACACACTATACAAGGTTAGAGGACAAGCTGTCCAAAACAGCAACTAGACATCTAGCAAGCATCAAAACAATATGCTACAACACCTCAATATGAAAACAAAAGGCATGGACATGATGTAAAGCTAAAGCATAACAAAAAATGAACACTGAGATATCTACAGAAATCAATAGAACATGCTCAAAAGGACATGTCAAGATAGCAAATAATAACAGTTTCACAGACTTAGCAGAATCTCAGGACATGGCAGAAATAACATCAGGTTGCAATGTTTAGAGCTATCAAACAACATGCTAAAGGAACAGATCATAGCAAATAAAGGCATAACGTGAATCTAATGACTGCATAGAACAAAAGTCCCTTACTGATCATGATCCAAAACGGCACAGAAAATATGATGGCCCCCATGTAAACATAGCAAGTTTCGTTACAGATTCAGACTAGCAGAAAAAAACTGAGCATGGCATAAACAGAATTATGAAGGCATCTTTGTGAGCTCGAATCACTCATCACAAAGCACTATATGACAAGACAAGTATACCTACAGCAAGTAGACATGTTCATGAAGCTAACCACGGCAAGAACAAGTTCATAGCATGCTTGGATCGCTAACAACAACCATGGCAAAATTGATTAACATGTAAACAATCTGCCAGGAACATTTTATAGCAAAAGTAGAGCAAGATTAAGACATGCTAGAGCACTCTACAAATGCAATCAGGGGCATGGATGGATAGAGCATAACCATATGTCCAAAACATCCTTACTGAACATACTCAAAAGAGTCATGGATCTCACTGTAGCAACATGAGTACATGACATGACAATAACAGGAGGGAAATGACTTGGAAGAATTCGAAGTCCCTAAAATCAGCAACATCACGATGCCTAGTTTGCATGCTTGCGCTAGTCACCACATTGATCACAAAAATACATGGCAAGCACCCCTGTAAAGATGGCATGGCATAGCCCAAAACACATGTAGGGCTCATGCCCATAAGATGCACACATCAAATGTAGAAAAAATGACAAATGCACATATTCTGCTAAGAAACAGAAACTAACATTTTATAGCACTATTGCATCAGAGATTTGGGCATCAATATGACATCAAACAAACATGGCCCAATAAAACAAAATGAAGATCACAACCTGTTGAACATTTTGATATATTATTCACGCAAAACGGAGCAGCACACATGAAGTTATGATGCGATGAATATGGACACAAAATGTTATGATCTCTGGGGACTTGGTAATTTTTAGGAAAAAACAGAGTGGGCGCGTTTTAGGTATATGACGCACAGAGCGGGACATAGGTGGGGCTCACCTAGCGGGCTTGGCCCAGGTCGCGAGGTGGTCTGGTTGGGCCGGCGGGGAGGCTGCAGCGGGCTGGCGTGCTGGGTCGGGGCCCACTTGGCCCAGGTGGGCGAGCGTGAGCGGGACGAGCGGCTCCTCTGTTCGTCCCCACGCAGGGTCATGGCGGCGGCGCCGTCGGTTGCGGCCGGTACTCCGGTGAGGCGCGAGTGCAGCGGGGAGGCTGGGAATGGGCGGATCGGTCCTCCGGGCACCGGATCTGACCGGTGGCGAGGCGGGGACGCCGACGGCAGCAAGCGGCGGTGGCGGTGGTTCCCTGCGGGGAAGAGAGGAGAGCCGGGTGAGGGGGAGGCGCAGGACGGTGAGGAGGAAGACGGCGGCGGGGCTCCGTCCTGGTCAGAAGCTTCGGCGACGGCGGGGTCAGCTCCGGCGAGGCGCTGGTCGCCGACAGCGTAGATGGCGGCCAGAAGGTGGCGAGGTTGCGGCGAGGGAGCTCGGGTAGAGGAGCTCCCGAGCCAGGCGTGTGCGGACCTGCGGGATCGGGCGAACGGCGGCGCGCACGGGCTCGGGCGGGCTTCCCAGGGCCTGATCTGGGTCCTGGCGGGCCCGCGGCAAAGTGGGGCGCGGGAAGGACTCGTGGAGGCATGGGAGAGGATGGCTTCGGCGGTTGGCAACGGCGCGGCCAGTGGGGACACGCCACTTGGCGGTGGAGGGTTGGGGCTCGCTGGAAAACGAGGAGAAGGAGGCTGGTGGCGGCGGCCGATGATTGGGGGCGCGGATTCCGAGAAGGAGGAAGGAGAAGGCCAAAAATGGCATGAGGTTGTCTATATATAGCAAAAGCAGCTAGGGTTGGGGGTTTCCATCCGTTTTCGGACCCTCGGATCACGATCGGACGGCTCCGGATACGAGGAGGAGTAGGCTGGGCATAGGTGGGCTGTGTAGGATGCATTGGGCTGAGAAGAGAGAGAGAGGCCCGACAGCAGTTTCGGAGACCGAAACGTCCGACGAATATACCGGCTATATCGCGGTTATATATTTAATGGTTGGGCAGTCAAACGAACTCCGAATGTGACGAAATTTGGCAGGCGGTCTGTCTACACTATAATAAGACCGCACACCAACTCTCGACCCATTCCGAGAACATTTTTCGGCCACTCACAAAACGAGGTAAAAAGGGGCGCCGGAGGACATAGGAGTGTCGGATTGCAAAACAGACAACAGGGAAAAAGCTCGGATCCATGAGACGAACACGTATGCAAAATGAGATGCACATGATGACATGGAAAAATGCAACACGCAAGCAAATGGCAAGGCAATGAAGGCGAATAACTGGTAGACACCTGGCGCATCGAATCCGGGGCGTTACACGCTTGCACTCGGTTTCGACAACCATAGACGCGGCCTCCTGCTCTCCCTCTGAAAAACCCTGTAGAAGGTCTACAATCAAAAAAGACAACATTGATTAGTACAATCACTAGGTAGTGTTGATTTTTAATTCTTTAAAGGAGAAATTACCCAAAACCGACGAAACACAATGTCGGCCAGCGTCTCGCACAAGACACCAGCGACCATCTCCTCCGGCGGGGCCGTGGCAACCGAGTACAGCTCCCAGCTTAGTGCTAGCTGTGGAACCTGACCCTCACTGGGCAACGTGACCCACCCAGGGAAGTGCTGCCGACAAAGCACATCAAGGACCTGGTTGGGCCCGCGGACACCACGGGGGTGTACCCAGCCCCTGGAGTATGACAAGGCCAATGCATTAGATATTAGTTTGAAGGAACATGAAGGCAAAAGGTTAAAAAATAGTAAATGCACTTACTTCATCCCATTAGGCGCAATCAACCACCTCTGGTTGGGGGTCGTCGGCACGGGCGAGAGCTTTGTACAGCCACGCTTGTAGACCTTCTTGCCCTTCTCAACCAGCTCGTCGTCGCTGTAGCTATCATCAGAAAAGGTGTCCTCGCTACCATCATTAGGGCCACTAGCCCCCGGAGTCTCGTGGGAAGAAGACTCCGGGACCGGAGTCTCGTGGGAAGAAGACTCTGGGACTGGAGTCTTCTGGGACGAAGACTCTAGGACCAGACATGTGGGGCGAAGGATCGGCGACACGAGTCTGGTGGGGCGAAGGATCGGTGACCCGAGTCTGGTGGGGCGAAGGATCGGCGACCTGAGGCTCATGTACCGGAGTTCGAGACGGGTCCATGTTAGATGGAGCAGTACTGTGGTCGGGTGAATCAGCCGGGGGTGGCGGCGAGGAAGGCGTAGGCGCCTTCCTACCTCTCCCGCTACCACGTCCACCTCTAGCAGCCTTCTTCGTCCTCCCCTGACCTCTCCCAGCCAAAGAAGAAGCGCCCGCCGCTGCTATCTGCATACTATCTAGCAGTGCTCTCCGGAGTAGCTGGGGTGGAATAATGGAACCACCCCTCCCAGTAGCGTTCGCAGGAGGCTCAGGGCGCTCTGGACCCTTGCCCACCATCCAGTCAACACCTGCAATGACAAAAAGTAAATGAAATTAGTACAACATAAAAAATTTGAATACCTGACATGAATAATATGTGTATAATTTAAGTGCATCATCATCATGAACATATATAATTAAAAATTGAATACCTCACATTACTAATATTACTCTGAATCGTCTATATATACTCCGGGATCATTAAATGCATCATCATCATCACTATCAGTGACGTGCTCATCATCATTGTCAATAAATGCATCAACATGTGGAAGGCCTCCTTTACGTAATCGTTCAAGCATTGACAGGTCATTTGCAGTAGTAACTTCTTCTTGTTCCGGCTCAGGGGTGAAGTCGGATTCACTATCGCTGTCTACTTCAATGTTTTGGGGTGGAGTAGAGCGGTTCTTGAAACGTTTTTTTGGAAAGACGTGTTTTTTGGAAGAATTCTCCTTCGTCATATGTGTCTTGATTAATGTGAGGTTCATAATCCTCTTCATTGGGGGGAGGTGGTCTAACACGTGGCGGCACTTCATAAACGACATCCCAACCACTGAGATTTGGATACTTTGACATGCCCATGGTAGATAGAAAACTTGGGTTGCCTGTTGAGCCATAATATAGATATCGGGAACATCCAAATGGGTGCTTTGTTTGATATCGACTAGCCCTATATGTTCATGAGTCCTTCTAGTATCCCTCGGCTGGAACCAATAACATCTGAAGACTACGACGTTTGGTGGGTTTTCACCATAGAATTGAAGTTCATAAATTGCTTCAACTCTTCCATAATACTCGTTATCTCCTTCGCCGATAGCAGAGACACAACAATTTGTAGACTTTCGGTAGGCCATAGATAGCTCTTTGCCATAATGCATTTAAAGCGATAATTCGCTGATGTCGATTTGTCAAATGAACGGACCTTATAGTCAAAACCATTAGCTACTTGTCTCATTTCAGCCTCCATAATCTCTGAATTAGCCTACAAGTTTAATACAAAAGTATTGTTGCATTAGTCGCAAATTAGCCAAAGAAATGAAATAGTCTAATGGAAATTACCGTTTTTTTGAACCAAGAGATGAAACCGGGATATTCGCCTCCTTGCTTTGCTAGAAGCTCATACTCTTCGACGGAATCCTTTTGGATCACCACTCCATACGAGAATATGGTGACGTATCGACTGCATCAAATATCCAGGAATAAGAGCAGTTCAAAGGAATTAGAAGTTGCGAAACAATGTACTGAGAACTTAGTCGATGTACGGTCAAGACTTCTGTTAGGGTTGTTGAAGAGATACAGCGAAATGGTCCGCCATTCTTCAACATCCAACGACATCGGGTTTCCAACCACCGGTGCGAGATTCCCTTTGAATAGGCTGAGGTTGGATCGACCCTTTTTAGGGTCGTCAGCATTGTACCGAGGCTTCGGATTATGCAAATGACGATTTTTTGCTTCGTAGTGTGCTGTCATGAAGTTTGCCGCCTCCTCAGTGATGAATGCCTCGGCCATCGATGCCTCACTTTTATGTTTATTTTTACATTTTTCTCAAAGCATCTTCTGCATCCTATCAGTTGAGTAGCACCAACGATTTTGCACGCCCCCCCAATCTTGCCTCGGTCGGGAGATGCAAAATCAAGTGTTGCATTGGATTAAAGAAGCTTGGCGGAAAGATCATTTCTAACTTGCAGATCAACTCCGGCGCCAACTGTTCCATTTCTTCTAGGAGGCCAGGCGATAGTTCTTCGCACACAGAACATTGAAGAAATAGCTCAGCTCTGCCAGTACTAGCCATTCATCCTCAGGGATGAAGCCACGCAACATCACCGGCATTATCCGCTCAATCCATATGTGCCAATCATGACTTTTTAGACCAAATATTTTCAATTTTTCAAGACTCGCTCCCCTCTTTAGATTTGCTGCATACCCATCGGGGAACATCAACTGCATTTTCACCCACAAAATAATTTCCCTCATAGCTGGCCTTCCAAGATTGAACCATGCCTTTGGCTTCGTCCAGTTCTGCTTTCCTTTTAGTTCTTGCATGTTTTGTAACGGTCTATCACATAGCTCCTCTTGATCGACTCTAGCCTTAGAATTATCCTTTGATTTCCCCTCTATGCCAAACAATGTACCAAAAATGGCTTCGGCGATCTTCTTTTCAGTGTGCATCACGTCGATGTTGTGTGGGCAAAGGAGGTCTTTGAAGTAAGGCAGATCCCACAAGCATGTCTTGTGAGTCCAGGCGTGTTCCTTATTATACCCCTTGAAATACCCTGGACGCTCTGGATCCGCTCGAGAGCCGCTTAATCGATCTAGGGTGCATTGGCCCTGTCAATGCAGGTGGTGTAGAGTGTTTGACAACTCTAACTTTGATGAAGTTCTTCTTGTCTTACCTGAAATTATAGCGAGAATCTAGAAACGGTCTATGCAAGTTGAAGCAGGTATACTTGTGCCCTGCCGTTAGCCAACGAAACTCAAGAGCTCCCTTGCACGTGGGGCACAGGAACCTTCCATGCACACACCAGCCAACAAATAGCGCATATGTCGGCAAGTCATGCATCGAGTACATGTACCAGACACGCATTATGAAGTTCTTTTTGCTAAAGGCATCATATGTCTTGAACCCATTATCCCAAGCTTCTTGCAATTCGTCCTTAAGCGGCTGCATGTACACATTCATATTCTTCCCTGGATAGTTGGGCCCTGGAATTATCGACGTCAGGAAAATGTTCTTTCTTTGCATAATCTGCCCGGGGGGGGTGGATATTGAGTGGAATGACAAACACATGCCAACAACTGTATGGGACTGCCGCCTGACCAAACACACTGAACCCATCCGTGCTGATGGCGACTCGAGGATGCCTTGGATCTGCCATTGTTTCCTTATGTAATGCATCGAAGCGCTTCCATGCTTCACCATCCGATGTGTGCACCATCATCACATTCCCATCTGCATCTAGTTCAGTTCTTTTGCCCGTTTTGTGCCATGTCATCTGTCTGGCCGTCTCTTCGACCATGAAAAGACGCGTTGAAGTCTTGGTACGATTGGCATATACCAAGAACATTAACGGGTATTTTGGTCTGCGTCTTCTCACCCATCTTGTTGTCTACCACAACATACCGGAAGAATTGCAAATGGGACAATAGTTCAAGTCCTCATACTGAAGCCTAAATAAGACACATCCTTTCTCACAGGCATGTATCTTCTCGTAGGGCATCTTAAGAGCACGGAGGATTTTGTCTGACTGGTACAGGTTTGCAGGTAGCACATGGCCTTTGGGCAGAAATCGTCCGAATACTGTCATCATCGCATCGTAGCATTCTCTGCCCGAGTTGAATTGAGACTTCAAAGCCATTATTTGTGAGATGGCATCCAGCTGACAAAGCTCAGTGTGCTCGTGGAGAGGACGTTTTGAGGACTCTAACATTTCAGTGAAGGCCTTTGCAGATTCCTCCATCTTCTCGTCCGAGTCCCGAGCATCGTCAAAGTGTTGCACCATCTCTTCCATCCCGGTACCATGCTTGTCGGTGCGACGACGAACCACCTCAGCTCTGGCACGTTGGGCAGAATCACCATGAAATGTCCAGACCGTGTAATCAGGCGTAAAACCAAACTTCTGCAGGTCTTTACTCATTTGAAGCTCGTCCCTCTTATTATAGTTGTCGCATCGGACACAGGGGCACCAGCTAAATTTCTGGCCATTTGCAAATGTGGCTCTAACAAACCCTTTGGTTATTGTTAACCATTCCTCGGTCCAAACTTTCTGTCTAGTGTAACCGGTGTACATCCACGCACGATCACTCATATTGACTTCCTACTGGACACACAAGAAATATATACATAATTAAGCAAACCATATTCATCAGTTAATGGAGTTTGTCGCTTTTATTACGTCCATGCAACCTACACGCTAATAGGTAAAGATAGGTCCTAATCCCAGTTAAGAATGTAGATTGGGTTCATTTTCCCATGCTGCTGCTCGGATCCGACGCAAAATTTCGGCAAGACCTCCCCGCTGTTCTCCGATACACGCCTTGGCAATAAGCAGAGAGGATGTGTCTTGGGAGAATAACAGGAGGCAATCGATTTAAATTTCTGCATCGGATCCGGAGTAGAGCATATGGGAAAACAAACCCAATCTACACATACTCGGGCTGTCCATGGATAACGTTGGACAATTCGAAAGAATCACGATTATAAATATGCAAATGCATGCATATTTATAGATGTAACCCTTTCGAGCAGGAGACGCATAGTGGTTACGCATACTGATGATTGACACCTATAGCTAGCAAGTTTCATGGCACGAAGACCAAAACAGAGCAAATGAAGGGGGAGGAGGAGATGTCATTTGTGCTCACCAACGAACGCAGGGGCGGAGCTCGTCGAACGCACAGGGAGGTCGTCAAACACCACACCCTCGCAGCGACTAAACAACCACACATTTAAATACACCCGATCAACACAAATATATATGATGTTTTGCATAAAAAATCAAAAAATATATGACCTAACTCATAATTCACAAATATATGACCCCGTCGGCCTCTGGAAGGCCAAAGAGCACCTTTTCAGGAGGTGTCGGGGTCGGGGTGTCGGGTACTGCGTCGGGTCGGGGTGCCGTTTCGAGGTCGGGGTGTCGGTCGGGTCGGGTGTCGGGGTCGGGTCGGGGTGCCGTGGTCGGGTGTGCCGCTTCGGGTCGGGGTGTCGTGGTCAGGGGTCAGGTGCAGTGTCGGGTCGGGGTCGGGTTACATTTGGGCCGCAGTGTCGTGGTGTCATGTCGGGTGTCGGGTGCCGGTCGGCGTCGGGTGTTGTTTCGGGTCGGGTGTCGTGTCGGGTGTCGTGGGGGTCGGGTCGGGTGCTGTTTCGGTGTCAGGGTGTCGGGGGTCAGAGGGTCGGGGTGCCGTGTCGGGGTCGGGGTCGGGGTGTCGGGGTCAGGGGGTCGGGGTGTTTCCTTCTCTCCTTCTTCTTCTTTCCTTCTCTTCTTCTTCTTCTTCTTCTTCTTCTTCTTCTTCTTCTTCTTCTTCTTCTTCTTCTTCTTCTTCTTCTTCTTCTTCTTCTTCTTCTTCTTCTTCTTCTTCTTCTTCTTCTTCTTCTTCTTCTTCTTCTTCTTCTTCTTCTTCTTCTTCTTCTTCTTCTTCTTCTTCTTCTTCTTCTTCTTTCTTTTCTTGTTCTTCTTCTTTCCTTCTCTTCTTCTTCTTTTATTTCTTCCTTATTTTCCTTTTTCCTCTTCTTATTCCTCTTCTTCTTCTTCTCCTCCTCCTCGCGCTCCTCTTCTTCGTGTTCCCCCTTCTACATATTCTTCTTTTCTTCTTCTTCTTCTTCTTCTTCTTCTTCTTCTTCTTCTTCTTCTTATTTTTTCATCTTTTTTCTACTACTTTTAATTATATGACTAATTAACTAAAACCCATGCACTAGTCTAATCTAATATAATCTAGCACTAAATCTAACAGTAACACATATCTAGTCTAATCTAACAATTAAACAGCAAAAAAATAAAAAACAGAAGAAAAAAACTCACCAGAGATGGCGTTGGCCAGGGCTTCGCAGTGGCAGGGTGGCGGTGGCGATGGGGGCCGCAGGGCTCCGGGGTGATGGCGCCGGGGCGCTAGGCAGGTGGTGGGCGGGCGGGATGGCCATGGCGGCCGGGCGGGCGGTGGCGGGTGGTCGGGCGACGGGCGAGGCGAAGGGCAAGGGGCGGTGGCGAACACGCCCAAGATGCGACCCTATCCTAAAGGAACTCAAGGTCCCACCAAGGATAGAAGCGCATCTTGAAGACGCTTTTGCAAGGTGGATATCATTACATCAACATTACATAATAGTGGGGATACATACATAAGGCACAAATGCCACAAGAATACATCAACATCATATACAAGAACAACATCCGACTACGGATGAAACATAAACAGAAGCTCAAACGACATCCACCCTGCTAGCCCAGGCTGCCGACCTGGAACCTATCCCCTGATCGAAGAAGAAGCAGGAGAAGAACTCCAAAACAAGCAAACATCGCTCTCGCGTCATGATCATCGCATAACCTGTACCTGCAACTGTTGTTCTAGTAATTTGT
This sequence comes from Aegilops bicornis, assembly GCA_021605145.1. Taxonomy (NCBI): domain Eukaryota; kingdom Viridiplantae; phylum Streptophyta; class Magnoliopsida; order Poales; family Poaceae; genus Aegilops; species Aegilops bicornis. Next base: position 341,614,067 of record CM038675.1, read on the forward strand.
GAGCCACGAGGACTCAGCAATCCCATTACCATGGGTATCAAGACTAGCAAAGCTTAATGGGAAAGGAAGGGGTAAAGGTGGTGAGGTTGCAGCAGCGACTAAGCATGATATGGTGGCTAACATACGCAAATGAGAGCGAGAAGAGAAACAAAGGAACGGTCGTCAACTAATAATGATCAAGAAGTGATCCTGAACTCCTACTTACGTCAGACATAACCCAGAAACCGTGTTCTCCTCTCGATCAACCCGAAAAGAGACACTCACGGTTACGCATACGGTTGGTGTATTTTAGAAGAGTTTGCTTCAAGTTTACTACAACCGGATATTAACAAATTCCCATCCGCCACATAACCAGGCACGGCTCTCGAAAGTTTATACCTGCAGGGGTGTCCCAACTTAGCCCATGATAAGCTCTCGCGATCAACGAAGGATATTCCTTCTCCGGGAAGACCCGATCAATCTCGGAATCCGGCTACAAGACATTTCGACAAAGAATAAAACAAGACCAGCAAAGCCGCCCGATCGCTACCGACAATCCCGATAGGAGCTGCACATATCTCGCTCGTGGCAACACCGGATGAGACTAGCTACGAGTAAAACCAGCCCTTAGGTTGCCTCAAGGTGGCCCCCAGTAGCTCGGTTCGGACCGCACTTAGAGAAGCACCGCCCGGGGGCTAAATAAATATGACCTCGAGAGAGCGACTCCCAAGGGAAAAGTAGGTGGTGGTGAGGCAAATGGTAAAACCAAGGTTGGGCCTTGCTGGAGGAGTCTTATTCAAAGCGAACTGTCAAGGGGGTCCCATAAATCACCCAACCGCGTTAGGGACGCAAAAATCCCGCTAGGAATCCTCACGAAGCAACTAGCATAGCAATGATAGTAGTGAGATCCAGGGTAGCGGTCATCTTGCCTGAAATCCCGCTAGGAAGAAGAACGAGTCCATGAAGAAGACGAACGGATGAAGCTGAACCAAGCGTAGACGAACGAATCCTCACGATCGCAACGAAACAGGAACTAACAAGAAGAAGCACACAACAAGGTAAACACTCCACACATGAACAAGGCATGATGCACAACAAGTATGATGCATGACAAGGCTACATGAAGCTACTTATGGCAAGAGATGATGCAAACAAGAGCAACACATCAAAGCAAGTTTAAATGAGGCCGGGAATAACATAGAACAATTCCGGTAAGTCCTCATATGCAAAATTCGAAATTGGTCCAGATCTGAATAAACCTTATGTTCAAGTTGTTAAACAGCAAGTTAAGATGCACCACGATGATCTACATGAAATTCTAGTCAAGTTACATTAAAGTTCATTAGATTCGGAGCTACGACCTAGAAGATATGAGCAAAACAAGTTAAACATGGCATTTATGCAAAATGCATACAAACATCAAGCAAACACCTCAAAACAAGGATGCAACATGATAATATGAAACTACATGCAAAATCAAACTAGTTTTATATAGAGCACACACAAAACGGAGCAACGGATCAACACATACACCCTATACAAGTTATAGCAACAATCTGTCCAAAACAGCAACTAGGCATATTGCAAGCATCAAAACACTATGCTACAGCATCTCAACGTGAAAACAAAAGGCATGGGCATGATGTACAGGTAAAGCATGGCAAAACATGAACACTGAGTTATCTCCAGAAATCACTAGAACATGCTCAAACACACATGGCAAGATTGCAAATAATAACAGTTTCAGACTTATCAGGAAATAACATCAGGTTGCAATGTTTAGAGCTATCAAACAACATGTTACAGCAAGATATCATGTCAAACAAAGGCATGGCATGAATCTACGAAATGCACAGAACAAAAGTGCCTTAATGACCATGAGCCAAAAAGGATCAGAAGATATGATGGCACCCATGTAAACATGGCAAGTTATGTTACAGATTCATACATGGCAGGAACAACTATAAGTAGGCATGTTGGTGAGCTTGAACCACTCACTACAGAGGAATAAATGGCATGGCAAGGCAACCAACAGCAAGAAGACATGTTTATGAAGCCAAGCATGGCAATAGAAAGTTCATAGGGTGCATGGATCACTTGCAACAATCATGGCAACATTGAACTTAATGTTGACAGGCTGACAGCAAGATTATTTAGAAATTTTGGAGCAAGATTACAACAATCTACAGCAAGCCATAAATGCAACCAGGGGTATGGCTGGATAAAGCATGACACGTAGAACAAAACATCCTTAGTGAACATCTCCATATTATGCATATATTGACTTGTAGAAGCAGGTTAACATAGCATCATGATATACCAGATTCAGACATGCAAAACAGCAACAACAAGTACCCTACTTAACAAGCTTGATGCACTCACTACAGGACCCACAAAAATACATGGATGGCACCACTGTGAAGACGGCATGACATAGCACAAAACACATGTAGACATCAACCTCATAGGATGCACACATCAAATGCAACAAAAATGACAAATCATCAAGTTATAACAGTTTCAGCAGGTTAACATCATATAGCACTTGCAACGAAGATTCAGGCATCAAGATGAACTCAAATGAACATGATACAATGGAACGAAATGATGTAATCGACGAGGCGAACAATACAATTTGACATATTACACACGTAAAACGAAGCTACATGCACAGAGATACAACAGGTCAAACATGGCATGATAATAACAAAATACTCCGGGACATAGCAGATTTGGACCTCAGGGAAAAAGTCAATGGTGGCGCGGATTACGAGGTTCGCCGGAGACGTGCGTGGAGGAGGACGCGGGAGGTCGGGGATGTCGGCGGTGATGGCCGGGGAGCGGTTTCCGTGGCGGGTCCGTCGGGATCTCGCCGGATCCGGCGCGACTCGGTGAGCGAGGCCGAGGTCGGGCGGTGGCGGAGTTTCGCGAGGCGGCGGCGGCGAGACGGAGCTGCCGGGCGGCCGCTGGCGGCGGAGCGGCGGCGCAGGCCGGGCGACGCGAGGGAGGCGCCGCCGGCTGGGCGGAGCGGGCACGGGGCGGCGGGAAGCCGGGCGGCGCGGGAAGCGGGCGGCGGGCGAAAGCGACGGCGGCGAGAGGCGGGCGGCGCTGGGTTGGGGACGGCTGCTGGGCGGCGGCGGCGGCGGTCGCCACGCGGCCGCCGATTGATCGGGCGCGGCGGCGGACGCGTCCGCCGTGGACGGACATGTCCGGCGAGGAAGAAGTCGCTAGGGTTTCATCTGCGGGATTTTCGGAGGATCACATATTTATAGGTAGAGGGAGCTAGGAGAGTCCAAATGGAGCACGGTTTTTCGCCCACGATCGTGGATCGAACGACCGAGAGCATGGAGGGGAGTTTGCTGGGTTTTGGGCCACTTTGAAAGGGGTGTTGGGCTGCAAAGAGAAGGGGGCTTTACGGTTACCCGGTTAACCGTTGGAGTATCAAACGACCTCCAAATGGCACGAAACTTGACAGGCGGTCTACCGGTGGTATACCAAGGCCGCTTGGCAAACCTCGGTCCATTCCGAGACCGTTTAACACCCGCACACGAAAAGAGGTAAAAGGGGGCGCCGGGGAACATAGGAGTGCCGGATTGCAAAACGGACAACGGGGAAAAAGCTCGGATGCATGAGACGAACACGTATGCAAAATGAAATGCACATGATGACATGGCAAAATGCAACACGCAAGCAAATGACATGGCAAAGACGGCGAATAACTGAAGGACACCTGGCGCATCGAATCCGGGGCGTTACAACACTCCTCCACTAACAAGAGATCTCGTCCCGAGATCTTAGGACCGAGACGGCAGGGAAAAAAAGAATGAGGTGAAACAAGAACTCAAGAGAAGAAGCAAAGAATCGAGAGCACTCAAGAGAAGGAGAGGAACGACGAGAATGCCGAGAATCGAAAGCTCACGGAATCAAATAGACTATGAAACCACTCCGGTTAGAACGAGATAAGAAAACGAATAAGGCTGAAAGGATTTAGGTAGCACTCCGTCTGAACATGGAAGGAGTTAGAACTGAGTTTGACAAAATGGAACGATAGTTGACGAGAGGAACAACACAATGCCTCCGGAAGAATTGAAAGAATTGAATGAAAAGAACTTAGAAGGAAGGATTGAACGGAGTTGTTGAAAAAATCACCAACGAAAAGAATAAGATTGTTGTGGACTTATGGATAACCTCTCAAAATTATGAGGTGATAACCAACCACAAGCAGAAAAGATTGCATAGCTGAGAGGAATTAAGAAATGCAAAACTCCATTTTTAAAAGAAAACGGAGAATTAATTGCACCTCGCGAAGCAAGAAGAAGAATACTTGAACTCCTCCAACAAGAATCTTGATGAAATCTTGAAGAATGAATTAAATCGTGACGAACCACCATGAAGAACTCTGGTAACAAAAGGATGATGAGATACAATTGAAGGATGGAAAGAATAAGGATTAAGTCTTGTGGTGATTTAGATGGAGCTTAGCGACGATAATGCGGAAAACTTGGAACTCCAGAAAAGAAAAGATGGAAAACACTTGGAATTAGAATTTATTCATCAAGAACAAACTCCGAAGGAAGGAATTAATCACTTGGATGAAATAAGAATAAGATTTATTGTATGCTTATCCTTCATCAAATTAAATTGATGACAAGCAATGGATTTTGCATACTACTTATTCTTCTTGAAAAAGAATTAAGGGGAATATAGCACAAAACTTGAGAAAGGTCTTCATGAACCACCGGTAGGATTGGATAGAACGAATGAATTAAAATGATAGTCAAAGAAAAAGAATCTTGAACGAACCACCGTAAGAATTCGAAAATGACTGACGAAAAAGAATGAATCACCGGACAGAATTAGAGGAACAAATATGCTAGAGGGAATTTAGATGCAAAAGAGCGAAGAGATCGCGAACTGATTGAAGAATACTTGAACGAAGCACCGGGATAATTGGATAATGGTAGCTGAAATGTGGGGACGAAGAATTCTTCTGGAACGAAGAAGTATTCTGAAATGGAGGCCTCCGGATCAACGAAACGGGAAAGCAACTCCTGAAATACTCCGGATGGATGAAAAGAATTTGCATGACTAGAAACAATTAGATAGGATAACATCGAGCTAGCAGCATGAACCTCTAGGAGAACGGACAAGATTTAAGAGGAACTCTTCTTCGATCTTCGAATGACGACGAGAAAACACCACCAAAATTACTGAGGTACTCCGGGAGAATGAAAAGCGAAGAGGTTGATCCAACAATGAAATGATTTGAAATCGATCTTGGAGAAGGCATGTGACTGATGAAATTCATTTTTACGTCACACTTGAAAAGAATTTGGGAATAACTCCGGGGGAATTAGAAGAGTTAGGTAAAATCCTGGGAAAAGACCTGTGGGTTAGGGCCCACTGAAGAGAAAAAAACACCGTTGGAAAGGGATGTTGAACAGATAGATGATGCACCGAAACAATTGAAATATTTGAATGAGGTGACAACCTCGAATTAATTGGAAGACAGACGAATCTCCTGAGATATCTTACGAACTCCGGGATGATTGAATGGCGAGATGCAAACGAGCAAGGAAAACACTTGAGCCGAGGGAAAAGAATAAGATCAACCCGAAAAACTTGAATTGAGTCCACCAGAAAATAAAAAGAGATGATGAATGTCAAACGAGACAAAAATTCACCGGTTGAAATAATTTACGAAAGACTGAAGAGGTTCCACATGAATTAAATTGATGCTCGAAACAGAGACTCGGGCTCCGGGAAGAATAGGGTGGGAGGTTCGGGAAAACAAAGACAACTTGGAAGGGGAAACCGACGAATATCTTGAAGAGAAAACACCGGTTGAGAACAATGAGGATAGAAAGCAAAGACTTCACACGAGTAGGATCGATACTCAATTACGGACTCCGGTTTCGAGAAGAAGAAGGGTGGGCGGGTGGGAAAAGAAAACAACTGAGGATTGGTCTTGCGAGAACAAAGAGGTTGAATCGACTTGACGAGAAAATGCACCGGATGAAAAGAGATGAGAACCAACGATCGGAAAACCAACTGCGTGATCCTAAAGAAAAAATTTGAAGGAGAAGAGAAGTAATTCAAAACACCTACGTCAAGATTACTCACCAGAGCGACGAAGGGGCTGAGGAGTAAAAAGAATTCCTACTCTCCGATATAACTAGACTCCGAAAACAATTTTCTTCTAGACTCAACAACGGCCAAACTACACGATCAATCAAGGGGCTCCTAGGGTTTGGTCGAGGCTCGATACCAACTTGTCACGCCAAGATGCGACCCTATCCTAAAGGAACTCAAGGTCCCACTAAGGATAGAAGCGCATCTTGAAGACGCTTTTGCAAGGTGGATATCATTACATCAACATTACATAATAGTGGGGATACATACATAAGGCACAAATGCCACAAGAATACATCAACATCATATACAAGAACAACATCCGACTACGGATGAAACATAAACAGAAGCTCAAACGACATCCACCCGCTAGCCCAGGCTGCCGACCTGGAACCTATCCCCTGATCAAAGAAGAAGCAGGAGAAGAACTCCAAAACAAGCAAACATCGCTCTCGCGTCATGATCATCGCATAACCTGTACCTGCAACTGTTGTTGTAGTAATCTGTGAGCCACGAGGACTCAGCAATCCCATTACCATGGGTATCAAGACTAGCAAAGCTTAATGGGAAAGGAAGGGGTAAAGGTGGTGAGGTTGCATCAGCGACTAAGCATGATATGGTGGCTAACATACGCAAATGAGAGCGAGAAGAGAAACAAAGGAACGGTCGTCAACTAGTAATGATCAAGAAGTGATCCTGAACTCCTACTTACGTCAGACATAACCCGTAAACCGTGTTCTCCTCTCGATCAACCCGAAAAGAGACACTCACGGTTACGCACACGATTGGTGTATTTTAGAAGAGTTTGCTTCAAGTTTACTACAACCGGATATTAACAAATTCCCATTTGCCACATAACTTGGCACGGCTCTCGAAAGTTTATACCCTGCAGGGGTGTCCCAACTTAGCCCATGATAAGCTCTCACGATCAATGAAGGATATTCCTTCTCCCGGAAGACCCGATCAGTCTCGGAATCCGGCTACAAGACATTTCGACAAAGAATAAAACAAGACCAGCAAAGCCGCCCGATGCGCCGACAATCCCGATAGGAGCTGCACATATCTCGTTCTCGTGGCAACACCGGATGAGACTAGCTACGAGTAAAACCAGCCCTCGGGTTGCCTCAAGGTGGCCTCAGCAGTAGCTCGGTTCGGACCAAAGACTTAGAGAAGCAATGGCCCGGGGGCTAAATAAAGATGACCCTCGAGAGAGCGACTCCCAAGGGAAAAGTAGGTGGTGGTGAGGCAAATGGTAAAACCAAGGTTGGGACTTCTTTGGAGGAGTCTTATTCAAAGCGAACTGTCAAGGGGTCCCATAAATCACCCAACCGCGTTAGGGACGCAAAAATCCGGGAACATAATACCGATATGACGGAAACTAGGGCGGCAAGAGTGGATCAAAACACCCCGCATAAGGCCGAGCCTTCCACCCTTTACCAAGTATATAGATGCATTAATAATATAAGACATATTGTGATATCCCAACATAATCCTGTCCACCATGGAGCAATCTTCAACTTCACCTGCAACTAGCAACCCTATAAGAGGGGTTGAGCAAAGCGGTAACATAGCCAAACAACGGTTTGCTAGGAAAGGTGTCAAAGGTTAGAGGCTGACATGGCAATTTGGGATGGCTTGATAAACAGGTAATAGGTAGCGCAACATAGCGATAGAACGAAGCAACTAGCATAACAATGATAGTAGTGAGATCCAGGGTAGCGGTCATCTTGCCTGAAATCCCGCTAGGAAGAAGAACGAGTCCATGAAGAAGACGAACGGATGAAGCCGACCAAGCGTAGACGAACAAATCCTCACGATCGCAACGAAACAGGAACTAACAAGAAGAAGCACACAACAAGGTAAACACTCCACACATGAACAAGGCATGATGCACAACAAGTATGATGCATGACAAGGCTACGTGAAGCTACTCATGGCAAGAGATGATGCAAATAAGAGCAACACATCAAAGCAAGTTTAAATGAGGCCGGGAACAACATAGAACAATTCCGGTAAGTCCTCGTATGCAAATTTCAAAATTGGTCCAGATCTGAATAAAATTTATGTTCAAGTTGTTAAACAGCAAGTTAAGATGCACCACGATGATCTACATGAAATTCTAGTCAAGTTACATATAAAGTTCATTAGATTCGGAGCTACGGCCTAGAAGATATGAGCAAAACAAGTTAAACATGGCATTGATGCAAAATGCATACAAACATCAAGCAAACACCTCAAAACAAGGATGCAACATGATAATATGAAACTACATGCAAAATCAAGCTAATTTCATATAGAGCACACACAAAACGGAGCAACGGATTAACACATACACCCTATACAAGTTATAGCAACAATATGTCCAAAACAGCAACTAGGCATATTGCAAGCATTAAAACACTATGCTACAACATCTCAACGTGAAAACAAAAGGCATGGGCATGATGTAAAGGTAAAGCATAACAAAACATGAACACTGAGTTATCTCCAGAAATCACTAGAACATGCTCAAACACACATGGCAAGATTGCAAATAATAACAGTTTCAGACTTATCAGGAAATAACATCAGGTTGCAATGTTTAGAGCTATCAAACGACATGTTACAGCAAGATATCATGTCAAACAAAGGCATGACATGAATCTACTAAATGCATAGAACAAAAGTGCCTTACTGACCATGAGTCAAAACGGATCAGAAGATATGATGGCACCCATGTAAACATGGCAAGTTATGTTACAGATTCATACATGGCAGGAACAACGATAAGTAGGCATGTTGGTGAGCTAGAACCACTCACTACAGAGCAATAAATGGTATGGCAAGGAAACCAGGGGCATGCATCACTAGCAACAATAATGGCAACATTGAACTTAATGTTGACAGGCTGACAGCAACATTATTTAGCAACTTTGGAGCAAGAGTACAACAATCTACAGCAAGCCATAAATGCAACCAGGGGCATGGATGGATAAATCATGACATGTAGAACAAAACATCCTCAGCGAACATCTCCAGATTATGCATAGATTGACTTGTAGAAGCAGGTTAACATAGCATCATGATATACCAGATTCAGACATGTAAAACAGCAACAACAAGTACCCTACTTAACAAGCTTGATGCACTCACTACAGGACCCACAAAAATACATGGATGGCTCCACTATGAAGATGGCATGATATAGCACAAAACACATGTAGACATCAACCTCATAAAATGCACACATCAAATGCAAAAAAATGACAAATCATCAAGTTATAACAGTTTCAGCAGGTTAACATCATATAACACTCTTGCAACGAAGATTCAGGCATCAAGATGAACTCAAATGAAAATGATACAATGGAATGAAATGATGTACTCGACGAGGCGAACAATTTGACATATTACACACGCCAAACAGAGCTACATGCACAGAGATACAACAGGTCAAACTTGGCATGATAATACCAAAATACTCCGGGACATAGCAGATTTGGACCTCAGGGAAAAAGTCAATGGTGGCGCGGATTACGAGGTTCGCCGGATACGTGCGTGGAGGAGGACGCCGGAGGTCGGGTAAGTCGCCGGAGATGGCCGGGGAGACGGATCCGAGGCGGGTCGGCCGGATCTCGCCGGATCCGGGCGCTGGGTGGCGGAGTTTCGCGGAGGCGTCGGCGGCGAGATGGAGCCGGCCGGGCGGCTGGCGCGCGACGGCAGGCCGGGCGACGCGAGGGAGGCGCTGGGCTGGCGGAGCGGGCCGCAGCGGCGGGCGGCGGGAAGCCGGCGGCGGGATCTGCCGGGCGGGCGGCGTGAGAGGCGGGCGGCTACAGGCCGGCCGCAGGGGTTGGGACGGACACAAGGCTGGGCGGCGGGCGGCGGCGGGTCGCCACGTGGCGGCCTCCGATTGACGGGCGCGGCGGCGGACGCGTCCGCCAGTGGACGGACATGTCCGCGCCAAGGAGGAAGAAGGGGCTAGGGTTTCATCTGCAGGATTTTCGAGGGGATCACATATTTATAGGTAGAGGGAGCTAGGAGAGTCCAAATGGAGCACGGTTTCGCCCACGATCGTGATCGAACGACCGAGAGCATGGAAGGGAGTTTGTTGGGTTTTGGGCCACTTTGAAAGGGGTGTTGGGCTGCAAAGAGAAGGGGCTTTACGGTTACGGTTAACCGTTGAGTATCAAACGACCTCCAAATGGCACGAAACTTGACAGCGGTCTACGGTGGTATACCAAGGCCGCTTGGCAAAACTCGGTCCATTCCGAGACCGTTTAACACCCGCACACCTAAAAGTGGTAAAAGGGGCGCCGGAGACATAGGAGTGCCGGATTGCAAAAGCGGACAACGGGAAAAGCTCGGATGCATGAGACGAACACGTATGCAAAATGAAATGCACATGATGACATGGCAAAATGCAACACGCAAGCAAATGACATGGCAAAGACGGCGAATAACTGAAGGACACCTGGCGCATCGAATCCGGGGCGTTACAGGCGGGTGGTGGGGTGGTGGGGCAAGGGGGTGGCGGGTCGTGGGGCGACGGGGCGAGGGGCGCTGGGTGGGCGGGTGGCGGGGAAGGGGGCGGCTGATACGTCTCCAACGTATCTATAATTTTGTATTGTTCCATGCTATATTATATTCTGTTTTGGATGTTTAATGGGCTTTATTATACACTTTTATATTATTTTTGGGACTAACCTATTAACCGGAGGCCCAGCCCAAATTGCTGTTTTTTTGCCTATTTCAGTGTTTCGAAGGAAAAGGATATCAAACGGAGTCCAAACGGAATGAAACCTTCGGGAATGTGATTTTCGGAACAAACGTGACCCAGAGGAATTGGAGTCTACGTAAAGCAATCAACGAGGAAGGCACGAGGCAGGGGGCGCGCCTACCCCCCTGGGCGCGCCCTCCACCCTCGTGGGCCCCTCGTTGGTCCACCGACGTACTTCTTCCTCCTATATATACCCATATACCCTGAAAACATCAGATACGGAGCCAAAACCCTATTTCCACCGTCGCAACCTTCTGTACCTGTGAGATCCCATCTTGGGGCCTTTTCCGGTGCTCCGCTAGAGGGGGCATTGATGACGGAGGGCTTCTACATCAACACCATAGCCTCTCCGATGATGTGTGAGTAGTTTACCTCAGACCTTCGGGTCCATATTTATTAGCTAGATGGCTTCTTCTCTCTCTTTGGATCTCAATACAAAGTTCTCCTTGATCTTCTTGGAGATCTATTCGATGTAATCTTGTTTTGCGGTGTGTTTGTCGAGATCTGATGAATTGTGGGTTTATGATCAAGATTATCTATGAATAATATTTGAATCTCCTTTGAATTCTTTTATGTATATTTGGTTATCTTTGCAAGTCTCTTCGAATTATCAGTTTGGTTTGGCCTACTAGATTGATCTTTCTTGCAATGGGAGAAGTGCTTAGCTTTGGGTTCAATCTTGCGGTGCTCGATCGCAGTGATAGAAAGGGGAACGACACGTATTGTATTGTTGCCATCGAGGATAAAAAGATGGGGTTTATATCATATTGCATGAGTTTATCCCTCTACATCATGTCATGTTACTTAAAGCCTTACTCTGTTCTTATGAACTTAATACTCTAGATGCATGCTAGATAGCGGTCGATGTGTGGAGTAATAGTAGTAGATGCAAAATCGTTTCGGTCTACTTGTCACGGACGTGATGCCTATATACATGATGATACCTAGATATTCTCATAACTATGCTCAATTCTATCAATTGCTCGACAGTAATTCGTTTACCCACCGTAATACTTATGCTATTTTGAGAGGAGCCACTAGTGAAACCTATGGCCCCCGGGTCTATTTTCTATCATATTAATATCCTGACAACAAGCTATTTCTGGCGCCATTTATTTTACTTTGCATCTTTATTTACTCTTTATCATAAAAATACCAAAAATATTATCTTATCATATCTACCAGATCTCACTCTCGTAAGTGACCGTGAAGGGATTGACAACCCCTTTATCGCGTTGGTTGCGAGGTTCTTATTTGTTTGTGTAGGTGCGTGGGACTCGAGCGTGGTCTCCTACTGGATTGATACCTTGGTTCTCAAAAATTGAGGGAAATACTTACGCTACTTTACTACATCACCCTTCCTCTTCAAGGGAAAACCAACATAGTGCTCAAGAGGTAGCAACGGCGCCGGGTAGTGGGGACGGCGACGGGTGGCGGGGGCGGCGGCGGGTGGTGGGTGGCGGGGGAGGCGGCAGGTGGCGGTGGTCGTTGGGAAGGAGGACAGAAACAGAGAGAGGAGAGAGGGGGGCAGGGTGGGGCTCAGCCGTTAGTTAGGTCAACTCTTTGCCGTCCGCCACAGGTATAATGTGTTAACTAAGCAGATGCATTACAAGGTAGACACCATATGCAACATGCAACCACATATCACACTGCCAAGTAAGAGCAAGCACCTGCGATGGTGGTGTAGGGGAATTGTGGTCATTGATACGTCTCCAACGTATCTACTTTTTCTCATGCTTTTCCTCTTGTTTTGGACTCTAATTTGCATGATTTGAATGAAACTAACCCCGGACTGACGCTGTTTTCAGCAGAACTACCATGGTGTTGTTTTTGTGCAGAAATAAAAGTTCCCGGAATGGAACAAAACATTGCGAGGATTTTTTTATATCAATAATAAGAATTTCTGGAGCCAAGACCCACCAGAGAGGGGCCCCTGGTTGGGCACAACCCACCAGGGCGCACCCCCCTCTCCTAGCGCACCCAGGTGGGTTGTACACACCTGGTGGCCCCGCTGATGACCCCCTGATACTATAAAATCACATATTTCCAGAAAAAATCAGGGAGAAAGAATTATCGCGATCCACGAGACGGAGCCACCGCCAAGCCCTGTTCTTCCTCGGGAGGGCAGATCTGGAGTCCGTTTGGGGCTCCGGAGAGGGGGATCTTCGTTCTTCGTCATCACCAACCAATCTCCATCGCCAATTCCATGATGCTCCCCACCGGGAGTGAGTAATTCCTTCGTAGGCTCGCTGGTCGGTGAGGAGTTGGATGAGATTCATCATGTAATTGTGTTAGTTTTGTTAGGGCCTGATCCCTAGTATCCACTATGTTATTCGATTGATGTTGCTATGACTTTGCTACGCTTAATGCTTGTCACTTTGGGCCCGGGTGCCATGAACTCAGATCTGAACCGTTTATGAATTCATCATTATATCCATGTTTTAGATCTGATCCTGCAAGTTATAGTCACCTACTACGTGTTATGATGCGGCAACCCCGGAGTGACAACAACCGGGCCCACTCCCAGTGATGACCGTAGTTTGAGGAGTTCATGTATTCACTATGTGTTAATGCTTTGTTCCGGTTCTCTATTAAAAGGAGGCCTTAATATCCCTTAGTTTCCAATATGGACCCCGCTGCCACGGGAGGGTAGGGCAAAAGATGTCATGCAAGTTCTTTTAATAAAGCACATATGACGATTTATGGAATACATACCTACATTATATCGATGAACTGGAGCTAGTGCCGTATCGCCCTAGGTTATAATTGTCACATGATGAATATCATCCAACAAGTCACTGATCCATGCCGATGAATTTATCTTATATTGTTTCTGCTAAGTTACTATTGCTATCATCACTATTACACTTGCTACAAATTACTGCTATCACTATTACTATTATCGTTGTTGCTGTCACTACTATCAAAACTATCAAACTACTTTGCTACTGATCACTTTGCTGCAGATAATTAATCTCCAGGTGTGGTTGAATTGACAACTCAGCTGCTAATACCTTCAAATATTCTTTGGCTCCCCTTGTGTCGAATCTATAAATTTGGGTTGAATACTCTACCCTCGAAAACTGTTGCGATCCCCTATACTTGTGGGTTATCAAGACCTTTTTCTGGCGCCGTTGCCGGGGAGCATAGCTATATTTGTTGAGTCACTTGGGATTATTATCATATTATTACTATGAAGAATTTGAAGGATCCAAAGATTAATATATTTCCCTCAAAGACGAGGGGAGGTAAGGAACTGCCATCCAGTTCTGCTTTTGATTCACCTTCTGTTTTGAGTAAACTTGCAACACCACCACATGCTATGAATTCTAATATGTCGCAAGTTATTGATGATGCTACTTCTACTATGAATGATGCTTATGATGATGCTAGTACCTTGCTTGACAATGATGATGTGCCACTTGGTGAATTTCTTGATGAACAAATTGCTAGAGTTATACAACATGATGTTGTAGATTTGATGATGAGCTTGAAACTGAAACTCCTACAACACCCGCTAGAACTAGCCTTGCTAGATATGAATTGCCTAAGGTACCGGAAGGTTATGGAATGAATGAGGAGACAACTAGATATATTCTTGCTTGCAATGATAGAGATGATCTAGAGAAATTACTACAAAAGTATAAAGAAAAATCTCCGAATGCTAGAATGAAATGTGATCCTAAGTTTGCTACTTCACCTATCTTTATTGATGATAAGGATTATGAATTATCTGTCGACCCAGAGTTAATTACTTTCGTTGAATCTGATCCTTTCCATGGTTATGAAACTGAAACTGTTGTGGCACATCTTACTAAGTTGAATGATATAGACACCCTTTTTACTCATGATGAGAGAACTCGCTACAACTTTATTCTCAAATTATTTCCTTTCTCATTAAAGGGTGATGCTAAAGCTTGGTACAATCCTCTTACTCCTGGTTGTGTGCGTAGTCCCCTGGATATGACTTATTACTTCTCTGAAAAATATTTCCCTGCTCATAAGAAGCAAGCTGCCTTGCAGGAAACATTTAACTTTGTGCAAACTAAAGAAGAGAGTCTCCCACAAGCTTGGGGGAGGCTTTGCCAGCTACTTAATGCTTTGCCTGACCATCCTCTTAAGAAAAATGAAATACTAGATATCTTCTATAATGGACTAACCGATGCTTCCAGGGACTTCCTAGATAGTTGTGCTGGTTGTGTTTTAACGGAACGAACTATTTCTCAAGCTGAAGAATTATTGAATAACATATTGAAAAATTGTGATGATTGGACTCTTCCTGAACCACCGGCTAAACCCACTCCAAAGAAGAGGGGTATATTATATCTCAGCCCTGAAGATATGCAAGAGGCAAAAAAATCTATGAAGGAAAAAGGTATTAAAGCCGAGGATGTTAAAAATTTACCTCCTATTGAAGAAATACATGGGCTTAATACACCACCACTGCCTAAGGTGGTAGAGGTAAATTCTCTTATGAAGTTCAATGATAACGACAATCCTCACAATATGCACCCTAGCCAATGCCTTTATGAGTTTTAAAAATACATTAGAAAACAAGATCACTTCAATGCAAATGTTATGAAACAGTTGAAATATAATTCTAATATGATTGCTCGCTTGAGTGGCTTGCTATTTAGAATTTCAAATGATGTTATAGGTGTTGGAAAACATGCTTCTATGGTTCAAACTCAGCTAGAACAAGTTGCTAAATCATAAAGAGAATTACTTGATGAAATGAATCATAATATGCATGACTTTGCTGTTAGAGTTGCAACTAGAGGAGGTAAAATGACTCAGGAACCACTTTATCCTGAAGGACACCCAAAAAGAATTGAACAAGACTCACAAAGAAAGAACACTAGTGCACCTAGTCCTTCTAAAAAGAAAAACAAAAAGAAAAAAAAAGATAGGACTTTGCATGCTTCTAGTGAACATGAAATAGAGAAACCTCCTGATAATGAAAATGAAACTTCTATCTCTGATGCTGAAACACAATCTGGTAATGAACACTCACCTAGTGATAATGAAAAAGATAATGATGAGGTTCATGAAGACACTCAACGAAATAATGTTGAGATAGAACCACCAGTTGATCTTGATAACCCACAACATAAGAATAAAAGTATGATAAAAGAGACTTCATTGCTAGAAAACACGGTAAAGAAAGAGAACCGTGGGTTAAAAAACCTATGCCTTTTCCACCCAAGTCAACTAAAAAGAATGATGATGAAGAATTTGAACGCTTTCTTTGAGATGCCGAGGCCAATCTTTTATGCTAAACATTGACTAATATCTTGAAAATGCCTCCTTATGCAAAGTATATGAAAGACATCATCACTAATAAGAGAAAAATACGGAAGCTAAAATCTCCACTATGCTTGCTAATTATCTGTCAAAGATGGAGTACCTAAAAACTTGGAGATCCGGAATACCAACTATACCTTGCTCTATCAAAAAGAATTATGTGAAAACTGCTTTGTGTGATTTAGGAGCTGGTGTTAGTGTTATGCCTTTCTCTTTATATAAAAGACTTGATTTGAATAAACTCACACCTACTGAAATATATTTACAAATGGCTGACAAATCAACTACAATACCTATTGGTATCTGTGAGGATGTGCCCGTTGTTGTTGCTAATGTTACTATTTTGACTGACTTCGTTATACTTGAGACGCCCGAGGACGACAACATGTCGATTATCCTTGGTAGACCTTTCTTGGATACTGCAGGGGCTGCTATTGATTGGAATAAAAGCGAGGTCACTTTTCATATCATTGGTAATGAGCATACGGTGCACTTTCCGAAGAAACAATTCCAAGTGAATGGTATTAATGTTATTGAAAAGTCTCCGACAATCACTATTGGAAGTTTTCAAATACCTCTACCTACTGTCAAAAAGAAGTATGAAATTCTTATTGTTGGGGACATTCATATCCCCATTGAGGTAACTTAGTGATTTACGAAAGTTCTTCGGTTTCATGCTAATCAAAAGTGGTTGTTAATAAGACCTGATCAACCTTATTAATGAATCATTTTTTAGCGGTATGAAGTTGATGAATTTAGTAAGCACTACTTTTTGTCCCTACTTTTTATTCTCTGTTTTTATAAGTTAAATAAAATAAATGCCATGTTTTGTCTGTTTTCTGAGTTTCCAGTGCAATAAAAAATGACCCAAAAATAAAAGTTCTCATAATGCCCTGAAAATTTTATATGATTTTTTCTGAATATTTAAGAATTTTTGATGCAAATAATACCAGAGGGGTGTGCACCAGGTAGGCACAACCCACCTGGGCGCGCCAGCACCCCTTGGCGTGCCCTGGGGGGTTGTGGTCCCCACGTGTGCCCCCTCACTTATCTCTTTAGCCCACATCATCACTCACCTCTAGAAAAAATACCCATTGCTCTCTCTCCCGTGTTCTTGAGCTCAAACCTGCGGATTTTGATCTCTTTGCTCGAAGCTCCATTTCCGAAACTGTTTCGGGGGATTGTTGCTTGGAAAAATTGCACGCGGACATGAATATCTTCAGGAAATTTGGCTCTATGAAGAACTCCAAGGGTGTTATTGGAGATTCTTCTGACAGTGATCTCCGCCCTCGGAGGTTGGCGGAGGTACGACCGTGCGAATGGCTGCACACCTCGTTCCTACAAGAGGCTGGAATTCATGAGGAGTTCATGCAATTTATTACCAATGCCGGTCTCACCGACTTCATCGCAGATGAGTGTGACCAACACCAAATCCTCACAAACATGTTTGTCCAAAGTTTTACTTTCCTGCCTAGAAATAGTCCTCCTCAAGTGAGCTTTGACTTATATGCTGAAAACCATCAGATACCACTTACCGAGTTTTGTAACATATGCATGATCCCTTCTGATGGGAGCTTGGCTGAGCCTAGGCCCGCTGAGTTTGTGAAGGAAATATGTCCTAGAGGCAATAATAAAGTTATTATTTATTTCCTTATATCATGAAAAATGTTTATTATTCATGCTAGAATTGTATTAACCGGAAACTTGATACATGTGTGAATACATAGACAAACATAGTGTCACTAGTATGCCTCTACTTGACTAGCTCGTTAATCAAATATGGTTGAGTTTCCTAACCATAGACATGAGTTGTCATTTGATTGGGATCACATCATTAGGAGAATGATGTGATTGACTTGACCCATTCCGTTAGCTTAGCACTTGATCATTTAGTATGTTGCTATTGCTTTCTTCTTGACTTATACATGTTCCTATGACTATGAGATTATGCAACTCCCGTTTACCGGAGGAACACTTTCTGTGCTACCAAACATCACAACGTAACTGGTGATTATAAAGGTGCTCTACAGGTGTATCCGAAGGTACTTGTTGGGTTGGTGTATTTCGAGATTAGGATTTGTCACTCCGATTGTCGGAGAGGTATCTCTGGGCCCACTCAGTAATGCACATCACTATAAGCCTTGGAAGCATTGTAACTAATGAGTTAGTTGCAGGATGATGTATTACGGAACGAGTAAAGAGACTTGCCGGTAACGAGATTGAACTAGGTATTGAGATACAAACGATCGAATCTCGGGCAAGTAACATACCGATGACAAAGGGAACAACGTATGTTGTTATGCGGTTTGACCGATAAAGATCTTCATAGAATATGTGGGAGCCAATATGAACATCCAGGTTCCGCTATTGGTTATTGACCGGAGACGTGTCTCGGTCATGTCTACATTGTTCTCGAACCTGTAGGGTCCGCACGCTTAAAGTTCGATGATGGTTATATTATGAGTTTATGTGTTTTGATGTACCGAAGGTAGTTCGGAGTCCCGGATGAGATCAGGGACATGACGAGGAGTCTCGAAATGGTCGAGACGTAAAGATCGATATATTGGACGACTATATTCGGACATCGAAAAGGTTCTGAGTGATTCGGGTATTTTTGAATGAGGAGAGTTACGAGGAATTCGCAGGGAGTATATGGGCCTTATTGGTCTTTAGGGGAAAGAGAGAGGAGAGGCTGGGCGCCCCAAGGCCTAGTCCAAATTGGACTAGGGGAGGGGCTGCCTCGTTCCTTCTCTTCTCTCCCTTTCCTTGACTCCTACTCCTACTACTTGGAAGGGGGGATCCTACTCCCGGTGGGAGTAGGACTCCTCCTAGGGCGCGCCATAGAGAGGGCCGCCCTCCCCTCGTCCACTCCTCTATATCTGAGGAGGGGGCACCCCTTGGAGAACATAACAATTGATCATTGATCTCTTAGCCATGTGCCGTGCCCCCCTCCACCATAATCCACCTCGATAATATCGTAGTGGTGCTTAGGCGAAGCCCTGCGTCGGTAGAACATCATCATCGTCACCACGCCGTCGTGCTGACGAAACTCTCCCTCAAAGCTCGGCTGGATTGGAGTTTGAGGGACGTCATCGAGCAGAACGTGTGCTGAACTCGGAGGTGCCGTGTGTTCGGTACTTCATCGGTCAGATCGTGAAGACGTACAACTACATCAACCGCATTGTGCTAACGCTTTCGCTTTCGGTCTACGAGGGTACGTGGACAACACTCTCCCCTCTCGTTGCTATGCATCACCGTGATCCTGTGTGTGCGTAGGATTTTTTTTGAAATTACTACGTTCCCCAACAGTGGCATCCGAGCCTGGTTTTATGCGTAGATGTCATATGCACGAGTAGAACACAAGTGAGTTGTGGGCGATATAAGTCATACTGCTTACCAGCATGTCATACTTTGGTTCGGCAGTATCATATCACTTATATTGATTGCATGTGGTGTTTATCTTTTATTCATCTTATCTTGCTTTGACTAGCGGTATCATTATAAGATGATCTCTCACTAAATTGTCAAAGTATAAGTGTTCTCCCTGAGTATGCACCATTGCGAAAGTTCTTCATGCTGAGACACCACGTGATGATCGGGTGTGATAGGCTCTACGTTCAAATACAACGGGTGCAAAATAGTTGCACACGCGGAATATTCAGGTTAAACTTGACGAGCCTAGCATATAACAGATATGGCCTCCGAACACGGAGACCAAAAGGTTGAGCGTGAATCATATAGTAGATATGATCAACATAGTGATGTTCACCATTGAAACTACTCCATCTCACGTGATGATCGGACATGGTTTAGTTGATATGGATCACATGATCACTTAGAGGATTAGAGGGATGTCTATCTAAGTGGGAGTTCTTAAGTAATATGATTAATTGAACTTTAATTTATCATGAATTTAGTCCTGGTAGTATTAGCATATCTATGTTGTAGATCAATAGCTCGCGATGTTGCTCCCCGTTTATTTTTTAAATGTTCCTAGAGAAAACTAAGTTGAAAGATGTTTGTGGCAATGATGCAGATTGGATCCGTGATCTGAGGTTTATCCTCATTGCTGCACAGAAGAATTATTTCTTTGATGCACCGCTAGGTGACAGACCTATCGCAGGAGCAGATGCAGACGTTATGAACGTTTTGACAAAAGCTCGGTATGATGACTACTTGATAGTTAAGTGCGCCATGCTTTACGGCTTAGAACCGGGACTTCAAAAAAATGTTTTGAATGCCACGGAGCATATAAGATGTTCCAAGAGTTGAAATTGGTATTTCATACTCATGCCCGTGTCGAGAGGTATGAGATCTCTGACAGTACTTTCGTACAAGATGGAGGAGAATTGCTCAGCTAGTGAGCATGTGCTCAGAATGTCTGAGTACTACAATCACTTGAATCCAGTGGGTGTTAATCTTCCAGATAAGATAGTGATTGACAGAGTTCTCTAGTCACTATCACCAAGTTACTAGAACTTCGTGATGAACTATAATATGCAAGGGATAAAAGGAAACGATTCCCAAGCTCTTCATGATGCTGAAATCAATGAAGGTAGAAATCAAGAAAAGCATCAAGTGTTGATGGTTGATAAGACCACTAGTTTCAAGAAAAGGGCAAAGGGAAGAAGGGGAACTTCAAGAAGAACGGCAAGCAAGTTGCTACTCAAGTGAAGAAGCCCAAGTCTGTACCTAAGCCTGAGACTAAGTGCTTCTACTGCAAAGGGACTGGTCACTGGAACTGCCCCAAGTATTTAGCGGATAAGAAGCATGGCAAAGTGAACAAAGGTATATTTAATATACAGATTATTGACGTATATTTTACTAGTGTCCGTAGCAACCCCTCGGTATTCGATACTGGTTCAGTTGCTAAGAGTAGTAACTCGAAACGGGAGTTGCAGAATGAATAGAAACTAGTTAAGGGCGAAGTGACAATGTGTGTTGGAAGTAGTTCCAAGATTGATATGATCATCATCGCACACTCCCTATACTTTCGGGATTAGTGTTGAACCTAAATAAGTGTTATTTGGTGTTTGCGTTGAGCATGAATATGATTTGATCATGTTTATTGCAATACGGTTATTCATTTAAGTTAGAATAATTGTTGTTACATTTTACATGAATAAAACCTTCTATGGTCATACACCCAATGAAAATGGTTTGTTGGATCTCGATCGTAGTGATACACATATTCATAATATTGAAGCCAAAAGATGCAAAGTTAATAATGATAGTGCAACTTATTTGTGGCACTGCTGTAGGTCATATTGGTGTAAAGCGCATGAAGAAACTTCATGCTGATGGGCTTTTGGAATCACTTGATTATGAATCACTTGATGCTTGCAAACCATGCCTCTTGGGCAAGATGACTAAAACGCCGTTCTATGGAGCAATGGAGCGAGCAACAAATTTGTTGGAAATCGTACATACTGATGTATGTGGTCCGATGAATATTGATGCTCGCGGCAAGTATCGCTATTTTCTGACCTTCACAGATGATTTAAGAAGATATGGGTATATCTACTTGATGAAACACAAGTCTGAAACATTTGAAAAGTTCAAAGAATTTCAGAGTGAAGTGGAGAATCATCGTAACAAGAAAATAGAAGTTTCTACGATAAGATCGCTGAGGTAAAATATTTGAGTTACGAGTTTGGCCTTCAGTTAAAACAATGTGAAATAGTTTCACTACTCATGCCACCTGGAACACCACAGTGTAATGGTGTGTCCGAACGTCGTTACCGTACTTTATTAGATATGGTGCGATCTATGATGTCTCTTACCGATCTACCACTATCATTTTAGGGTTATGCATTAGATACAACTACATTCACGTTAAATAGGGCACCGTCTAAATCCGTTGTGACGACACCGTATGAAATATGGTTTGGCAAGAAACCTAAGCTGTCGTTTCTTAAAGTTTGAGGTTGCAATGCTTATGTGAAAAAAAGTTTCAACCTGATAAGCTCAATCCCAAATCGGAGAAGTGTGTCTTCATAGGATACCCAAAAGAAAATGTTGGGTACACCTTCTATCACAGATCCGAAGGCAAGATATTCGTTGCTGAGAATGGATCCTTTCTAGAGAAAGAGTTTCTCTCGAAAGAAGTGAGTGGGAGGAAAGTAGAACTTGATGAGGTAACTATACCTGCTCCCATATTGGAAAGTAGTTCATCACAGAAACCGGTTTCTGCGACACCTACACCAATTAGTGAGGAAGTTAATGATGATGATCATGAAACTTCAGATCAAGTTGTTACTGAACCTCGTAGGTCAACCAGAGTAAGATCCGCACCGTGAGTGGTACGGTAATCCTGTTACGGAGGTCATGTTACTTGTCCATGTCGAACCTACAAACTATGAGGTAGCGATGATGAGCCCAGAGTCCGCAAAATGGCTTGAGGCCATGAAATCTGAGATGGGATCCATGTATGAAAACAAAGTGTGGACTTTGGTTGACTTGCCGATGATCGGCAAGCCATAGAAAATAAATGGATCTTCAAGAGGAAGACGGACGCTGATAGTAGTGTTACTATCTACAAAGCTAGAATTGTCGCAAAAGGCTTTTGACAAGTTCAAGGTGTTGACTACGATGAGAGTTTCTCACTCGTATCTATGCTTAAGTCTGTCCGAGTCATGTTAGCAATTGCCGCATTTTATGAAATCTGGAAAATGGATAAACAAAACTGGATTTATTAAAGAAGAGTTGTATATGATGCACCAGAAGGTTTTGTCAATCCTAAAGGTGTAACAAAATATGCAAGCTCCAGCGATCCATCTATGGACTGGTGCAAGCATCTTGGAGTTGGAATATACGCTTTGATAAGTTGATCAAAGCATATAGTTTTATACAGACTTGCGGTGAAGCCTGTATTTACAAGAAAGTGAGTGGGAGCACTACAACATTTTTGATAAGTATATGTGAATGACATATTATTGATCGGAAATAATGTAGAATTATTCTGCAAAGCATAAAGGAGTGTTTGAAAGGAGTTTTTCAAAGAAAGACCTTGGTGAAGCTGCTTACATATTGAGCATCAAGATCTATAGAGATAGATCAAGACGCTTGATAAGTTTTTCAATGAGTACATACCTTAACAAGATTTTGAAGTAGTTCAAAATGGAACAGTCAAAGAAAGAGTTCTTGCCTGTGTTACAAGGTGTGAAATTGAGTAAGACTCAAATCCCGACCATGGCAGAAGATAGAAAGAGAATGAAAGTCATTCCCTATGCCTCAGCCATAGGTTCTACAAAGTATGACATGCTGTGTACCAGATCTATTGTATACCCTACACTGATTTTGGCAAGGGAGTACAATAGTGATCTAGGAGTAGATCACTGGACAGCGGTCAAAATTATCCTTAGTGGAATAAGGATATGTTTCTCGATTATGGAGGTTACAAAAAGGTTCATCGTAAAGGGTTACGTCGATGCAAGTTTTGATATTGATCCAGATGATTCTAAGTCTCAGTCTGGATACATATTGAAAGTGGGAGCAATTAGCTAGAGTAGCTCAGTGCATATCATTGTTGACATAGAAATTTGCAAAATACATACGGATCTGAATGTGGCAGACCCGTCGACTAAACTTCTCTCACAAGCAAAAGATGATCACACCTTAGTACTCTTTGGGTGTTAATCACATAGCGATGTGAACTAGATTATTGAATCAAGTAAACCCTTTGGATGTTGGTCACATGACGATGTGAACTATGGGTGTTAATCACATGGTGATGTGAACTATTGGTGTTAACTCACATGGTGATGTGAACTAGATTATTGACTCTAGTGCAAGTGGGAGACTGAAGGAAATATGCCCTAGAGGCAATAATAAAGTTATTATTTATTTCCTTATATCATGAAAAATGTTTATTATTCATGCTAGAATTGTATTAACCGGAAACTTGATACATGTGTGAATACATAGACAAACATAGTGTCACTAGTATGCCTCTACTTGACTAGCTCGTTAATCAAAGATGGTTGAGTTTCCTAGCCATAGACATGAGTTGTCATTTGATTAATGGGATCACATCATTAGGAGAATGATGTGATTGACTTGACCCATTCCATTAGCTTAGCACTTGATCGTTTAGTATGTTGCTATTGCTTTCTTCATGACTTATACATGTTCCTATGACTATGAGATTATGCAACTCCCGTTTATCGGAGGAACACTTTGTGTGCTACCAAACGTCACAATGTAACTGGGTGATTATAAAGGTGCTCTACAGGTGTCTCCGAAGGTACTTGTTGGGTTGGCGTATTTCGAGATTAGGATTTGTCACTCCGATTATCGGAGAGGTATCTCTGGGCCCACTCAGTAATGCACATCACTATAAGCCTTGCAAGCATTGTAACTAATGAGTTAGTTGCGGGATGATGTATTACGGAACGAGTAAAGAGACTTGCCGGTAACGAGATTAAACTAGGTATTGAGATACCGACGATCGAATCTTGGGCAAGTAACATACCGATGACAAAGGGAACAACGTATGTTGTTATGCTGTTTGACCGATAAAGATCTTTGTAGAATATGTGATGCGGAGCATACCACGTTCATCCCCATGTACACTCCGACTACTCTCCAAGCCCCAAGGATACATAAGATGAGACCTCGACTATTCGCCATTGGACACAAGGTGAACCCGTTCCTAAATGCTTCCCCTTTCCATTCATGTGAGACATGGTTGCTACCTAATGCAAAGACACTATGCATGCCTAGGTACCAAGGAGACCCTCTCGGAGATGCTCGGAATGATGGACAAGTCCCCAAGTACAAGGATGAAGGAACACGGCGAGAGGAACCGGAGAAAGTCTCTGAGCCGGACATCCGGCGTCCGGCCCCGGACATCCGGCCCCAGCTCGGATATCCGGCCAGTGGCCCAGAAATCCGGCGCCCCGCACCCGAATCGGCAGAAGTGGCCGCACCAGCCCGGACATCCGGCCGGCTAGCCAGGACATCCGGCGCCTCGTGAAGGCCCGGACATCCGGCCCGACGCCCGGACATCCGGCCTCCCCTGCCTGCGTGCAGTGCATCCGGGCCGAGGCCCTTGTACCCCTTCGCCCCCTAGACTATATATACTCCATCCCCTTCCTCTTTCTAGGGTTAGCTTAGGTTTAGCTCATGTTTGTGTGAGAGCCTTGCTCATCCACTTGGTTACTTCTCCTCGGAGCTCAGGACCTCTACGGAGAAGATCCCCAAGCGGATTCAAGACCCCTTCTAGGGTGGACCCTATCAAGACCTCCTCTCGGAGAAGAACGGCTACTCGTGTATCCTTACCTTTGTTGATTGTGGATCATATGTACCTCTTTGTGTTCGGTGATCTAGCACTTGTGTGATTGATTCCTTGTTTGTTGAGTGATCTCTCTCTCGTATCCTCCTTGTTAACCTTTGTTCATACTCGTGTTCTTCTTGATTCCCCGTATGATCCACTCCAAACGTGAAAGATCGTCCACGAGGGGTTCCACCTACATCATCTTGGTATCATGAGCCACGTTGATCACGTTTTTGGAGCCCCTACCCCGTGTTTCTAGCTTGATTTTGTTGATTTCGTCCTAAATCCGAAAATCCCCACCAAAAATAGCCCCAAATTTTTTTTTGTGATTTGTTAGTTTTGATGATGTTTTGTTGATTTTGATTCATGGATTTGCTTGGTTTCGAGTGGATCTAGCATCTCTCCAAGTTTTCCCACTTTCCATCCGCGAAATCTCCGCAATTTTGCCCCCGAAATCGTCAATTTCCGCCCCCGATTCGAAAATTTCCGCCCCAAACGAGATCTGGAATCGTCGGGCCGGACATCCGGGCCCTGGAGCACCAAACCCGCACGGTTCTGGACATACACCCCCGGAAATCCGGCCCCTGGGATTTCAGTTTTTTTCCGTTTCACCGTTTCGGCCATAACTAATTCATCCGGAGTCCGTTTTTGACGTTCTTTAGCTCGTTTTGAAGCTATTGACATCCCCCATCCCATAAAAATACTACCACCACCATTTGACTCCATCAAATTTTCGGAACTTTGGCATCTTTGCCTAGGGCTTCCACCACATCCTCCGCATAACCACCACCGACTTCCATAACCTAACCAATTGTGTTCCCCTTTGCATTTGAGGTTGTTTGAGTTGTGATTCGAGTCTCCTAAGGTGTTTAGGCTACTTAGGGACGGTTGCATCTTCATCAACCACCACCACCACCATAACTTCCGCATAGGCTTGCCCACCATACACTTCAACCACCTCAACTTAACCCAATAGTTGTTTGAGCTTGTTTGAGTTGTGGCTTGTGTCTCCTAAGGTGTTTCGCTACTTAGGGACGGCAACTTCAACTCCGACACGTGTATAGCCCATCATTCCACTTCCGCATTGCCAAGTGCAAACCACCACCGCATTCCCACTACCACCATTTTGACATTTGACGTTTGAGATTTTGAGTTCGCGGTTTTCCGTTTCCTAAGGTGTTTCGCTACTTAGGGACGAGTCTCCATCATCTTGGTATCTACATCAAGAACACCGCTACTCATCATCGCCGGACGGTAACCTCCATATCATCTTGGTATCGTGGTATCCCTCCATTGTATATTCACCATGCCATTGCATTGTTAACCCCTAGCCTTACTTTTGCGTTACTTGCCTATCGAGACTAGCCATTTGAGTATTGCCGGCAACGTTAATTGTGCACATTAGTGATCATACTTCCCATAGCATATATACCATATCATTGTGGTGCATATATTGGTGTCATATCTTGTGTCACAAGTTTGTTCCCGCATATACACAATTGCTATCTTGGTTTGTGCATTGTGCAAAGTGGCCATACAAAAAAGAAGAAGAAATAAGGTTTTAAGAAAAAGAAAGAGAGCAAAGAGCTTGTAAGCAAGTGCCATAGCATCATACCACATTGCACATAAGATTTTCATATCCGATCATCTTGGATCATCTTGAGAGAAACACCGGGAACCATACATACATAGCATACATGGGATAGAAGTTTATCCATTTTGCATCTTATAGGTTGTGCACAAGTGTCGTATCCACCTATTGAGCAATCGTGCTAGCGTCTCTCTTGAGTTGTGCAACACGAGCGTTTTCCGTGGATTCCACATTTTGTGCTCATTCCTTGGTTGCACGACCCCATTTATCTATCCGTGTGTGTGTTTCCGTGTGCCATTCTTTGCTATTGGTCCATTTGTTTCACTTGCGAATTTGTGAATCTCTTTCAACATTATTGACTCTTGCTAACATTTTGCATTAAATTTTTGTGCCACTATCCTCACCGAGCTCCTCCATAAGCTTTACTTGTGTAGGTGTGAGAACCGACAAGGATTGGTACCAATAGTGCTATTTCATTGTCCGCATTTGAGTGAACTTGATTCATTGTCAACATCGGTCAAGGTACATTGGTATAAGTTCTTCTATTTCTCCCACTCATATTTGCTCAAGTCTTGTGATGGATAGGCAAGGCATTTCCTCGTCGGTCCTCGACAACAACGACGGCGTGAAAAACTACATCACCAAAGCGTCTATCTTCGATCTACAACGACAAGTGCAAGGCACACAATCAAGATTGCGAGAGCGCATCGAGAACATCTCCATCGACATTCATCACTCCGAAGCAAGGAGAAGGGACTACATCTACAAGAAGCTTGCCGCACATAAAGAGGACCAAGATGCAAGGATGGAGGAGATTAGAGCCTTGATCAAGTCTACTTCCCCTTCGTCATCTTCAAGGCGGCGACATTCAAGCCACAAGTCTTGAGCCTTGAAAAAGATGCAAGTGCAAATCGTCCTCGTCCACATCTACATGGCAACCACCATCACGTTTGTGATCCACATCGTCATGAAGGGCAAGTCACATCCAAGCATCATCTGCACGACGACGACGAACAACATCTACAACGACATCATCATCATGAAGATGCTCCAGAAGCGCAAATGCACAAGTCCCAACAAGCCCTACTTCACGCCAAGTCGAAGCTTCATAAGCACAAGAGAAGACCGCGAGACGACCACCACCAAGACGGCGCTACGGCTACATCAACCACTTTGTCATCTTCGCCAAGTGTTCTCAAGGCATCTTCGCCTTTGGACGTACGGCATCTTCGCCTCACGTGTACGCCTACATCGACTTCATCAAGTCCAAGGCGACTACCCTCTGACGAGGCGACACTTCCATCTTGAAGCCCCTCAAGGAAGATGGCCGAGCATGGGACATTCCCTTCGGTCATGGAGACGAGCTATGAGGTGCCACATCATATGGGCCTCCAACACCAAGGCGGTGACAAGACGGTCGAGCAAGGGCCATCCCTTCGACCACGGCTGACGAGCGAACCTCTTCAACAACATGAAGACGACGCCCACATTGGACTCATACTCCGAGTCAAGCTCTGCGACGCGCATGGAGACATTTGCGCCTACATCTCTCTGGCACCCACATATGTCGAGATGCCCCAATTGCCATGTGAGGAGAGCCACCACCCCATGAGTGACATGAGTGACTCCACCATACGTGACATTGAGAGCATTTCCTATGAGAGGATGAGTGTGACCACCACTAGCCCCACACATGAGAGCATGCCACACATCCTATGTGAGGTTGAGCGCCATTTGAGTGACTCCACCCACCATACGAGTGAGAGCATCCTTGAGGGAGTGAGTGAGCCACAACACGTAGTGAGTGAGGTAGTTGAGACGTCATGTGAGGCCACTATGATTTCTAACGACTTAACCTCTACTCCTAGTGTGTTTTCTTATTTGGTGATAGGTCTCCTACATGACGACATGCCTATCCTTGACGAGTCTATTCCTCCATTAGAGACGACGATGGCCATGGTGGACGATGATACACCCCCCACATGGTTCCATCAAGATGAAGATGACAACGAATGGATCGTTGACACCTCACCTACAACAAATGAGCGATGCTCCAAAGGTAACATAGGTGATGGTACTTCTCTTGGCCCACTAGTGGACTATCTTGACATCGATTGCTCCCATGATGTTGACCCACCTATTACCACGCTTCACGCTAGTGAGACTTATTCATGCCTTGACTTACCTATTTATGATGATTATGATGATGAACATGTTGAGTTGCCTAGTTGTGATGCTATGCTTCATAGGATATCATGTGAAAATTCTATTGGTCACATTATGTTTGATAATCCTTTGAACTTGTCATATGCTATGAGTGAAATCTCCCATATTGCATCATTTCAATCTCAACATAGTAACAATGCATGCCCCATTAAAATAAATCCCATTTGCACTTATGGCATAGATGACGAGATGATGGTCATAGGCTTTTGCTTCTCTTGTGATGATATTGCCATGCTTCCTTTACATGATTTGCGCAATTCGTCTACTATTCCATGCCATGATCACATTGTTCCAAATATGCATTGTTTTGGATGTTGTCAATATTCTCCATGTGATGTTTCCATTAATGCTCATGAGGAGACCCCCATAGTTTCCTCATACATATTAGGAGATTTTGATGCATCTCATACTTTGCATGATTCCCATAATTGCGTGAACCATATGCATTCCATGAATAACAATGCTCTCGATATTTCCCAAGATGCATTACACAATTCGAGTCTCCATTATGCCATGCATAACAACAAACCTATCATGATGGATGACATGTTTCTATATCACGCATCTCATTTATTTGAGCATTGGCTATTTTGTGCTCGCCGACACATGCATGTGCGCATCATGATGGATGATGTGTACATATACCATGCACACATAATTTTTCCTTTGTCTTTGTTTTGTGTAGGTACTCATGCATACTCGTCAATTTCTCAATCCCAAGAGTTGACGAAACGAGCTCTTGAGAGAAATGATGCTTTGGGATCCCGTGGACTATCCTTACCACCGTTCCCTTCGCGCAAGGACTACGCACATCTCTTCTACTTGGCTCTCACACGGCTATGGACCATTTACCACTTGTCCCCTTATGCTCATTTCCCGTGTTCACTTTGCATGTTATGCTTGCTCCTATGCCTTTGCCATGCAATTGTGACCCTTGCTTGCATCTACCCATGTTTCATCATTATGCCACTTCTATGCGTATTTGCATGCTTGGTGGAGATCCTTGTTACTATTGCCATGTTTATCATGTGCCCCACGCTATTGATGCTTGTTGTGTTGGGAGAGTCATGATGCCCCATTGCTATTTACACATGGCCTCTCGCCAATACATTCATGCCATTCTACTCATATCTTGCTTTCATGCTTGTGCTATGTCATGTGAATTATCCATGCCCACTATTTGCACACATGACATGCTTGCCATGATTCCTTCTAGTACGTTGCATCTTCGCACTACTAGCTTGCTTGACTTGATCTCTATGATTGCTAGCTATGTTGCATCACCCATGTTCCACTATCACTTGCTTTCTTGGGTTGATGACATATATGTTCATGCCTCTCACATGATATATCTTGTGTATTGTCGCTTGCCTCCTATAGTTGCCTCTATGCTTAATGACCTTGGAAACTTGGACACTTCACTTGTGATGCATGCT
Source organism: Aegilops bicornis (assembly GCA_021605145.1). NCBI lineage: Eukaryota > Viridiplantae > Streptophyta > Magnoliopsida > Poales > Poaceae > Aegilops > Aegilops bicornis. Next base: position 341,644,768 of record CM038675.1, read on the forward strand.
TGTTTGATTGAGCCTATTGCATTTGGTTGTTCTTGCATCATATGCCTCCATACTATGACACGCTCCCTTGTACTTTCTTATGATGAGCATGATGCATACACTTGTTGGGTATCTTACCACTTTCGAATGATAGGTTTTGCATTTCCGCTAACCTCATTTGTTTTTCCGAGTGTTTGTCATGTTCTTTCATTTTGGAGGTTTCACAAGGCGATGCCGTTATCGACAACTTGGTCATGCGAAGGCATACACGATGTGCAACACCAACATTTGCGAGAATCCACTAAAGGTGAACTCCTTCCCTTTGAGCCATCCTCAAGTTTGCATATTGGATGGGTCATTCTTTCATTGTTGTTTCCTTCTTATTGTCCACATGATACATCTATTGGATGGAGGATTGACATTGGAGATCGACTCTATGGACCTTCACATTGAGGAGCGCTCGGACTTATGGGATGCACCTTCGAACCTCCACTCATGCCACGACATCGAGCATTGGTACATCAACACTCCTTTGACACATTGCACCCACACCTTCATATTTGTTGATTGTGCTCATACATGTCATGCTCGATGGACATATCATACCCATAGCAAATTTGCGTCTTATGCATGGATTGACTCACATTATGATTGCCTTGTTGCATCTTGTATTCCCATGTCATCCATGGTATATGAGCTTGTTCACTTCCTTAGAAAATTTGTTGTGATCTTCCTTGATGGCATATTCATACATCATGATCATATTGCCCATCATCAATTGCATGATAACATACACATGTTGAGCATCCATTGCCATATTCATGCTATTGATAAACCGTCTCACTATGACATCATTTTACACCATGGTTGCATTGATCAGATTCACTTTACATTTGTGTGCACAATGAATGCTTTACATGTCATCTTACATCATTGGGATAAGCATCTCATGCCTTGTCATGAACAATTCCTTTGGACGACCTCATTCTTACATGATGGACACCTTGTGTGCGCTAACCTTTGTATTTCCAAGTGTCGCTTGTGTTTGCTCTTTTTGCATGTGTACCACTCCGGAGACACCTTGGAGTACTTGGATTGCGCCATGCCTTCCACTTTGTCCGACTACAAGTCCGTCCACGACAACCATTTCCATGGTGATGAGGATCACGATCCGAGGTCGGATCTTTCCCAAGGGAGGGGAGGTGATGCGGAGCATACCACGTTCATCCCCATGTACACTCCGACTACTCTCCAAGCCCCAAGGATACATAAGATGAGACCTCGACTATTCGCCATTGGACACAAGGTGAACCCGTTCCTAAATGCTTCCCCTTTCCATTCATGTGAGACATGGTTGCTACCTAATGCAAGGACACTATGCATGCCTAGGTACCAAGGAGACCCTCTCGGAGATGCTCGGAATGATGGACAAGTCCCCAAGTACAAGGATGAAGGAACACGACGAGAGGAACCAGAGAAAGTCTACAGATCCCGGACATCCGGCATCCGGCCCCGGACATCCGGCCCCCAGCCCGGATATCCGGCCAGTGGCCCGGAAATCCGGCGCCCCGCACCCGAATCGGCAGAAGTGGCCGCACCAGCCCGGACATCCGGCCGGCTAGCCCGGACATCCGGCGCCTCGTGAAGGCCTGGACATCCGCCCGACGCGGACATCCGGCCTCCCACACTGCGTCAGGTGCATCCGGGCCGAGGCCCTTGTACCCTTCTCCCCGAGACTATATATACTTGATCCCCTCCTCTTTCTAGGGTTAGCTTAGGTTTAGCTCATGTTTGTGTGAGAGCCTTGCTCATCCACTTGGTTACTTCTCCTCGGAGCTCAGGACCTCTACGGAGAAGATCCCCCAAGCGGATTCAAGACCCCCTTCTAGGGTGGACCCCATCAAGACCTTCTCTCGGAGAAGAACGGCTACTCATGTATCCTTACCTTTGTTGATTGTGGATCATATGTACCTCTTTGTGTTCGGTGATCTAGCACTTGTGTGATTGATTCCTTGTTGGTTGAGCAATCTCTCTCTCGTTTCCTCCGTGTTTCCCTTTGTTCTTCCGCGTGTTCTTCATGATTCCCCGTAGGATCCACTCCAAACGTGAAAGATCATCCACGTAGGGTTCCACCCTACATCAATATGTGGGAGCCAATATGAGCATCCAGGTTCCGCTATTGGTTATTGACCGAAGACGTGTCTCGGTCATGTCTACATTGTTCTCAAACCCGTAGGGTCCGCACGCTTAAAGTTTGATGACGGTTATATTATGAGTTTATGTGTTTTGATGTACCAAAGGTAGTTCGGAGTCCCAGATGAGATCAGGTACATGACGAGGAGTCTCGAAATGGTTGAGACGTAAATATCGATATATTGGACGACTATATTCGGACATCGGAAAGGTTCCGAGTGATTCAGGTATTTTTCTTAGTAACGGAGAGTTACAGGAATTCGCCGGGGAGTAAATGGGCCTTATTGGGCTTTAGGGGAAAGAGAGAGGAGAGGCTGGGTGCCCCCCAAGGCCTAGTCCGAATTGGACTAGGGGAGGGCTGCGCCCTCCTTCCTTCTCTTCTCTCCCCTTTCCTTGACTCCTACTCCTACTACTTGGAAGGGGGAATCCTACTCCCGGTGGGAGTAGGACTCCTCCTAGGGCGCCATAAAGAGGGTCGGTCCTCCCTCCTCCACTTCTTTATATACGGGGAAGGGGGCACCCCTTGGAGACACAACAATTGATCATTGATCTCTTAGCCGTGTGCGGTGCCCCCTCCACCATAATCCACCTCGATAATATCGTAGCGGTGCTTAGGCGAAGCCCTGCGTCGGTAGAACATCATCATCGTCACCACGCCGTCGTGCTGACGAAACTCTCCCTCAAAGCTCGGCTAGATCGGAGTTCGAGGTACATCATCGAGCTGAACGTGTGCTGAACTCGGAGATGTCGTGCGTTCGGTACTTGATCGGTCGGATCGTGAAGACGTACGACTACATCAACCGTGTTGCGCTAACGCTTCCGCTTTCGGTCTATGAGGGTATGTGGACAACACTCTCCCCTCTCGTTGATATGCATCACCGTGATCCTGTGTGTGCGTAGGATTTTTTTTGAAATTACTACGTTCCCCAACAATTTGAGGATTTTTGTTGCACTTTGACAGTGGGTGATGAGAGAAGAATGTCAGCCATCAATGTCGGTGGCTTACATTTTCCTGCTGTTCGTTACTTTGCATATTTCATTACCAAGTGCTTGCTTGCTAGGGAGAAGGTGGGTGCACTTAGTTCACGAGACCTTGCTGTTTTACGTCGTGTAGTTGAGGGCGAAAACACTTATAGCTTGGGAGCTATTGTGGCTCGTCGCCTGCACCTTAATAAATCCCAGGGAAAAATACATGGTGGGATTTTTGCTACTTGTTTGGCGGATCACTTCGAGGTTGAGATATGCCCTCATGATTACCCTCTGACTAAGGTTTATCTAGACCGTGCAGCCATGTTACATCATCATTTTCTTTCACATGATCGTCCTAACATTGCCATTCCTTATAACTTGGTCTATAGTGTTGACACTCATGATGGTATCCCCTTGCCTGCACCTGCTTTGTTTGATTCTGTTGCCAGGGGCGGATACCAGATTATGCCTGCAGACATCCTCGCCTACTGGAACGCTCACGCTGCTGCAGAGGTTGCACAGGCATCTCAGCAGTGGGATGTGTGGATGCCCGCTCCTCAGGATCCCTACTACACTTTAGGATACTGATCGATTACCAACTTAGGCCAAAATCCTAAGCTTGGGGGAGTACGTGTTTCTCACCGACATTATATTCATGTTCACATATCAGTCTATCTGTCGGTGTTCACACTTTTTCATTGTATCATCCATGCTTAGATTTATTTTCTTGCTTTCTTCTTGTGTGTTTGAAAAACTTCAGAAAACCCAAAAAAATAGTTGTAGTAATTTACTTTCCATGCATGCTTAGTAGTAGTATTAAAAAGAAAATCCAAAAAGATTTCCTTGTTCTTCTTTTGCTTGTTGGGAGCTTTCCCGTGTAAATAGTTTTTTCTCATTTTTGCTTTTTATTTGCTTGTTGAAGAAAAGCAAAAACTCCAAAAATATTTCAATGTGTTTCTCTGAATTTCTTTCCCTTTTATTCGAGTCTTACCAAGGAGAAGACCACGAAGAAAATGTTGAGTGGCTCTCATATGAATAATTGTTGAACTAATAAAGAGCACATTTTATCTTGTCTTCTCCTGTTGAATAAAATGTTTTGCAGATTCCAGCTTAGTCCGCGGCACTCTTGCACTATTATTATTTTCATATCATTCGATCGTGAAAGTGAAAGGCAATAATGACGGTATTCGATGAACTGGCCGTGGCAAAGAGAAACTGGTATGAACTCGACTTGTTCTGTTTGTGTAAATATGTTTAACCTAGTATCCAGGCTTCAGCCCATTATGATTAAACATGTTTGCAATGACAATTAGAGATTATAGTTTCTCATGGCATGCATAAGTAGCTGGGAGTTGATAATGATTTATCTTGGAAATCAACATTGTGTTAAAATGATTGTGATGTAGTATGATGATATCGTATCCTCCTATGAATGTTCGAGTGGCTTGACTTGGTACATGTTCATGCATGTAGTTGAATCAAAACCAACATAGCCTCTATAATATTTATGTTCATGGTGTTCATATCCTAATCATGCTAGTGTCCAATGTTACTTATGCATAATGCCTGGTCATGATTATTGTTGCTCTCTAGCTGGCCGCTTCTCAATCTTAATTGCTAGCCTTCGCCTGTACTAAGTGGGAATTCTGCTTGTACATCAAAAACCTTGAACCCAAAGTTATTCCAGATGAGTCCACCATACCTACCTATATGCGGTATTACCCTGCCGTCCTAAGTAAATTTGCATGTGCCACCTCTAAAAACTTCTAAAAATTATCCTTTTTGTGTGCCTGGATCGTTCATGGAACGACAGGAGGTGGTCGATATCTTCCATGCTAAGCATGTTATTCTCAGGTCGAGTGTTTATTCACTTGCCCTCGCACGAGAAAATGGGCGGTATTAGGGATGCCCAGTCCCAAACTGCAAACATGAAAAAGAGTTCATCTCTTGAATAATCAAACAAAAAATCCCAATGGAGTCAAAACCTTTACTTTCCGCTTGGGAACCGCCACTAGCGTGCTTAGCGTGGAAGATGTTGATAACTGATAGTCATGAAGTGAATAAGAAGGGCGCATGTCTCAAAATATCATTTATCTCTGTTTTAAAAATTGAGCTATGGCACCTCTGCAAATCGCTGCTTCCCTCTGTGAAGAGACTTTCTATTTACTTTTATGTTGTGTCATCACCTTCTAAAAACAAGCGCCAGAAATTGAGTAGAGCACAGTTGTCATGATTTATGCATTGTGTATAGCTAATGTTGGGTGCATCATGACTGGATCTTTTCTACCATGAATTGCAATGTTTAGTCGCTGCTTGAACTTTGGAGGTGCCCTGCATTTATGTTTTGCGGTATCAGAAAGGACTAGAGAGATACCACTATTGTCATACTATATCATGGTTATTTTGACAACGTTTTGCTGTTCGAGATATCTTATTATTGCTCGCTAGCTGATTATGTCATTGATATGAGTCAATATAATCTTTATGTGTTATTGTCGACATGGTTAGTTGTAATGTTGGCTGAAAACCTGGGTGCTGTTTAAGCTTATTTATGCAAACAAGAGCAAAAGAGTTCGTAAAAGTTTTTCTTTCTCACTTTCAGTTTATCAACTGAATTGCTTGAGGACAAGCAAATGTTTAAGCTTGGGGGAGTTGATCCGTCTCCATCGTATCTACCTTTTTTCACGCTTTTCCTCTTGTTTTGGACTCTAATTTGCATGATTTGAATGAAACTAACCCCGGACTGACGATGTTTTCAGCAGAACTACCATGGTGTTGTTTTTGTGCAGAAATAAAAGTTCTCGGAATGGAATGAAACTTTGCGAGGATTTTTTATATCAATAATAAGAATTTCTGGAGCCAAGACCCACCAGAGAGGGGCCCCTGGTTGGGCACAACCCACCAGGGCGCGCCCCCTCTCCTGGCGCGCCTAGGTGGGTTGTACCCACCTGGTGGCCCCGCTGACGACCCTCTAATACTATAAAATCACATATTTCCAGAAAAAAAATTAGGGAGAAAGACTTATCGCGATCCATGAGACGGAGCCACCGACAACCCCTGTTCTTCCTCGGGATGGTAGATCTGAAGTCTGTTTGGGGCTCCGGAGAGGGGGATCTTCGTTCTTCGTCATCACCAACCAATCTCCATCGCCAATTCCATGATGCTCCCCACCGGGAGTGAGTAATTCCTTCGTAGGCTCGCTGGTCGGTGAGGAGTTGGATGAGATTCATCATGTAATCGAGTTAGTTTTGTTAGGGCCTGATCCCTAGTATGCACTATGTTCTTAGATTGATGTTGCTATGACTTTGCTATGCTTAATGCTTGCCACTTTGGGATCGGGTACCATGAACTCAAATCTGAATTGTTTATGAATTCATCATTATATCCATGTTTTAGATCCGACCCTGCAAGTTATAGTCACCTACTATGTGTTATGATCCAGCAACCCCGGAGTGACAACAACCGGGCCCACTCCCGGTGATGACCGCAGTTTGAGGAGTTCATGTATTCACTATGTGTTAATGCTTTGTTCCGGTTCTCTATTAAAAGGAGGCCTTAATATCCCTTAGTTTACAATATGGACCCCACTGCCACGGGAGGGTAGGACAAAAGATGTCATGCAAGTTCTTTTAATAAAGCACGTATGACTATTTACGGAATACATGCCTACATTATATCAAGGAACTGGAGCTAGTGCCGTATCGCCCTAGGTTATAACTGTCACATGATGAATATCATCCAACAAGTCACCGATCCAATGCCTACGAATTTATCTTATATTGTTCCTGTAAGTAACTATTGCTATCATCACTGTTACACTTGCTACAAATTACTGCTATCACTGTTATTGTTACCGTTGTTGCTGTCACTACTATCAAAACTATCAAACTACTTTGCTACTGATCACTTTGCTGCATATAATTAATCTCCAGGTGTGGTTGAATTGACAACTCAGTTGCTAATACCTTCAAATATTCTTTGGCTCCCTTTGTGTCGAATCTATAAATTTGGGTTGAATACTCTACCCTCGAAAACTGTTGCGATCCCCTGTACTTGTGGGTTATCAGTCATCAACTAGAGAGCTACGTTGACTATACTCATTTAGCCTTGTAGTTTCTTGAGAATCATGTGGGGAGCATGACACTGCACTCTTTAGACGAGTAGCGCGTCTCACAATAACCCACTTGGGTGACTGTCTCATCATAAGTGACTGATGAGGGATACAAAAGAGCATTAGTTTGATGTATGAACATGGTTAATAGACATATGTAGTATGTATCAAAAACAGGAAGGCATGCCATTATCAAAGGTATAATGTGTAAAGTAAGCAGATGCAATTTAACCATATTGGAAGCAATACAAGCTAGACACCATATGCAAGATGCAACCACATTTGATGGTAGCGAAGTTAAAGCAAGCACAGGATGGTTGTGTGTGGCAATTGAGATCATCAATCGCAGAGCTACGTTCTTGTCTCCATCTCTTGACACTACACCCTTTAGAGCACCTTTGAAACACTTAGTTCTTATCTTGAATTACCTTTGGAGCGACTTCTGTCTTTTCTTTTGTGTATTCATCAACACTGCGTCGGAGTCTGAAATACCCATGCATAAAAAACAATAGTGTGAGTATGGGTGAAGTGTGTGCATAACTAGTACAGTGTAAAAGTAGCAGATAGCAGGTCGGTGAGAAATTAATGACGGGAGACATATGATAGCTCTACAACATGCATGGCACAAGAAATTACTAGATTCTAGGATTTTGAAATATGAGCACATGGATGGCTGGGAAATGCAGATGCTCCTCCAACACACCACAAGGTGTGGTCCTATGAAAATAATAGTCGACTGAAAACAAATAGGTCAGTCCATTTTTTCTGCACCGTCCGATGTACAAAGAACGGGAAGATCGCCTTCATCTACCTCCAGCCAGTCAGTGTGGACGATCTTCCTCGAAATGCCAGCAACCACCGGCCCAGTCCCCTGCCTCCACCCTCCTCTCGACTTCACCGCACCGCTGTGCTTGGCACCGCCCCTCAGCCATCTCTTCAAGCCCCACCGACCTCCATATCGGGTGCAAGAAGCTCATGTGCCCCACACCCCTATGATAGACACCGATGCGCCGCTTCCCCGGCGAACAGGCGGACTAGGTGCTTCGCGCGCCTAAGCAGGTGCTGCTTGATACGTCTCCGTCGTATCTACTTTTCCAAACACTTTTGCCCTTGTTTTGGACTCTAACTTGTATGATTTGAATGGAACTAACCCGGACTGACGCTGCTTTCAGCAGAATTGCCATGGTGTTGTTTTTGTGCGAAAACCAAAGTTCTCGGAATGACTGAAACTCCACGGAATACCTTAGAATAAATAATAAAAATCCTCGCCAACGATGAAGACCCGGGGGCCCACACCCTGTCCACGTGGTGGGGGGCTCGCCCCCCTAGGGCGCGCCCCTACCTCGTGGGCCCCTGGAGACCCTCCGACGCCAACTCCAACTCCATATATTGGCTTTTGGGGAGAAAAAAAATCAGGGAGAAAGAATCATCGCGTTTTATGATACGGAGCCGCCGCCAAGCCCTAATCTCTCTCGGGAGGGCTGATCTGGAGTCCGTTTGGGGCTCCAGAGAGGGGGTTTCGTCGCCGTCGTCATCATCAACCATCCTCCATCACCAATTTCATGATGCTCACCGTCGTGCGTGAGTAATTCCATCGTATGCTTGCTAGATGGTGATGGGTTGGATGAGATTTATCATGTAATCGAGTTAGCTTTGTTAGGGTTTGATCCCTAGTATCCACTATGTTCTGAGATTGATGTTGCTATGACTTTGCTATGCTTAATGCTTGTCACTAGGGCCCGAGTGCCATGAATTCAGATTTGAACCTATTATGTTTTCATGAATATATATGAGTTCTAGATCCTATCTTGCAAGTCTATAGTCACCTACTATGTGTTATGATCCGGCAACCCCGAAGTGACAATAATCGGGACCACTCCCGGTGATGACCATAGTTTGAGGAGTTCATGTATTCACTATGTGCTAATGCTTTGTTCGGTTCTCTATCAAAAGGAGGCCTTAATATCCCTTAGTTTCCATTAGGACCCGCTGCTACGGGAGGGTAGGACCAAAGATGCCATGCAAGTTCTTTTCCATAAGCATTATGACTATATACGGAATACATGCCTACATTATATTGATGAATTGGAGCTAGTTACGTGTCACCCTATGTTATGACTGTTACATGACGAACCGCATCCGGCATAATTATCCATTGCTAATCCGGTGCCTCTGAGCTTTCCATATCTTGGTTTTCGCTTATTTACTTCCCATTGCCATCTGTTACAATCACTACAAAATACCAAAAACATTACTTTTGCTGTCTTTACTTTTGTTACCGTTACCATCACTATCATATTACTTTGCTACTAAACACTCTGCTGCAGATACTAAGTTTCCAGGTGTGATTGACTTGACAACTCAGCTGCTAATACTTGAGAATATTCTTTGGCTCCCCTTGTGTCGAATCAACAAATTTGGGTTGAATACTCTACCCTCGAAAACTGTTGCGATCCCCTATACTTGTGGGTTATCAAGACCTTTTTCTAGCGCCGTTGCCGGGGAGCATAGCTCTATTCTTTGAGTCACTTGGGATTTATATCTGCTGGACACTATGAAGAACTTGAAAGGCGCTAAGACAACAATTTATCCCTCAACTACGAGGGAGGTAAGGAACTTCCATCTAGCTCTGCACTTGATTCACCTTCTGTTATGAGTAAGCTAGCGACACCTAAACCTGCTTCTGCTATTTGTTCCGATATGTCGCATGTTATTGATGATGCCACTTCTGCTATGCATCGTACTTATGATGAAACTACTTTTATGCTTGATACTACTGTGCCCCTCGGTGAATTTCTTGATGAACAAATTTCTAGGTCTAGAGAAAGAGAAATTATTGAAACTGATAATATTGATGAAAGTGATGATGAGGATATGCCTGCTATTCCTGAAGGTTATCTTTTTGATGCTGAATCTTATGCAACTATTTTTGCCTGCTAGGATAGATATGAACTTAAGAGGCTGCTAGTTAAATGGAACAAAGAATCTCTTAGAGACAGAACGAAACCTGATCCTGATTTTGCTACTTCACCTATCTGTGTTCCCGATAAGGATTATTATGAATTTTCTGTTGATCCAGATATAATTACTTTGGTTGAATCTGATCCTTTTTATGGCTATGAATCTGAAACTGTTGTGGCACATCTTACTAAGTTAAATGATATAGCTGCCTTGTTTACTAATGATGAGAGATCGCGCTACTTTTATATACTCAAAATATTTCCGTTCTCATTAAAGGGTGATGCTAACATATGGTTTAATTCTCTTGATCCTGGGTTTGTGCGTAGTCCCCAGGATATGATTTATTACTTCTCTGCTAAATATTTCCCTGCTCATAAGAAAAGCTGCTTTGAGGGAAATATACAACTTCGTGCAAATTAAAGAAGAGAGTCTCCCACAAGCTTGGGGAGGCTTCTCAAACTACTTAATGCTTTGCTGATCATCCTCTTAAGAAACCTGAAATACTTGATATCTTTTATAATGGACTAACCGATGCTTCCAGAGATTACGGATAGTTGTGTTGGTTCTCTTTTAGGGAAAAGAACACGGATGAAGCTGAAATTCTCTTGAATAATATGTTGACAAATGAAAATAATTGGGCACCTCCTAAGCCAGCTCTGAGCCAATCTTGAGCCTATTCCTAAACCAACTCCGAAGAAGAGAGGTGTTCTATTTCTCGATCACGAAGATATGCAAGAGGCAAAGAAATCTATGAAAGAAAAAGGTATTAAAGCTGAAGATGTTAAGAATTTACCTCCTATTGAAGAAATACATGGTCTTAATTTACACTTTGTTGAAGAAGTATATGATCTCAATCCTTTATTCCTTTGAAGAACCTCGATCCCGATATCCCGACACGTAGTAAAGGTAAATTCTCTCTATAGATATGATAAAGCTGAAGTCCCTCCTACTAAAATTGCTAGTCGATTGCTTGGATGAGTTTGATGACTTTATGTTTAAGCAAGATGACTTTAATGCTTATTTTGGTAGACAATTAAAACAGAATACCTTTATGATTAAACGCTTGAGTGATTATATGGCTAATATTAGAGGTGAACTTAAACTTGTCAGCAAACATGATTCTATGGTTACCACTCAAGTAGAACAAGTACTTAAAGCTCACAAAGAAGTGCTTAATGAAATGAATAGTAAGAAAAATGATTATGCTGTTAGAGTGGCTACTAGAACTGGTAGAATGAATCAGGAACCTTTGTATCCTGAAGGCCACCCTAAGAGAATCGAGCAAGATTCTCAGAGAAATAATATTGATGTACCTAGTTCTTCTAAAAGGAAGAAAGAGAAAAAATGATAGGACTTTGCAAACTTCTAGTGAACCTATTGCTGAACCACCTAAGAATCCAAATGATATCTCTATGTCCGATCTTTGAAACACAATCTGGTAATGAACATGAACCTAGTGAAAATGTTAATGATGATGTTCATGATGATGCTCAACCTAGTAATGATAATGATGTAGAAGTTGAAACTGCTGTTGATCTTGATAACCCACAATCAAAGAATCAACGTTATGATAAAAGAGACTTCGTTGCTAGGAAACATGGTAAAGAAAGAGAACCTTGGGTTCAGAAACCCATGCCTTTTCCTTCGAAACCATCCAAGAAAAAGGATGATGAGGATTTTGAGCGCTTTGCTGAAATGATTAGACCTATCTTTTTGCGTATGCGATTAACTGATGTGCTCAAAACAAATCCTTATGCTAAGTATATGAAAGATATTATTACAAATAAGAGAAAGATACCAGAAGCTGAAATTTCCACCATGCTTGCTAATTATACTTTTAAGGGTGGAATACCAAAGAAACTTGGAGATCCAGGAGTACCTACTATACCATGCTCCATTAAGGGAAATTATGTTAAAACTGCTTTATGTGATCTTGGAGCCGGTGCTAGTGTTATGCCTCTCTCTTTATATCGTAGACTTGACTTGAATAAGTTGACACCTACCGAAATATCTTTGCAAATGGCTGATAAATCAAGCTGCTATACAGCCGGTATTTGTGAGGATGTGCTGTTGTGGTTGCAAGCGTTACTATTTTAATGGACTTTGTTATTCTTGATATTCCCGAGGATGATAGTATGTCTATTATTCTTGGAAGACCTTTTCTTAATACTGCAGGGGCTGTTATTGATTGCAGCAAAGGCAATGTCACTTTTCATGTTAATGGTAATGAGCACACGGTACACTTCCCGAGGAAACAACCTCAAGTTTATAGTATCAATTTTATTGGAAAAATTCCATCGATTATATTTGGAGGTTTTGAATTTCCTCTCCCTACTGTCAAGAAGAAATATGATATACTTATTATTGGGGATGTCCATATCCCCGTTGACGTAACATAGTGTTATTGAAATTTCTCGGTTCCATGTTAATCGAATGAGTTTGTTAACAAGACTTGATCAACCTTGTTAGTGGATTCTTTTTGATGAGCATGAGATGGATGAAACTAGAAGCACAACCTTCTGTACCCTCTTTATATTTTCTGTTATTTAGTAGAAATAAAGTAAAATAGTATTTTTCTATCTGTTTCCTGACTTATCCGTGCAATATAAAAATATCCGAAAATAAAAGTCCTCGAGAATGCCATGCCAATTTAATATGATTTTTCGGGAATATTTGAGGATTTCTTGTGCAAAAATCACTGCTGGGGGAGCTGCCACACAGCCACGAGGGTGGGCGCGCCCTACCCCTGGCGCGCCCCACCTCGTGGGCCCACGGTGGCCCTCCTCCACTTATCCCTGCACCCATCTTCTTCCTCTGCCTCACACAAACCCGAAAAACCAACTCAAGCATGAGTTCCAGCCACTGTTGCTGTGATTTTCGATCTCCTTGCTCAAAGCACCTCTCGCAAAACTGCTTGGGTAGATTGTTCCTTGGTATGTGACTCCTCCATTGGTCCAATTAGTTTGTGTTCTAGTGCTTTATTCATTGCAAATTTGTGTTGCATAGGTGACCATGTTCTTGAGCTTGCATGATAAATTTATATTGTTCCAAGTAGTTCTAATGCTTGATATAGGCTCTAGGCACTTGTAGGAGTAGTTGCTATCAGTTTTATTGAAGTTGGTTCACTTTTGTTTGAAGTTACTAAAAATTTCAGAATTTTTTCAGAGGAAACAATATGTTTAGGAAGATGTTCCAAGGTGGTTCTTCAAGGAAGCAAGGTCCCAGGCTCGCAATGCGTGATGCTGACGAGGAACTACCAAGAGACGCTCCTGTGAGGCCCTGTGAATGGCCTTCGGAAAATTTTATGAATCAAGCGGGAATCAGAGAAGAATTCAACGCATATATACGCAATGCCGGTCTTGAGGACTTTGAAGCTAACAAATGCCCCCAGTATCATGATCTCACAAGTTCATTTGTGAGGAGGTTTGAGTTTTCATCTTCGCGTAATTCTCCTTCAGTCATGTTTGACCTTTATGACAAATATTATACCATTGACTTAGAGGATTTCACTTTTGCTTGCAAACTTCCATCTTGGGGTAGTGCCAGGGATCCCCCTAAATCTGAATATAGAGACTTTCTTGCTAGAATAACTGTGGGCGAATCTAGAGATATAACACAAGCCACTATAGGGAGCATTCACTTTCCTGCTATACATTATTTCGCTCTCTTCATAGGTAGATGCATAAATGCTAAGGATGAAGCATGTCACATGTGTGCCCCTGATCTCAGCATTCTCAGAAGTGCTGTGTTAGGAGACCAATCTTATCATATGGAAGCCATTGTAGCTCGTAGGTTGCATCATAATAGACATAACAGAGATTTCTTTGGAGGAATTTATGCAACCTGCTTAGCTAATTTTCTTGAGATAGACATTCGTGAGGGTGATATGGAGTTACCCCCTGCTTATTTAGATTTTGATTCTATGGTCTCCCACCAGTTTGTTGAGAGGACTGAACCACCTCTCCAAAGATCGACTAATCTTTAACAAACGGCATGTTGTCCATATTACTCTTCCTGCTCCTGCCTTCTTTGATTCTCAGACAAAAGGAAGATATATTATTATCAGAGAGGAGGCAGATGAGTACGAGACTCTTTTGCTAGCCTTCACTTGTACTAAGCGAGAATACTGCTTGTGCATCCAATCCCTTAAACCACAAAGTTATTCCATATGAGTCCACCATACCTTCCTATATGCGGTATCTACCTTCCGTTCCAAGTAAATTTGTATGTGCCAAACTCTAAACCTTCAAATAAACATTTTGTTTTGCATGCTCGAATAGCTCATATATCAACTAGAGTTGCCCTTATCTTCCGTGTTAGGCGGGTTATTCTCAAGAGGAGTGGACTCCGCTCCTCACTCACGAGAAAATTGCTGGTCACCGGGATGCCCAGTCCCATGCTTTATGCAAACTAAATCAAAATAATTGCAAACAAAACTCCCCCTGGGACCCGTTGAATGTTGGAGGCACTCGTTGTTTCGAGCAAGCCATGGATTGATGCTTGTGGAGGAGGGGAGTATAAACTGTACCATTCTATTTGGGAACCGCCTATAATGTGTGTAGCATGGAAGATATCGCCATCTCTTAGTTGTTATGTTGACAATGAAAGTATGCCGCTCAAAATATAATTTATCTCTATTTCAAAATTGAGCTCTGGCACCTCTACAAATCCCTGCTTCCCTCTGTGAAGGGCCTATCTATTTACTTTTATGCTGAGTCATCACCCTCTTATTAAAAGCACTAGCTGGAGAGCACAGCTATCATTTGCATTCATTACTGTTAATTTATATCTGGTATGACTATGATTGGATCTCTTTTACCATGAATTACAATGTCTAGTCAGTCCTTGATCTTTGAAGGTGCTGTGCATTTATGTTTTGCGGTCTCAGAAAGGGCTAGCGAGATACCATATTGTTATATTATATTATGATTATTTTGAGAAAGTGTTTTCATCCGAGATTTATTATTATGGCTTGCTAGCTGATTATGTTATTGATATGAGTAAACATGAGACCTAGGAGTTATTGCAAATGTGGTTAGTTATGATCTTTCTTTGAAAACCTGAATCTTTGGCTTGACATAGGTACAACAACAAGAGAAAAAGAGTTTGTAAAAGTTTTCTTTTCTCTTTCGGTTTGTCAACTGAATTGCTTGAGGACAAGCAAGGGTTTAAGCTTGGGGGAGTTGATACGTCTCAGTCGTATCTACTTTTCCAAACACTTTTGCCCTTGTTTTGGACTCTAACTTGTATGATTTGAATGGAACTAACCCTGACTGACGCTATTTTCAGCAGAATTGCCATGGTTTTGTTTTTTGTGCAGAAAACAAAAGTTCTCGACCTGAAACTCCACGGAATACCTTAGAATAAATAATAAAAAATCCTCGCCAAAGATGAAGACCAGGGGGCCCACACCCTGTCCACGAGGGTGGGGGGCGCGGCCCCCCTCCTGGGCGCGCCCCCTACCTCGTGCCCCCCCTGGAGAACCTCCGACGCCAACTCCAACTCCATATATTGGCTTTCGGGGAGAAAAAAATCAGGGAGAAAGAATCATTGCGTTTTACGATACGGAGCCGCCACCAAGCCCTAATCTCTCTTGGGAGGGCTGATCTGGAGTCCGTTCGGGGCTCCGGAGAGGGGGATTCGTCGCCGTCATCATCATCAACCATCCTCCATCACCAATTTCATGATGCTCACCGCCGTGCGTGAGTAATTCCATCGTAGGCTTGCTGGACGGTGATGGGTTGGATGAGATTTATCATGTAATCGAGTTAGCTTTATTAGGGTTTGATCCCTAGTATCCACTTTGTTCTGAGATTGATGTTGCTATGACTTTGCTATGCTTAATGCTTGTCACTAGGGCCCGAGTGCCATGAATTCATATCTGAACCTATTATGTTTTCATGAATATATGTGAGTTCTAGATCCTATCTTGCAAGTCTATAGTCACCTACTATGTGTTATGATCCGGCAACCCGAAGTGACAATAATCGGGACCACTCCGGTGATGACCATAGTTTGAGGAGTTCATGTATTCACTATGTGCTAATGCTTTGTGCGGTTCTCTATTAAAAGAAGGCCTTAATATCCCTTAGTTTCCATTAGGACCCGCTGCCACGGGAGGGTAGGACAAAAGATGTCATGCAAGTTCTTTTCCATAAGCACGTATGACTATATACGAAATACATGCCTACATTATATTGATGAATTGGAGCTAGTTCTGTGTCACCCTATGTTATGACTGTTACATGACGAACCGCATCCGGCATAATTATCCATTGCTAATCCGATTGCCTCTGAGCTTTCCATATCTTGGTTTTCGCTTATTTACTTTCCATTGCCATCTTTGTTACAATCACTACAAAATACCAAAAACATTACTTTTGTTGTCTTTACTTTTGTTACCGTTACCATCACTATCATATTACTGTGCTACTAAACACTCTGCTGCAGATACTAAGTTTCCAGATGTGGTTGACTTGACAACTCAGCTGCTAATACTTGAGAATATTCTTTGGCTCCCCTTGTGTCGAATCAACAAATTTGGGTTGAATACTCTACCCTCGAAAACTGTTGTGATCCCCTATACGTGTGGGTTATCACTGCTTCTTTTAATTGTGATTCAGCTGACCCTAAATTGAAATCCAGGCGGGCTACTGACCTCTAGCCAAGGTGAAACAGTAAATGGGAGGAAACCTTGTGAATTTAGTATCATGAATAAGATGCAGTAAGAAGCGCTCAACTAGTTTCTTTCGTGGGATGAATACGGTGTGAGCAGAGACGTAAGATTTGCACGAATAAGGGAAGAGGAGTACCTCTTTCTGCTAGCAGTGCGGTGTTCTCCTTCTATTTTTCCAACGATCTTCTTGTGGTTCACTGGAAACAACAAGTTGTGGAGGACAGTGGAGCCTTGGACGAACCCATGGCCAAGTTGTTGAGTGTGGTGCGGTGGCCGTCTGTCGGCGGCGGGGAACCAGATCCGAGGCGGCGAACAACGGCGTAGCGGGAACAGCTTCGATGCGGTGGACGGTTGCGAGAGTGGAGCGGCAGTGGTGAGGCGCATGACGGAGTGGTCGAAGTGGTTCTGGTACAGCGCGCGTTGGTGTCGGCGTCGTGGAGGCAGCTCTGCCTCGGCTTCAGCTGCTAAGTCCTTGAGGGCGTTGCGGTTGCGGTTGCGGTTGCGTTGGACGACGTCGTCGAGGAACCGGCTCCGGCGTGGTGGAGGAGGGCGGCGGTGGATTGGGCGCGATGGGGTGGAGGACGGAGGAGGCTGGGGTTTCACGGCTGGTGGAGACGGCGTTTTGGCGCCCATGGAGTATGAATGGGGAAACGGAGGGAGGGGGAACTTAGGGGGAACAATGTTTCGGTTTGGGACGTGCTTGTTTGAAATTTAGGGAATTTACAAACTTTGCCCCCATCTAAAATTTCAGATATATTGCAGGTTGGGGGTAGTACAGAAATCTCAGTTGTCCCAAATGGTGGGCGGGATAGATTTCGGCCTAGCGCATGGGTGTTTAGGCGCCCATGGCGTATGAATGCTTCTCGGAGGCGTTTTAGACTGGCGTCTTGGTGAAGTTACAAACCTACCCCGGTTTATACCTTTGGACATCGGGTCGATAGGCTACACGGGCCAGAGTCAGGACAGTAATTTCCTACCACCAAAAATTAGTCTCGCACGGTTTAGGGTGACCAGAGGCTTATTTGGCGCTTCATTCAATATTTGGGAGCAGAAGCATTAACGTTTTCGGTTCTCTTGAATTGAACTTTCAGGATTTGTCAAACTTCACAAATCTTGACCCTTGAAAATCCTAAAGCTACGATTATTTTGGAACAGAGGGGGTACATTTGAATATACATTGTACACGAGTATATATTAAAAAATATGCAACTTACCTCAGTTCATACATGGTTCCAGATATAATCTCCTTGGTTGCAGAAAAATAGTTAAGACATGCGTATGAATATATAGCATGTTCAAACGCACAACAAAGATTGATGCCCCCTTTTAGATCCGATTTACAAATGCCATTATCTTGGATTCAAATAGATGAATGCACTTCCTATGAATTGGAATATTCGAAACCCCCTTTATGTTGAGTTCAACTTGTATTATATGTCATAGCTAGCAATTTGGAACGTATCCATGTAAGTGACAAATGTATAAAGTGCTTCACACTAACAACATGGAGTGCACTAATTAATGTTTATATATGAATTGCAAAAGCAATGCATTGTCTGTATTTCAAACCGCTCTCACTTTATGGATCGATAATATGAAATAAACACATGCACATGATAGAATTCAATAGAGTATGGGTGTCTGATAGACCGATTTTCGTTCATACGCAAATTGCAAAATTCATGATCTCATCCAAAAATAATAATGCCATTTATATTTTAATTTAATGCGTAGAACCGCCTTTTACACGTAGATGCACTATGCTTCGGCCCGTTCTCACACACGCGCTATATCTCTCTCTATCTAATGCATAAGTGCACACACTTTATATACATCGCATATCTCTTTCACACATGCTCACAATCTCTCCCGGGGTGTCGGGGTGTCTCACACACTCTCTCTCTCTATATGTCTCCCTCTCTCTTTCTGACTACTATGTACCACTCTTTTCACTAATCTCAGTTGAAGAACACTATTTCTCTCACATGCATATATACACACGCATGGTCTCTGCTAGCCCTCTATACGCACATATATGTGCCTACGTGTTGGGGATATAACTACTGGGTATGAACCGCCCAGGAGGGGCCGGGTCATGCCACTGGCGGCCTAAGATGAAGAGGCCCAAGAAGATATGAAGATGGCGGTTCATAAAGCAAGCTTATTGAAGGCCCAAGACCCGGGGATGACTTAAGGCCCACAGGCATGAGCCGCCATATGTTTAACTTGTATTGTAAGGCAAGCTTAATTATATACCGAGCCGGACACGTCTTGTATGAGCCGGCCGGGACTCTGTAAGCCGCCAGGCATCAACCTGTGTATATAAAGGGGTGACCCGGCGGCGGGTTAACTCAAGAAAAAACTCATCGAGAACTAGGTCAAGCGTATTCGCTCCTTGGTAATAGAAACCCAAGCAATACAACCTAAAGCAAGAGTAGGCTTTTACCTCGTTGAGAGGGGCCGAACCTGGGTAAACTCTCTGTGTCCTTTGTCCCGTTTAACCCCTTCAACCTAACCTAGCTGTGATGGCTCCACACCTAAGTCCTTTCGCTAGGGCATCTGTCGTGTTAAGTCCATGACAGTTGGCGCCCACCATGGGGCCAGCGCATGGTGGTTTCGAGTTCTTGAAGGGAAACTTCACAGGGATCAAAGGATACACCCTGGGCTGGATGACCAAGAGTCATCGCGGCAAGCTCTACATCGATGACGCTGGCTGGGGCCCCGAGGCCGGCTCAATTGAGTACGGGTACCGGGTCCCCTTCGGCGGAATTCATGTCTTCATCGGCAAGATCGGTGAGTCGGAGCCTAAGCCGGACACCTGCGCCGACATCATCGAAACGGCTCAGCGCACCCGACCCACCAAGGTTCAACCTGCTATGAAGCACGCCTTCGTGGGTTTTACTCAAGGAGTGGATCTTGAGGAAGGATCTTTGTCCGGTGGAGAGACAACCATCTACTTTGGTGATGAGTCCTCAACCGGCGAGACCAATTCCATATATCAATTATAAGATGGTGGGCTTGGGGGCTGTTCCGATGGCGACAGCATTCCGGACCCCTATGAGCCGCTGAACCGGGTTGCGATCTTCATGGCGGGCACACAATCGATGCTCAATTCGACAACCGCTACGGCTATGACTTCCAGTTGAACAGCGACGGCGATGGCCGGAGCGAGCGGCTCTGCGCGCCCGCCGGCTCAGGTTCTGACCGAGCTGTTGGATGCATTGGCGACTTTAATGTGGGCAGAGGTGACCGCAGAGACTCAAGAACATCATAAAGCGGATGTCGCGAAGCTGCGAGATGAGATGGCTCAAGCCAAGGAAGAACTTGCTGCTGAGAATGCTAGGATGGTGACAGAGCGAGCCGCCTTGGATGCGCAGTCACAATGGATCCAGGTAGAGTCGTTCTGGCTCACCTTGGACCAGAACGCTTCAAACACTATTATGAGGAGGAGGCATCAGACCTGTCTACCCATGGTGTTTGAGGCTAGGAACCTTTTAAACACGTCGGGGGCAGGAACCCATGACCCGCCCATGGCAAACCGGGTTGTTGAGGCGCCCGCAACCGGAGCACCGGTTCAGCCACGCACTGCAGACCCACCTCATTTGAATTTGACTCCGCCTCGGCATGTTTCGACACCGTCGGGTTATTATTCTAACCCTCTGGACAATATGATTGCAGCAGCTACATGATTGGCGGCTCTCCCTGTTGAAGGCGAGTCTCCAGCTGCAATGGAGATATGGAGGGCCGGCGAGCTTCTTCACACAGCGGTGGCTCAACAGGCGGCTTATTCGTACAGCCGTGAATGGATTCATTCAACTCCTCGTCCAAGCTGGAGTTATAGCAGGCATATTGATTCACCAGTAGTTTCAAGCAGTGAGCGGCACCATAACTAGCCTCGTAGGCATGACCCGCCGCGTGCTGGTAATGATGCTCAGGCTTTGGTGGATCAGGGCAGGGCGCAGCGTGAAGTTGAGCTGGTGGCTCAGTTGGCGGCTCAACAACAGTCTCCAGCTTACCCATCGGCATCTATGGAGGTAGGGGTGACCTCTAGAACCCTTCGTGTGCCATGTTTAGTTCCGGCTCTATGTAACGAGCACTTGCCTAAGGATTTCAAGGGCCCCCACAAGGTTCCTAATTATACGGCGGATCAGCCTCCAGAAGCCTGGATTGAGAGCTATGAGATGGCCATGGAGATGTTGTATGTTAGTGATGTTGCATGTGCTAAATACTTCACCATGATGCTGGATGGGCCGGCATGCACTTGGTTGAAAGGATTGCCCCCTAACTCCATCAGATCATGGGCTGAATTGAAGACGCGTTTTATTCAAAACTTCAAAGACACGTGCAAGCAGCCTATGTTGATTCTTGATTTAGAATCTTGCGTCCAGGGTGAGGGAGAGTCCACAACCAATTGGGTCCGCCGGATCTCGGCCGTTATACACTCATCAGACAGTATCAACACCGGTTCAGCCATCCTAATGTTGGAAAAGAATTGTCATTTCCTACCCCTTAAGGAGAAGCTGGGGTGGCTTAAGCGCCACTGCAACGATATGGGAGAGCTCATGGCGGCTCTCGTGAAATACGCTGACTCAGATAGTACTAAAGACCCCGAGTCCGATGAGGAGAAGGCTGGCAAGGGGAAGAAGAGTGGCAATGCAAAGGGACAACAACATAATACGGCGGGTCAAGGTGGCAACGGTAAGCGCAAAGCCGACGGATGTTTAGACTTTGTGGCTAACACCAATATGCAGAATAATAATCAACGTCATAAGGGGAAGTCGTCAGTGCCCCGGTTTGGCAGGCAAAAGTTCAACCTTGAGGCGATGATGAATCAGCCTTGCCCGAAGCACGGTATGCAAGAGAAGCCGGCCGGTCATCTATGGATGGATTGCTTCATAATGACGGAGTACAGAAATTCCAGCATTTTCCAAAATAATCATGGCCCGAATGGTGACTCAAGATCCGGCTCTCACGGACCTGGCTTTGGGGGTGGTGGCTCAAGCTCTGGTTTTCAGCGCCAAGGCAATCAAGGTGGTTTTAATTAGCAATCTAGTCAAGGGAATCAACAGCAGCAGTCTGGTTATCAGAGCAATCCGAAACAGCTGAATAGTGGTCAGTATCATGTGTTTACCATGAGCTTGTGCAAACGAGATCAGAAGATTCATAAGCGGGCGGTGAACGCGGTTGAGCCGGCAGTCCCTCGATACTTGCGATGGTCTGAACATCCTATTGTATGGATCCATGAGGATCACCCGCCCCGGGTTCACAATCCGGATGAGTTGGATTTGGTGGTTGCGCCTCAGGTTGGAGGGTACAAGTTCACTAAGGTGCTCATGGATGGAGGCAACAACATCAATATCCTTTACTATGATACTTTTCGCCGTATGAATTTAACTGACAAAGATCTTAAGTCGTCTTCTACTGTTTTTCATGGGGTGGTACCTGGTAAGTCGGCGTACCCAGTGGGAAAGATAGCTTTGGAAGTGGACTTTGGTGATGATCATGATTACAGAGCTGAGACATTGACTTTTGAAGTATTCAAGATCAAGAGCTCTTATCACGCTCTGTTTGGATAGCCGGCTTATGCTAAATTCATGGCACATCCTTGTTATGTTTATTTGCAGCTTAAGATGCCGGGTCGTAAGGGTATTATCACAATACATGGTAACAGGAAGATAGCTTTGGAGTGTGAAGAGGGCGATGCTGCTTATGCTGAGTCAGTTTGTGCAACAAAAGAGTTGAAGTTCTACAAAGACAATGTTGGCCCAGCTGATATGACACCTTTGAAAAAGCCAACCACAAAGCATGAACCTTTGTTGAAGTTTAAGTCGGCAGATGACACTAAGCTGGTTGATTTTGTTCCTGGCGACTCATCCAAGCGATTCGATGCTCGGTGCTAATATGGATCCGAAATAGGAAAGCGCGCTCATCGAGTTCATCCGTGAGAACCGGGACATCTTTGCAAGGAAGCCTTCAGACATGGCAAGTGTACTGAGGGAACTCGATGAGCACACTCTCAATGTTGATCCAAAGTTTAAACCGGTCAAGCAATTCCTTCGTCATTTTAATGAAGAGAGGCGTAAGGCCATTGGTGAAGAAGTGGCCCGGCTCTTGGCGGCTGGGTTTATCATTGAAGTCTTTCATCCTGAATGGTTGGCTAACCCATTGTTGGTACTTAAGAAAAATGGCACCTGGCGTATGTGTGTGGATTACATAGATCTTAATAAGGCCTATACGATGGACCCTTTCACTCTCCCTCGTATTGATCAGATCATTGATGCTACGACGGGTTGTGAGCGTTTGAGTTTTCTGGATGCTTATTCTAGTTATCATCAGATCAAGATGGCAGTTAAGGACTAGGAGAAGATGACTTTCATTACTCCCTTTGGAGCCTTCTGCTATGTGTCTACGCCTTTTGGGCTCAAGAGTGCCCATGCGACTTATCAGCGGTGCGTTCAAAATTGCCTTCATGACCAGATTGGACGCAATGTTCATGCTTATGTGGATGATATTGTTGTGAACTCCAGGAAGAAGGAAACCTTGATAGATGATTTGAAAGAGACCTTTGACAACCTCCGGGTCTACAAGATGATGCTTAACCCGACCAAGTGTGTCTTTGGTGTGCCAGTGCTACCTCTTGAGCACTGCATTGGATTTCCTTGAAGAGGAAAGGATGATGCAGCAAAGTAGCGTAAGTATTTCCCTCAGTTTTTGAGAACCAAGGTATCAATCCAGTAGGAGGCTACACGCGAGTCCCTCGTACCTGCACAAAGCAAATACTCCTCGCAACCAACGCGATAAGGGGTTGTCAATCCCTTCACGGTCACTTGCGAGAGTGAGATCTGATAGAGATGATAGATAATATTTTTGGTATTTTTGTGATAAAGATGCAAAGTAAAATAAAATCAAAGTAAAAAATCAAAGGCAATAATAAAGTGTAGGAAGATTGATATGATGAAGATAGACCCGGGGGCCATAGATTTCACAAGTGGCTTCTCTCAAGAGCATAAGTATTTTATGGTGGGTGAACGAATTACTGTTGAGCAATTGATAGAATTGACCATAGTTATGAGAGTATCTAGGTATGATCATGTATATAGGCATCACGTCCGAGACAAGTAGACCGACTCCTGCCTGCATCTACTACTATTACTCCACTCATCGACCGCTATCCAGCATGCATCTAGAGTATTAAGTTCAAGAAAACAGAGTAACACCTTAAGCAAGATGACATGATGTAGAGGGATAAATTCATGCAATATGATAAAAACCTCATCTTGTTATCCTCGATGGCAATAATACAATATGTGCCTTGCTGCCCTAACATCCTTTGGGAAAGGACACATAAGATTGAACCCAAAGCTATGCACTTCTCCCATTGCAAGAAAAACCAATCTAGTAGGCCAAACCAAACTGATAATTCGAAGAGACTTGCAAAGATAACCAGTCATACATAAAATATTTTAGAGAAGATTCAAATATTGTCCATAGATAATCTTGATCATAAACCCACAATTCATCGGTCTCAACTAACACACCGCAAAAAGGAGATGACATCGAGTAGATCTCCACGAGAGAGGGGGAGAACATTGTATTGAGATCCAAAAAGAGAGAAGAAGCCATCTAGCTACTAACTATGGACCCGAAGGTCTAAGGTAAACTACTCACAATTTATCGGAGGGGCTATGGTGATGATGTAGAATCCCTCCGTGGTGGATGCCCTCTCCTGCGGAGCTCCGGAACAGGCCCCAAGATGGGATCTCGTGGGTACAGAAGGTTGCGGCGGTGGAATTAGGTTTTTGGCTCTGTATCTGATCGTTTGGGGTACGTAGGTATATATAGGAGGAAGAAGTACGTCGGTGGAGCAAGGTGGGGCCCACGAGGGTGGAGGGCGTGCCCTGGGGGGGGGGGGGTAGGCGCGCCCCCTACCTCGTGCCCACCTCCTTTATTTCTTGACGTAGGGTCCAAGTCTCCTGGATCATATTCGGTGAGAAAATCACGTTCCCGAAGGTTTCATTCCGTTTGGACTCCGTTTGATATTCCGTTTCTTCGAAACTCTGAAATAGGCAAAAAACAACAATTCTGGGCTGGGCCTCTGGTTAATAGGTTAGTCCCAAAAATAATATAAAAGTGGAAAATAAAGCCCAATAATGTCCAAAACAGTAGATAATATAGCATGGAGCAATCAAAAATTATAGATACGTTGGAGACGTATCAGGCATCCCCAAGCTTAATTCATGCTCGTCCTCGAGTAGGTAAATGATAAAAACATAAATTTTCATGCAGAGTGCTACTTGGCATAATTTCAATGTAATTCTTCTTAATTGTGGTATGAATATTCAGATCCGAAAGATTCAATACAAAAGTTTAATATGACATAAAAATAACAATACTTCAAGCATACTAACAAAGCAATCATGTCTTCTCAAAATAACATGGCCAAAGAAAGTTATCCCTACAAAATCATATAGTGTGGCTATGCTCTATCTTCACCACACAAAGTATTTAAATCATGCACAACCCCGGTGACAAGCCAAGCAATTGTTTCATACTTTTGACATTTTCAAAAGTTTTTCAATCTTCATGCAATACATGAGCGTGAGCCATGGATATAGCACTATATGTGGAATAGAATGGTGGTTGTGGAGAAGACAAAAAAGGGGGAAGATAGTCTCACATCAACTTGGCGTATCAACGGGCTATGGAGATGCCCATCAATAGATATCAATGTGAGTGAGTAGGGATTGCCATGCAACGGATGCACTAGAGCTATAAGTATGAAAGCTCAAAAAGAAACTAAGTGGGTGTGCATCCAACTCGCTTGCTCACGAAGACCTAGGGCATTTTGAGTAAGCCCATCATTGGAATATACAAGCCAAGTTCTATAATGAAAAATTCCCACTAGTATATGAAAGTGACAAAATGAGAGACTCTCTATGATGAAGATCATGGTGCTACTTTGAAGCACAAGTGTGGTAAAAGGATAGTAACATTGTCCCTTCTCTCTTTTTCTCTCGTTTTTTTATTTGGGCCTTTTCTCTTTTTTTATGGCCTCTTTTTTTCGTCCGGAGTCTCATCCCGACTTGTGGGGGAATCATAGTCTCCATCATCCTTTTACACACTTGGGACAATGCTCTAAAAATGAAGATCATCACACTTTTATTTTCTTACAACTCAACAATTACAACTCGATACTTAGAACAAAATATGACTCTATATGAATGCCTCCGTGATGTGCGGGATATGCAATGAATCAAGAGTGACATGTATGAAAGAATTATGAACGGTGGCTTTGCCACAAATACAATGTCAACTACATGATCATGCTAAGAAATATGACAATGATGGAGCGTGTCATAATAAGCGAAACGGTGGAAGGTTGCATGGCAATATATCTCGGAATGGCTATGGAAATGCCATGATAGGTAGGTATGGTGGCTGTTTTGAGGAAGGTATATGGTGGGTGTATGATACCGACGAAAAGTGCGCGGCATTAGAGAAGCTAGCAATGGTGGAAGGAGGAAAAGTGCGTATAATCCATGGACTCAACATTAGTCATGAAGAACTCATATACTTAAATCTACAAGTTATCAAAGCAAAGTATTACGCGCACGCTCCTAGGGGGATAGATTGGTACGAAAAGACCATCGCTCGTCCCCGACCGCCACTCATAAGGAAGACAATCAATAAATAAATCATGCTCTGACTTCATGACATAACGGTTCACCATACGTGCATGCTACGGGAATCACAAACTTTAACACAAGTATTTCTCAAATTCACAACTACTCAACTATCATGACTCTAATATTACCATCTTCATATCTCAAAACAATTATCAAGCATCAAACTTTTCTTAGTATTCAACGCACTCAAGAGAAAGTTTTACAAATCTTGAATACCAAGCATATTAGAATTGTTTAAGCAAATTACCATGCTATTTAAGACTCTCAAAATAATCTAAGTGAAGCACGAGAGATCAATAGTTTATATAAAACAAATCCACCACCGTGCTCTAAAAGATATAAGTGAAGCACTAGAGCAAAAACTATATAGCTAAAAAGATATAAGTGAAGCACATAGAGTATTCTAACAAATTCCAATTCATTTATGGCTCTCTCAAAAGGTGTGTACATCAAGGATGATTGTGGTAAACTAAAAAGCAAAGACTCAAATCATACAAGACGCTCCAAGCAAAACTCATATCATGTGGTGAATAAAAATATAGCTCCAAGTAAAGTTACCGATGGAAGTAGACGAAAGAGGGGATGCCTTCCGGGGCATCCCCAAGCTTTGACTTTTTGGTGTCCTCAGATTATCTTGGGGTGCCATGGGCATCCCCAAGCTTAGGGTCTTGCCACTCCTTGTTCCATAATCCATCAAAAGATTTCACCCAAAACTTCAAAACTTCACAACACAAAACTCAACAGAAATCTCGTAAGCCCCGTTAGCGAAAGAAAACAAAAGACCACTTCAAGTTACTGTAATGAACTCATTCTTTATTTATATTGCTGATAAACCTAATTTATTCCAACTTATATATGGTTTATAAACTATTTTACTAGCCATAGATTCATCAAAATAAGCAAACAACACACGAAAAACAGAATCTGTCAAAAACAGAACAGTCTGTAGTAATCTGTAACTAACGCAAACTTATGGAACTCCAAAAATTCAGAAAAAACAGGAAGACCTAGGCAATTTGTTTATTGATCAGCATCAATTGGAATAACTATTTTATCACGTTCTGGTGATTTTTAACAATTGTTTTCGTGAACAGAAAGTTTCTGGAAATTACAGCAAGATCAAATAACTATCATCTAAGAAGATCCTATAGGTTTAACTTGGCACAAACACTAACTAAAACATAAAAACACATCTAACCAGAGGCTAGATCAAAGATTTATTCCTAAACATAAGCAAAATCAAAAAAACTAAAAATAAAATTGGGTTGCCTCCCAACAAGCGCTATCGTTTAACGCCCCTAGCTAGGCATAAAAGCAAGGATAGATCTAGGTATTGCCATCTTTGGTAAGC
Organism: Aegilops bicornis; assembly: GCA_021605145.1. Taxonomy (NCBI): domain Eukaryota; kingdom Viridiplantae; phylum Streptophyta; class Magnoliopsida; order Poales; family Poaceae; genus Aegilops; species Aegilops bicornis. Next base: position 341,672,694 of record CM038675.1, read on the forward strand.
AATCCATAAGTAGCTCTCATGATAGATTCATATGGTAATTTTATTTTATTTTTAGGGAATTGTTCCATGCCTTTCTTTAATGGAAATTGGAATCTAATATTCCCTTCCTTCATATCAATAATTGCACCAATCGTTCTACGGAAAGGTCTACCAAGAATAATAGGACAAGAAGGATTGCAATCTATATCAAGAACGATAAAATCTATGGGCACATAGTTCCTATTTGCAATAATAAGAACATCATTAATTCTTCCCATAGGTTTTTTAATAGTGGAATCTGCAAGGTGCAAGTTTAGAGAGCAATCATCAAAATCACGAAAATCTAGCAAATCACACAAAGTTTTGGGGATAGTGGAAACACTAGCACCCAAATCACATAAAGCGTAAAATTCATGATCCTTAATCTTAATTTTAATAGTTGGTTCCCACTCATCATAAAGTTTTCTAGGGATAGAAACTTCCAACTCATGTTTCTCTACATAAGATTGCATCAAGGCATCAACGATATGTTTAGTAAAAGCTTTATTTTGACTATAAGCATGAGGGGAATTTAGCACGGATTGCAACAAGGAAATACAATCAATCAAAGAGAAATTTTCATAATTAAATTCCTTGAAATCCAAAATAGTGGGTTTAGCAACATCTAGGGTTTTGATTTCTTCAATCCCACTTCTATCAATTTTAGCATCAATATCTAAAGACTCATAATTCTTGGAACGCCTTCTAGGTAAAGGTGGATCATATTCAGTCCCATCATTATCAAGATTCATATTACAAAACAAAGATTTAATAGGGGAAACATCAATAACTTTTATATCATCATCTTTATTTTCATGGAAATTGGAACAACACGCTTTATTAAAGGCATCTTTCGTAGCACGCATCCTAGCGGTTCTTTCCTTCCAGTCATCAATGGAAATTCTCATGGCTTTGAGAGACTCATTGATATCATGCTTAGGTGGAATAGATCTAAGTTCAAAGAATCAAAATCAAGATAAATTCTATCAACGTTCCTAGCCAATTCATCAACTTTAAGCAATTTCTCCTCAAGCAAAGCATTAAAATTCTTTTGCGAATTCATAAACTCTTTAACACTAGTCTCAAATTCAGAGGGCATCTTATTAAAATTTCCATAAGAGTTGTTGTAGGAATTTCCATAATTATTAGAAGGATTACTAGGATAAGGCCTAGGATTAAAGTTCCCTCTATACGCGTTGTTACCAAAATTATTCCTACTAACAAAATTCACATCCATCGATTCATTATTATTCTCAATCAAAGTAGACAAAGGCATATCATTAGGATCAGAAGAAACACACTTAGTAGCAAATAATTTCATAAGTTCATCCATCTTTCCACTCAAAACATTAATTTCTTCTATCGCATGCACTTTTTTATTAGTAGATCTTTCGGTGTGCCATTGAGAATAATTAACCATAATATTATCTAGGAGTTTAGTAGCTTATCCTAAAGTATTTCCCTCAGTTTTGCGTAGACTCCCCGGTAACGGCGCCAGAAATTCTTCTTGCTACCTCTTGAGCACTGCGTTGGATTTCCTTGAAGAGGAAAGGATGATGCAGCAAAGTAGCGTAAGTATTTCCCTCAGTTTTTGAGAACCAAGGTATCAATCCAGTAGGAGGCTACGCGCGAGTCCCTCATACCTGCACAAAGCAAATAACTCCTCGCAACCAACACGATAAGGGGTTGTCAATCCCTTCACGGTCACTTATGAGAGTGAGATCTGAGATGATAGATAATATTTTTGGTATTTTTGTGATAAAGATGCAAAGTAAAATAAAAGCAAAGTAAAAAAGCAAAGGCAATAATAAAGTGTAGGAAGATTGATATGATGAAGATAGACCCGGGGGCCATAGATTTCACTAGTGGCTTCTCTCAAGAGCATAAGTATTTTACGGTGGGTGAACAATTCTTGTTGAGCAATTGATGAATTGAGCATAGTTATGAGAGTATCTAGGTATGATCATGTATATAGGCATCACGTCCGAGACAAGTAGACCGACTCACCTGCATCTACTACTATTACTCCACTCATCGACCGCTATCCAAAGCATGCATCTAGAGTATTAAGTTCAAGAAAATAGAGTAACGCCTTAAGCAAGATGACATGATGTAGAGGGATAAATTCAGGCAATATGATAAAAACCCCATCTTGTTATCCTCGATGGAAACAATACAATACGTGCCTTGCTGCCCCTACTGTCACTGGGAAATGGCACCGCAAGATTGAACCCAAAGCTAAGCGCTTCTCCCATTGGAAGAAAAACCAATCTAGTAGGCCAAATCAAACTGATAATTCGAAGAGACTTGCAAAGATAACCAATCATACATAAAAGAATTCAGAGAAGATTCAAATATTGTTCATAGATAATCCTGATTATAAACCCACAATTCATCGTTCTCAACAAACACACCGCAAAAAGAAGATTACATCGAATAGATCTCCACGAGAGAGGGGGAGAACATTGTATTGAGATCCAAAAAGAGAGAAGAAGCCATCTAGCTACTAACTATGGACCCGAAGGTCTGAGGTAAACTACTCACACTTCATCGGAGGGGCTATGGTGATGATGTAGAAGCCCTCCGTGGTGGTTGCCCTCTCCAGCGGAGCTCCGGAACAGGCCCCAAGATGGGATCTCGTGGGTACAGAAGGTTGCGGCAGTGGAATTAGGTTTTTGGCTCCGTATCTGATCGTTTGGGGTACGTAGGTATATATAGGAGAAGGAAGTACGTCGATGGAGCAAGGTGGGGCCCACGAGGGTGGAGGGCGCCACAGGGGTGGGCGCCCCCTACCTCGTGCCCACCTCCTTTCTTTCTTGACGAGGGTCCAAGTCTCCTGGATCATATTCGGTGAGAAAATCACGTTCCCAAAGGTTTCATTCCGTTTGGACTCCGTTTGATATTCCGTTTCTTCGAAACTCTGAAATAGGCAAAAAACAACAATTCTGGGCTGGACCTCCGGTTAATAGGTTAGTCCTAAAAATAATATAAAAGTGGAAAATAAAGCCCAATAATGTCCAAAACAGTAGATAATATAGCATGGAGCAATCAAAAATTATAGATACGTTGGAGACGTATCAGCCTGCAGGCAAGCTCTTGGGTTTTTTGGTTTCTGAACGAGGCATTGAAGCTAACCCGGAGAAAATTATGGCTATCACTTCTTTGGCTAAGCCGGCATGTATTAATGATGTCCAACGTCTGGCGGGTCGTATTGCTGCTTTAAACCAGTTTATAAGCCGTTTGGGTGAAAAGGCTATCCCTCTGTATCAGATGATGAAGAAGACAGATTGTTTTGTCTGGAGTGATGCTGCCAATCAGGCATTTGAGGCATTGAAAAAGCAGTTGGCTGAGCCGCCAATCCTTGCAGCTCCTATTGATAAGGAGCCCTTACTGTTATATGTGGCTACTAATAGCAGAGCCATCAGTGTGGAAATTGTTGTGGAAAGGAAGGAATCAGGCAAGGAATATCCGGTTCAGCGGCCGGTTTACTATGTCAATGAGGTACTCATTGAATCTAAGCAGAGGTACCCACATTGGCAGAAGCTGGTTTATGGGGTGTTCATGGCTAGTCATAAATTGAAGCAGTATTTCTTCGGTCATCCCATCACTGTGGTCAGTTATGCTCCTTAGGGGATATTATTCAAAATAGAGAAGCCACAGGTCGGGTAGCCAAGTGGGCGATTGAGCTTGGACCCCATGGTTTGAAGTATATGCCTCAGACAGCTATCAAGTCTCAAGCACTTGTGAATTTCAATAATGATTGGACAGAGTTGCAGATGCCTGAGTAGAAGCCGAACAACACATTGGACTACTCACTTTGATGGATCCAGGCAGTTGGAAGGCTCGGGGGCTGGAGTTGTTTTGACTTCCCCACGAGGTGATAAATTTGTTATGTTTTAAGGTTGATGTTCCCTTATACTAACAATACAACTGAGTATGAGGCCTTGCTCCATGGTCTTCGGATGGCTAAAGAGATGAATCTAAGCCGGGTGAGGTGCTTTGGCGACTCAGACTTGGTGGCTCAGCAAGTTTCAGGCACTTGGGATTCCTAGGACCCACTCATGGCGGCTTATCGCCGAGAGGTTGATGTTATTGCTGGTCATTTCAAGGGCTATCAAGTGGAGCATGTTGATCGCAGGAAAAATGAGGCGGCTGCGGCTGTGGTCCCAGCGTAAGCCGGTACCACCTAATGTTTTCCTTGATATTTTGCATAACCCTTCAGTTAAATTGCCTACGGAGGAAGATCTTGTTGTCCCTGACCCTAAGTGTCGTGGAATTGTCACGACAGATGTCCTTAGTGTGAGGACTTAGTTGTGAGGCCAACGCATCTTTGTAGTAGCTTGAGAGGGGTTGAGTGGAATCGAGAGACGCAACACAAGACAAGGATTTAGACAGCTTCGGGCCCCGGGAAATATCATCCGGTAATAGCCCTACATGCTGTTTGTGGCTAGGTCTCATTATGATCATGAGGGAGTCGCCGGTAAGCTGGCTCTTTGTGTGTAGCCCTAGAGATTGTTTCTTGTTACCTGTCCCTCTTGGGGAGCCCTGCCCCTCCTTATATAAGTTAGAGGGGCGGGTTACATGTGGAGTCCTAGTAGGACTAGGACTAGTCTATCTTCTCTTACAAGTTGATTACAAGTCCGGGTCTTGCTTCCTCGTAAAGGAAATATCCGTCATCCCTTTCCTCTTAATCCGGCCCATCATAACGTGAGCCGGCCTTCTAGGCTTTGGGCCTTGTTGTCCATCTGACCCGCCGGGTTACTAATGAGTCGCCAAGATCGGGCAGGTTATCTGTGAATCGCCAAGCTCCGGGCGGGTCACCAGTGAGTCGCCAATTCCGGCCGGGTCATACCGCGGGGTATATCCCCGACACGAAGGTACAATTGGTGGAGGCTCTTCATGCTATTCCTGATTGGACAGTTCCATATTTGGTTTATATGACCCGGGGTGAGTTACCTGAAGATGAAACTTTAGCCAGGCAGATAACCCGGCGGTCTAAGTCAATGACTGTTGTCAATGGAGAGTTGCACCGATGCAGTGTCACACGAGAGTTTCAAAAATTGTGTTTCTCCTGAGGAGGGCCGTGAGATTCTACGGGAGATTCATGAAGGAGATTGTGGCCATCATGCCGGCTCTAAGTCTCTCATGGCTAAGGCTTTTCGTCATGGGTTTTATTGGCTGACGGCTCATACTGATGCGGAGGATTTGGTCAGCAAATGTGATGGTTGTCAGAAATTTTCAAGACGAGCTCATGTGCCGGCTCAAGAATTGAGGATGATTCCAATTACTCGGCCGCTTGCAGTCTGGGGGTTGGAAATGGTTGGGCCTTTTAAGCGGTCCAAGGACAAAAAGACTCATCTCTTGGTGGCAGTTGACAAGTTTACAAAGTGGGTTGAGGCAGAGCCGGTCAGCATGTGTGACGCGGCAATGGCGGTTCAATTCATCAAAAAGGTGATTTTCCATTTTGGCTACCCTAACAACATTATCACTGATAATGGCACTAATTTGTCCAAGGGCGCTATGAAAGAATTTTTTCAACGAGAGCATATTCGCCTTGATGTGTCATCAGTAGCTCACCCCCAGTCCAATGGTCAAGCTGAAAGAGCCAATCAGTAGCTCCTACATATTCTACAAAGATCTTTATCGGTCGAACCGCATAACAATATACGTTGTTCCCTTTGTCATCGGTATGTTACTTGCCCGAGATTCTATTGTCGGTATCACTATACCTAGTTCAATATCGTTATCGGCAAGTCTCTTTACTCGTTCCATAATGCATCATCCTGTAACTAACTCATTAGTTACATTGCTTGCAAGGCTTATAGTGATGTGCATTACCGAGAGGGCCCAGAGATACCTCTCCGATAATCGGAGTGACAAATCCTAATCTCGATCTATGCCAACTCAACAAACACCATCAGAGATACCTGTAGAGCATCTTTATATTCACCCAGTTACGTTGTGATGTTTGATAGCACACAAAGTGTTCCTTCAGTATCCGGGAGTTGCATAATCTCATAATCATAGGAACATGTATAAGTCATGAAGAAAGCAATAGCAATATACTAAACGATCAAGTGCTAAGCTAACAGAATGGGTCAAGTCAATCACATCGTTCTCTAATGATGTGATCCCTTTAATCAAATGACAACTCATGTCCATGGCTAGGAAACTTAACCATCTTTGATTCAACGAGCTAGTCAAGTAGAGGCATACTAGTGACACTGCTTGTCTATGTATTCACACATGTACTAAGTTTCCGGTTAATACAATTCTAGCATGAATAATAAACATTTATCATGATATAAGGAAACATAAATAACAACTTTATTATTTCCTCTAGGGCATATTTCCTTCAGTCTCCCACTTGCACTAGAGTCAATAATCTAGATTACACAGTAACGATTCTAACACCCATGGAGTCTTGGTGTTGACCATGTTTTGCTTGTGAGAGAGGCTTAGTCAATGGGTCTACAACATTCAGATCCGTATGTATCTCGCAAATCTCTATGTCTCCCTCCTTGACTTGATCGCGGATGGAATTGAAGCGTCTCTTGATGTGCTTGGTTCTCTTGTGAAATCTGGATTCCCTTGCCAAGGCAATTGCACCAGTATTTTCACAAAAGATTTTCATTGGACCCGATGCACTAGGTATGACACCTAGATCGGATATGAACTCCTTCATCCAGACTCCTTCATTAGCTGCTTCCAAAGCAGCTATGTATTCCGCTTCACACGTAGATCCCGCCATGACGCTTTGCTTAGAACTGCACCAACTGACAGCTCCATCTTTCAATATAAATACGTATCCGGTTTGTGACTTAGATTCATCCGGATCAGTGCCAAAGCTTGCATCGACGTAACCATTTATGACGAGCTCTTTGTCACCTCCATAAACGAGAAACATATCCTTAGTCCTTTTCAGGCATTTCAGGATGTTCTTGACCGCTGCCCAATGATCCACTCTTGGATTACTTTGGTACCTCCCTGCTAAACTAATAGCAAGGCACACATCAGGTCTTGTACACAACATTGCATACATGATAGAGCCTATGGCTGAAGCATAGGGAACAACCTTCATTTTCTCTCTATCTTCTGCAGTGGTCGGGCTTTGAGTCTGACTCAACTTCACACCTTGTAACACATGCAAGAACCCTTTCTTTGCTTGATCCATTTTGAACTTCTTAAAAACTTTATCAAGGTATGTGCTTTGTGAAAGTCCAATTAAGCGTCTTGATCTATCTCTGTAGATCTTGATGCCTAATATATAAGAAGCTTCACCGAGGTCTTTCATTGAAAAACTCTTGTTCAAGTATCCTTTTATGCTATCCAGAAACTCTATATCATTTCCAATCAACAATATGTCATCCACATATAATATTAGAAATGCTACAGAGCTCCACTCACTTTCTTGTAAATACAAGCTTCTCCAAAAGTCTGTATAAAACCATATGCTTTGATCACACTATCAAAACGTTTATTCCAACTCTGAGATGCTTGCACCAGTCCATAAATGGATCGCTGGAGCTTGCACACTTTGTTAGCATCCTTAGGATCGATAAAACCTTCAGGTTGCATCATATACAACTCTTCTTCCACAAATCCATTCAGAAATGCAGTCTTTACATCCATTTGCCAAATTTTATAATCATAAAATGCAGCAATTGCTAATATGATTCAGACGGACTTAAGCATCACCACGAGTGAGAAAGTCTCGTCGTAGTCAACTCCTTGAACTTTTCGAAAACCTTTCGCAACAAGTCGAGCTTTGTAGACAGTAACATTACCGTCAGCGTCAGTCTTTTTCTTGAAGATCCATTTATTCTCGATGGCTTGCCGATCATGGGGCAAGTCAACCAAAGTCCACACTTTGTTCTCATACATGGATCCCATCTTAGATTTCATGGCCTCAAGCCATTTTGCGGAATCTGGGCTCCTCATCGCTTCCTCATAGTACGTAGGTTCGTCATGGTCAAGTATCATGACCTCCAGAACAGGATTACCGTACCACTCTGGTGCGGATCTTACTCTGGTTGACCTACGAGGTTCGGTAGTAACTTGATCCGAAGTTACATGATCATCATCATTAGCTTACTCACTGATTGGTGTAGGAATCACAGGAACTGATTTATGTGATGAACTACTTTCCAATAAGGAGCAGGTACAGTTACCTCATCAAGTTCTACTTTCCTCCCTGTAGGACCTTGAAGTATGTCTAGAGGGGGTGGGGTGATTAGACTACTTGACCAATTAAAAGCTATGCCTTTTCCCAATTTTAGACTTTGGCAGATTTTAGCTAACTTTGAGCAATTCAAGCAATCATCACGCAATTCAAGCAAGCATGCAAAGAGTATATAGGAAGCGGAAAATAAAGCATGCAACTTGCAAGAATGTAAAGGGAAGGGTTTGGAGGATTCAAACGCAATTGGAGACACGGATGTTTTTGTCGTGGTTCCGACAGGTGGTGCTATCATACATCCACGTTGATGGAGACTTCAACCCACGTAGGGTAACGGTTGCGCGAGTGCATGAAGGGCTCCACCTACGAATGGTCCACGAAGAAGCAACCTTGTCTATCCCACCATGGTCGTCGCCCACGAAGGATTTGCCTCACTAGCGGTTGACCTTCACGAAGTAGGCGATATCCTTGCCCTTACAAACTCCTTGGTTCAACTCCACAATCTTGTCGGAGGCTCCCAAGTGACACCTAGCCAATCTAGGAGACACCACTCTCCAAGAAGTAACAAATGGTGTGTTGATGATGAACTCCTTCCTCTTGTGCTTCAAATGATAGTCTCCCCATCACTCAACTCTCTCTCACAGGATATGGATTTGGTGGAAAGAAGATTTGAGTGGAAAGCAACTTGGGGAAGGCTAGAGATCAAGATTCATATGGTAGGAATGGAATATCTTGGCCTCAACACATGAGTAGGTGGTTCTCTCTCAGGCTGGTAAGTTGGAAGTGTAGGTTTGTTCGATGGCTCTCTCCAAGAATGAAGAGGAGGTGGAGGGGTATATATAGCCTCCACACAAAATCTAACCGTTACACACAATTTACCAAACTCGGTGGGACCGAATCATAAAACTCGGTCAGACCGATTTAGTAAACCTAGTGACCATTAGGGTTTTCGATGGGACTGACATGCAGCTCGGTAGGACTAATATGGTTAGGGTTAGGGCATAACGTTATCTCGGTGAGACCGATTACACAAACTCGGTGAGACCGATTTTGGTAATTAGCTAACCAGAGAGTTGGTCGGGTAAACTCGGTGGGACCGATTCGCTCTTTCGGTGAGACCGAAAAGTTACGAAGGAAACAGAGAGTTTACATTGTAATCTCGGTGGGACCGATCGCTCACTTGATTACATCAAACGTTATGAAGGGAAACAGAGATTACAATCCCATCTCGGTGAGACTGAGATCCCTATCGGTGAGACCGATTTGCCTAGGGTTTGTGGCAGTGGCTATGACATATGAACTCGGTGGCGCCGGATAGAAAGAATCGGTAGGGCCTAGTTTGACTGTAGGTTTAGGTCATATGTGGATGTGAGAAAGTAGTGGAGGGTTTTGGAGCATATCACTAAGCACATTAAGTAAAAGGCTCATCGAGCAACACCTCATCCCTCCTTGATAGTATTGGCTTTTCCTATAGACTCAATGTGATCTTGGATCACTAAAATGTAAAATGTAGAGTCTTGAGCTTTTGAGCTTGAGCCAATCCTTTGTCCTTGATATTTTGAGGGATCCAATTTCATCATCCATGCCATGCCATTCATTGAGCTTTCCTGAAATATTCGTCTTGGAATAGCATTAGCTTAATGAGCTATATGTTGTTATGAATTACCAAAACCACCTAGGGATAGTTGCACTTTCAATCTCCCCCTTTTTGGTAATTGATGACAACATATAGATCAAAGCTTCGACAAATGATAATAAAATTGAAAAACATCGTCCCTTTGAGAAGTATGTGATAAGCAAGAGCTCCCCTTAAATTTGTGCATATTTTAAAATTTTCTTTGGACTGCAAATGCACAAGGAATTAGGCTCATGGGTTACTCTTCCATGTCACATACATCTTGGTGGAGCGCTCAAAATAATAAAGCTTGAATACATGCACTCATCACCAAGCAAAGTGAATGATAATATAAGGATAAGCAAGATAATATCATAACGATCATAAGTGTAGCTTATGATCAAACACATGATCATCAATGTCTCACAGGTAAAAGCATAGTATCTCAAGCAATCAAAAGCAAACAAAGTTCAACCAAAAAGACAAGAGAGAACAAAAGCAAATCTCTCTCTCTCTCGAAGCCTATGATCTATACATTTTTCTCCCCCTTTGGCAACAAGTTACCAAAAAGTTCCTAGAAAATGCATAGGACTATATCGTCTCTCAGGCTTGGTCTTATGGTGGTGGTGTAGATAGGACTCAAAGGACGAAGGCTTCAGTCGATGTAGATGGAGTTGAAGGAGTTGGTGCTGGAGCTGGTTGTGCTGGAGCTGTAGCTGGAGCTGATGAAGTGACTCTGGTGTCTTGAACTGGCTCTACAGCTGATCTCTGAGCTCGTGGCACTCTGGCAAATGCATCAGTCGTAGTTCTGCCCTTCCTTTCCTGCATGTCATCCTGCAGCTGCTCCACAGTTGACTGAATTTCAGTTACCTTGACATCAAGATCATAGAATTTTTTGTTCCATGATTCTTTCCAGGCTCTCCTGGTTTTGAGTTAGGGTGGCCAACCCCTTCTCAATCCGCAGAGTTGATGCTATCAAGTAACCAAGCTGCTCCTGCTTGTTCTTCAGAGAGTATTCATATGCCTCTTCTTGAGTTGGCATCTTGGCAGCCTTCTCTTGCCTTGCCTTCTCCTTCTTCTCTTGCGCTTGCACTGATGATGGTTCATTCTCAGTCATGACAACTTGATTGTCCTTAGAGTCAGGATAGAGAACCAGAACGTGAGCTGCTATACCGAATCCCCCGCTGGCCATCGGGGACCTAGCCTTACTTTACTAACAGGTAGGGCGCGTTACTTTTATTCTTTTTTTGCTGCTTACCCGCATGTTTAGATTATTTACTTGCCCTTTCACAGATGGAATGAAAGAAAGAAAAAGTAGCTCCGCAGCTTAGCGACTTAGCCAATTGGTTATAGATTCTAGACTGATCGATCAGATCACATCATCTCGAGCAAAGAGCTGAGAGCAGAGACTTAACAACGGATTCCATTTCTCTTGACCGATGGCGTTCTCCCACTGACTTGCTAAGGAAGAGGCTAGTTCACAGATACTTCCCTGTGCCCATCTTTGAGTTTATCAACTCCTGAATCTGTGGGGCATATCCACAGCTCCTCTTACAGTGCTTCTTTGTCCTCTTGATAGTTTCAACTATGAGGCTCATGACTTTGAATTTCCGAGGCACATCAAAATTGTGAAGCAAATTGATTGCATGCCCTCTAATCATGTTGTGGTCACTGATTTGGGCAAAAGAGTGTCTTAGAGGATCCAGTTGATCATAGGCAGCCCTGACAGAAGATAATGAACTGATCCAAACTTGAAGGACTCAAGTGCATCATCTGGTATTTCCTTGTACATCCGTGACATTGAGTTGTGACCCATCTTCTTCTTGGCATAAATGTCCAAGTCATCTTCACTTTCCTTGGGGGCATTGATCAGACTTGCCCATTCCTCTATGGTTGACTGATATCTCGTTCCTTCAGACATCCAGACTATCCTGCCATCTGGATAGAAATGTGCTGTGGAGTAGAATTGCATAATGAGCTCGTCATTCCAGTTTGTGAGCTTTTGCCCACCAAAATCTGCAACTCCACAAGCACTGAAGCTGTCATATACTCCAGGATAGTGTTCTGCGTTCTCCTGAATGTAGGTCCAGTCGACCCACCTCATATCGCAAACTATGGGCTTCTTATCCAATAAGATAGTCTCATAGAAGTCTTGCTGCTCCTTGGTGTGGAACCTGTAATCTACAGCAGTCCTTATCCTGGTGGCATATGGATCTGACTCCCTCCATAGCCTCAGCCCTTGATCTCTCCTGATCTTCATGTTCTCAGCCACAGGATGAGCATCATTGTGGTCTGGATTCTTAGGTTTGAGCTTCCTTAGGACTTGCCCTTCTTCATCTTCCTCAGCATCAACTTCAGGCATTGGAGCCTTGTTCTTCTAGTTGCTGGTATACTCCTGGTATTCCTCTTTGGTGCACTCTTGGGCTTGGGGGCAGCTTTGGGCTTTGAAGTTGCAACCCCTGATTTTATGGCATCACCCATCAGCTTTTGTGCCTTGGGTGCAGGCTCAGCAACCTCTTCTTCTTCTTGTTCTTCTTCCTCCATCATAAAAGGCTTCCCAATCACTCTGGCCATGGTCTTCTTGACCCTTTCCTTCCTTTTCTTTCCTTCAGCAGGAGCAGGTTCTTTGGGTTGGGATTCCAATGAAGCTTGAGTGGAGACTCTGGCTTTGGACATTGGTAAACCGCCAGGGCACATGTTATCTGCTTGTGTGCAGGACATATGATAAACATGGTCTGCATAATTGATGATATTATAAGCATAAGTAGCAGATCTTCAACATCAGATTGGTGGGTCAAAGTACTGTGCAAATAAACATGCACGTTGGCATGGCAGATCATTGTTTTCAAACTAGCATATTACAAGGCGTCCTGCGGCCCAAGTAAGTGTTTTAATATACATAGAATCCCATGCTGTGGATGATAAGCTGGCCCTTGCATCAGTTGTCTTGGTCTTGGCAGATTGAGGCTTCCGGGTCATCCTGCGCCGGTTCTTCTTCCTCCTCTGTCGTCTGGAAGTTAGGCGATGACCAATCGATCCTAGTCAAAGCTTTGAAAACAGCTTCATCGTCTATAAGGTTGACGGGTCAATATCAGGAGCGAAGGTGTGCTTACGCGTTGGCGGGATAAGGTCCATGGCCTCATGAACCAGCGCATTCACTTTGGTATTTTCAACATCATAAACCGGATGATATTTGGAGAGATCAGTTTCTTCGGCCAACTTGCTTGCGAAGGGATGCATCTCCCATACTATTTTTGTGAAGTCCTCGGCGCTGAAGCGAGACCCGTCTTCTTTTAAACTTAGGCAGTCGGTGGCTAGTTCTCCCGGGTCAAGCTCTGCTTGCCATGCTTTTGCCCGGCTCAGGGCAGTGATGGCACCGGCTCTGGTGGCTGATCACTTCAATGCTTCAACTCTTTGTGGTAGCACATATAGCTTCTCCAACACTTCCTTGATGAGGGAAGGCGGTTGCTTCTTATGGGTGGCGGCAGAGATAGCCCGTTGAGCACTAGTGTACAGCTGCTCCACAAGAGTATATACAACCTTAAGCCTGATGCGCATGTCTTGACCCAGCTTGGAGCTTCTGGTTCCTGCATTACCAAAGAAATTTATAAAACGTCTCAAATGTTGATCAATATTGATGATGAAAGATTGAAGTACGGTATTACTTACCAAAGATGGCGGATGCCATGCTATTAATTTGATGTTTTAAACTGGACAACTCATCAGTCACCGGTTTAAGAGCAGCTTCGGCATCTTCTGCTCTTTTCAGTAGAGCTGCCTTTTCAGTGTCCCAGCCGGTTCTCTCAGCACTGAAGTCCTTTTTTAGCTTTTCAATGTTTTCCAAAGCAGTCTTCAGTTCTGACTTGGCCTTTGAAGTTTCTGCTTGTTGGGACTGGATGTTTTGCTTCAGATCCACCACTTGAGATTCTTTCATGTTCAATTCAACCTACAAGATAAGGCGAGTCAGCAGCAATATATGGTTATGATAATCATTTTATTTGAAGTCCAAAGCATAATACAAGTATTTTACTTGGCACTTGGGGGCTAATGTACATTGCTCTTTTTCAAGACAATTCTATAATGACCCGACTAAATTTCTACGACTATAGCCGGTTCATGGGGGCTACATATTTGGATTTCATTCATGAATATGGTGATAAGTCCTGGCTTAGCCATGATGATTAAGCCGACCCTTGGGGGCTACACGTGTGAAATTAAGCACTACTGTTCGAAGTCCCGGTTCAAACTTTCCAGTTTAAGCCGGCCCTTGGGGACTACTCATTCTGATTTCACAGATTACACATTGGTATGGTATGGTTGCGAGATCAACAAGGATATTTAAAGTCTACAACATATTCAAGTTTTTCATATTCAATAGACTTGGCGGCTGGCAGATATATATATTTGTATGATACAAGTTTTTTGCTTACCTCAAAACGATCTTTCATGAGATTAACCAAGCCGGCTTCAAAGTCATGGCTGGTGTGAAGGTGGTTCAAGTAACCCGCGTGAAGCTCCTAGGCATTGAATTGAGCATAACTCTCCAGATCCAGTTTCCACTTGCCTTTGTCAGCAGCTAAGAATTCCTCTTTGGCGTTGTGCTTGGACAAGACGGTGGGGTTACCTGGTGCTTTGTAAGCCATCCCAGTAAGTATGATGTCTTTGGCTTCTTGAGCCGGCTGAGCGGGGTTGGGCGGCTTAGCATTCTCTGGATCAATGTTCATGGGGTCCATGGTGACATGGCGCTCTTCTGGCGGCGGATCATCCATGGCTGATTCTGAAGTTTGATGCAAAGACTCACACATTGTCTGTTTCTTCGGGTCAGCAACCTTGGGATCTTCATCTGGTTTACTAGCCTTCAGCTTCTTGCTGGGTTTGGCCATAGCACTGAAAATAAAACACATGATGAGATTAGTATACCAATTGACTAAAGAGTTAAAGCAAGCAAGTTTAAGGGTTTAATATATACGTCCATTTTGCATCATGTTTTCTTACGGTTATTTATGTTGTTTTATGCATAATAATGCTTTTTGGAGTAATTCTAATGCCTTTTCTCTCATAATTTGCAAGGTACACACCAAGAGGGAGAATTCTGGCAGCTGGAAATCTGGACCTGAAAAAGCTACGTCATGCTACCTATTCTGCACAACTCCAAACAAGCTGAAACTTCATGGAGAATTTTTATGGAATATTTGAAGAATATTGGAGGAAATAAGTACCAAAGGGGGCCCACCAGGTGGGCACAACCCACCTGGGCGCACCCTGGTGGGTTGTGCTCACCCAGGCCCACCTCCGGTGCCCATCTTTTGGTGTATAAGTCATTTTGACCTAGAAAATATAAGGAGAGGACTTTCGGGACGGAGCACCGCCGTCTCGAGGCGGAACTTGGGCAGGAGCACTTTTGCCCTCCGGCGGAGCGATTCCGCAGGGGGAACTTCCCTCCCGGAGGGGGAAATCATCATCATCATCATCACCAACAACCCTCCCATCTTGGGAGGGCTATCTCCATCAACATCTTCAACAGCACCATCTCATCTCACACCCTAGCTCATCTCTTGTGTTCAATCTTGTTACCGGAACTATAGATTGGTGCTTGTGGGTGACTAGTAGTGTTGATTACATCTTGTAGTTGATTACTATATGGCTTATTTGGTGGAAGATTATATGTTCAGATCCAATATGCTATTTAATACCCCTCTGATCTTGAGCATGATTATCATTTGTGAGTAGTTACTTTGTTATTGAGGTCACGGAGAAATCATGTTGCAAGTAATCATGTGAACTTGACATGTGTTCAATATTTTGATAGTATGTATGTTGTGACTCCCTTAGTGGTGTCATGTGAACGTCGACTACATGACACTTCACCCTATTTGGGCCTAAGGGAATGCATTGTGGAGTAGTAATTAGATGATGGGTTGCAAGAGTGACAGAAGCTTAAACCCCAGTTTATGCGTTATCCCGTAAGGGACCGATTGGATCCAAAAGTTTAATGCTATGGTTAGAATTTATTCTTAATACTTTTCCCGTAGTTGCGGATGCTTGAGGGAGGGTTAATCATAAGTAAGAGGTTTGTTCAAGTAAGAACAACACCTAAGCACCGATCCACCCACATATCAAATTATCAAAGTAGCGAACACAAATCGAACCAACATGATGAAAGTGACTAGATGAAATTCCCGTGTACCCTCAAGAACGATTTGCTTACTATAAGAGACCATTTTGGCCTGTCCTTTGCCTCAAAAGGATTGGGCTACCTTGCTGCACTTTCGTTACTACTACCATTACTTGCTCGTTACAAAAATATCTTGCTATCAAACTACTCTATTACTAACAATTTCAACACTTGCAAACATTACCTTGCTGAAAACCACTTGTCATTTCCTTCTGCTCCTCGTTGTGTTCGACACTCTTACTTATCGAAAATAGCTAAAATTGATCCCCTATACTTGTGGGTCATCAAGGCTATTGTCTGGCGCCGTTGCCGGGGAGTGAAGCGCCTTTGGTAAGGAAACATTTCTATAGTGTGGTGAAATTTATTGTCACTTGTTACTATGGAGAACAATCCTTTGAGGGGTTTGTTCGGGGTATCTTCACCTCGACCGAAACCACAATTAGCTACCCCTCAACCTACTACACCTACTGAAAATATTGAATATGAAATTCCTTCGGGTATGATAGAACAACTGCTAGCTAATCCTTATGCAGGAGATGAAACCGAACATCTTGATATGCACTTATATATGTGGAACAAATTTGTGGATTGTTTAAGCTTGCAGGTTTACCCGGAGATGAAGTTATGATGAAGGTTTTTCCTTTATCTTTGAAGGGAAAAGCATTGGCATGGTATAGGCTATGCGATGATATTGGAGCTTGGAACTGGAATCGATTGAAATTGGAGTTTCACCAAAAAATTATCCTATGCATCTAGTTCATCGTGATCGAAATTATATATATAATTTTTTGGCCTCGTGAAGGAGAAAGTATCGCTCTAGCTTGGGGGAGGCTTAAGTCAATGTTATATTCATGTCCCAATCATGAGCTCTCAAGAGAATTTATTATTCAGAATTTTTATGCTCGGCTTTCTCGTGATGATCAATCCATGTTCGATACTTCTTGTACTGGTTCCTTCATGAAGAAGACTATTGAATTCCGGTGGGATCTTTTGGAAAGAATTAAACGCAACTCTGAAGATTGGGAACTCTACGAAGGTAAAGAGTCAGGTATTAAGCTTAAGTATGATTGTGTTAAATCTTTTATTAATACCGACGCTTTTCAAAAGTTTAGCACTAAATATGGACTTGACTCTGAGATAGTAGCCTCCTTTTGTGAATCATTTTCTACTCATGTTGTTATCCCTAAATAGAAGTGGTTTAAATATCACCCACCTATTAAAGAAGAAATTAAAGAACCGATACTAGCTAAAGAAGAAACTATACTTTATAATGTTGATCCAGTTATTCCTACTGCTCATATTGAAAAACCACGTTTTCCTGTTAGGATAAAGGAACATGCTAAAGTTTCAACTATGGTCAACAAAAGATATATTGGAACACCTAAACCAGATGAACAAATTAAAGTAGAACCTAGTATTGCTATGGTTAAGGATCTCTTGGAAGAAAATTTAGACGGGCATGTTATTTACTTATGTGAAGAAGCTGCTACAATTGCCAAACCTGATAAAAAGGATAAACACAGACCTGTTGTTGGCATGTCCGTTGTCTCAGTTAAAATAGGGGATCACTGTTATCATGGTTTATGTGACATAGGTGCTAGCGTGAGTGCTATTCCTTACTCCTTATATCAAGAAATTATGAATGACATAGCACCCGCAGAGCTAGAGATGTTAAAGTCTTGTGTGGGAAAATAAAATACCCTACTTATTTTCTTGTTCTTGGTTCCCCACAAGATGACTTCTGTCCCATTATCTTTGGTAGACCTTTCTTGAACACCGTTAATGCTAGAATAGATTGTGAGAAACAAACTGTCGGTGTTAGTGTTGGTGATGAGTCTCATGAATTTAATTTTTCCAAGTTTAATAGAAAGCTTCATGAAAAAGAATTGCCTAGTAATGATGAAATAGTTGGTATTGCTTCTATTGTTGTGCCTCCTACTGATCCTCTAGAACAATATTTGCTAGACCATGAAAATGAACATATGCATGAAAGAAATGAAATAGATGATATTTTCTTTGAACAACGTCCTCTGCCTAAACAGAATTTTCCTGTTGAAACTCTAGGAGGTCCTCCTCCACCTAAAGGTGATCCTGTGTTTGAATTAAAACAATTGCCAGACACTTTGAAATATGCTTATCTTGATGAAAAAAAGATATATCTTGTTATTATTAGTGCTAACCTTTTAGAACATGAAGAAGAAATATTATTGAAAGTTCTAAGGAAGCACCGAGCTGCTATTGGATATACTCTTGATGATTTAAAGGGCATTAGTCCCAGTCTATGTCTTCTAATGTTTAATATGGAACCTGATGCTAAACCCGTTGTTGATCACCAACGTCGGTTAAATCCGAAGATGAAAGTGGTGGTAAGAACGGAAATATTAAAACTTCTGGAAGCAGGTATAATCTATCCTATAGCTGATAGTAGATGGGTAAGTCCTGTCCATTGTGTTCCTAAGAAGGGAGGTATTACTGTTGTTCCTAATGATAAGAATGAACTTATTCCACAAAGAATTGTTACAGGCTATAGAATGGTAATTGATTTTAGAAAATTAAATAAAGCAACTAGAAAAGATTATTACCCTCTGCCTTTTATTGATCAAATGCTAGAAAGATTATCTAAGCACACACACTTTTGCTTCCTTTATGGATATTCTATTTTTTCACAAATACCTATTTCTCAACCTGATCAAGAAAAGAACACTTTTACTTGTCCCTTTGGAACTTGTGCTTATGGACGTATGCCTTTTGGTTTATGCAATGCACCTGCTACCTTTCAAAGATGTATGACTGCTATATTCTCTGACTTTTTTGAAAAGATTGTTGAGCTTTTCATGGATGACTTCTCTGTCTATGGTAAGTCTTTTGATGATTGTTCAAGCAATCTTGATTGAGTTTTGCAGAGATGTGAACAAACAAATCTTGTCTTGAATTGGGAGAAGTGCCACTTTATGGTTAATGAAGGTATTGTCTTGGGTCATAAGATTTCTGAAAAGGGTATTGAAGTGGAAAAAGCTAAGGTGGGGGAATTGAGAAAATGCCATGTCCTAAGGATATCAAAGGTATTCGTAGTTTCCTAGGTCATGCTAGTTTCTATAGGAGATTTATCAAAGACTTTTCTAAAATTTCTAGGCCTCTTACAAACCTTTTGCAAAATGATGCCCCATTTGTTTTTGATGATGATTGTTTTGAAGCCTTCGGAACACTCAAGAAAGCCTTAATTTCTGCACCTATTGTTCAACCACCTGATTGGGACTTGCCTTTTGAAATTATGTGTGATGCTAGTGACTATGTTGTTGGTGCTGTTCTAGGACAAAGAGTTGATAAGAAACTGAATGTTATTCATTATGCTAGTAAAACTCCAGACAGTGCTCAAAAGAATTATGTTACTACTGAAAAAGAATTCCTAGCAGTGGTATTTGCTTGTGATAAATTTAGATCTTACATTGTTGATTCAAAAGTAACTAGCAGGGTGACCCGCGCATTTGCGCGGCTAGACATGACATATATTTTTATTTGTGCTTTTTACCTATCTTCTTTCCTTTTAGTTGTCATAATTTATAGGAAGGTACATCAACATGCAAAAGACTCGGAAAAGACATGCAAACGTGGTTAAATTTTGCTAGAAAAAATATTACCATCATTTAATTAAAGTGGTAGGTAAAGACTTGGAAGATCAAGTGAATCAGTGTATGTGTCTCACTATGCAAAAAAGATTTAGTAGTAACCTCTAGCTTTCATTGCTTTATGTTTTTCTCACCGCTCAAAATTTATATTTTCCCCTAATATATTTGCAAGATATTTCAGTGAGAAAATATTAACATGATTACTTGTACCTGTATTTTGTTGTCTACTTCATGAAAATACTAAAATTTTCTCTCACTCGTGCTCATCAAAGCATGTTACTTTTGAAGGTACCAATTTCTTTTGCATTTAACTATAATGTGAAGAAAAACGAAAATAGTCATTACATACTTGACATAAACCGACACTTCCCTTTTCACTACAAATATTCTCTATTATTTACTCACATTTTATCTCTTTTTTTCTCCTCTTATATCCATCCTTGCGGCCCAAGCTATATGTTCGTCAGTGCATTAGAAACTATATAACAACGAAAATGTGCACCCCTAGGAATCAAGTTAGACTTCGGTGGGAAATCTGTGTTGAATTGTGTTATTGTTGCCAAACACATCCATATAATTCCATACTAATCTTTGTACTTCTTTATTCTACATATATCCATTAGTTGAAGATAATTATGGTTTGTAATTTGCATCCTGCGGAAAGATGGTGAAGATTCAACCGAAATCTTCATTGTAGTTGAAGACATTGTCATGTCACAACATGTAACTAATGGCATTGAGGTTAGCATACTGTCACACAAAGGTATTTCAACAATAAGTTAATGCCTTACTTTATGCCTTCTTACTCTTAGTCTCACCAATATTTGTGTTGGAATTGAAGTTTCATGGTAGTACAATATAATGCCTCTCGATCTTACACACATATGCTTGTGACAATATATCAGTTTGCGCTAATTGCTTGTGTAACCCGGCCATCTAAGGGTATGTAACTATTGGATTATATTTCAGAATTTTTTCGCTCTCGCTTAATTTTGTCATAGATTATTTTTTGATCTGTTTTCTTCATGAATTTACATTTAAATTAGAGCTTAATGGAATCGAACCATCGATTTGTTTTCTTTTGTCGTGCTTAGCTCCACTTCTAAAAAAATATTTATACTAAATCTCATAGCTGAACCTTATATAATGAAAAATGGCAATTTATTATTTATCATTTCAAATATATATTAAAATGTGTTCTATTCTTGGTACATTTAAAAAGATATGTCTCTGGTATGACTCGAAACCTTCATCGACCAATATAATTTTTCTCCTAAAATGGATTTTCGTGTGGCTTTACTGTTCATCCAAGCACCAATTTATCTACTGGTCTGGGACATTTCGATAGGTTAGAATTTTTTTTGAGGGGTGGTTAGCGTTTTTCTAACTGTGCATGATATCATTCTATTATTGTTTGACCCGGTTAAATTTGTACCCATCCGGTAGATGCATGCGAAAAGATATGGCGCATGCATGCTTTGTAGTACTCTCTCTGTCCCTAAATATAACTCTTTTAGATATTCCACCATGGACTACATACCGATGTATATAGATGTATTCTAAAATCTAGATTGACTCATTTTGCTCAAAATGTAGTCCATATTAAAACCTCTAAAAGGACTTAATTTAGGAACGGGGAAGTATATGTTTTATAGATAGATTAAATGATCTAGGCGTGCCATTTTTCCCAAAAGGGCATGCCCATGTTTTTTCTAATGTGTACGTGACCAGGTTGGCTACATGTGCCATTTTTGGGACATAATGACCCCTGCCCACGTTTTTAGTATAATATGTGATCTAGTTTTGTGTTTCCTTTCCGATGAAGAGCCTTCCATATTTTTCTCATCAGGATTTGTACGTGTCCATATGAGACTCTGTTTCCTTTTGCATGAGGGGGATGATAAGCGCCGGTGCGCCGGCCCAAACTTTGGGCCGGTCGCACCCCAGCCATACGATGCGAGCTACGGGGCCGTTAGATTCCGCCCGACGCCCAGCCCACCCCGTGCTCTTGCCCTTCCTCCTGCTCGTGCCCGTTGACCAAATCTACAGATCGTCCCCCACCGCGACACCGCTCCTCGCCGGAGGCAGCGCCTCGACCGGATTAGTCGCTGCATCGCCGGCCCCGGCACCAAAAAGGACTCGTCTCTTGCTCGCCGGCCACCCGTGCCACCTGCACTCATCCCTCGGCCGCCACATGACATTGACGCCTGCAGCTCGCCCATCGGTCGGTTCTAGCTCTAGTCGCCATGGTTGCAACATCCCTGAGGCACCGCCGGCGCCTCCGCTCGTCACCGTCGTTCAGTTCGTAGCAGTCGTTCAGTTCGAAGCACCTTGTCCTCGGCAAAAACACAAACTTCATTAGTTTGCGAGTAGTAGCAAAATCACATGCTGGTTGCAGCAAAAAAATCATCGAATCCAGCAAAAAGAACCACCATCGCGTCGACCACTTGCAAAAATTCTCGTGTATCTTCCCAGCAAAAGTTCTTATGGGTTCCAGCATTTTTTTGCCGGTTCCAGCAAAACACATCTCGATGCCGTCCCGTTGCATCACCGAGCAATAGAGGTTGCAACCTTTTCTCCGTTCGCTTCCAGCAAAAAAACTATATGGTAGTAGCACCGTACCTCGACGTCTTCACCCCGGCAGCTGCTGGTTGCAACAAAAATAGAAGATGGTTCCAGCATCTCCAGGATCCGGTTCCAGCAAAAAAAACCTTTGGTAGTAGCACCGTACCTCGCCTTCTTCACCCCTGGCGGTTGCTGATTGCAGCAAAAGTGGACGATGGTTCCAGCTCCAGAGAACACCGCTTCCATCATATTGTGTGGCCGGTTGCAGCTTTCCGGTCGGTGAGGTCCTGGCCTTGCGGTTGAAGCTCATCGCTTGAACGGCTCCACCACCACCACCGCCGTCCGGGATGCAGCTCTTACGGAAGGAAATCGGAAGCTAGCCATGGCGACTAAGCTGCTCGACGCGGCGACCATGGAGAGGAGCGCGAAGCCAGCCATGGCGTTAAGCTCGTAGCTGCCGCCAAGGTTGCTTGCAGCGGCCAGGGCGCGTCGCGCGCCAGCTTTTTGTGCCCCTCCTCGTCTTATTTTTCTGCAGGGAAGAAGGAAGGGGATGCGTTGAGGAGGAGATGGAAGGGAGAGAAGAAACATGACGCTGGGAGGGGTGTGGCTGAAGGTAGGGGATGAAGTGCGAGGGGAAAAGATAAGGCAGGAAGGGGCGGTCTGCCTGGGTCCACCAAATACACGCGTCTCGCGCGGGGGGCTGATTGCATGGGCGCACGACGCCAGCATGGCGTCGCGTCCGGCGGAAAATTCGTACGGTGCGCCGTTCTCCAACGATTCCCTTTGCACGAAGAGCCTCCCATATTTTTGTCGTCCGATTTTGTAGGTGTCCATGTTTGACTGCTAGGTTTACATGTGCCCATGCTAGTTTTTTTTCTCATCAACGTGTCATCCATAGACTTGTTTGTACATGATTGATGTTGTGCGTAACTTTTTTTACTTTTAATCTAAATCGTTAAAATTAAGATCGACATAGCATATACTTTTAGCACATGTGGACAAACGTGATGGCTTGTTTGACTTCTGTCTTAATAATATAATAGATGACTTCTGTCTTAATAATATAATAGATAGATAGATAGATTGTTCACACTGACCATGCTGCTATTAAATATCTTATGGAAAAGAAATATGCTAAACCTAGACTTGTTCGATGGGTTCTCTTGCACTACAAAAAAAAGACACATCCGTGACATTTTGGGCCGAGCGAAATTATTTCTGTCATACTTATGACACTTCTATGACGATAATTGTGACAAAACCCGCACTAGTAGAAAAAGGGTCAAACGTGAAGCACATTAGTGCCGGTTTGAATTTGAGCCGGCACTAATGTATACATTAGTGCCGGTTCCAACGGCTAGCCGGGCCGCTTTCATTAGTACTGGTTCATGGCGAACCTTTAGCACCGGTTCGTGCCACGAACCGGTACTAATGAGAGTGGTGGCACGATATTGTCGACTGGGGCCCCTTCCAGTTCTTTAGTACCGGTTCTTGGCACGAACCAAGATTAAAGGTCGCCCCTACATAAACCCTTCGTCCACCCGAGCTCGCTCGTTTCTTCCCCTTTCCCTCTCTTCTCGTTTCTTCCCTCTTCCTCTCGAGCTCATCACACATTTTGCCCAAAATTTGTCAAGATTTGAAGGCCCCCATCCATTCAAATGATCACAAAGGTTAGCAACTTTGTCCTTTCATCTCTCATTGCTAGATTAGCTCTTGCAATGCTTTATATAGTGATTAATTTGTGAGTTTAGTAATTTGGGAGGAAATATATATATGTGCTAGTATTTGATTTATATGCAATTTGAGGTCAAAAACAACACTTAGTTTGCATATGTAGGTGTGATTTACTTAGTGCCTTCTAAATCTCCGTCGTAACCACCGTCGATCGCCCGCACATCGTCTGTCACGGCACCACCTTGTGGTGAGCCTCTTGTTCATGAAATTTTATATAAAAATTGATGTTTGTGTGATTTGGATATATAGTTACTCGTATAATTATCTTACCCGTAGGTTGTTTGTTATACATATAGTGCCATGGTTTTGATATCCGTCCCGCCGGCCCTCGTCCTTGTTATGATTCGGATGTGGTATATATATTCTCTTTTAAAACTAGTTGCATTTCGTGTTTATGACAAATTATGCCTATAAAGTTGACATAGAAATTTTTTCTAGGAGGTATGTGAACCGGAAATTCCAACCGACCCTATTGTCGAGAGGTTAAATTTAGTTGAAAGAGAAAACGAGTACTTGAAAGAAAAATTGATAAGAATTGAGGGGGAGAAGATGGAATTGGAGTTGCATGTTGCCGATGTCATTGATGATCAAAAGATCAAGATGGAGAAAATGCGCTTGAAGATTAGAAAGATTAGAAAATATGCCATCGATAGTGAGGCTTGGTATCATTATGATGTTGGATCAATTGTTACCTTAGTTGCGATCTTGATCGCATTTGTTGTTGCATTTAAATGCTTTAGCTAGAGAGTTATTTGTTTGTTGCATTTAAGTGTTGTATGAACTTGTATTAATTTGGTCTATTCGGTGTTGTGTAATGAAGATGAGCCGCAATGGATGTATCGATGACCGATGCTCTCCCAGTTCGTTGAGGGCGTGCATACTTTTCTCGCTTTGGCGGCCGAGGCAAACAAGCGGCGGATGGTTTTATGCCTTGTCCATGTGCTGGCTGTAAGAATGGTCGCAATTACTCTACGTCAAGAACCATTCACGTCCACTGTTTGAGTCCGGTTTCATGTCCGGCTATAATGTTTGGACCAAGTACGGAGAAAGAGGGGTTATGATGGAAGACAATGAAGAAGAAGAGGACGCATTTACTATCCCGCCATGGGTTCCCAGAATACGATGATACAACAATGGGGGAAGAAGCTGAGCCGGTAATGCAGGAAGAAGCTGAGCCGGCAATGCGGGAAGAAGCTGAAGAAGAGGCATCAGATGAGCCCGTTGATGATCTAGGTCGGGCCATTGCCGATGCAAAGAGAAACTGCGCAAGTGACTTGGAGAAGAAGAAGTTGCAGCGCATGTTAGAGGATCACACTGGAATTGTTGCAATGGAAGGCAGAGAATGGTGTATCTGACAAGGGATTTGGAAAGTTGCTGGTAATGATAAAGGATCTGCTTCCAAAGGACAACGAATTGCCCGAGAGTACGTACGAAGCAAAGAAGGCTATGCGCCCTCTAGGGTTAGATGTGCGTAAGATACATGCATGCCCTAATGATTGCATCCTCTACCGCGGTGAGTACGAGGATTTGAACGCTTACGGTATGTGGTGCATTGCGCTATAAGATCAGCCGCGATGACCGTGGTGATGTCGAGGCGGCGCCCAGGAAGAAGATTCCTGCCAAGGTGATGTGGTATTCTCCTATAATACCACGGTTAAAACGTTGTTCCAAAACAAAAAGCATGCCAAGGCGATGCGATGGCACGTAGAAGACCGTAAGAAAGACGGAAAGTTGAGAGTACCGGCGACGGGTCGCAGTGGAGAAAAATCAAAAGAAAGTACGGGAAGGAGTTTGCGATGACGCAAGGAGCGTATGGTTTGGTCTAAGCGCCAGATGGCATTAATCCTTTTGGGGAGCAGAGCAGCAACCATAGCACCTGGCCTGTGACTCTATGTTTGTATAACCTTCCTCCTTGGTTGTGCATGAAGCGGAAGTTCATTATGATGCCAGTGCTCATCCAAGGCCCTAAGCAACCCGGCAACGACATTGATGTGTACCTAAGGCCATTAGTTGAAGAACTCTTACAAATGTGGAATGGAACAGGTGTACGTGCGTGGGATGAGCACATGGGGTAAGAATTTGACCTAAAGGCGTTGCTGTTCGTGACCATCAATGATTGGCCTCGCTCAAGAACCTTTCGGAGACGGACAAACAAGGGATACCGCGGATGCACGCCTGTTTGGATGATACCGACAAGATTTATTTGAATAGTTGTAAGAAGAATGTGTACAGGACATCATCGATTTCTTCCGAAAGGCACCCCTAAGAAAGAAAGGCAAGCATTTCAAAGGTGAGGCGGATCACCGGACGAAGCCTCGCCACCGTCTTGGTGCTGATGTACATGATATGGTCAAGGATTTGAAGGTGATATTTGGAAAGGGTCTGGCGGACAACCTGTTCCGAAGGACGCTGACGGACGCCCACCCATGTGGAAGAAGAAATCTATATTTTGGGACCTGCCATATTGGAAAGACCTAGAGGTCCGCTCCCCAATCGACGTGATGCACGTGACGAAGAATCTTTGCGTGACCCTGCTTGGCTTCTTGGGCGTGTATGGGAAGACAAAAGATACACCGAGGCACGGAGGACCAACAACGTATGCACGGAGAAGACGACATACATCGTGGTCATGCAAGCTACGCTCTTACCAAAGAAGAGAAGGAAATCTTCTTTGAATGCACCTTTCGATATTAAGGTACCATCGGCTTCTCGTCGAATATAAAGGGAATAATAAACATGGCAGAGAAAAAGTTCCGAACCTAAAGTCTCATGAGCGCCACGTGATTATGACGCAATCGCTTCCGGTTGCATTGAGGGGCTTCTACCGGAAAGCGTTCGATTAGCCATTGTGAAGCTATGTGCATTTCTCAATGCAATCTCTCGAAGGTAATCGATCCAGAAATCATACCAAGGTTCTGAGAATGATTTGGTGCAATGTCTTGTCGACTTCGAGTTGGTGTTCCCACCATCCTTCTTCAACATCATGTCGCACGTCCTAGTTCACCTATGCGAAGAGATTAACGTTTGGGTCTGTATTTCTACACAATATGTTCCCCTTTGAGAGGTTCATGGGAGTCTTAAAGAAATATGTTCATAACTGTGCTAGGCGGAAGGAAGCATCTCCAAGGGCCATCAAAATGAGGAGGTCATTGAGTTTTGTATTGACTTTATTCCTGACTTAAGCCGATTGGTGTTCTGAATCGCGGCATAAGGGCAGACTGGATGGAAAAGGCACGCTAGGAGGGAACAAATAATATGTATGGACGGACATTCTCTCCGAAGCACACTACACAGTTCTACTGAATTCCGCCTTGGTGGCTCCGTAAATGGATGAACACAAGAATTTGCTACGCTCCAAACACGGAGCGGTCTCGATGACCGGATTACACGTGAACAAACCAGGAGTTTCGCCACTGGTTGCGTACACGTACCATGCATGACACCTCTATTGAAGATGACATGTACTTGCTGTCCCAGTTATCATCTTGAATATAATGACTTTCAAAGGGTACGAGATAAATGGTAATACATTTTACACGATCGCCCAAGATAAGAAGAGCACCAACCAAAACAGTGGTGTCCGCTTTGATGCCGAAACCAAGACGGGAAAGGAAACATATTATGGTTATATACAGGACATATGGGAACTTGACTATCGGCGTGGTTTAAAGGTCCCTTTGTTTCGGTGCAAATGGGTCAATATGACACGAGGCGGGTAACGGAAGACCCGCGATGCGGAATGACAACAGTGGATCTCAACAATCTTGCGTGTATGCAGACGAACCATTCGTCCTAGCCAATGATGTGGCACAGGTTTTCTATGTGAAGGACATGTCTACCAAGCCAAGAAAAAGAAAAGATAAGGAAGCGAATGCATCGTACGATGAGCCAAAGCGGCACATAGTTCTTTCTGGGAAGAGAAACATCGTGGGAGTGGATGACAAGACAGACAAGTCAGAAGATTATGAAAAGTTTGATGAAATGGCTCCATTCATAGTGAATATTGACCCGAGCATCCCGTTAAATGATGAAGATTTTCCATGGTTCTGGTAGCAAAGGGACACACCACGAAGAAAAAGTTTCACACCCAAAGATCTAGGATGTGATCGGCTTCACTATCATCACTTTCTTACATGTTTCACACCCGGAGGGAATCTCTGTAATAGTTAGGGTAGTTATGTGTTTTGGCATTTGAAACGCGAAGAAATTTTATGTGCAAACAAATTCTTTCATGCCTTTACTGATTTTTAAAGTTAAATTATTCACAAACTAGTGATTCACACTAATTATTTAAACTATTCAAATTTGAAAACTACGGGCACTAACAGAAAGTTTGTAATTTTTTGTACCTAAAGCAAAAATATTCATAAAGAAACTCTAAATACACAAAAAAAAAACACAAAAATAAATAAAGCAAAAAAAAAATTAAAAAAAGCCCGCCTACTAGGCCAGAGCGGCCTGCATACGACTAGAAACCCAACCTGTTGTTGGGCCAGGATGCAGAGCACTGCAAAGGCCAAGTGGGCCCACAGACAACAAAGAACACGTAGGCCCAGTAGGCCTGCTTTGGAGAGGAGCTCGAGAGAGCTACCGCACAGGGGTTTATAAACCAGTGCGGTCGCCCCTCGGCTAGCGAGGTGGGACTAAACCTGCCGCACCGCACCTGCGCCAGCGCACCCCCTTTAGTACCGGGTCGTGGCACAAACCGGTACTAATGCCACCACCCGGTACTAAAGGGGGTCGCTTCCCGCCGCTTGGGCTGGCCAAAACTGGCCTTTAGTACCGGTTGGTGGCACAAACCGGTACTAAAGGCCCCTCCTATATAAACAACACTTGCGAAAATTTCAGTTTCTCATCTGGCTTCTTCTCCTCTGCACCGTCGCCCGCCGCCCCCATACGTCTCCATCCCTCGTCGCCGCCGTCGCCGCCCGTCCCGTCGTCGCCGCCCGTCCGGCCGTGGCGTCGTCCCGTCCCGTCGTCGGCGCCGCTTTCTACGTCCCGTCGTCGTCGCCGCCCGCCGTCCGTCCCGTCGTCGTCATCCCGTTGTCGTCGCGCCGTCATCCCGTCGCCGCCCCGTCGTCCCTCGCCTGCTTGGTGAGCGCACACACACACATACATTTTTGTTTTTTAGTTATACAAATAGTTAGAAATTTTTCTATTTTTTAGAAATTGTTAGAAATTTTTCTGTTTTTCAGAAATAGTTAGAAATGTTAGAATTGTTAGAATAGTTAGAAATGTTAGAATTGTTAGAATAGTTAGATATGTTAGAATTGTTAGAATAGTTAGAAATGTTAGAATTGTTAGCAATTTTTCTGTTTTTTAGTTATAGGAATAGTTATAAAAAGTTAGAATTGTTATAACTTTTTCTGTTTTTAGTTATATAAATAGTTATAAAAATGTTAGTTATATATATAGAAATGTTATAATTTTTTTCTGTTTTTTAGTTATAGAAATATTAGAAATGTTATAGAAATGTTAGTTATATATAGCATTGTTAGAAATGTTATAGAAATGTTAGTTATATAGAAATGTTAGAAATTTTAGTTATCAAAATCCAATCATTAAAAAAATGTTACTTTGCGGGCATATAGCTAGTATTTGTTCTCGACGATGCCCGACCGCATCCTCATTGTCGACACATCATGACGACGTCCGGCTGACCCATGTCCGGACTAGGCTCCGGGCTGGCACTAGGAGGTGCTTGCTGGAGGGGCGCGCCGCTTGATGAGGAACCCGGCCCGGGTCTGCCATCGACCCCGATCTCGTTTGGTGGCGTTCGCGTGGGCGGCCGACGCGGAGGAGCCGGCCCCGCCGGAGGTGGTACGTCGCCGTGTCGGGGAGGAGGACGAGCACGTCCATCGCTACATGGTTGCGTTAGAGGGCGGGAGGTTCTCCAATACTGGCAGTTTCTTGAGGATCTCACTTCAGCTATGATCCCGTGAGGTTCCTTCTCTTTGGGTGTCCACCGCCAAGGCCGCAGAACCACAAGTGTCCTAGATTCTTACGTAGTATTCGATCTTTATTAGCTACCTAGCGGTGATGTATTCGATATTATATCTATTATTCGAGATGATGTATTCGACATTATATCTATTATTCGAGACGATGTTTTCGAGATTATATCTATTATTCGAGATGATGTATTCGAGATTATATCTATTATTTGAGACGATGTAATTTGAATACTAAATTGTTTTATATTTCTTTTGGATTAGTTAAATAAAAGCTATGGCGGACAATACCGGCAGACAGGGAGAACATGCCATGTTCGATATGATACGCCATCCTCACGGGCCAGATGATGATCAGAATGAAGAAGATTATGACGGCTCCGAATTTCTAAACAACACCGGAGAGGGTGATATGATATTCGATCGCGACGACCGAATTGATGAAGTCATGAACTATGATTATGATGATGACGAAGAAAATGTTGATCTTGAAACAACAAAGACCGGCGAGGTATATATATTTATATAAGCAGGCATCTGGTGATCATCACATGTTTTAAATGACTTAAAGATATATTAACGAATCGATCTTTGTTCTTTCAGCCATCCGGATCGACCAAATCTTCAGGCAAAAGGACGAAACGAGGCCCGAGCAAAAAATTGAAGGAGGGCGTAAAGTACAATATCGAGGCAATCAGACCTAATGGCGAACCATTAGCGCCTAAGAAGATTGCGGACAAGTTCGTTCGTCAGTGCAGAGTTCTTGTGAAGGACCAACTCCCGATCTCCCTTCAAGAATGGAGAGAGCCAGCAAAGCCACGTCCAGATGTTACTTTTGTCGACAAACCAACAAAAAGAGCTGCTTTGGGATACTCTCATGGAACATTTCACCCTACCAGATCATTTCACGTATGTATGTGCAGAAAGTCAAGGACGCTGCTCTTAGGAAGATGGTGGTTGCATTCAAGAACCACAAGAATCGTGAATGGGACAAGTACGTTAAGGGAGGAAGGAAGACTCCAGTATTCGAGGGAACACCAGAGAACCAACGTGCTCATTGGGACGATTTCGTGAAATTCAAGGATTCGGAATTAGCTAAGGAACGGTCGAGAATAAACAAGAAGAATGCGAAAAAGGATAAGTTCCATAAGCTGGGGCCGGTGGCTATCACGGTGGCAATGCCTAAGTGGGATAAGTCCGAGAAAGAGATGGAGGATGCGGTGTCGCTCCGGTTACTAGAGCTGGCCCCAGTGCGGGACTTGGTTCTATGCGCATGGGGGGGAGTTGGACCCGAAGACAGGCAATGTTTCGACGAGGGCAAGTCTGAAGGGAGCCGACAATGCGACACTTGTTGCAATAGAAGAGGCACGATCGGGGGTGTTCCAGCCCAACAGAGGGAACGACGAGCTTACGCGTGCCCTGGGAAATCCTGAACACCCGGGAAGAACACGAGGCAAGGGCGCTATTCCATGGTATGAGGGGTTTTGACTGGAACAACGACTACGTAACCCGTGCGAGAAAGAAGATTGCGAGAGGAGAAGAAGAGGAAGATGGAGGAGGAGCGGAGGAAGCGGGACTATGAACGCCTTCAAGGACTAGAAGCAAGTCAAGCGGAATTGGCGGTCAAATTCCGGTGGCAGCGAGGAGCAGATCGACTCACTTAGCCAAAGAAGGGGTCTCAAAGAATGCAGCAGCTAGCAGCGATGATCCGGCATTGGATAGCACCGCCCCATCCATGCCGAGAAGCAGCATGGGTTCCGCCCAGACGACGCAATGCTGGATAGATACCCGTGGATGACATCACGGACAACACTAACTACGAGCTACACGTCAAAATGAAGAACATATCCATGAAGGTGGCGACGCCGTTGCTTTTACAAATCCTCATGAGGCAACCTTCCATCGCAACCCGATTCCAACGGGCTATGCTCGTGTCTTGGTTGATGAGGTGGTGGACCCATATTCGGAGCTACTGACTTGACATTCACGGAGGTGACGGCGAGCACTTTCTCGGAGAGGCCAAACATCGTATCATCCTATGGAAAAAGGATTGCATCATCTTTGAAGGCCACCGACACCGCGTCCAGCCCACCGCTCGTCGAAGTCCGCCAATCGAGTCAGCAGACTCCCGCTCTGCAAGTCCACCAAGTCCGCAAAGTGTCGAGCCACTCCTCCTCCAAGTCCGCAAAGTGTCAGGCCACCTCCTCCTCCACCAAGTCCCCCACAGCGACAGACGACCACTCCTCCACCAAGACCGGAACAACCACAGGCCACTCCTCCACCAAGTCTGGCACAGCCAGGCCACTCCTCCTCGTCCAACTCAGCCCGTCGGCCCGTCTCCGCCGCCTCGGCAATCGCATGAAACAGACACCTTGCAGCTATGGTGCGTGGCGGCACGAGTTGAGGTAGTACAGAAGTACAAAGCGGAGGCAAGCGATATAAATATGGTCCAAGCCTCACGCCTCTTCCGCAGAGGCCTTATGACAGGTCCGAGGAGGAAAATGCAGCCATATCGAAGGCCCGGGTGGAAGCCCATTTTGCACCGAAACCGCCACCGCCGCCAAGGGAGAAAGTTCCTGAGGAAATGATTCACCACTTCATTCGTATGGCTCAACCACCAGCTCCCAAGCCTGTTGACACAGACTATGAGCGCCACATCAGGAAGTTAAATTGAGCATGTCTACGTAAGGAGGCGAGCTCGGGATCGAGCAAACAACAAGCATTTGTCAAAAAATGCGGGAAAACCATTCCCAGTGGGAGAACAGTGGCGAATCGATCCCTCGCTTGTTGTGCCAACAACACTTGACGATCTGTGCGCCCAATATTATTGTGGGCAGACAGTTTACATTCGAGGTGGGCAATGTGGTAATAACCAAGGACCATATAATGCAGGCTGAAGTTCTTAACATCATCATTGGACAACTCCTCGAGATCGAGCCCATGCATGTGCTTACAGAGGATGAAATAAAGCGGAAATATGTCCAGGGGCCAACCTTTGGTCAAGCGGGACAAGGTCAAGAACCTCCCAACGAGAATGTATGAATTGCATCAATGGTACATGAACATTACCAAGATTTCCAATCGATTGTCCCTCATGGTGAATGTCAAGGAGGAGCATTACTTCCATGAGAAAGCTCATCCATTGAGTATTACGAACTGTTTCAGTTATACAATCAAGACACACTCGACAAATCTATCATCGGTTGCTATTATGCGTAAGTGATTTCTTTACGTAATTTAAGTCTCAAGCTAGCTGTAGTGATCCTTTTGATCAATCATTACCTATAATTATCCTCACTATATTCTTTTATGTGGTATTATGCGGGATGAAGATGTATGAAATGAGAAAAGGTGGACGCTTTGGCATTGGGTTCATTGACCCAAACACCGTTAATGAATACACATGGCTAATAAATCCACATCATCAAAAGGTCAGAGGACAACATGCTAGAGTTCTTGAAGCGCCTCAAATACAATGAAGATATACTACTTCCTTACAACTTCCGGTGAGTCACACTGTCTTGTACTACAAATTCTCTGTTTTTGCCTACTAGCTAGCTACATGTTTTGCTTACATATGCCCGCTTAATTAAGACATGCAAACGTGTGTGCATGCAGATTTCAATTGGATCTTGTGTATCATTAAAGTTGGCCGGAACAGTTGAAATCTTGGACTCACTACTCAAAGCAAATACTGACTATGACATCTTGTTTGGGATAGTCAACAGGTAATTTCAATCATTATTAACTATATATCTCGGCCTATTTAGTTCGTCATTTCATGATATGAACTATTTAATAACCCCTTTATTCATTTTCTTTGTCGGCGGTCAGGGCTTGGGCAAGGTTCATCAGCGTCACGGAAGGCGAATGGAAAAAAAAGCTTAAATGGTTTCGAACCAAGGTAAGTAATTAAGTAGTACTAGCTAGCTAGCTAGCTGCCATCTCTTTAATTATCATGCTTGATTAATTATTATCTGATCAAATTCCATTCTCATAAAGGCCCTGCAGTAGGCGCAGGGGACAGATCTGTGTGCATTCTGCGTTTGCGAGAACATTCGCATGATGGCGTCCGAAAGGAGCAGATCTCAAAGACAGGAATGGGTACGCTTGTCAGAATACTATTCACAATTTTTACACCATTATTGATATCTAGTCACACAACTAATACACATGCATATTGATCTCCTTCTTAACAGTTCACAGAGGTGCGGGACAAGCTCCTAGAAACGGAGCGCGTAGAAGCACTTCAAGAGGAAATAGCGGATTTTTGCTCGACCAGGTCATAAATCCGAAGGAGAATACTATTACCCGCTACCGCCCCCATGAAAACCACTTCCAATTGTCATCGTGCTCCAAAGGCACCAATTAGGCTAATGCCACTGGCTCTGAAGGCAACATGCATATGTAGGAGAAATTGTATATAGCTATACATGTGTGTATGTGTGAATTAATTAATATGGTGGTTTGTGAGACATTGATGAT
The DNA here is from genome assembly GCA_021605145.1 of Aegilops bicornis. Lineage (NCBI taxonomy): Eukaryota > Viridiplantae > Streptophyta > Magnoliopsida > Poales > Poaceae > Aegilops > Aegilops bicornis. The sequence continues at coordinate 341,707,042 of CM038675.1, forward strand.
ATATATATATATATATATATCTATATATATATATATATGCATAACGTGTACAATGTGTAGTATCGTAAAATACCAAAGCAAACGAAAAAGAATTAAAATGGAAACACAAAATTAAATGAAAAAGAAATCATAAAACTAAAAACCCCAAACCTTATAGTACGGTTGGTGTTACCAACCGGTACTAAAGGGCTCTCGCCCGGAGCTGCCTCGTGCCACGTGGTTGGCCTTTAGCACCGATTCGTCTTTGAACCGGTACTAAAGGGGGGGGGGGCTTTAGTGACCACACTTTAGTGCCGATTGTGGAACCGGCACTACCATTGCCCGGTTCTGCACTAGTGCTGGTATCATCATAGATGTGGTGGGGTCCTACTTCTATGACAAAAAATCATGACAGAAAATGGGGTTTTCGTCCTGGGCGGGCCAGAGACGCAGCTGCATGACATTCTTTGGGCCGTCCATGACGGAAAAAACCGTGGTAGAAGCGGTAGGGCGGAAAATATCGGGAAGTCCCGGTTACGGTGGGTGGTCGGGGCGGCGATGCGCGTTTCTCTCGTGACGACGTCTGGCGTGTGTGTGAGGTGTTGGGCTCTGGCGAACCCGGCGATTACCGCTGCGAGCTACGCGTTCACGAATCCGAGCGATCGATCGATGGGCGTTAATCGAACCCGATCGGCGATTCCTTCGCCATCGCTGCTAACTGAAGCCGATCGATGCTGCCTCTGGATGAACAGTGAGTGTTGCTGGGGGGGGGGGGGGGGGGTTGGATGAACATTTCCCAGTGGGGGTGGATGAACAGGACCCCGTGGCGTTGCCGCTGGATGAACATGTATCGATCGATCGAACCGGTTGGGGCTGGATGAACAGGACCCGTGGAGGGCGGATGAACAGGACCACCCCATGGAGGGAAGGATGAGCGATGAAGCGGTGGAGGGCTGGATGAGCGATTATCCCGTGGAGGGTGGTTGAACACGAGCCCGTGGAGAGGGCTGGTTGAGCGATGGCCGGTGGAGTAAGCGGCGGCGGAGGCTGGATGAACTGGAGCCCGTGGATGAGCGATCGCGGTGGAGGCTGGAGGAGGTCGACGGTGGATGAACAGTAGCCCATGGAGGCTGGAGGGGGTCGACGGTCGAGATGAACAGTATCCTGTGGAGTCCCGTTTTGCGGTATGCCACACCCCTCCTGATGAACATGACCCCCGTTTCAACCGTAGCGCTCCAACACAAGTCCGTTTCCTCCGTATTGCGGTACGCCACACCCCTCCCGATCAACAGGACCCCCGTTTTGACCGTAGGAGGTCCGTTTCCTCCATTTTGCGGTATGCCAGACCCCTCCCAATGAACAGGATCCCGTTTCGAACGTGGACGGTCGAACACAAGGCCGTTTCCTCCGTTCTGCGGTACGCCATGCCTCATTTCCATCGGTTGTTCCGTCCAAGCCCTCCCGATGAACACGACGACGCATTCCGTTCTGACCCAGCCGGTTGGCTCCCCATGAACACGACGACAGCGCTGTTTCTTCGTTCCGACCTAGCCATGTACACGAGCCCTGGCCGTATGTACGTGCGAGTAGGCGTTCGAGACCCCGCCCGTATGTACATACGTGGCCTTTATTTACTTTCTTGCATCATGGACGATGTATGTACGTGTACATGCTACGTGCGCGCCTCTACATCGACCAGTATGTATGTACACGTTCGCGACCAGAATGACAATGCTATGTACGCTTCGACCAGGTGGGTCCCGACTGTTAGGCACTTCCTTGCGTGTGAAGATGTAGTTGGTGGGTCCCAGCAATCAGGGGGACAAATCATTTTTTTGTTTTTTCCCGGACGCACTTCATTGCGTGCGAAGATGTAGCTGGTGGGTCCCAGCAGTTAGGGGGAAACATTTTTTTCACGAAATACGGTGGCCCGTCCGGTGGGTCCCCGCTGTCAGGTGGAGGAATAATTATTTTGCACGTAATAAGGAGACACTTCCTTGCTGCGGCCGTGGACCCAACTGTCAGCCTCTCCACGTACAGTCCAAGTCCGATGGAAGTCGTTCCTTGACCACGTTGACCACGCCGCGCCGAGAGCACCAGGGCGGTGGACGACGGCGAGGCCTAGGAAGGGGATGACACGGAGCCGGGGAAGACGCGGTAGTGAAGCCCAGCGGAGAGAATCTGAGGGTTCACTGGTTCGGCGGTGTGAGGCTGCCGTCGCTGCAGGGCCTGGCCAGCGGTGAGAATAGTAGGGGGCGGTGAGGCCTCCGCGGTAGCACAGCCGGCCACAGGAGGCAGGAGCATGCGGCACGACCGGCGCTGCTTTGGGCAGCTGGAGCAAGAAGACTAGAGGTTGAAGAAGCACTAAGGCCGTTGGATGGACATCGTACGGTCACTGGAGCTAGAATCGTTCATATTGACTAAGTTGACAAAGCCCTCCGTCCCCGTAGGCCCACAAGTTAGCCTCCCATGTGGTGGGTCCCAGCTGGCAGGGGGTATACATTTTTTTGTCCGCAATAAGGAGGCACTTCCTTGCGTGCGAAGATATAGTTGGTGGGTTCGACCTGTCAGCGCAGGGAACATTTTTTTCGTCAAATATAGAGGCCCTTCCGGCGGGTCCCAGATGTCAGGTGGAGGAATCATTATTTTGCACGTAATAAGGAGGCATTTCCTTGTGTGCGGCCGTGGACCCAGTTGTCAGCCTCTCCACATACATTCCACTTCCGATGGATGTCGTTCGTTGACCACGTTGACCACGCCGTACTGAGAGCACCAAGGTGGTGGACGATGGCGAGGCCTACGAAGGGAACGACACGGAGCCGGGGAAGACACGGTAGTGGCTGCCTGTGATGGAGAAATCTGAGGTTGTAGTTTTGGCTGCCGTCGCCAGAAAATTAACAGGAGGTGTGGGTGAGTAGAGGGATAGACAGGCCAGGGATGCGAGTATATGATGGGGCCGTGAGGCCTGCCCGGCAGCACAGCCGGCCACGGGAAGCGGGAGCAGGCGGTTCCGACGGCGCTAGTTTGGGCGGCTAGGGCAGGAAGATCAGAGACTGAAGAAGCACGATTGTCGTTAGATTGACATCTAACGGTCTGACTCTGGTAGAGTCGATTGTTGACTAAGTTTCTTTTTTGATAAACCTTGTGTATGCATGAACTTAGTAGGCCCACAAGTCAGCCTCCAAATCTGTGGCAGACAACATAGAGCCCATTTGTTATTTCTTAATAATTTACAACCCATTTGCTAATTCTTAAGTAATTTATTGCAGAAAAGTTCAACCTTATTTTGCATATTTCAGTGGAGTCCGAGCATTTGTAATCCCGAAATGATAAACATTTTTTTAAGACTTATTGATTTGCCAAAAAAATCGTTTTGTTTTTGTAAGCAAATAAGACGTGGGACAATTGAGTTGGTTTAAGGGAAAACCAGTGGTAAAAAAATCAGGGATGGGAGGAAAAACAACAACAAAAATAAGGATGTAAATATGAAAAGTGAATTTTATGTATTTTCAATATAATGATACGTGTATATGAACTAGTAAAACTATAGGTAGAGATTAGAAAAGGGATGTAGGACATGCGTTTCAAGAGGAAAATAGAAATGGGCTGTGTGTTTGATTCGGTAAAAAAAGTGCCTGCAGATGTTGTAAGACAAAATATAACTAACTTTGGCGGGCGAGGCGATGAGATACTGCTGGATCTTTGTGCCCCATTGTCGTCATGGGCTAGGCCTGTTAGAAACAAAACCAAGCCTGGGCAATCTACAGCCCAGTTGAAATTTGCTCGACCTGAAAAAACAATATACATGCTCAATAAACGAGAGAATTCTGCAAGTACAAACTGATAACAGGGATGCAACAGGGATATTATTTTTTCATCGTGATAATAAGAGCATGCACTTGTTTCTAAAAATTTGGAGAACTGGGAATTTGAATGGCAGGTGCTTATGCTACCCATCGAATAAAAATCAGGTGCCTGAAAATTCATTTCGAAACAAATGATTCAGCTTTATATCCACGTCGACCCTCGGCATGATGGTTGGAAGCAAATGCCAAGTTCATACCAAAAGATCGTTAACAACAATACCAACTTGCAGACGACAAGGTAGTACAAGTACCAATACCAAACTAACTTATAATCTTTTTACTCCTGGCCCTAGTGTTAAATGCGGTAGAAAATCTTGCAGAGGACCAGCTCCGCTCCTTCTCTTGCTCCGGTCCCGAGGTGGTTACGGTGCATCACCCTATTGGTCCTCTGCTGGTCGAAGTTCTTGTTGGTGTGCAGCACCAGAACCTTTTTGCTGCCCGTCTGCCGGCCATTGACCATCACCGGCAAGGTATTGCCGGTGTTGTGCCACATCGCGTGCATGTCGCACTCTGACTGTATCTTGCGATGCGTCCATGTGCCCCTTTTGAACGCCCTGGAATTGCGCTGGAAGAAATGCTTGCTTAGGCCACTCAGTTTGATACCTGCAGTATTGTCGAATACAGGTTTTAGTGTACGTAGTTGGCATTTTCATAATATCTTTGGCATATTGCAGTCACTTGTTTCACTTTTTATTAACTGTCAAATTGTAATTGCTTCACCAGGTCTGCGTCTAAAAAGAAAAATAGAGCTATAAACAAAGGAATATTTTTGTGCAGTAGACGGCTGATACGTCTCCAACGTATCTATAATTTTTGATTGCTCCATGCTATATTTTCTTCTGTTTTGGACATTATTGGGCTTTATTATTCACTTTTATATCATTTTTGGGACTAACTTAATAATCGGAGGCCCAGCCCAGAATTGTTACTTTTTTGCCTATTTCAGAGTTTCGCAGAAAAAGAATATCAAACAGAGTCCAAACGGAATGAAACCTTCGGGATCGTGATTTTCGGAACGAACATGATCCAGGAGACTTGGACCCTACATCAAGGAAGCTTCCAGGAAGCCACGGGGTAGGGGGCGCGCCTACCCTCTCTGGGCGCGCCCTCCACCCTCGTGGGCCCCACGTTGCTCCACCGATGCACTCCTTCCTCCTATATATACCTACGTACCCCCAAATGACCAGATACGGAGCCAAAAACCTAATTCCACCGCCGTAACCTTCTGTACCCACGAGATCCCATCTTGGGGCCTGTTAGGAGCTGCAGCCGGAGGGGCATCCAACACGGAGGGCTTCTACATCAACACCATAGCCTCTCCGATGAAGTGTGAGTAGTTTACCTCAGACCTTCAGGTCCATAGTTATTAGCTAGATGGCTTCCTCTCTCTTTTTGGATCTCAATACAATGTTCTCCCCCTCTCTCGTGGAGATCTATTCGATGTAATCTTATTTTGCGGTGTGTTTGTTGAGACCGATGAATTGTGGGTTTAGGATCAAGTTTATCTATGAACAATATTTGAATCTTCTCTGAATTCTTTTATGTATGATTGGTTATCTTTGCAAGTCTCTTAGATTTATCAGTTTGGTTTGGCCTACTAGATTGATCTTTCTTGCAATGGGAGAAGTGCTTAGCTTTGGGTTCAATTTTACGGTGCCCTTTCCCAGTGATAGTAGCGGCAGCAAGGCACGTATTGTACTGTTGCCATCGCGGATAACAAGATGGGGTTTTTATCATATTGCATGAATTTATCCCTCTACATCATGTGATCTTGCTTAAAGCGTTACTCTGTTCTTATGAACTTAATACTCTAGATGCATCTTTGGATAGCGGTCGATGTGTGGAGTAATAGTAGTAGATGCGTGAGAGTCGGTCTACTTTTCTCGGACGTGATGCCTATATACATGATCATACCTAGATATCCTCATAACCATGCTCAATTCTGTCAATTGCTCAACAGTAATTTGTTCACCCGCCGTAAAATACTTATGCTCTTGAGAGAAGCCACTAGTGAAACCTATGGCCCCTGGGTCTATCTTCATCATATTAATCTTCCAACAGTTAGTTATTTCCGTTGCCTTTTATTTTGCTTTTATTTTACTTTGCATCTTTATCACAAAAATACCAAAAATATTATCCAATCAGATCTCACTCTCGTAAGTGACCGTGTAGGGATTGATAACCCCTTATCGCGTTGGTTGCGAGGATTTATTTGTTTGTGTAGGTGCGAGGGACTCGCGCGTAGCCTCCTACTGGATTGATACCTTGGTTCTCAAAAACTGAGGGAAATACTTACGCTACTTTGCTGCATCACCCTTTCCTCTTCAAGGGAAAACCAACGCAGTGCTCAAGAGGTAGCAAGAAGGATTTCAGGCGCCGTTGCCGGGGAGGCTCACGCAAGGTCAAGTCAAGATTTGGACTCCCGACAACGAGCCATTTTGGCGCCGTTGCCGGGGAGGTCTACGCAAAAGTCAACATAGCAAGTACCCATCACAAACCCTTATCTCTCGCATTACATTATTTGCCATTTACCTCTCGTTTTCCTCTCCCCCACTTCACCCTTGCCGTTTTATTTGCCCTCTCTTTTTCGTTTGCCTCTTTTCCGTTTGCTTGTCGTTATGGCTAGTCCCTTATCTACTCCGTTGTCCCCTGAGTTTGAAGTCTTTCACTTTAAACAAAGACAAGGAGAAAACTTAAAAGATGCCTGGTTGAGAATAATGGAGTCTTACCGTAATTGTATCATTGAAGTGAACCTGAGAATTTTGCTTCGCAATTTTTATGTTGGATTAAATATGTCTCATAGACAACTCTTGGATTGCGTTGCCAAAGGAAATTGTATTGAAATTGATCCCCATATTGCCCATGAAGTTATAGAAGGTATAGTGGGAACACTACCTCAACAAAAGGGGCCTCATCCTACCTAGGAAGAGACACAAGTTTTTGAAAAAAATTGCGAAGTAACTAAGATTTTACAGAAGTCTCTTGAACCTCTTAAGAACGTTAGCGGAAATATTCACCGCATGAATATGTTGATTACTCTTTGCAATAAGCGATTGGATTCTTTAGATATAAAAATTTCAGAATATGAAGGGAAACATAAAGAACCTCCCGGATTCGAGCTTGATTCCGCTAGAAAGTTGAAAACCAAAGATGGCAATACCTAGATCTATCCTTGCTTTTATGCCTAGCTAGGGGCGTTAAACGATAGCTCTTGTTGGGAGGAAACCCAATTTTAATTTTTAGTTTTTTGCTTCTATTTAGGAATAAATATTTGATCTAGCCTCTGATTAGATGTGTTTTTATGTTTTAAATAGTGTTTTTGCGAAGTTAAACCTATAGGATCTTCTTGGATGATAGTTATTTGATCTTGCAGAAAATTCCAGAAACTTTCTGTTCACAAAAACAATTGTCAAAAATCACCAGAATGTGATAAAATATTGATTCCAGTTGCTGCTGATCAATAAACAAACTGTCTAGGTCTTCCTATTTTGGCTGATTTTTTGGAGTTCCATAAATTCACGTTAGTTACAGATTACTATTCTGTTTTTGACAGATTCTGTTTTTCGTGTGTTGTTTGCTTATTTTGATGATTCTATGGCTAGTAAAAGAGTTTATAAACCATAGAGAAGTTGGAATACAGTAGGTTTAACACCAATATAAATAACGAATGAGTTCATTACAGTACCTTGAAGTGGTCTTTTGTTTTCTTTCGCTAACGGAGCTCACGAGATTTTCTGTTAAGTTTTGTGTTGTGAAGTTTTCAAGTTTTGGGTGAAAAATTTGATGGATTATTGAACAAGGAGTGGCAAGAGCCTAAGCTTGGGGATGCCCATGGCACCCCCAAGATAATCTAAGGACACCAAAAGCCAAAGCTTGGGGATGCCGGAAGGCATCCCCTCTTTAAATCTACTTCCATCGGTAACTTTACTTGGAGCTATATTTTTATTCACCACATGATATGTGTTTTGCTTGGAGCATCTTGTATGATTTGAGTCTTTTCTTTTTAGTTTACCACAATCAACCTTGCTGTACACACCTTTCGAGAGAGATACACATGATTCAGAAATTATTAGAATACTCTATGTGCTTCACTTATATCTTTTGAGTTATATAGTTTTGCTCTAGTACTTCACTTATATCTTTTAGAGCACGGTGGTGGATTTGTTTTATATAAACTATTGACCTCTCATGCTTCACTTAGATTATTTTGAGAGTCTTAAATAGCATGGTAATTTTCTTAAATAAACCTAATATGCTAGGTATTCAAGAATAGTAAAAACTTTCTTACGAGTGTGTTGAATACTAAGAGAAGTTTGATGCTTGATGATTATTTTGAGACATGGAGGTAGTGATATTAAAGTTGTGCTAGTTGAGTAGTTGTGAATTTGAGAAATACTTGTGTTGAAGTTTGCAAGTCCCGTAGAATGCACGTATGGTAAACATTATGTAACAAATTTGAAACATGAGGTGTTCTTTGATTGTCCTCCTTATGAGTGGCGGTCGGGGGACGGCGATGGTCTTTTCCTACCAATCTACCCCCTAGGAGCATCTTGGCGTAGTGCTTGGTTTTTGATGACTTGTAGATTTTTGCAATAAGTATGTGAGTTCTTTATGACTAATGTTGAGTCCATGGATTATACGCAATCTCACCTTTCCACCATTGCTAGCCTCTTCGGTACCATGCATTGCCCTTTCTCACATTGAGAGTTGGCGCAAACTTCGCCGGTGCATCCAAACCCCATGATATGATACACTCTTTTACACACAAACCTCCTTATATCTTCCTCAAAACAGCCACCATACCTACCTATTATGGCATTTCCATAGCCATTCCGAGATATATTGCCATGCAACTTTCCACCATTCTGTTTATCATGACACGTTCACCATTGTCATATTGCTTTGCATGATCATGTAGTTGACATAGTATTTGTGGCAAAGCCACCGTTCATAATTCTTTCATACATGTCACTCTTGGTTCATTGCGTATCCTGGTACATCACGGAGGCATTCATATAGAGTCATACTTTGTTCTAGTATCGAGTTGTAATCATTGAGTTGTAAATAAATAGAAGTGTGATGATCATCATTTTCTAGAGCATTGTCCCAAGTGAGGACTAAAAAAAAGAGAAATGCCATAAAGAAAAGAGAAGGCCCAAAAAAAGAGAAAAAGAGAGAAGGGACAATGTTACTATCCTTTTACCACACTTGTGCTTCAAAGTAGCACCATAATCTTCATGATAGAGAGTCTCTTGTTTTGTCACTTTCATATACTAGTGGGAATTTTTCATTATAGAACTTGGATTGTATATTCCAACAATGGGCCTCCTCAAATTCCCTAGGTCTTCGTGAGCAAGCAAGTTGGATGCACACCCACTTAGTTTCTTTTGTTGAGCTTTCATATATTTATAGCTCTAGTGCATTCGTTGCATGGCAATCCCTACTCCTTGCATTAACAGCAATCGATGGGCATCTCCATAGCTCATCGATTAGCCTCGTTGATGTGAGACTTTCTCCTTTTTTGTCTTCTCCACATAACCCCCATCATCATATTCTATTCCACCCATAGTGCTATGTCCATGGCTCACGCTCATGTATTGCGTGAAGGTTGAAAAAGTTTGAGATTATTAAAGTATGAAACAATTGCTTGGCTTGTCATCGGGGTTGTGCATGATGAGAGCATTCTTGTGTGACGAAGATGGAGCATGACTAAACTATATGATTTTGTAGGGATGAACTTTCTTTGGCCATGTTATTTTGAGAGGACATAATTTCTTAGTTATTATGCTTGAAGTATTATTTTTATGTCAATATGAACTTTTATCTTGAATCTTTCGGAACTGAATATTCATACCACAATTAAGAAAAATTACATTGAAATTATGCCTAGTAGCATTCCGCATCAAAAATTCCGTTTTTATCATTTACCTACTCGAGGACGAGCATGAATTAAGCTTGGGGATGCTTGATACGTCTCCAACGTATCTATAATTTTTGATTGCTCCATGCTATATTATCTTATGTTTTGGACATTATTGGGCTTTATTATTCACTTTTATATTATTTTTGGGACTAACCTACTAACCGGAGGCCCAACCCAGAAATGCTGTTTTTGCCTATTTCAAAGTTTCTCAGAAAAAGAATATCAAACGGAGTCCAAACGGAATGAAACCTTCGGGAACGTGATTTTCGGAACGAACATGATCCAGGAGACTTGGACCCTACGTGAAGGAAGCTTCCAGGAAGCCACGGGGTAGGGGGCGCGCCTACCCCTTGGGCGCACCCTCGACCCTCATGGGTCCCACGTTGCTCCACCGACGCACTCCTTCCTCCTATATATACCTACGTACCCCCAAACGATCAGATACGGAGCCAAAAACCTAATTCCACCGCCGCAACCTTCTGCACCCACGAGATCCCATCTTGGGGCCTGTTCTGGAGCTCCGCCCGAGGGGGCATCCATCATGGAGGGCTTCTACATCAACACCATAGCCTCTCCGATGAAGTGTGAGTAGTTTACCTCAGACCTTCGGGTCCATAATTATTAGCTAGATGGCTTCCTCTCTCTTTTTGGATCTCAATACAATGTTCTCCCCCTCTCTCGTGGAGATCTATTCGATGTAATCTTCTTTTGTGGTGTGTTTGTTGAGACCGATGAATTGTGGGTTTTGTCGGGGAACGTAGTAATTTCAAAAAAATTCCTACGCACACGCAAGATCATGGTGATGGCATAGCAACGAGAGGGGAGAGTATTGTCCACGTACCCTCGTAGACCGTAAGCGGAAGCGTTATGACAACGCGGTTGATGTAGTAAATGCGTCTTCACGATCCGACCGATCCAAGTACCGAGCGTCACGGCACCTCCGAGTTCAGCACACGTTCAGCTCGATGGCGATCCCGGACTCGATCCAGCAAAGTGTCGGGATTTCCGTCAAGACGACGGCGTGGTGGCGATGATGATGCTCTACGGCGCAGGGCTTCGCCTAAACTCATGACGATATGACCGAGGTGGAATATGGTGGAGGGGGCACCGCACACGGCTAAGGAACGATCACGAAGATCAACTTGTGTGTTATGGGGTGCCCCCTGCCCCGTATATATAAAGTAGGGAGGGAGGTGCGGCCGGCCCCAAAGGGGTGCGCTGGAGGAGTCCTACTCCCACGGGAGTAGGACTCCCCCTCTGCCTTGTTGGAGAAGGAAAGGGGAAGGGGAAAGAGGAAGAGGCGCCCCTCTCCTTGTCCTATTCGGACTAGGGGAGGCGTGCGGCCTCTGGCCGGCCCTCCTCTTCTCCCTCATGGCCCACTAAGGCCCATTATCCCCGGGAGGTTCCGGTAACCCCGGTGTTAGAATAAATCCCGATTTCACCCGGAACCATTCCGATATCCAAATGTAGGCTTCCAATATATCAATCTTTATGTCTCGACCATTTCGAGACTCCTCTTCATGTCCGTGATCACATCCGGGACTCCGAACAATCTTCGGTACATCAAAACTTATAAACTCATAATAAAACTGTCATCGTAACGTTAAGCGTGCGGACCCTACGGGTTCGAGAACTATGTAGACATGACCTAGAACTATTCTCGGTCAATAACCAATAGCGGAACACGGATGCCCATATTGGTTCCTACATATTCTCTGAAGATCTTTATCGGTCAAACCGCATAACGACATACGTTGTTCCCTTTGTCATTGGTATGTTACTTGCAGAGATTCGATCGTCGGTATCCAATACCTAGTTCAATCTAAATTCTTGGCAAGTCTCTTTACTCGTTCCGTAATACATCATCTCGCAACTAACTTATTAGTTGCAATGCTTGCAAGGCTTATGTGATGTGTATTACCGAGAGGGCAGAGATACCTCTCCGGCAATCGGAGTGACAAAACCTAATCTCAAATACGCCAACCCAACATGTACCTTTGGAGACACCTGTAGTACTCCTTTATAATCACCCAGTTACGTTGTGACGTTTGGTAGCACCCAAAGTGTTCCTCCGGTAAATGGGAGTTGCATAATCTGATAGTTACAGGAACATGTATAAGTGCTAGGCTAACGGAATGGGTCATGTCAATCACATCATTCTCCTAATGATGTGATCCCATTAATCAAATAACAACACATGTCTATGGTTAGGAAACATAACCATCTTTGATTAATGAGCTAGTCAAGTAGAGGCATACTAGTGACTATATGTTTGTCTATGTATTCACACATGTATCATGTTTAGGTTAATACAATTCTAGCATGAATAATAAACATTTATCATGATATGAGGAAATACATAATAACTTTATTATTGCCTCTAGGGCATATTTCCTTCAGTCTCCCACTTGCACTAGAGTCAATAATCTAGATTACACAGTAATGATTCTAACACCCATGGAGTCTTGGTGTTGATCTTGTTTTGCTCGTGGAAGAGGCTTAGTCAACGGTGTCGCAACATTCAGATCCGTATGTATCTTGCAAATCTCTATGTCTCCCACCGGACTTGGTCCCGGATGGAATTGAAGCGTCTCTTGATATGCTTGGTCCTCTTGTGAAATCTGGATTCCTTTACCAAGGCAATTGCACCAGTATTGTCACAGAAGATCTTCATTGGTCCCGACGCACTAGGTATGACACCTAGATCGGAAATGAACTCTTTCATCAGACTCCTTCATTTCTTGCTTCGAGCAGCTATGTACTCCGCTTCACATGTAGATCCTGCCACGACGCTTTGTTTAGAACTGCACCAACTAACAGCTCCACCGTTTAATAAAAACACGTATCCGGTTTGCGATTTTGAATCGTGGGATCGATGTCAAAGCTTGCATCGGCGTAACCATTTACGACTAGCTCTTTGTCACCTCCATATCTGAGAAACATATCCTTAGTCCTTTTCGGTATTTCGGGATGTTCTTGACCGCTGTCGATTGATCCACTCTGGATTACTTTGGTACCTTCCTGCCAAGCTTATTGCTAAGCATACGTCGGTCTGGTACACAGCCTTGCATACATGATAGAGCCTATGGCTGAAGCATAGGAACATCTTTCATTTTCTCTCTATCTTCTGTTGTGGTGGGGCATTGAGTCGACTCAATTTCACACCTTGTAACACGGTAAAAATCCTTTCTTTACTGATCCATTTTGAACTTTTTCAAAACTTTATCAAGGTATGTGCTTTGTGAAAGTCCAATCAAGCGTCTTGATCTATCTCTATAGATCTTGATGCCCAATATGTAAGCAGCTTCACCGAGGTCTTTCATAGAAAAACTTTTATTCAAGTATCCTTTTATGCTATCCAGAAATTATGTATCATTTCCAATTAATAATATGTCGTCCACATATAATATCGAAATGCTACTGAGCTCCCACTCACTTTCTTGTAAATACTGAGGCTTCTCCAAAAGTGCATATAAAACCATATGCTTTGATCACACTATCAAAGCGTTTATTCCAACTCCGAGATGCTTGCACCGGTCCATAGATGGATCATTGGAGCTTGCACATTTTGTTAGCTCCTTTAGGATTGACAAAACCTTACGGTTGCATCATATGCAACTCTTCTTTAATAAATCCATTAAGGAATGCAGTTTTGACATCCATTTGCCAGATTTCATAAAATGTGGCAATTGCTAACATGATTCGGATAGACTTAAGCATCGATCTGGTGAGAAAATCTCATCGTATTCAACAGCTTGAACTTGTCGAAAACCTTTCGCAACAAGTCAAGCTTAGTAGATAGTAACACTACTATCGATTATACATCTTCCTCTTGAAGATCCATTTATTTAACATGGCTTGCGATCATCGAGCAAGTCAATCAAAGTCCATACTTTGTTCTCATACATGGATCATATCTCGATTTTATGGCCTCAAGCCATTTCGCGAATCTGGGCTCATCATCGCTTCCTCATAGTTCATAGGTTCATCATGGTCTAGTAACATGACTTCCGAATATGATTACCATACCACTCACAGTGCGGATCTTACTCCGGAAGACCTACGAGGTTTGGTAGCAACTTGATGCGAAGTTTCATGATCATCATCATTAACTTCCTCACTAATTGGTGTAGGAATCATCGAACTGATTTACGTGATGAACTACTTTCCAATAAGGGAGAAGGTACAATTACCTCATCAAGTTCTACTTTCCTCCCACTCACTTCTTTCGAGAGAAACTTCTTCTCCAGAAAGGATCCATCTTAGCAACGAATAACTTGCCTTCGGATCTGTAATAGAAGGTGTACCCAATAGTTACCTTTGGGTATTCTATGAAGACGCACTTCTCCGATTTGGGTTTGAGCTTATCAGGTTGAAACCTTTTCATATAAGCATCGCAACTCCAAGCTTTAAGAAACGACAGCTTAGGTTTACTGTTAAACCATAGTTCATACGGTGTCATCTCAACGGTTTTAGATGGTGCCCTATTAAACGTGAATGCAGCTGTCTCTAATGCATAACCCTAAAACGATAGTGGTAAACCGATAAGAGACATCATAGATCGCACCATATCTAGTAAAGTACGATTACGATGTTCGGACACACCATTACATTGTGGTGTTCCAGGTGGCGTGAGTTGCGAAACTATTTCACATTGTTTCAAATGAAGACCAAACTCGTAACTCAAATATTCGTCTCCATGATTAGACCGTAGAAACTTTATTTTTCTTGTTACGATGATTTTCCACTTCACTCTAAAATTCTTTGAACTTTTCAAATGTTTTAGACTTATGTTTCATCAAGTAGATATACCCATATCTGCTCAAATCATCTATGAAGGTCATAAAATAATGATACTTGTTGCGAGCCTTAATATTCATCGGACCATATACATCAGTATGTATGATTTCCAACAAATCTGTTACTCGCTCCATTGTTCCGGAGAACAGAGTCTTAGTCATCTTGCCCATGAGGCATGGTTCGCAAGCATCAAGTGATTCATAATCAAGTGATTCCAAAATCCCATCAGCATGGAGTTTCTTCATGCGCTTTACATAATATGACTTAAGCGGCGATGCCACAAATAAGTTGCACTATCATTATTAACTTTGCATCTTTTGGCTTCAATATTATGAATATGTGTATCACACGATCGAGATCCAACAAATCATTTTCATTGGGTGTATGACCATAGAAGGTTTTATTCATGTAAACAGAACAACAATTGTTCTCTAACTTAAATGAATAACCGTATTGCAATAAACACAATCAAATCATATTCATGCTCAACGCAAACGCCAAATAACATTTATTTAGGTTTAACACTAATCCCGAAAGTATAAGGAGTGTGCGATGATGATCATATCAATCTTGGAACCAGTTCCAACACGCATCGTCACTTCACCCTCAACTAGTCTCTGTTTATTCTGTAACTCCTGTTTCGAGTTACTAATTTTTAGCAACCGAACAAGTATCAAATACTCAGGGGCTACTATAAACACTAGTAAGGTACACATCAATAACCTGTATATCAAATATACCCTTGTTCACTTTGCCATCCTTCTTATCCACCAAATATTCAGGGTATTTCTGCTTCCAGTGACCATTTCCTTTGCAGTGTAAGCACTCAGTTTCAGGCTTTGGTCCAGCTTTGGGCTTCTTCGCAGGAGTGACAACTTGCTTGCCATTCTTCTTGAAGTTCCCTTTCTTTCCCTTTGCCCTTTTCTTGAAACTAGTGTTCTTTGTCAATCATCAACACTTGATGCTCTTTTCTTGATTTCTACCTTCGTCGATTTCAGCATCACGAAGAGCTCGGGGAATCGTTTTCGTCATCCCTTGCATAATAGTTCATCACGAAGTTCCAGTAACTTGGTGATGGTGACTAGAGAACTCTGGCAATCACTATCTTATCTGGAAGAATTAACTCCCACTTGATTCAAGCGATTGTAGTACTCAGACAATCTAAGTACTTGCTCACAAGTTGAGCAATTCTCCTCCATCTTTTAGGCGAAGTATTTGTCAGAGGTCTCATACCTCTTGACACGGGCGTGAGTCTAAAATACTAATTTCATCTCTTGAAACATCTTATATGTTCCATGACATTTCGAAAACGTTTTTGTAGTCCCGGTTCTAAGCCATAAAGCATGGTGCACAAAACTATCAAGTAGTCATCATATTGAGCTAGCCAAACGTTCATAACGTGCATACCGCTTCCTGCAATAGGTGCATCACCTAGCGGTGCATTAAGGACATAATTCTTCTGTGCAGGAATGAGGATAAACCTCAGATCACGGATCGAATCCGCATCATTGCTACTAACATTTTTCAACACATTTTTCTCTAGGAACATATCAAAATAAACATATAAAAGCAACAACGCGAGCTATTGATTTACAACATAATTTGCAAAATACTACCAGGACTAAGTTCATGATAAATTAAAGTTCAATTAATCATATTACTTAAGAACTCCCACTTAGATAGATATCCCTCTAATCTTCTAAGTGATTACGTGATCTATATTAACTACACCATGTCCGATCATCACGTGAGATGGAGTAGTTTCAATGGTGAACATCACTATGTTGATCATATCTACTATATGATTCACGTTCGACCTTTCGGTCTCTGTGTTCCGAGGCCATATCTGTATATGCTAGGCTCGCCAAGTTTAACCTGAGTATTCCGCGTGCAACTGTTTTGCACCCATTGTATTTGAACGTAGAGCCTATCACACCCGATCATCACGTGGTGTCTCAGCACGAAGAACTTTCGCAACGGTGCATACTCCGGGAGAACACTTCTTGATATTTTTAGTGAGAGATCATCTTAAAATGCTACCGTCAATCAAAGCAAGATAAGATGCATAAAGGATAAACATCACATGCAATCAATATAAGTGATATGATATGGCCATCATCATCTTGTGCTTGTGATCTCCATCTCAAGCACCGTCGTGATCACCATCGTCACCGGTAGCGACACCTTGATCTCCATCGTAGCATCGTTGTCGTCTCGCCAACTATTGCTTCTACGACTATCGCTACCGCTTAGTGATAAAGTAAAGCAATTACAGGCGTTCGTTTCATACAATAAGCGACAACCATATGGCTCCTGCCGATTGCCGATAACCGGTTACAAAACATGATCATCTCATACAATAAAATATAGCATCACGTCTTGACCATATCACATCACAACATGCCCTGCAAAAACAAGTTAGACGTCCTCTACTTTGTTGTTGCAAATTTTACGTGGCTGCTACGGGCTGAGCAAGAACCGTTCTTACCTACGCATTAAAACCACAACGATAATTCGTCAAGTTAGTGCTGTTTTAACCTTCGCAAGGACGGGCGTAGCCACACTCGGTTCAGCTAAAGTGAGAGAGACAGACACCCGCCAGTCACCTTTAAGCACGAGTGCTCGCATAGCGGTGAAACCAGTCTCGGCGTAAGCGTCTGGCGTAATGTCGGTCCGGGCCGCTTCATCTCACAATACCGCCGAACCAAAGTATGACATGCTGGTAAGCAGTATGACCTGTATCGCCCACAACTTGCTTGTGTTTTACTCGTGCATATGACATCTATGCATAAAACAAGGCTCGGATGCCACTGTTGGGGAACGTAGTAATTTCAAAAAAATTCCTATGCACACGCAATATCATGGTGATGGCATAGCAACGAGAGGGGAGAGTATTGTCCACGTACCCTCGTAGATCGTAAGCGGAAGCGTTATGACAACGCGGTTGATGTAGTCGTACGTCTTCACGATCCGACCGATCCAAGTAACGAACGTACGGCACCTCCGAGTTCAGCACACGTTAGCTCGATGACGATCCCCGGACTCCGATGCAGCAAAGTGTCGGGGATGAGTTCCGTCGACCTGACGGCGTGGTGGCGATGATGATGCTCTATCGGCGCAGGCTTCGCCTAAACTCATGACGATATGACCGAGGTGGAATATGGTGGAGGGGCACCGCACATGGCTAAGAGGCGATCACGAAGATCAACTTGTGTGTTATGGGGTGCCCCTGCCCCGTATATAAAGGAGGAGGGGAGGTGCGGCCCGGCCCCAAGGGTGCGCTGGAGGAGTCCTACTCCCACCGAGTAGGACTCCCCCCTCTTGCCTTGTTGGAGAAGGAAAGGGGGAAGGGGAAAGAGGAAAGGGGGGCGCCGCCCCCTCTCTCCTTGTCCTATTCGGACTAGGGGGGGAGGGGGTGCACGGCCTGCCCTGGCCGGCCCTCCTCTTCTCCCTCATGGCCCACTAAGGCCCATTATCCCCCGGGAGGGTTCCGGTAACCCCCCGGTGTTAAGAAAATCCCGATTTCACCCGGAACTCTTCCGATATCCAAATGTAAGCTTCCAATATATCAATCTTTATGCCTCGACCATTTCGAGACTCCTCGTAATGTCCGTGATCATATCCAGGACTCCGAACTACCTTTGGTACATCAAAACTTATAAACTCATAATAAAACTGTCATCGTAACGTTAAGCGTGCGGACCCTACGGGTTCGAGAACTATGTAGACATGACCTAGAACTATTCTCGGTCAATAACCAATAGCGGAACCTGGATGCCCATATTGGTTCCTACATATTCTACGAAGATCTTTATCGGTCAAACCGCATAACGACATCGTTGTTCCCTTTGTCATTGGTATGTTACTTGCGAGATTCGATCGTCGGTATCCAATACCTAGTTCAATCTAAATTCTTGGCAAGTCTCTTTACTCGTTCCGTAATACATCATCTCGCAACTAACTTATTAGTTGCAATGCTTACAAGGCTTATGTGATGTGTATTACCGAGAGGGCCAGAGATACCTCTCCGACAATCGGAGTGACAAAACCTAATCTTGAAATACGCCAACCCAACATGTACCTTTGGAGACACCTGTAGTACTCCTTTATAATCACCCGATTACGTTGTGACTTTTGGTAGCACCCAAAGTGTTCCTCCGATGGCAGGAGTTGCATAATCTCATAGTTACACGAACATGTATAGGTCATGAAGAAAGCAATAGCAATATACTAAGCGATCAAGTGCTAGGCTAACGGAATGGGTCATGTCAATCACATCATTCTCCTAATGATGTGATCCCATTAATCAAATAACAACACATGTCTATGGTTAGGAAACATAACCATCTTTGATTAATGAGCTAGTCAAGTAGAGGCATACTAGTGACTATATGTTTGTCTATGTATTCACACATGTATCATGTTTCCGGTTAATACAATTCTAGCATGAATAATAAACATTTATCATGATATGAGGAAATAAATAATAACTTTATTATTGCCTCTAGGGCATATTTCCTTCAGGTTTATGATCAAGTTTATCTATGAACAATATTTGAATCTTCTCTGAATTCTTTTATGTATGATTGGTTATCTTTGCAAGTCTCTTCGAATTATCAGTTTGGTTTGGCCTACTAGATTGATCTTTCTTGCAATGGGAGAAGTGCTTAGCTTTGGGTTCAATCTTATGGTGTCCTTTCCCAGTGATAGTAGGGGCAGCAAGGCACGTATTGTATTGTTGCCATCGAGGATAACAAGATGTGGTTTCTCTCATATTGCATGAATTTATCCCTCTACATCATGTCATCTTGCTTAAAGCATTACTCTGTTCTTATGAACTTAATACTCTAGATGCATCTTTGAATGACGGTCGATGTGTGGAGTAATAGTAGTAGATGCACGAGGCAGAGTCGGTCTACTTTTCTCGGACGTGATGCCTATATACATGATCATACCTAGATATCCTCATAACCATGCTCAATTACATCAATTGCTCAACAGTAATTTGTTCACCGTAGTAAAATACTTATGCTCTTGAGAGAAGCCACTAGTGAAACCTATGCCCCCGGGTCTATCTTCATCATATTAATCTTCCAACAGTTAGTTATTTCCGTTGCCTTTTATTTTGCTTTTATTTTACTTTGCATCTTTATCACAAAAATACCAAAAATATTATCCAATCAGATCTCACTCTCGTAAGTGACCGTGTAGGGATTGATAACCCCTTATCGCGTTGGTTGCGAGGATTTATTTGTTTGTGTAGGTGCGAGGGACTCGCGCATAGCCTCCTACTGGATTGATACCTTTGTTCTCAAAAACTGAGGGAAATACTTATGCTACTTTGCTGCATCACCCTTTCCTCTTCAAGGGAAAACCAACGCAGTGCTCAAGAGGTTGCAACGGCCGATCGGTGTCTTACCTGGAAATTTCTCAGGATGGGTGTAGCATATGTCGTGCTCGCTGTCGATGGTTGGTATGAACAAGTCGATGAGAGGGTGAGATCTCGCGCTGTTAGCACTCACTTTGGCCTCAGGGTGCTCGATCAGCTCCTGATCCGTGGGATCGAACTTGACGCCAGCCGGCAGCACCGGCTAATCCTCCTTCGACTTGCATGGGTTAATTCCAGTTATATGGTACTCAATGTATGATCAATCGACTGTTTTAAGTGAATGAAGAAAGATTTTGACAGATAAGTGGTAGTCCAAATGTGAAGTCCAGAATACCCGAACATGCCGCCGGGATTCTTGTGTCACCTCACGCGCAGCGTGTTGTCACGTCAATTCAATGTGTGGACATGATGAATAATTTGATCGACGTATACTAGTACTGCTACTGTACTACTTACTAGTTATACTGCACAACATCTCCATCATCATTATCAGTACATCCTGCACAGGTGAGTTAGGATGCACTTGATCCCAGAAAGGTATCTATCCTTCAAACCAGAGGAGTGCTTCAAACTAACATGATCCATAAAGAGGGTCGTGCTACAAAGCAGAATACATGGCTTAGTCTACATATCAGTACGAATCAAGTTGTGCATATTTGCTGTTGGCATGAACCACATCGCCGCATGTCGGGTTTGCAAAAGCCATCCATCGCATGGAAGCTTGATGCCTTTCACACACTAAGGATTATCTCGCAACAAGTTGTGTCGATGAATCTCTGGATATGGTGATTCATGAAACCCATGATATGATGTGTAAACACAGTCCCCCCTGGTGAATGGAAGTTGCATAGCACGGTAATCATCGCCGGTGATATGATTGATGATTGGTTGGATGATCGGATAATTGAGCCCGAGGAACATGGAGTGGTTGCCGAGGCTGTAAACCCGCCTCCAGTTGAATACGCCTGTCCCAAAGGAGCTGGGATCTTTCTCGAACACGAAGCAGCCATAGCCATCAATGTCACGAACGCCTGTGCAATGTCTTGCATGTGGTTTGATGAAATGGTTTGGTCAATTTGGTACGTGCAAATGAGCATCAAATGACAACCGTCAACTGAACGTGCGGTAAACCACCACCCATCAGCTGGTATGATTCCAGGTCCTGGAATCATGAAGGCCAACGCATTTGTGTCTGCTGAAACAATTCAAATTGGAGACCAAAAGGACAAAAATAAACAATCATGTTCAGAGTATGTGTGGAATTAAGATTATTTATAACAGTGACACATATCATAGACAGAGAATTGCAATGCCGTTGTCATAATCATACCCCAAGTTAAAAAAATAAGCCAATGGCTTTCATATTCTAGCAATATATCATGGTTCAAACATCATGTAACAATGAGAGGAAAACAGATATGACAGGGCCTATTCATATTCTACCATAGCACTTACTACAGTTATCATATCAACTCTAAGCAATAACTTGCTTTGTTATAAAAATCCTGGAAATGAGAGTAACATATAGCAATCATGAGGTTATACTCATAATATCTATTCTAACAATCATTACATACCAATTGTTCTCATATCAGCTCTAACAATAACATGTGTGGTCATAAAAATCTAGGAAATGAGAGGAACATATATCACTGATGTGGTTGAAGACATACTATATATTCTAAATTTGTAACAATGAACAAGCAGTCGTATTCTTAAGGTAAAGATGAGATGAGATAGAACAATTACACGACGATAGATTCCACCAGTATAGGCAGCCAATCTGTGTGTCGACCGCATAAACGATGCCATATAGCATCAGACAGAAGTGTTGGGTGAAGAGGATCGATGATGAGCCATAACCATGTATTGCGACCGGATTGCAGATAGACTAATCCCATGTTGAACACGGCAATGAGCTTGTAATCCATGTAGTCTTCTGATGGTGTGGGCACTTCGTAGATTACAACCTTCAGCAAACAGAGGTCGAGCCAAAAGCTCGACGCGTCTCGTGCGTAGTAGGCAGGAGTGTCCGACGGGCCGTGAGGCTCGATGGTGGAGGTATCCAAAGATGGAAGGGTGATCTCTTGCTGGGTGTAGATATCCACGAGACGCCACGAACTACCGGATTGGTGGATGAGGACGTTCCAGTTGGCCTTCATGCCCGCCCGATGGTGGCCGCGCATGAAGGGCAGGTGGACGGTAGTGGTAGCATGTCGAGGGGCACCACGACAACCTGTAGGATCGTCAAGTCGATTGTCCGGGCCACTGCGAGGATCGGGCATCAACAAGCAGGGTGTCTTGAAAAGAGCCGGCCGGTTGCAGACGAGTAGACGGTACAAAGACATCGAGCATGCGGCCAGACGGACGGTGCTGAGTACGTCCATACGATTACAAATCTGCTCCAAGAGAACATCAAGGAGGGAATTCCAATTGCGGCTTTGCGTGTCAGTCGGTTTTGCCATTGAGGTTTTCGGTGCCTGTGAGCCAGCGGGGAAGTGGATTCGGGCGGGCGAGCAAAGAAGCTTCTCCTCGTGTGGCCGAAAGCGGTGGCGGGGATATAGTGCCTTGTGAGCTACCAAGGAAGATAGCGCGGGTGGGCGAGCGGTGAGTGGGGGGAAATGGTGTGCGGCCGACGATGCGGAAGAGAGAAGGAAGAAGAAGAGAGGAGGAAGAAGAGTGGAAGACAGGGAAAAAAGTGCATTAAATCTCAATTCTACTACTACTACCAGGATATACCGTCCTTCAAAGTGTAAATAGTTATACCAATGACATGTGGGTCTACCACAAGAGGGCCCATATGTCAGTTAATGGAGGACAGAAGCGTGCTCTACTGGCAAACATGATGGCAGTACTGGGTAAGGCTGATTTAGTAACACCAACACGCTGGTTCAACTTATTAATTAAGTGTCCCATCTGCTGCAGCGTGTATTGTCACTTCACTGCGAAGACTAGTTGAATAGTTTTCTCTGACCGAGATGTGGAATAATGGATAGCGAAGACTTCCTTTCTACATTATCCCTATGCCTCTACGCTCACTTCACTCATTTTGCTCCGTACGTATTCACTTGTTGAAATCTCTAGAAAGATAAAGACTCCGTATTTGGGAACAGAGGGAGGATTTTACTCTGTATTTGGGAACAAAGGGAGGATTTTACTCCGTGTTTGGGAACAGAGGGAGGATTTTACTCTGTATTTGGGAACAAAGAGAGGATTTTACTCCGTATTTGGGAATAGAGGGAGTATCACCATATGGAGGGAACAGAGGAAGCTTGAAATATGAACATGTCAATGGGAGGGAGTAAGCCCCATGCATGCATGCAACATGCAACACTCACACGTACACATGGACGCACGCAACACCCACGCACCCATGCGGCACACATCACACGACGCAACACACACGCTCACGCTCAAGTGCTCAACCTACTCCCTACGTTCGTGAAAGACTGTACATTTCTAGATTTACACATTGACCAGGGCATAATTAACGCCCAAAAGTTATGTGTGCATGCAACCATTGAGAGAAGAAGATTAAATGAAGGTCGTTGCATGCTGTAATTAAGGATAGACATGTAGCCTATACCTAGAGCACAAGTTGGTGCATTAGAGCGTGCTTGGATCCAAGGGACTTATTTTAGTCCGACTAAAAATAGTCTCTTTAAGAGGCTAAAGTTTCAAGCACCCCTGACTAAAGAGGGGCTAAAACTAGTCTTGAGACTAAGGTGGTGTTTGGTTCCCTAGTCCTAGGACTTTTTCTAGTCCCTAGGACTTTTTGAAAAAGACTCTCAAGGAGGTGCTTCTAAGGACTTTTAGCAAAAAGTCCCAAAAAAGTCCCACCCTGTTTGGTTTGCTAGGGACTTTTTCTAGTCCCAACACAAAAAAGTCCCTGAAACCAAACACCCCCTAAAAATTTTTAGTGAGGGATACCCCTACTAAAATGTGGATTAGTCCTCTCTCTCCTCATTTAACTCCTCTCCTTTAACACGGATGAGTTCTGGATTGGAGGGTTTGGAGGATAATAAATGCTCATTAACTTGATTTTAGTCTCTTTAGTATTTGGATCCAAGCATGGATGAGGCTAGCAAGTTTTAGTCCCACTACTTTTTGTCATGGGACTAAAACGTATCCAAGCACCCTCTTAGTCAATCAATATCGATTTAGATTAAAGGCTAAATGCATTGGAAGTGTAGATGTACTACTCTCTTTGTTTTTTAGCTGATTTCTTTGCTCTGCCAACTGACAGGTGGGACCTAGAAACCAGGTGACAATTTAACTAGTCAACAAAGTGCCACGCCGACTATGTGGTCGGTCAGTAGGGTGCAATACGGTGCTCTACGATGAGCTAGTGATCGTATAATCACCGCAAAACTATATATAGTGACCGTAAAGAGCGTATTGTTACATACGTTGACCGCCAGTGTATTTTTCTCGTTTCAAATTAAGCCATATTAACCGGAAAGGACACGATATGGACTAGTACTAGTACTGCTTTGATGTGTCCCATCAACTCGCCGAACAAGGAGAAGCTTGCTTACTACGCCTCTCCCCCACCCACACGCGTGGTGGTTCGCAGGACGAGGAGAGGGTTTTGACTACAGCGCGCCCTCTCCCTGTCCCTCTCCCTCTCCCTCGCCCTCGTCCTCGTGGTGGACGTGCAACAGTTCAATCGGTGTCAGATTGCCAGAAGCATAATGTGTATTGTAGTATCATCATTGTTGGACCTTCGAAAGAGGCGAAGAGCCAAGTGCAAGGTTCACACGAGTACGAACTGTTGAACCTCCCGAAGAGGCAAAGAGCCAAGCGCAAGGTTTTATAGGAGTTTTCGTACTAGTAGGAGCGTACTACAACTATAGCGAACGATATGCTACTGTATGATGCCGCCACGTCACGTATATCCAAAGTTGTGCCACCTTTTTTTCTCAAAGAGCGTGTTGGAGCCCGTGCAACAACCACACAAGTTGCACGTACACATAACACATTTACTAGTAATAAATTCTAAAGGACAAATGCCAGTATGCCACACAAGTTCATCTCCAATTCATGTGATAAATTTGTGCACAACTAGTCTACATATATTCACAACGCTGCCGTTCACAATTTACCGTACTCCACTTACACGTTATAGATGGGCTACATGTCCTCCTCCAGGTTCCAGTCCCAGGTATTCTTCATGGATGGCACGATCCATAGCGGTGGGCAACGGGAATCATTGTCGCAGCTTTCTAGTCCTGTTCCAAACGATGGAGACTCATCCAAGCTGAAGCGACATAAATCAGGGATAGCGTGTCCCAGCATGTCGTTCATCCGGCGGTGCGCACGGAAGACACAACCATGCTTCATGAATGGTAGGCCTTCCGTGTCGTGCATGGAAGGTGGCATCCGCTTCACAATGGGGTAGCTGTCCCCAATGAAAAGCGAGTACTCTCCAAGAGTGTTCCTCGGCACCCACGTAGCATCACGGGGGTCGAACTCGGCGCCGTTCATATGGTACACGTGGCATCTCAGATCTGGACACATGGTGACATACATAGTCAAGGTCCATGCATAATAATGTTGTGCTCAAATATGGCGGTCAGTAATACTGTGCAGCAAATAGTACTACTCCGGTATAGAGGAAGTAAAATAACCGGCTTATTATATATAGCCACTGTTGGCTACATGGATGAGATAGTAAGACATGGAAAAACAAAAATGGTGGCAGCTAGTGGTTTCAATTATTTAAGGGCCTAGCTAGCTATACGCGTCCTCCAAGGTAAAAAGTACTCCTACTTGTACATAAGTAGAGTACTAGTACAACAATGAAAGAGAAAGCGAGAGGGTTAAAAAATGGAATACCTGGGTAGATGGTGACGGTCCGATCGTGGTAGATTGTGTGACCATGTTGCACATCAGTGGTACCATGGGTAACGCATCGCTAAGATAGTTGATCCCAATATGCCAAAGTCAGCTACAAGGTTCCAGGTTAGACCGAATCGCGGATGCAAATGCACATCCAGGATCAGGATCTTATTTTGATCGCGGGATGAATGGTCCCTGCAAAATAATGGAGTACCGTTAGGGATGCAAATGATGGTTTGTGCATTCCGTTTGTAATCTCCCGTACCGTAGGATGGCAACCAGATGAAACAATTCCCCTGGCTTGTCACCGCGAAGATGCGGCCTAGATGGCGCACGACGTCTTCAAACGTGTAGGGGTACAAATCTTCCACCGCCAACATGCGCCAGCCTCTACCGTTACTGCCTCTTGCATTGATGGCAATCCTTATGTCGAACATCGTGATGAGATAGTAATCGTCGTAGCCGCGTCGCTTTGTCGGCGGGTCCGCAATTGCTATATTATTCAATCTCAAGTAGGCATCATCATACGTATTCAAGCCCAGCCAGTCCGGAAGGCCGATCCCAATGGTGGAGAAGGGGTCTACCGAAACGGTCGCACTGCTGTGGATGTTGTGCAAAATGATGGTGGTATCCGGTCGGAGGTATGCAAGCCGATCTTCGTTGGCACCGACCCGGACCTATATATAAGACGGTGGGCAGCGGAGAAATTACGGGATGGAAATGGAATAACTAAGTACTACATGATCAAACTCCATTACTGACCTGCTCATCGGACAAAATCCGACTACCTCTCAACGTCGGCAACTCTAGCGGAGTCAATGTGCAACCATGGCCAGGGAGCGGTGGGTTGTTCGAAGGATTGGCCCATAGAAGAACCTTCTCCTCGAGGACGCATGGAAGACCAACATGCATGGCCTTTTCCCAAGACATTTTAAGCACCGTCTTGAAATAGTTGGTGCAGGAAGCACCGTGTCTTGCGGCGGTGAGGATGTCGGAGCGGCGTGCGATTTCTCCCAGAGGATCTCATCCAAGGTTTCCCAGCCTCGACGAGGCGGAGAACCGCCTGGCGAATCCATGGGAGCAGCGACGAACTGCCTTCTCTTCGGGGGGAGGGGAACTGGCGAGGAGGAGATAAGAGCGTAGTAACCGTAGGGCCTCGTCCCTTCCAACTGTAGATCGTTCCTTCCAACTGTAGCGAAGGGGTGAGGCTATTATTTACTACTAGTACTAGCATTATGGGACGTTGTGGGATTGCATTATATTGTAAATAATAGCACTAGTAAGAAATTTTTGGCACTAGCTAGTAGTTTTTGGCGTCGATTAAGAAATTTTGGGTATGTTTTTGCTATTTTTTGTACACGCCAACTAGTGTCAAAAAACGTCTTACATTATGTGACGGAGGAGTGTGTACTTGTATTGTAGCAGTACTAGTACTACTTTCTCAACTAGTAGTGCGAGGGTACTACTAGTGCTATGTACTGTACTTCTAGTATAGTGCACCAGTTTTGAACTCTTGAATCTCAGGGCCAAGGAGCTACAGTTGGAAGTGGAGGGTACTACTGTTCTCTAGAACCATCGTTGTACTAACAATGCAGGGAAGTACACCTGCGTAGTGGCCTAGTGGGTACTTTCGGTGCTCTATTCAGCCGCTCCTCTCACGTAGCTGACCTACTCAGTCGCTCCTCTCACGCACACACTAGCAGCCTGTTTATCAGCGACGGTTACTGCAGGGGTAGAACATTTGAGTTATTTGATACAGCCATACTAGGCTTTTTGCTTCCATTTGTGGAGGTGTAATGGATATCGTTGAACTTTGTTAGTAGTTCCTTCTTTATGAATGAGATGAAGCAAAGCTTTTGCCTCCGTTTAAAAAAACACGTCAAGAGGAATTTCTTTTATAGTAAAGCCGATAATGGAGTGAAGTCCATGCATGCAACGCCACAAGCTACAGAGTAGTAGTAGAGCACTTTACATACAGAGCCATATTGCACAGTTCCCAATGCCCCGCCAGGCTTTTCCGGCTCCTCGGGCTTAATTGGGAGGCGCTAGTTTAAATATGCTACTAGCTGATGAGGAAGCTGCAAGTGAGGTGCGGCTAGGGCGAGCACGCGAGGCACGGGGTGTTGGGAAGGAAAACCCGTTCATGTGGCTAGGCTATCCAGTGCACCTAGATTGTGGTGCCACACGTCCATTTGACTTCAAAACTCAAACTACCCGTGTAAAATAATGGCTCGCAGCAAAGTTACTATTTTAAAAAAAGGCCGCCGTACGTTCGGCCGGGATCGAACCCACAAAACGAGGTATACACTCCGGCGACCACTAGTAGTACTCATTGGAGTACATCGCAACCTAGAATCGCCTTTTGTCACTAGTAGTACATTGTTCCTTACAAGAAACCCCTAATAATGCAAGAAACCACTAATAATGCCAAGAAATTACTACCACTTGCATACGTGGCAGACTTAAGATAAGACTACCTTATCAACCATTGTACATGCTCTTACCAACTAGCCCTACCAAGAAAAAACTACTCTACAAATTGTCGTTATAGGCACGTTTCAACCCATGGCCCTGTTTGTATACATTTGTCGTCAATCTAACCCTGCCATCCAAACACCACTTTGGTTAGAGTTAGTTCAGGGTTAGAATCTAACCTCTGAATTAGAGTATCCAAAATGGGCTTGTGTCGCCCATTAAGTCAACGCCTTCTATTCGACCGGGCGTTATAACTTGTGGGACCTACATGTCAGTCTGCACAAAAATCCCCGAGTGACCTCCTACCTCCGGCCTATCCACCTAGTCATCCTCGGCCATGGGACGCAGCTACCGCCGTCGGCAGAAGGCGAGGTCAAAACCGCCCGGCCGTGATGCGGAGCCCATCTTGCGGCATGGATGCGGCTCCATCCGGCGCTCACGGCCGCTAGCTAGCCAAGATAGCTTCATCCGGCTGCTTATGCGCAAGGTTTGCTAGCTAGATTGGCACGGGCGGCGCGACGGCTTACTCAGCGGCAGCGTAAGGCCAACCATCGGCTCGAGTGAAGGCCCGACGGCGGCTTGCTCGCTCGTGAGTCACGCCGAGCCAGCTCGCCAACCCGTGCGGAGGCCGGTATAGCGTCCGGCCCGTCCGGCGGAGCGGCGACCAACTCGCTCATCACCGCGCCACCGGCGAAACACACATCAAGACCTTTTGAAGTAATGTTCAGGAAAAATAATGATTTGAGGGGGAATAACAGGATAGAAGGTCAGACGTGGGTCCCTCGTGTCAACGATCAAACAAAATGTGTTGGTTTAAGCTACCTCGTCAGCACGGACGTGTGGGCCAACCCTGCCAAAATGGGTTTAAACTAACCTAATCGGTAGGTAGTAGTTTTTGGGGTGGATTAAGAAATTTTGGGTATGTTTTTGATATTTTTTGTACAATAGATTCTTCCTAGGGCTGGTTGAAAGTGGTAGTTTTTTGTTAAATACTCTACATATTGTAAGTAGGAGTGAAAGTTAAGCTTTGGAACCCAATAAGCAAGGCTAGTTACATAGTGCATATGTGTACATGATTGAAAGTAAATATCAACCATGAGTGACTAATATCTTGATGGAAAACTCGAAACTATGGAATACTAGGAATTTTTTTTGCATGGTTGGAAATACTAGCAATGTTCATGTGCGTTGCAATGAATCATAATTAGAATAATACTTATTCACAAACTTGATACAAAACACTCTAATTTTGATATACATATATCACTAGAGATATATTATGTTTCAATTAGAATATATTCCTTGGGCTGTTTCGGTGAGGTCAGGGAGGGATCTGGTTGGTTTTAAGATACTAATTATGGGGTTTTCTGCAAATTGGTAGACAAGTGGGATGTTTGTGAGAAAAGGCAACAACTTACCTCACAGTCGTTAGATGTAGATCTAATGGTCACAAACGACGGATGGCAGACACACCATCATCACCAACTTAGTCTTATGTAGGAGTACTAGCAAGATCCGTGCATTGCACGGTACATCAAGATGCATTTTTTTATAAAAACACTCATTGTGATTGACCCATACGGGAGTAATCCCATTTGTAAAAACTAATGATATCTCGAGAAATAGGAGATAAGGTGAAGAGGAGTGGGGTGTGGTGATGATCGGTGGTCGGACTGAGCGGACGCACGGGGATTGATGACGCCGTGGCCACTGTGCCGCTTTGTTCCAGAGGCTTCCTTTCTTAATTGCTCAACAATGAGGTTGTTGGAGATAAGGATGAACGAGCGAGGGCCTTGTCTGCAAATGTGGAGAGGTGCGGGTATCTTTTAGTTTAATTTCCATCAGTCAGATATAGATCAGACGGTCTATATTGCAAGATGGCACGCGTACCATCATCACCAACTCGGTTTTTATAAGAGAAGAAATATAAGTATGGAGATACAAACGTATTATCGATACTTGTTTCCTTAAACTAGCATCTACATTCTATTCAACGCCTTAGCATGTGAGGCCTTAGCACAATGACTTCTCATTGTGTAAAACAAAGGTTTTCCCGTCGCCGATAAGGAGGGGGTGACGGCGGCGTGCTTTTTGGCTTGCTCTAGTCCTAGTAGTCATACTAGGTGGTCTAAGCACATGTAGATTTATTCTTTTTCACGTCTCGTGTTCGCCGTACTGCCACTACTGTTGATGAATAGACGGTAAGTTATTCACGGGGAAACCCTTGTTGAGCGTGTTTGCGAGAGAGAGAGAGAGAGACAGTGTGCGTGTGTGATATGTCTAGAGACCAAGGCAATGATAACAGATTCTTTGTGTCTATGTGTGTGGAGGATAGAGAGAGACATGTACATGGGGCTTTGTGTTGTGTAACATGGAGACACATATACATAATTAGAGAGGGAGTGTGCGAGATACACATGAGGACATGGGGAGAGATGAGGATCCAGATTAATGGGTGTTTGTGTGTGTCTGTGTGTGTTTGTGCGTGCGTTCATCTGTGAGAGGGAGTGTGTGTATGTGTAGTAGAGAGACCACTAATGATGTAAACCTAGTATAAGGGAAGGGGGAATGGTGTGACATGTGTCGTAGCGAGATAGCATGGGTGCGGGGAGCAGACTATTTGGAAGAGACATCGATTGTATGTGGGAGAGGGGTGAGAGAGAGAGAGAGAGAAAGAGAGAGCTAGCGACGGAGAGATAGATAGAGAGAGAGAGAGAGAGAGAGAGAGAGGAAGAGAGGGGGCGAGAGAGGGGGCGTTTGTGTCCATAAATGGCGTATAGATAGGGAGACAATGTTGATGTTGTTTGGAATTGGCCTATGTACGAAGACGCAAGGGAAGCGAGTCATCGTGTGTGTGGTAGGGACTTCATGAGAGATCTAGATTAGATGGTGTAGAGAACAATGTGCGAGATCGAGAACGATGATACATTAGGGAGCTATGGAAAGAGTCACGACATATATGTATCTGAGGGAGGAGCTGGGCGGGTCCGCATGTGGGAGAGATAGAAAGAGGAGAGTGGTGCACAAGGAGACAGTGTGCTTGTTTTGTAGTGGGGGTGGTGTGTGAGGTGAGTGTGCGAGAACCACATAACTAGGGAGATAGGCATTTGGGGGCGACGTTTTGTGTGTATGGGAAAGATACACTCTACATAGAGCGTGTGCTTGGGAAAGAGAGATGTTGGGAGACCTAGCTAGAGAGTGGGGGGAGAGATGTGTGCATGCCCAAGAGATAAAGTGATAGAGACCTATATTGGGGTCCGGACTTTAGAAGAGAGAGGGGTGTTAATGTGCTCGTGTGTTGGTGTTTGGGGGAGAGAACGACTTCTGTGTGTGTGTGTGGGGGGGTTGCTTGGATAAAGAGTGAGGTGTCTATATTTGAGGGACTTAGCGTAATTGAGATATACATGGCCAATAGTGTGTGCACTCAAGGTTGATCAATTTGTTTCACAGTTTGGACTATGAGATAACGATATTTTTGAACTTGCGTGATATACTTTGATGTACCAGAATTACAAACCTAAGATTGGAATTTTGGAATTCGACTCCATCATTAGCTTTTGTAATTCATTTGAATGGCAGTACATTTTTAAGCCGGGATTTCATGATTTCAAATTCATATATCAAACCTAGAGATATACACATACGGGCATGTTCAAACTTTATAATAATCCACTTTATTCATACACATACACATTTTTGCTTTTGTCATCATATTTAGGATAAACACATTTGGAATTTCATTTGAATTGGACCATATGATGGTATTTGCTTGTAGTAGCTCAATGATCCATATTTGAATTGAATGGACAATCTAAGTTTCGAGTTGGAGACATTGATTTTCAAAACTTGCACTTTTTTTTGCGTGCAAAACAGACAAATTCTCGGCCATGATATTATAGTCGGACGTACAAGAGCAGAATATAATTTCAGGCGCCAAAAGCTTTCAAACTTCCCACTCACATCGAAATATCTCGCGCCCGAAAGTTTAGCCCTGCGATATTCCTGTTTTACCCCTTCCACATGAACGGAAAAGGGCTGCTTTGGTAACTCCATTGTTTTCCCCTCTTTTCCCCCAACATTCTTCCCCAGAGCCCCTCCCCTTCCCCTCCCCAACCCCCCCCCCACCACGGCAAGCCACCGAATCTAGTCCTCCGCCGTAGCGGTGGACCACACACCCCGATGGATCTACCTTCCGCACCTTGGAACCCCAACTGCCAACTCACCACTTCACCGAGCCGCTTGGCCGATCGGCTGCATACACCGCTCAGATCTCCTTGACCGCCATCATGGTCCACCGCACCGGATCTCGCTTAACTTGGCGCCCTCGCCCACCACGGTGTAGGCCCTTCATCGACTCCCTCGCCTGATCCCTTCGCTAGCCCTTCATACAAGCCCTCGTCCGCCACTACAGATCCGCCTCACCGAAGGATTGCATAACGCGCCAAAGCCTTTCGCCCATCGACCGGACCCGCTCCACGGACGCCATATTCAACTCCACCGGCCCTACTTTACCGACGCCGCAACCTCATCAGGTTATTTCGATCTGTACTCCTTCGATTTTTCTCTTTATCATGCAACTGTTCACTTATCACAGATGAGCTTTCTTGTATGTCGACAGGCGCCGCAACCGTAGCACCGGAGCCACTTCAGTGACGGCGACAGCCGGCCCGAACTCAACCGCAACACAAGCACCATCGACGATCCCTAGCTATCAAGTATGCCAACGATACCCATACGCCGCCGAGAATCAGGTACTATTATCCAACGGCCGGCGCCTACGTTCACTTTCTTAGCATAAGCACCGCACCTTTGAATTTCTTCAGGTGTAACATCCCAAAATTCTAAAATTTAGAATGTTATAATAAATAGATAGATTTGATTGATTGTTCGATTGATTGTGTGAAATTGAGTGAAATTCGAAACTTTTTGAAAGTTAAATGAGAGGGAATAAAAGGACTTTCCCAAACTTTCATTTTGCATTTGTAATCTCCGTGAATTAAAATTAATTTCATCATAAAATCCTAGAGAGAAGATGACATGACTTCTTCCATTTAATTAAATGAAAAAGGGTTTTGAAAAGATTTGAATTTCATTCGGAAATATTTTCCAATTCACAAACTTCATGGAACTCAATGATTTTCAAGAGAGTAGATAAAATGACTTCTTCAAAACATATGAAATATGAGTTGGGAGTTTAAAAGGATCAAATTTAAAGTCTTTTGGAAATCATTTTCAGTTTGGAGTTATTTGGATTTTATTCAAATTATTTTTCTCCAAAAATAAAATATATGAAAAATAGGGTAACATGATTCCCCACATCATAAAATTGGAGAGAAATAAATTTGAATTAATTTTGGTATTTTTAAATGATTTTTACTGGATTTTACTAGAGCAGAAGCACTCTTTGTTTTATTGGAATTTGTGTGTATTTTATTTGACTCCACAAAAATGTCCAACTTGTAGGAAATATTTTTCTGCAATTTTTGATATGTAATATTCCTATATAAAGTTTTAATTTATTTTATGTATCTGGTTTCCTTCTGTTTCTATTTAAAAAAAACTGTACGTGCGGCCCATATTTATTTATCGCCTACATGCACAGTATAGTAGCTTCAGGCACCCCACTGTTTTTTTCTCTCCTAAGTGGGCCAGGCCCAGCTGGCCATAATGCTTCCCCATTTTTTTTCTCCATTGTTTTTTTTTCATTTAAAAAAAAACTGTAGCACCGTGTACGTGCGCACGCAGCCGGCCCGTGGTGCTTTTAGCCCATGCGGTTACCCGTTTATTTTATTTGTTCGTCTACGTTTAGTCCCACATTGCCTAGCCTTTAACCCCTAAACCTCTTTTCCATCTATAAATATAGACCCATAGAGCCTCCAAAAATTATGCATTGCGGGTTAAATCAATATTTTGGTTTAACTAGCTAAAAATATTTTTCTCCTCTCCGGCGCGACTTCTGGAAATTGTCTCTCTCTCCGAAGTTGTCTTTTCTTTGCCTTATAAAGGTATATTTCTTCGTTTTTTTCTTTTTTTATACCTCCGTAGTTTATTATTTTCTAGACTAGTATGATACAATAATTAGATTACTAATTTGTCTCTGTATTTATACATTAGACCTAAACTTCTTTTAGCCGTATTTATTTTTTCTTCTGAAAAACAGCTTGGCCCTGATTTTTCCAATAGCCATAACTTTTTACTCGTTCATCCAAATTAAACAAAACCAGCGCCTATAGTTTCGTCTTGTTTTCACCTATCCAGTTAACCTGTCACGTCAACTTTTTGAAATTTTCAAATATCGAAATTTATTCAGATTTATATTCAAACTTCTTTTGTTCATAACTTGAGTTCCGTAATTCCGTTTGAGTTGATTCTTTTTGCAAAGCGAAGCTCTTGACCTACACTTTCTGATAAGGCCAAATCCACCTAATTTTGGTACTGTTAGAAAATGTTTTATGTTGCGAGAGTTATTTGCTTGTTTTCGAAGTTTTCCGAATCGTCTTCGTCGTTCTTTCTGATCTTTTGAGTGATTGCTTATGTGCGGTTACTATTGATTGCTTACGATAGATTGACCGGAGTGAGTAGACCTATCAAGAGTTTTGAGTGCGAATCATCTTCATCAACAGTACAGGCAAGTTCACACTTTGATCATATCCCTTTTCATACCCAGTTTTTATGCATTAGTTTCAATCCTCAAACATTGCATGATTAGGATATAATTAAATTGTGGGTTTTGGGAAGTAGATTGAGGTAGTACCTATTACCTGTTTTATTATCAAACCCTTGGGAGTTACTTCTACGTTTTCTTATTTTGCCATGCTATGCAAGTAGAGGTGGATTGGGTGAGTGATTTTCCATGACAGATGTGAGATTGTTAATTAATGGTTTATTTAAGGTGGCAACATTAATACACATCTGGGTGGATTGAGGTACCTGGTTATTCCAAGACTTGCCTTTTTTTTGGACCGCCATCCAGGCCCAAAGGGATCATGAGATTATTCATACTAGAAACTTCCGTGTGCAGCCACAAGCCATTATGGGTTCTGGCATAGTTGATTAAGTTGTGCGAACTCTTACGGGTAGACTAGCAGATGTAGGGGAAAGTAGGTGTACCGGTCTACCCTTCGTAAGGTGCTAGCGCTTCTGAAAGACTGTGTCTCGGTCATCCGTTTCTCAAACATCATGTAGTGCGAGAAACCCAACGGAGGCGATCGAGTCTTGTGGGGAAAAGTGCGCAAACCTCTGCAGAGTGTATAAACTAATCATGATTAGCCATGTCCCCGGTTATGGACATCTTGAGTATCTAGTACTTGGATTATCATGTGATCTCATCATGTTACTTTAATTAATTTTGTTGGGTTAATGATGATATTTTAATTGAGATTGAGAATGCTGTCAACCATTCTCAATGTTTAACAACCACCATGATAGTTAAAATAAATTTATTCCTTTGCAGTAGGGAAAAATTGGCTTTTCGCAAAAACATTGTAACCATAGAGCCTCCACCAGCCAAATATGCATGTAGAGATAGCCATTATTCAGCATTGCTCTATGGTGTGAATTTGCCAGTACATTCAATGTACTGACCCTTTGTGGCTGCAACGTCTCATGTTGCAGGATCTTATGACGAGTAAGTGATACGTTAGGGTTACGATTTCTACACTCAACTTTGCCGTTGGTGTTGATGGGAATCCACAACCTTGTTACTTCCGCTATTTTGGAGTGAGGTAATAGTATTTACGTTACTTTATACATGTGATTTACCTCTCGTTATAAATCCTCGAGTCTGTGTGTGTCAAAGATACCGATCCAGGGATGACACTTAAGCACAGAGACTTGACCCATTCGGGTCGGGTCGCTACAAGATGGTATCAGAGCACATGTTGACTGTAGGACGTGACCCTTGGAAACTGGCAAGCCCATAGGAAAAGATTTTTCTCTAAAACTTTCTTTTCAAAAGGATCTTTTACCTCTTTTCTCTTCTGAGCTTATTCAAATATTTCCTTTTAGTGAGACCATACCCCTTTACCCTTTTGACCCCTCGAAGATTCGAATGATGAGACCACTCCAAGAAGTACAAGATATCGGACAACTAAGACACTTTGGAATAAAGAGGATTTTTATCATGCATTACAATGACGGGAACTACAATGATGAAGACTCCGAAGACTTGGAGAATTTGAAGGCTCTGATGAATTCTCAGATTTTTATGACCTAGGAAGGCTACCCTTATGGAACTTGGCAGACTATGGAAGTTGTCAATACCCGAGATCAAGGTGTATCGGAGAAAGACCGGAACATGGAGAGTTAAAAACTCAAAGTTTTTTTTAAGAAAACCCTAAGGCAGGAGATATCAACTATGGAATGATAGCTCATGGAAATGACAAGAGCAGAAACACGACTATCCATGATGTTATCGCCCGTTTATGCTATTGTCACCGTGCTGAGTTAAGCATGCATATGCATGGAAGGATTGGATGGTAGAAGGCTGATGGAGCACCTATCAGCAAGAGGTGAAGTTTTAACCTTAGCTGATGTAACACCGGGATCTAGAGCATTACATCAAGGATTTTAAAATGGACTTGCAGGAAGCTATATTCGACAAAGAAGTATTTCGTGAAGAAACTCAGGACCCAAAAGCTGAAGTAGCCAAGCTGGAGAAGCAAAACCACGAGGTACCAGAGATTCGCCATGAACTGAAGGACAGTAGGATCATGGTTCATGCCAAGGATGTTGAAACCCAGAAGTTTGGAACGCAACTTCAGAAATATTAAAGGACATCATGATAGACTTTGCGACAACAGAGATCTGGCATAGGAACTTGAGAAGGACAAGCATGATCAGAAGAAGCCATCGGAGACATGAACAAGAATCGAAGAGTTTGATGACTTTGAAGATTTATTGACCATTAGAAGCCCAAACCCCTATTATATACTTACGTTAGATGCAACGTTTGTGAGCTGTCATTTGTTTGATGTTTTTCTGATAGCCACAAATAAAATCTGTATTTTCAAAACTTTTGTTTGCTTTGTGTGCATCCCTCTCGATCTCTCTTATCTCACCCCATAACCCATGGACCCAATAGATGATGAATGGAGATGAGCTCGTATTTTTGGGACCGATGAGTCATTTGGAGACGGACCTATGGATTCAGAACATGGAGAATAACCCTATAGCCGGAAAGGATATGGCCCAGCATGCTCTTCCGTTTTTTGAAAGAGGTGCTGCTACCTGGTGGAGGATGTACCAAACCATCAATGGATGGCAAGGAGTAACCGTTTGGGAAAAAATTAAGTTGACTCTGCTAAAGTCTCGGCTTGTGTCCCAGAAGTTGAAGCCTTATGGAAATGATATGGAGAAAGTGCATGCAAGCTTTGTGGAGAAATAGGACACAACCATAAAGAACACCAGGATGAATACCCTCATAAGTGGGGGATTACCAAAGGAGTTAGCCGAGGATCTCAGGGAACTTCGGTTGGAGATTGTTCCTGAAGGTTTTGTTGCAGCAATGGAAGTTCAGTCTAGATTGTTGGGAAAGATCCGTGAAGCTTAGAAGGATGACAAAGAAATTGCTGAGGATGAGCAAAGGAAAGGCCAAAGGTTTTCGTAAGGATGAGCACGACACCTTATGGTTCGAGGACCGTGTAAATGTGCCCAATAATGCAAAGATCAGGGAGTTAATACTTCAGGAGGCTCATGACTCACCATACTCGATTCGCCAAGAAACATCAAGATGTATTTGAATTTGAAGGAGCGTTTCTGGTGAACTAGTATGAAGAAGGATATTGCGGAGTATGTAGTCATAGGTGATGTATGCCAGAGAGTAAAGGCAGAGCATCAGAAGCCAGTCGGATTACTACAGCCTATGCCGATACCCGAATGGAAGCAGGATATGCTTGGCATGGATTTCATTACCGGATTTCCTAGAACCCGAACGGGATATGATTCTATCTGGGTATTAGTTGATTCGCTTGACCAAAGTGGCTCACTTTATCCCAGTGAAAACCACCTATACAAGTGAGAAGTTGGCCAAGATATATTTGACCAGGATCGTATGTCTGCATGGAGTTCCGAGGACCATCGTATCAGATAGAGGAACCCAGATTACTTCAAAGTTTTGGAATTAGTTGCGTGAAACTTTGGGTACTAGGCTAGAGTTCAGTACATCCTTTCATCCACAGAGATGGATAAATCGAGAGAGTCAATCAGATTCTGGAGGACATGTTGAGAGCATGTGCGCTAGATTATGGATCTAGTAGTGATGATAATCTACCTTACACGGAGTTCTCATTCAACAACAGCTACCAAGCCAGTTTGAAGATGGCTCTTTTGAATCTTTGTATGGGAAAAGGAGCCAGACACCGTTGATGTGGGATGAAGTTGGAGACCGTCAGTTGTTTGGACCAAATGTGATCAAGGAGTCATAAGAGAATGTTAAGTTGATTCGAGATAGACTGAAGGTAGCTCAGTCCAGGCAGAAGCGTCATGCAGACTCAAAAAACGCAAGGAGGTAGTCTATGAAATTGGAGATAGAGCATGTCTTCGTGTGTCCCCTCTGCGAGGAGTTAAACAATTTG
This sequence comes from Aegilops bicornis, assembly GCA_021605145.1. Classification (NCBI taxonomy): domain Eukaryota; kingdom Viridiplantae; phylum Streptophyta; class Magnoliopsida; order Poales; family Poaceae; genus Aegilops; species Aegilops bicornis. The sequence goes on from CM038675.1 coordinate 341,745,889, forward strand.
GAATTAAGGGAAAGTTAGCCCCAAGATTTGTAGGACCATACCGAAGTTTTAGAGCGTATGGGAGAAGTGGCCAACAAATTGAAGTCACCCAAGGACTGTCGAGGAGTTCATGAGGTGTTTCACGTTTCCCGATTGAAGAAGTGCCATGCAGAGATGGCCAATATTCCCTGTAAGGACGCTTGACCTGGAAAGGATAATGATGTTCCACTTAAGTGGAGTATGGATTTCATAAGTATAAGTTTTTATCTTGGTAGGTGGGATATCCCACGAGGATGAAGAGATGAATTACTATTGGATATAAAGGAGGTATGATGTTGGAAATATGTATCAATGGAAATTCCATGATGAGTCTGAGTAATCATGTCCTAGTTTGGTGCCAATAGAAGGAAGGAAGACATTACAATTGGATGGATTTAAGAATACTAGGAAGTTGGAATAATGATCGGAAGCCCGAGGATAAGTTCAAGGACTACAAGTGATGAGATGGGCTATAACCCACGTGCCCTGTGACCTGCCAAGAAGCGAGCACACTCTTGCTGAAGGAAAAACCCAGGAAGAAGTTACGATTTTATCGATAGACGATCTTATAGGAGTAACACAAAACCTGAGAGTTGTTAAGGAACGATAGATGTTTGTTTGGCTTGCAGAATCAATGGATTTATCCGAACTTGGTTCGTCGACAAGAGAAATTCTGCAATGCTTGTGAGGATGACCGAGTGTTAGAATGTGAGATTCGCTAAACCATGTACAAGGTAATGATTTGGGTGCGAGATGGATTGATCACCATACCGACTTACTCTTATTATTCGCCTTTGCTATATGGGATGGTAAATCTGAGTGACTTCCCTATAGTAGAGAGACGACGATCAAAACCTTGTTTGAACCTTAGAATGGTATAAGTATTTTCCCTTGTACACGGCAGCTGTTGCCAATCGTACGATATACGGTGAGGCTCAACCCAGAATCGTTTTCTGCAGGAGAAACCATAAATTGTTGACCACCAAGAGATATCGATAGTTGTTTAGTATTGGCGCCAGACCCGTCAGCTAAGAAGACCCAGTCTCGAAATAACCGTACCAAGATGAAAGGACAAAAGTATTGAGGAAAAGTTATGCCACTACCGGAAGAGCCCAGAGAAGGAATTTTCCCGAGATCTGAGAAGACCGACACTTTCAGGAATAAGGATGGAGTATATGAGTTTTGATGGAACCGTAACAATGCTTCTAAGGGTGGTAGCACCCGACACCCCGGAGGCGATCGATGGATTTTTTAGAAGACCCCAAACCTAACCTATTTCTTTCTAGCCTCTCCGAATCTCGAGGACGAGATTCATTTTAAGGGTGGTAGATTTGTAACATCCCAAAATTCTAAATTTTGGAATGTTATAATAAATAGATAGATTTGATTGATTGTTTGATTGATTGTGTGAAATTGAGTGAAATTCGAAACTTTTTGAAAGTTAAATGAGAGGGAATAAAAGGACTTTCCCAAACTTTCATTTTGCATTTGTAATCTCCGTGAATTCAAATTCATTTCATCATAAAACCCTAGAGAGAAGATTACATGACTTCTTCCATTTAATTAAATGAAAAAGGGTTTTGAAAAGATTTGAATTTCATTCAGAAATGTTTTCCAATTCATAAACTTCATGCAACTCAATGATTTTCAAGAGAGAAGATAAAATGACTTCTTCAAAACATATGAAATATGAGTTGGGAGTTTAAAAGGATCAAATTTAAAGTCCTTTTGGAAATCATTTTCAGTTTGGAGTTATTTGGATTTTATTCAAATTATTTTTCTCCAAAAACAAAATATATGGAAAATAGGGTAACATGATTCCCTACATGAGAAAATTGGAGAGAAATAAATTTGAATTAATTTTGGTATTTTTAAAATGATTTTTACTGGATTTTACTAGAGCAGAAGCACTCTTCGTTTTATTGGAATTTGTGTGTATTTTATTTGACTCCATAAAAATGTCCAACTTGTAGCAAATCGATTTCTGCAAATTTTGATATATAATATGCCTATATAAAATTTTAATTTATTTTATTTATCCGGTTTCCTTCTATTTCTATTTAAAAAAAACTGTACGTGCGGCCCATATTTATTTATCGCCTACATGCACAGTATAGTAGCTTCAGGCGCCACATTGTTTTTTTCTCTCCTTAGTGGGCCAGGCCCAGCTGGCCATAATGCTTCCCCATTTTTTCTCTCCATAGTTTTTTTCCATTTTAAATAAAAAAACTGCGGGGCCGTGTACGTGCGCGCGCAGCCGGCCCGTGGTGCTTTTAGCCCATGCGGTTACCTGTTTATTTTATTTGTTCGTCTATGTTTAATCCCACATTGCCTAGCCTTTAACCCCTAAACCTCTTTTCCACCTATAAATATAGACCCATAAAGCCTCAAAAAATTATCGATTGCGAGTTAAATCAATATTTTGGTTTGACTAGCTAAAAATATTTTTCTCCTCTCGTGCTGACTTGAAATTGTCTCTCTCTCCGAAGTTGTCTTTTCTTTGCCTTATAAAGGTATCTTTCTTTGTTTTTTTTTATTTTTTTATACCTCCGTAGTTTATTATTTTCTAGACTAGTATGATATAATAATTAGATTATTAATTTGTCTCTGTATTTATACATTAGACCTAAAATTCTTTTAGCCGTATCTATTTTTTCTTCCGAAAAACAGCTTGGCCCTGATTTTTGAAATAGCCATAACTTTTTACTCGTTCATCCAAATTAGATAAAAACCAGCGCCTATAGTTTCGTCTTGTTTTCACCTATCCAGTTAACCCGTCACGTCAACTTTTTGAAATTTTGAAATTTGTTCAGATTTATATTCAAACTTCTTTTGTTCATAACTTGAGTTCCGTAACTCTGTTTGAGTTGATTCTTTTTGCAAAGCGAAGCTCTTGACCGACACTTTCTGATAAGGCCAAATCCACCTAATTTTGGTACTGTTAGAAACTGTTTTATGTTGCAAGAGTTATTTGCTTGTTTTCGAAGTTTTCCGAATCGTCTTCATCGTTCTTTCTGATCTTTTGAGTGATTGCTTATGTGTGGTTACTATTGATTGCTTATGATAGATTGACCAGAGTGAGTAGACCTATCAAGAGTTTTGAGTGCGAATCATCTTCATCAACAGTACAAGCAAGTTAACACTTTGATCATATCCCTTTTCATACCCAGTTTTTATGCATTAGTTTCAATCCTCAAACATTGCATGATTAGGATCTAATTAAATTGTGGGTTTTGGGAAGTAGATTGAGGTAGTACCTATTACCTGTTTTATTATCAAACCCTTGGGAGTTACTTCTACGTTTGCTTATTTTGCCATGCTATGCAAGTAGACGTGAATTGGGTGAGTGATTTTCCATGACAGATGTGAGATTGTTAATTAATGTTTTATTTAAGGTGGCAACATTAATACAAATCTGGGTGGATTGAGGTACCTGGTTATTCCAGGACTTGCCTGTTTTTTTTGGACCGCCACCCAGGCCCAAAGGGATCATGAGATTATTCATACTAGAAACTTACGTGTGCAGCCACAAGCCATTATGGGCTCTCGCATAGTTGATTAAGTTGTGCGAACTCTTACGAGTAGACTAGCAGATGTAGGGGAAAGTAGGTGTACCGGTCTACCCTTCATAAGGTGCTAGCGCTTCTGAAAGACTGTGTCTCGGTCATCCGTTTCTCAAACATCATGTAGTGCGAGAAACCCAACGGAGGCGATCGAGTCTTGTGGGGAAAAGTCATAAACCTCTGCAGAGTGTATAAACTAATCATGATTAGCCGTGTCCCCGGTTATGGACATCTTGAGTATCTAGTACTTGGATTATCATGTGATGTCATCATGTTACTTTAATTAATTTTGTTGGGTTAATGATGATATTTTTATTGGGATTGAGAATGCTGTCAGCCATTCTCAATGTTTAACAACCACCATGATAGTTAAATAAATTTATTCCTTTGCAGTAAGGAAAAATTGGCTTTTCGCAAAAACATTGTAACCATAGAGCCTACACCAGCCAAATATGCATGTAGAGATAACCATTATTCATCATTGCTCTATGGTGTGAATTTGCCAGTACATTCAATGTACTGACCCTTTGTGGCTGCAACGTCTCATGTTGCAGGATCTTACGATGAGTAAGTGATACGTTAGGGTTACGATTTCTACACTCAACTTTGCTGTTGGTGTTGATGGGAATCCACAACCTTGTTACTTCCGCTATTTTGGAGTGAGGTAATAGTATTTACGTTACTTTATACATGTGATTTACCTCTGTTATAAATCCTCGAGTACTGTGTGTGTCAGCATACCGATCCAGGGATGACACTTAAGCACAGAGACTTGACCCATTTGGGTCGGGTCGCTACATCAGGGCATCATTCAGTTTTTCATGAGACGCGTTATTCTGCTTGCACCTGTAGGGCCATACTTCTGGCAGTGAACATGTTACATGTGCTAAATTACATACCAGTACACATATAGTTAATATGCTTTAGTTTTGTCCTAAGTATTACTGTACTTCCTAGATATCATTGCCTACTATTTTACTTCTTGCATGCTATATTAATTATAATGGTGTTGTTACGATGCCACTGTTGGTTCCATCGCATCGCTTCGTGTTCGTATGCTTAATTACACATCGACAAACTAGCATGTGGTTCCGCTGGTTTTTGTTCGCTTTTACGCTACATTTTCTCGATGCTAGCTATTACATCACCACTACGAGCCTCTGTTCATTACTTTTTTGTGTGTTCTTGATCTTCCCAAGTTGCATGACTAATTTGATGCTTCTATTAATTATGGAGCTGCCAACCCCATCAAGCAAAATATTTGTTCTGTTGGGGTTGGCACCTCGAACAAGCATAAAAATAGAGGGAAGCAGATATATTGTCGTGTATGCACACACCCTTCTTTCATTAGTTTAGATGAACCATTGATGATCAATTCGAACCAGTGCATGAGTTTAAAATTAATTTTACCTAAATAGAGGGTGCAGAATAAACTACAACAAGTATATTTGCAACCACGGGATCTTGTGATGTCTTCAAAGAACATTGCAACAGCAATGAGGCTTCACAAAGAACATATGGTAAGCCAGTGTGTTTTAGTACATGTGAAATGTAATGCGTGTGTGCTGCTTTCTTGGCCTGTGCCCTCAACCTGTAATCCTACAGAATAAAAAATAGTTCAGTTGTCTACTTTGTTGTATTGCTTGATTCGAATGCTTGTTTGGTACTTGTTACGCTATACCTGAGTTGGCCAATATGTCAGCAGTGCCTGATGTACTATCGTAAAGAAATGCATGCCTAGTTCATTTGAGTCCTTAACTTTTCCTCTGAACTTCATCACAAGACTGTCTTCGTAGTTTATATGAGGCCACACTGTTAAGTGCTTTCTCGATTATTTCAACCGCTTAGATGCCTTGGCAACTTAAATATAGCGGTGGTACACTCCCTTTCAACTAGGGATGTCAACTGGGTCCCTTTTAATCCCGATTAAAGTCCACTAGTGGTATGATAGTTCAAAAGATTTTTTGTTGTTTGAGGAAAATGAACCAGGGAGCTAGCAAAAACTAACTAGATGGGACTGGCGAATGTCGTTTATTTGCCACTTACATCCCTAGTTTCATCTTACCATTTTAATTTCTTTTCGGCTGATGTTGCTTCGAACCATTTAAATATAGCTTGCCATGCTCGGCAATAATTCGTATGTCGTTTACCATGTAAGCTTACTACCTGGATCATGCGATAACTATCTCTTACTTATCTACAGCGGAAACCTTTCAGGATGCCGTTCACACTAGGACACAACGCATACAACCCTTAATCTATTTGTGGAAGCAGTGCGCCATAAATGTTACCAAATGGTAGCAGTTCAGAGGCAACACCACCGGAGAGCAGTCTAAGCACAGATACTATAGTTCTTGAGGCTCTACTAGAGGCAGAAAGAGATGGTGTGGCTGCCATGAATGAGGTAATCTCGATCTTGAAGCTGGAAATTATGCAATTAGCTGCACACATTATGCAAGCAACCCAAGAATTGGAGGAAGTAAAAATGTTGCATTTGAAGACGGAGGAGGTCTCGATGTACGCTATCCGAAGCCTAGGGTAATCCCAGTTCTTCTTTAGATAGCGATTGAAATTTTCATTAGATTATTGTACTTGCATGTCGTGTCATGTCTCCGAATGGATTATGTTGTAAGACCCCTATGTTGTCCATGTGTTGTAATGATCTGAAATTTTTAGGTCAGCTAATCCTCAGTACTTGTATGATTGACATAAGGTGAACTGTTTTTTGTGTGAGCATATTGTATTGGATGAAATAACTATTTGACTCAAAGTGTATCCAACCTACTGAATTCGAAGATCATGGCATTTCTAAATCATAATCATACATAAAGGTGGAATATATCTTTGTTGTGGTTTTGAAGAAATAAATAACAAAATGTAGAATTATCTGATACGAATCAAATAAAATTGGATTTGGATTTAGTTGCCAGGGCCCAGGGCAAACGTGAATGCTAATTCTCCCAAGTTTTGAACAAAGCGGCTAAACACCCACTATCATTTCTGGGCTGCCCTAAGCAAGTGTTTGCATATGGAAATTACTGTCTACCCCTGACACTTGACATCCTTATCGACCGGATTTACACTGCTGTCGATAGGGGTAGACTAGTAACTTCAATCAGACGTGACACGACGGCCTCTGAGCCCATTCAGACACGGTGGGCGCCAAACATGGGCGGAAAACACATTTGATTCAAGCTCGTCCGAAAGACATGTGTCTCTCCTACATTTCCCTATTCATCCACTTGGGCAGCAAAACAAACTCTCCTCGTCCAAATCGATGTAGGCTAATATTTTAAATAGGGCAGATGTGTAACTTCCCTCGACATGACACAACCGCACTACCTCTCAGCCCGTTCATACACCGTGGCGCCAACCGTATGGAAAAACACCCTCTCCTCGCCCGAAATCATTACCGGCAAGTATTTGGGAGATGCGAGATTACCGTCATATCCCCAACCGACGTGATGTCCGAAATGTTAAACGGGGGATAAGTTTGTAACTTTCCCACATTTTAGACAAGCGCGTCCCAAAGTTTGAGACCCCCCTCCTCCTCCATTTCCCCATTCATACACCATCGGCGCCACGACAACCTCCCCACTGCGGCCAGCCTCCTCCGTCCGCCACCCCCATCCTCCACCTTGCCGGAGCCGCTACCCCTACCCCGTCGTCCACTACAAGAGATGGACGTCTCTCATCCACGGCGCCGGACCAGGATCCTTTCATCGCGTCGTCTCGCTACATCGGCGCCGTCGTCCACTTTGCCATTGCCGCTCCTACGACCGCCTTGTCCATGGCAACATGATTTATCCCCCAACCCGGCCGTCTGCCATCTAAAGTCTTCTTTCCCACCACCGACAGCCATCGCACCCGCATCACCCTCAACGTATCAGTAGGGGCCTACACGGCGTCGCAAGAGAGGTGGTACTCTTCATATGTGCTGAAGTTATTGATCTCAACCGGAAAATAGATCTTAAATTTTTTACTGTACTTTTCTTGTCCGTACCAAATCGTAGTGGCTAGTTGAATGCAAACATTGGTTGCAAAGTAGCTTTACCGGTTTGCACCTTCAGATCTGCCATGTCACGGTCACTATACTCGTAAAGCTTATGGTTTCCCCCCTTTATATGCACTACCGTCATCGTAGGTGCTTCCCTGCTTCGTGTCATGCTAGCACTGCTCCTCAAGACCTCAACCCATCAAGCAAAACAACATGCCACTCATAATTCCAAAGCTTACATGTTGAAATACGAATCTGATATGATGTTCATATTACTAAAACAGAGAACCTTTAATTGGTCACCAAATGTTCCTATATTCATTTCGAAAAGCATGTGCGCCACCCATCGGTCCAAATTTAGTTCCACTTTCCTGATTTTACTCTTGATGCTTAGGGTTTTCCCTTTATCTACTCTACTATGATCTGCGTGAGGTGCTTTCTCATCATACTAGCATTAGTCCACCCTTCAAGATAAACAACACAACACTCAAAATTCCAAAGCTTAGTTGTTCAAATATGATTGTGATATGATACTGATATTAGTTAACAGACACATTTAATTGGTTAGCTAAAGGTCCCACTTGAGTTTCCAAATGCATGTCGCGACATATAGAGAGATAGCAGAATTGCATTTCTTTGTCACTTGTTGACTGTACTTTCTTGTTCATACCAAATCTTAGTTGTTATTTCAAAGCAAACATCGGTTGCTAACTACCCTTCTTGCGCGGTTTGCGACTTGGATCTGCCATCCCACCGCCACGGTCAACACTATACTCATCATGCTTACGGTTTCCCATTTTATGATGACCACGATCAGCCTCACGTGGTTCGTGGTCGTAATAGCACCGCTCCACCCATCGAGCTAAACAAGCTTAGTTGTACAAATTCAAATCGATATTATCTTGATATTAGTAAACCGAGAGATGTTTAATTGGTCACCTAAATGTTCCTACTTTAGTTTCAAATGCATGTGAGCCACATATGGAGAGACCGGATGGAATAGTATTTCTCAGGCGCCTCGGTTCATCATGGGTGGCCAACCGACATTGTATAGAAAGACTTGTAATATCTTCAATCGCTTGCTCTTTCCGCTTCTTCTTTAAGATGATCCTCTTCTCTTGCGTCGATTGGTCATGTCGAGTTATTCTCCTTAGTATATTTTGAATCTGTCGGTCGGTCGACTTGTTCTTCTTTACTATATGTTGAAGTTGTCATCTGCGAAGTATCATCATACTGAGCTCTCATATTTTGAGTAGTAGGCCACATTATATTAATGCACACACCAAATTACAAAGATGCATGGCACCTCTTAGAAGTTGCAAAGATAGCACAAAGTGGTTTACTGAGGAGGAAGTATTGGATTAGAATCACTACGCATTACAAAGATAATCTCACTTGTTTTTATGTTTTCATGCATGTCGTATTGAACATTATCAAAATGAATATGAGAATGGGCATACGAGAGGAATATTATGAACGATCCTTTGGCTAACAAACTTGGCATTATGGAGGATGACCTATCTTATTCACCCATCAAGGTGCATGCTCTAACTTGGCAAGGTTGTATTGGTCGCATTATATTTTGCATCGACCTCTTGCATTACTTCTACTTTGTTACACCATCTCGCTTAGTTTAAGAATCATATATGAGTATATGCCATACCTATCCATTTTCTGTACCTATTCCATGTGTCTTCATACTATGTTTTTCCAAATAAATGTTGTTCTTTTCGTAATAGATGTCCAAAAGGAAGAGGGTGATTGCAGATCCTCAAGGAGTACAAACTAGGTATTTGGAAAAGGTAGTGATACCTGTTAAATCAGATTGATCGGCAGCCACTTTGAAAACACAGGCCAAATCAGAACAGACTTTACCCCTACTCCAAAGTGGCCAAACCCCTATTAGAAGCTGCCGACAGCCAAATCAGTAATGCATCTATGATATCAATTCAAAATTTGAACTCCTAAATTTCTGCATGTGCCTTTACCTTCTCTCTTGTATGAAAACTAATTTCAGATGAATCTCCTTGCTCAAAGGATCATAGGATCTCACGACAATACTGGGCTCTGCATTGCTCTTGTCAGTACCTCTTGCCCTTTGTCAGCATACTTACACTCATTGTTGTTTGATTATGTAGCATCACTGTAAATGTTCACTTCTTTATCCTTCCTTTGCTTGAAATTATAAGATCTATATTTACTCTTAGATAAATGTAGAATTAACACAATGGTTATGAAGTTTTGGATTGCTCATGTAAGTACCTGTTGTCATGTACTCCCTCTGCATCGAATTAATTGTTGATCAATTGGATGTATTTCGAACTTAATAGTGCTAGATACATCCATTTGAGCGACAACTAATAACGGATGGCGGTGGTATTACTGTACATGCATCATGAGATAGTTGATTGTCTAGCATTACTCTGCATCTTATCTGCCCTGCCCTCCACTTTCTCCAAATTATCATATCTACATTTACTCTTACCAAAATGTTGAATAAAGCCAATGCCACTACACACGTTGATGTCTGCATTCCTCTTGTCAATACCTTTTGCCTTGTAACGATGTACTTAATTAATTGCTATTTCATTATGTATCATCAGTCTGCACCTGAGCTTCATTATCCTCTGTTTCTTCCAATATTATTTGATCTATATTTACTCTTTGCAAAATGTAGAATAATGGCAACGCTTATAAAGAATTTTCTTTGGGGAATTTATTGAATTATCTTTCCATCAACATGGAGAAGGGCTTTGTCCGACTGTGTTAACATGTAATGTAAGTTCATCCTTCTCAAGCCTTCAAACCTTGTTCTAGTATAGATTTGGATAGGCATCATTTCCTCCTTGTTGTTTACATCTGATTGGATGTTTGCAACAACTACCAATTTTAAATTGTAGTTGTAAAAACATGTTCCTTATGCTTGAAACAGATCCATTTATTTGCTTATATAATTGTGAAACACATTACGTGTCTCCTTGTTTCTCTTTCAGAGTCGTATCTCTTATGCCAGGCAGAACTTTAGGAAAGATAGTGAGCCAAACCATCTTGAGGACATCGAGATGACCCCAAGGTCCCGTCTTGATGAAGATAGTGAGTTGAAGCTACTCACCAGCAGGTGTGAGACAACCTCCGTGCAGTCGCTGCCTAAATCAGTTCGACTTCTTCAGTCTCAACTTAAAGCGGAAAGGCTTGCTTCAGCTCAGCTCCGACTTGAAGTCAAAGATGTAATGAAGATGTCAGGGGACTGCTTGCGCACTATGGTGCCATACAGCTAGGGATGAAGCATCTATTGTTGACACAACAGAGGTCTCATCAGCTTGTTCGGCTGCTTATGGGGGCCCGAGCTTGCCAGGTCTAGTGCCTTCCGAAGTGCTCTCAGTTTTGTATATTCTTTTGTCGGCGCATTTATATGCACTGGTGGCGACCTTTGATGCCCAGTGTATGTATTCCGCGGTCATGTTGCACTTTATTATCACCGGTAGCGAACTTTGATTCCTAATATGCCGTAATTTCTTCATTGTATAGTCTAGGTTTATTCTTTGGTCGGTATGCTGTAATTTAGGCCGGAAGGTTCAGTGGATCTCAGTGTTGTCGGTCTTCAGGCCGGCTCGTTACTCATATGGGCCAAAACGTGGGCCTATAATCATCTTGGGCCATTAGCAGGTCTAAACCTATAGTAGTTTCCCGCCTTTAACAGGCCATGGGCTACATATTTACTGTAGTGACACTAGGCTTCCTACGGGCCGTAGAAACAATGGGCCTTCTACGGTCCGTAGAAACAATGGGCCTTCTATGGGCCGTAGAAACAATGGGCCTTCTACGGGCCGTATCATCAATGGGCCTTAGACGGGCCGTATGATCGATTGGCCAAACATGGGCCAAAAACAACCCGCATTATGGCCGTAAACGGGCTAGAGTTGGAGTCGTCCATTCATGGGCCGACCATAACGGGTCGTTGTTAATAGGCTGTATTTCATGACGCTATGAAAACGACCCAACGTATTAACGGGCCACAAACGGACCGACTGTAACCACGGGCTAAATTTGGCCCACAAGCAGAAAATGGCAGTAACGGGCCATAAGTAACGAATCTTTGGAAATGAGCCCAAGAATAAATGGGCCCTGAGAAGGCCGAAAGATAACATGGGCTGCAAACGGCCCAATGGATTAATGGGTCGTTAATTGGTATAAAGTGATACACTGTTCATTACGGGCCAGTTTCACGACGGGCCGTTAATGGGCCAAGAGTTACAAAGGGCCTCATCTGGGCCGAAAGACGTCATGGGCCATACATGGGCCAAAACTTAAAATGGGCTAGAATCATATTGGACGGCCCAGATGACGCTACTGGGCCTAATTCGGATAGGTCGTAACGGGCCCTAGGTTAGCGGGCTGTAAATGGGCTATATGCGAACAAGCCGTTAACAGGCTTTAGTGGGCGACCCGCCACCTTTTGACCAAGTCAAGCGGGCCGACCTTTTCACTGTGAATGGACCTCTGTTGGGCCGTGCCACATGTCGACGTATCATAGGCGCCTATACATCCAATGAGTGGATGACATCATCCCCAACGGTGAGCCGACATGTGTTTCCTCCAGCCAATGATGTTTTTACACGTGGAAAATCCCCATTGGTCGGGGCTGTTAGCGGGTTATCGGATCCAAAACCGGACCCGATAGCTTAACGGCGTTCCGTTATGGTGGATGCAACATGTCGGTCACCCTTGACGAAAGCACTTCTGTGACGCGCGATTTATCGTCATGGAAGTGGACACTTCCGTGATGATAATTTTGGTAATGTCATGGAACACTTCTACGGCAGCACAGGTATGACTATCTTGATTTTGTCATAAAATTGTCATGGATGTACATGCATGACAAAAAATGCGACCTACTGTGACAAACACGTATCATCACGGAAGTGTATTTTTTTGTAGTGTTGCTACAAGAATTTGATTTGCATATCACTGATAGAAAAGGAGTTGAGAATCCCGTAGCTGATAACTTGTCTAGGCTTGAAAATTTGCTTGATTACCCACTACCTATTGATGATAGTTTTTCTAATGAGCAGTTAGCTGCAATAAATGTTGCTCATAATAATCCTTGGTATGCTAACTATGATAATTATATTGTTGCTAAATATTTACCACCTAGCTTTACATACCAACAAAAGAAAAATTCTTCTATGATTTAAGACATTACTTCTGGGATGACCCACATCTTTATAAAGAAGGAGTAGATGGTATTATTAGACGTTGTGTACCTGAGCATGAACAGGGACAAATCCTTCGGAAATGTCACTCCGAAGCATATGGAGGGCATCATGCTGGAGATAGAATTGCTCACAAGGTATTGCAATCTGGATTTTATTGGCCTACTCTCTTCAAGGATGCCCGTAAGTTCTTCTTATCTTGTGATAAATGCCAAAGAATAGGTAATATTGGTAAGCATCAAGAAATGCCTATTAATTATTCACTTGCTGTTGAACCATTTAATGTTTGGGGATTTGATTACATGGGACCTTTTCCTTCCTCGAATGGGTATACACATATTTTGGTTGCTGTTGATTATGTTACTAAATGGGTAGAAGCTATTCCAACCACTAGTGTTGATCACAACACCTCTATTAAAATGCTTAAGGAAGTTATTTTCCCAAGGTTTGGAGTCCCTAGATATTTAATGACTGATGGTGGTTCACACTTTATTCACGATGCTTTTCGTTAAATGCTTGCCAAGTATGATGTTAACCATAGAATTGCATCACGTTATCATCCTCAGTTTAGTGGTCAAGTTGAGCTTAGCAATAGAGAAATAAAATTAATTTTGCAAAAGGTTGTCAATAGGTCCAGGAAGAATTGGTCTAATAAATTAGATGATGCACTTTGGGCTTATAGACAACATATAAAAATCCTATGGATATGTCTCCTTATAATATGGTTTATGGAAAAGCTTGTCATTTGCCTCTTGAATTGGAACATAAAGCATATTGGGTAATCAAGGAACTCAACTATGATTTCAAACTTGCCGGTGAAAATAGGTTATTTGATATTAGCTCACTAAATGAATGGATAACCCAAGCTTATGAAAATGCCAAGTTGTTTGAAGAAAAAGTTAAAACATGCCATGATAAAAGAATCCAAAAGTGTGAGTTTAAAGTTGGAGAATATGCTCTTTTGTACAACTCTCGTTTCAGGTTCTTTGCAGGAAAACTACTCTCAAAATGGAAAGGACCCTATGTTATCGAGGAGGTTTATCGGTCTGGAGCTATCAAAATAAATAATGCCAAAGGTACTAACCCGAAGGTTGTTAGTGGGCAACGAATAAAACATTATATCTCAGCTACGCACATTAATGTTGAAAGTAATATTATCCAAACTTTGACACCAGAAGAACACATAAAAGAGTCCTTCCGGAACACTCCAGAATCATGAAAATAAGGAGGTATGTGATGCAGTAAGTAAACAGACTCCGAAAAATCCACAAAAATATTTTTGTCAGTTTTGGAATATTTAGAAAATTAGGAAAATAAGAAACTTCCAGGAAGCGTACCCTGGTAGGCACAAGACACCCGGGCGCGCCTGGCGCCCAGGTGGGTTGTGCCCACCTAGGGAACCTTCCGGACTCCATTTTTCTTCCGTTTGCTTGTTTCCCAAGATAAAAAAATCTTTATATACCCCCCGAGCCTATTGATCACCGTATCATGGAGAAATCTTCTGTTTTCTTTTCTCGGTGTTTTTGGTCAGATTTGTTAAGCCAGGCATCATGTCTTCTTCCTCCTCTAACGACGTAGAAGAGGATGTTTGGTTGATGAAGAGCGATCTGAAGAGATAAGAGCTCGTGGAAGCCGTCAAGGGAGACGAGAGCAAGGAGGCTACCATAGATCAACCTCCAGTGGTCGAGCAAGCACTGCCAGCAGAGGAGGACGAAGAAGAAGATATCCTTAAACCTTATTATGCTTATCTTACACCTACTCAGATTGAAGCCTTTCGCATCATTGAAATGGTTCGTGTGCAAAATAAGTATCTCACTCGTGAAAATATTCTGCATCAAGAGCATATCATCCACCTCCGGAGCGTCATCCGTCGATTGGAGAATCTCTTGATCCTTAAGGATAGGATCACTTCCTCACCACCACCTTCTTCTTCATCGCCAAAAGAAAATTGAGTTTCGGGTATGGGCACTCCCCTTGGCTTCAGCCAAGCTTGGGAGAGGTGCCCCGGTATCGTATCATCCCTGCTATCTTTTACCTTCACTTATTTTAGTTCGATCTTTTGCTTTAGATGAATAAAAGTTTAGTTCGATCCTTTCTTTTTGAGAGTTTTGCTTAGTGATCTATCCTTGTAATCTTGTGCGAGATATATAATAAAGTTAGTTTGAGTTTTTGCTTTCTTTACTTCCATGTTGCAATAAAAAGAAAGGAAATAAATAAAAAGGAAAGGAAATAAATCGAGAAGATCATATGCTAATCCTATGGTAGGTGATGACACCACATAAGTATAAGTAGAAAATTTCATTAGAGATTGACAAACATAGCATTGGTCAATGATGCAACTCATGAAAGAATTAATAAGGGAAGAGAAGATTCACATATAAATATACTATCCTAGAAATCTTTTGTGATTGTGAGCCCCCATCAAAATATTATGTGCCAAATTTTTTGAAGTTGGACAAGGAAGACAACTTAATGATTTGTGTTTGTTGATATTCACATAGAAGTCATGTTGTCATAGATCCTTTAACATGTGGTGCTTGCCCCTATATTTGCTAGCCAAAAATTCCGCATCAAGTAGAAATACTACTTGTGCATCCAAAAACCCTTAAACCCAAATCTTATTTTCAAGAGTCCACCATACCGACCTAGGGATTGAGCAAGATCCCCCAAGTAAGTTATCATCGGTGCAATAAGGCAATAAAAATTGCTTCTAAAAGTGTGAGATCATTTAGTGTAAGAGAAAATTGAGCGTTGTACGAACTTGTGATGGTGAAGAATAAAAGCAACAGACAACATAATAAAGGTTACCATCACAAGGGGCAATACAACGTGACATTCTTTTCCACTAAGGGGTTGAGCATACAAACAAATAAGCGCATGGAAACCTCTGCTTCCCTCTGCGAAGGTCCTATCTTTTAGTCTTATGCAAGAGTCAAAGTTTTCTCTCTATTCCTTTTTATTTTTCTCTTTTGGCAAGCACCATGTGGCGAGGAAAGATTTATGCACATATGTCCAGCTGAATATGGGTGTCATGAGTTATTATTGTTGACATCACCCTTGAGGTGAATACGCTGGGAGGCGAAACTATAAGCCCCTATCTTTCTATGTGTCCGGTTGAAATGTTTTGCTCATGTGTATGAGGTGAGTGTTAGCAATCATGGAAGACTATATGATGGTTGAGTATGTGGACTTGCCTAAAGGCTTCGATACGTGACCCTTACTAAAAAGATGATGAATTGTAGTTGCAAAGTTGACTGAGAACATAGTTTGTTAGTTTCTAATAGAGTTTATGCTTTTTACTTCAATTATGTGATGAATTGTCACTTATTCATGAGAAGTCTATGATAAAAGTTCTATGATAAAATTCTTATGTTTAAATTTTTTGTTGTTATAATAATCTACATGATGCTTCTGTGTCCGTATTTTATTTTTATGGACACCTCTCTCTCTCTCTCTAAGCATGTGGACAAGTTTTTCGATTTTGGTTTTCGCTTGAGGACGAGCGAGGTCAAAGCTTGGGGGAGTTGATATGCCCATTTTGCATCATTTTTCTTACTATTATTTATGATGTTTGCATAATGATGCTTTTTGGAGTAATTCTAATGCCTTTTCTCTCATGATTTGCAAGGTACACACCAAGAGGGAGAATTCCGACAGCTGGAAATCTGGACCTGAAAAAGCTATGTCAGGCTACCTATTCTGCACAACTCCAAACAAGCTGAAACTTCACAGAGAATTTTTATGGAATATTTGAAGAATATTGGAGCAAATAAGTACCAAAGGGGCCCATCAGGTGGGCACAACCCACCTGGGCGCGCTAGGGAGCCCAGGCGCGCCCTGGTGGGTTGTGCTCACCCAGGCCGACCTCCGGTGCCCATCTTCTGGTATATAAGTCATTTTGACCTAGAAAAAATAAGGAGAGGACTTTCGGGACGGAGCGCCGCCGTCTCGAGGCGGAACTTGGGCAGGAGCACTTTTGCCCTCCGGCGGAGCGATTCCGCCGGGGGAACTTCCCTCCTGGAGGGGGAAATCATCGTCATCATCATCACCAACAACTCTCCCATCTTGGGGAGGGCTATCTCCATCAACATCTTCAACAACACCATCTCATCTCAAACCCTAGTTCATCTCTTGTGTTCAATCTTGTTACCGGAACTATAGATTGGTGCTTGTGGGCGACTAGTAGTGTTGATTACATCTTGTAGTTGATTACTATATCTTTTATTTGGTGGAAGATTATATGTTCAGATCCAATATGCTATTTAATACCCCTCTGATCTTGAGCATGATTATCATTTGTGAGTAGTTACTTTTGTTCTTGAGGTCACGGGAGAAATTATGTTGTAAGTAATCATGTGAACTTGATATGTGTTCGATATTTTGATAGTATCTAAGTTGTGATTCCCTTAGTGGTGTCATGTGAACGTCGACTACATGACACTTCACCATATTTGGGCCTAAGGGAATGCATTGTGGAGTAGTAATTAGATGATGTGTTGCGGGGAGTGATGAGAAGCTTAAACCCGGTTTATGCGCTATTACATGAGGGCGATTGGATCCAAAAGTTTAATGCTATGGTTAGACTTTATTCTTAATACTTTTCCGTGAGTTGCGGATGCTTGCGGGAGGGTTAATCATAAGTAGGAGGTTTGTTCAAGTAAGAACAACACCTAAGCACCGATCCACCCACATATCAAATTATCAAAGTAGCGAACACAAATTGAACCAACATGATGAAAGTGACTAGATGAAATTCCCGTGTACCCTCAAGAACGCTTTGCTTCCTATAAGAGACCGTTTTGTCCTATCCTTTGCCTCAAAAGGATTGGTCGTACAAAAATATCTTGCTATCAAACTACTCTGTTACTTACAATTTCAGCACTTGCAGACATTACCTTGCTGAAAACCACTTGTCATTTCCTTCTACTCCTCATTGGGTTCGACACTCTTACTTATCGAAAAGAGCTACAATTGATCCCCTATACTTGTGGGTCATCAGTGTTCTTAGCCAGGAACAGTTTTGAACAGAGGAACCTGAGTCCCAGTGGAATCACCAGAGGAAGAGTGAAAGGTTCCCTGACAGTTTGAATCAGAAAGGTTAAGAGGCTGTCGAAAAATACCCGCCTTGGGAAAAGCTAAGTCGGAGATCTGTGAAACCTCTGGACGGTGCTTGCGAGGAACTGGCGTGTTGGGTAAGTTAGAGGAGGATCCCGCCGCCGCTATTCCGGGTTGTGCGACGAGCTTCAAGCTGCTGCTTCTTCAAAATAAAGTTGGGATCCAAGTAAGCTAAAGGGTGAGAAAACCTTACTTTCCGGCTCGCTTGACGAACTTTCTGTCTTCACAGAGGTTCTGAGTCAGAGGAAAGGAGAGTTACCTCTTCACCATCCACGTGGCTGCCTTCCACGTCATCCTGATAGTGATAATTCTCAATAAGATGTACAAAAAAATAACTCGGAGGGGGTGGTCTTCTTCTTGGCAGGCTTTTTCTGAGCCTTATTCTTGGTTTGGGTCTTCTTGGCTGGCTTATCTTGCAACTTCTTATTCCAGAAAGGAGAATCGGCCTGCGGAAGTTAAAATGACTGTAAGAAGGCAATTTAAAGTGAATAATTGAGTAAACTAGAAATTTTTTCAAATACTTACAGCTGGCGGTTTGTTAAGGGTGCAAAAAGGATTTAAGTTGGTCCTGCTGCAATCTTCCGAGCTCTCGTTCAACAAAGACTTGGTCATATCATTGATATCTTCATCTGTCAGCTCAGTTTGACAGTGGCGCGGAGGGTCTTTGGCATGGCCAGTATATTCACACATTAAACTGGAGCGGCTGCTTAATGGAAAAATTCTCCAGGCGACCCAGCATCAGACTAGGTAGATTTCAGTCAAGCCGTTAGCCATTAACTCTGATCATTGAAAAGATGTGCATAGATTTGGCATGTTCTTCTGTACCGATCTGTTCTCACAGAGGGTGCATGTTGCTAAGCCGGTTTTCACGATAACCCGGCAGAGGATTCTCCCCTTCTGGAGAAGTGTATTGACAGTAAAACCAAGTTTGGTTCCAGTCCTTGGGATGACTGGGCAGTTTGGCATCTGGGAAGGTGGCTTCTTTCCGCCTCTGAATTGAAATGCCACCTAACTCTAGGCTCGGCCCATCTGTCAACTCAGTCTGCCGGTTTAAATAGTAAAATTCCCTGAATAGTTCTATAGTGGGCTCCTGTTGAAGGTACACCTCGCAGAACACTTGAAAGTTGCAGATGTTTGAAACATAATTGGGCCCAATATCTTGAGGGTGGAGCTTGAAAAAATGCAGTACATCGTGGAAGAATTTTGAGCCGGGAGGGGTAAAACCTAGGAGCAGATGATCAGTAAAGACAATTACTTCACCTTCCTTGGGCTCACGAGGGGTTTCTGTGCTTGGGACCCTCCAACGGATGGCATCTTTTTTGGCTAAGACGCATGTTTGGACGTACTCATTCAATGTTTCATCGGTGGCCCGGGAAACGACCCAGTTGGAGGAGGTGACGGTCTTGGCTTTAGACATTTTTTTACTACAAAGGGAAATATTGCCGGTTTAAGATTATGCTATTAAGCCGGCTAGGGATTAAAAAGTAAGTGCTATAAAGATTGACATGACTAAGCCGGAAGACAGAGCCGGGTCATATGGATTGCGAACATATATTGGCGGCTTAATAAGGGGACTAATGCTATATGGCGGGTTATGGTTTATCATATAAGTCGCCCGTATGGTCGCAGTGTGATAGATATGAAAGTGAGTTTTTGCTAAGTAATGGACAAACAGATTCCACAGACTGATGCTACGATTTTGGATCTACAATAGTTCAGAAAATAAAATAAATTCTAGACCTAAAGTGAAGGCAGTGGAAGAACTCATGTGTTCGGATGGATCTTATACAGAAAAAGTATCTACTACGATAAGGGATGCTAAGCTACTACCGCGCGTCTTCAATATCATCTTCAGATTCAACTACATGATCTAAAGAAGGAAAAGAAGAACAGAGAAGAACTTCGACGAACTGGGCAAACCCTAATGGAGATCTTCTATATGGGAGGAGGAGTACTTACTGATGTTGTTGGACAGCGGAGGTGTGCCGTGGTGCTCTGGTTCGTTCAGGTTGATGCAGCGGCCGGAGTTGAGGCAGTTGACGAAGGCCGACGGTGGCGGAGCTCGGGCGCACATGGGCGTTGCGAGGAGGAAGACGGAGATGAGGGGGCAAGGGTGAAAAAAAATGAAAAGGGCCCCTGTCCCTATTTACAAGGAGATGGATAAAAGGCATGCGCGGGAATCGAGGAGGCTGAAAATGATTATGTGGCTGCACAGACGCCTCGATTTTTGGGAGGTCCATTAAAGATAAAGATTACTGAGATGTTCTGGGTTTCGTGCAAAGTTAATGCGAGATGACGTCATGGCGGTTAACACAATTCTGTGAGCTGAGGTCATGGCGGGTTATAGCAAGTTCATAAAAGTTGACAATGGAAGATTTTGCTAAGTCAAGCACTGAAGATTGATGTGAACAAGTTCAAATCAACCTGGGGCCTAATGTTGGGGATATAACTACTGGGTTTGACCCGCCCAAGAGGGGCCGGGTCATGCAACTGGTGGCCTAAGATGAAGAGTCCCAAGAAGATATGAAGATGGCGGTTCATAAAGCAAGCTTATTGAAGGCCCAAGACCAGGGGACGACTTAAGGCCCACGGGCGTGAGCCGCCATATGTTTAACTTGTATTGTAAGGCAAGATCAATTAGATACCGAGCCGGACACGTCTTGTATGAGCTGGCCGGGACTCTGTAAGCCACCGGGCATCAACCGGTGTATATAAAGGAGTGACCCGACGGCGGATTAACTCAAGAAACAACTCATCGAGAACTAGGTCAAGCGTATTCGCTCCCTGGTAATCGAAACCCAAGAAATACAACCTAAAGCAGGAGTAGGCTTTTACCTCATTGAGAGGGGCCGAACCTGGGTAAACTCTCTGTGTCCTTTGTCCTGTTTAACCCCTTCAAGCTAACCTAGCTGCGATGGCTCCACACCTAAGTCCTTTCGCTAGGGCATCTGCCGTGTTAAGTCCACGACACTATGTGTCTCCCGCATGCACATTAACTTTAGGACTCTCTCGCACACATTGCACCCCCCCCCACAGACATACCTCTCTCTTAGTAGTTGGCAGATATGATTCCATCAGATCATTCGGTAGGATATCCCTGACTGTTAGGCTGGATGGTAATACGAGGCAATGTTTTACCCAAGTCCAGGCCCTTGCAGTTGAGGAAAAAGCCTACTCTTGGTACTGTATATTAGTAATAGGGGTGTGTAGAAAGTACACATGAATACCATGCATTGTGCGCGTGTGTATATTATCGACGAACTAGCCCCCGGGCTTCTATAACATACTCGGGGCCTAGGGTTACAAATCATATATAGTCGGCTTATCATCAGTGGGGATAGAGTCCTCCATGACTCTGTAGTAACCGTCTTGTACGCCGAGTCCTCCACATGGGTCTTCATATAATGCGTCTCGGTCCAACCTATGTGGCGCAGGATGGAACCGACCCATGAGTCCTCATGTTGACCCACCACAACTAGAAATGATGTGCCCACCACACCACACACGTAATCGGCCACTAAGAAAATAAGCATATACAATAGTACAATGGTATACATGAAAGTTAATTGCAAGGTGCATCCAAAAAATTGTTCTGCATTGTGAATGTTTATATTTTCTCCTAAAATATTTGTCACATGAAAGAGAAACGAAGGGCATATCTCTCCTTGTCTCCACCAGACACCCCCTCTTTCTACACCACTTTCACGTACTCACACAAACTATCTCTCGGCCCTCTAAAAGTATGCATGCCCCTGACACATTCGCGCGTGGCGATCACTGTATTTCAAGCGAAAGCACTATACGGTCACTGGACTTCAGAATATGCTCATTACGGTCACCGTATACATTCTCGTGGTGATCATACGGTATCTAGCTCACGATACGTCTCCGTATTTTGTTGATGACACTGACGGACATTGTATTTGATGCGTGCTCCGTATTTTGTTGACGACACTTACGGTCATTGTATTTGAAGCGAAAGCACGATATGGTCACTGGACTTCAGAATAAGCTCATCACGGTCACCACATAAATTTTGTGGTGCTAACCAACCTATGGTTGGATGGTTAGGAAGACAGTGGTTTCCTGAGCCCACCATGGTTAAAGTCCTGGTGCTCGCGTTTATCCTGGATTAATTTCAGTATTTTCCGGCGATGTGTGTTCAGTGGGACGAGACGTTCCCCTTGACTACGAGGCACCTATGGTGACTTCATAAAATCTCAAGATCGTATGCTGGCTCACTCTCTCGAAGGTGCTCATAGAGGTAGGGTCTGCATGTGTGTGCTTATAGCGTTGAGTGCTTGCGCGTATATATGAGCGCTTGCGTCTGTACCGTGTTAAAAAATACTGTCGTGATTATACGATCACTAGCTCACCCGTACAACTTCATATTTTGTTGATGACACGATCAATTGACCAGTCAAACGTTCCACGTGGCACAACTAGTGTTGCATCATCTGCGCGCGTAACCGTGGGGCCCACCTGTCACCGCGTATATGAAAGAAAGAAATGGTAGTTTGAGTCTTTACCGTGTTAATAAAATACATTTTATGGTGATCATACGGTCACTGGCTCACCATACAGCCCCGTAATTTGTTGATGACATGATTAATTGACCAGTCAAACGGTCCACATTCAGCAGCGCACATTACCATGGGGCCCACCCGTCAGCGTGTATATGAAAGATAGAAATGGTAATAAATTAGTGGTCGGCGGGTATTCGAAGTCGTGAGACCTCTGGTTGGCGATGTGGCCGGTGGGGCGGTGATTGGGCGGTGGCACGAGGGATCGCTGGAGAAAAAGCTCGGCGGGGGCCTGCTGATGGTCGGGCGGCGCGGGACCGGGCGGTAGGGAGTGGTTTGAGGCGGGTGGGGCGGCGAGGTGGCGTGGGGCGCCGCCGACATGGGCGATGGGGGCCGCGGTTCGTGGGGAGGTGGTCAGTGGCTCGAGGGTGGAGGTTGAAGATGAACTGCAGGCCCTTGATTTCATATCTGACGGCTAGAAAATCGAGTGACTAGAGGTGAAAAAGTCAGTCGACTGATGTGTAGTCTCACCCCGCACGTACACATGCACGCACATGATACGTCTCCAACGTATCTATAATTTTTTATTGCTCCATGCTATATTATCTACTGTTTTGGACATTATTGGGCTTTATTATCTACTTTTATATTATTTTTGGGACTAACCTATTAACCGGAGGCCCAGCCCAGAATTGTTGTTTTTTGCCTATTTCAGAGTTTCGCAGAAAAAAAATATCAAATGGAGTCCAAACGGAATGAAACCTTCGGGAACGTGATTTTCTCACAGAACATGATCCAGGAGACTTGGACCCTAAGTCAAGGAAGCTTCGAGGAGGCCACGAGGTAGGGGGGCGCGCCCTCCCCAGGCGCACCCTCCACCCTCGTGGGCCCCTGTTGCTCCACCGACGTACTCCTTCCTCCTATATATACCTACGTACCCCCAAACGATCAGATACAGAGCCAAAAACCTAATTCCACCGCCGCAACCTTACATGCCCACGAGATCCCATCTTGGGTCCTGTTAGGAGCTCACGGGAGGGCATCCATCACGGAGGGCTTCTACATCAACACCATAGCCTCTCCGATGAAGTGTGAGTAGTTTACTTTAGACCTTGGGTCCATAGTTAATAGCTAGATGGCTTCTTCTCTCTTTTGGATTTCAATACAATGTTCTCCCCCTCTCTCGTTGAGATCTATTCGATGTAATCTTCTTTTTGCGGTGTGTTTGTTGAGACCGATTAATTGTGGGTTTATGATCAAGATTATCTATGAACAATATTTGAATCTTTTCTGAATTCTTTTATGTATGATTGGTTATCTTTGCAATTCTCTTCGAATTATCAGTTTGGTTTGGCCTACTAGATTGATCTTTCTTGCAATGGGAGAAGTGCTTAGCTTTGGGATCAATATTGCGGTGTCCTTTCGGTGTGATGGGGGCAACAAGGCACGTATTGTATTGTTGCCATCGAGGATAACAAGATGGGGTTTTTATCATATTGTATGAATTTATCCCTCTACATCATGTCATATTGCTTAAGGTGTTACTCCGTTTTTATGAACTTAATACTCTAGATGCATGCTAGATAGCGGTCGATGAGTGGAGTAATAGTAGTAGATGCAGGCAGGAGTCGGTCTACTTGCCTCGGAGGTGATGCCTATATACATGATCATACCTAGATACTCTCATAACTATGCTCAATTCTGTCAATTGCTCAACAGTAATTCGTCCACCCACCGTAAAATACTTATGCTCTTGAGAGAATCCACTAGTGAAACCTATGGCCCCCGGGTCTATCTTCATCGTATTAATCTTCCAATACTTAGTTATTTCCTTTGCTTTTTTACTTTGCTTTTATTTTACTTTGCATCTTTATCACGAAAATACCAAAAATATTATCCTATCATATCTATCAGAGCTCACTCTCGTAAGTGACCGTGAAGGGATTGAGAACCCCTTACCGCGTTGGTTGCGAGGAGTTACTTGCTTTGTGCAGGTACGAGGGACTCACGCGTAGTCTCCTACTGGATTGATACCTTGGTTCTCAAAAACTGAGGGAAATACTTACGCTACTGTGTTGCATCACCCTTTCCTCTTCAAGGAAATCCAACGCAGTACTCAAGAGGTAGCAGCACACAACACTCGCACGAACACACGCACGCCTGCAGGCGAGCAACACTAACACGTACACATGCACTCACGAACACATGCACGCATGCAGGCGTGCAACACTGACACGTACACATGCACTCACGAACACATGCACGCACGCACACGTGCATGCAACACTGAAACATACACATGCACGCACGCAACACTCGCACGCCTGCATGCAAGACACGCGCCCAACCTATACGTGCATGCACCCTTTGTTAAGGACATGGATTGTTACGGGTATTAATCAATCTTATCTGTGATAAGTAGAACGTTGATGTTTGCAGCGGTCTTTATAAATCACAACGTATCAAACGGGCTATCAACGTATATATGAAAATTTTAAAATTCTCTTACATTATATAGTAGGCTTATCTACATGAATTTTTTTTGAATATAAACAGTAGGGTAAAACCCCACTGCAGCTTTTATTAAATTATCAAGGCAAAGAGTCTAGTCTCAAGGGCTTGAGATAAGCCCAAAAGAAAAGAAAAAGAAAAAGAAAGAAAAAACAGAAACAAAAAGTAGAGAAACTACTAAAAAGACCTACCCTATCTCTATATTTACAAGATTGAGTCTAACCAAGCTGAATATTGAGGCAGTAATTTATTCTTCATCCTGAATTTCAATAGCTTGAGTTCCTCCAGGAAGATATGCTTCCACCCTTGAAAAGAGGGGTTAATATGCTCAAAGATTTTGTTGTTTCTAGAGATCCAAATAGCCCAAGAACCCAGTATAATAATCTCCATGAAAAAAGGAAGGTGCAGTTTGTCTTTGAGGTCTTGAAATGCTTCCAACACAGATAAATTCATGTCTCTTTTTGGGCAGATGAAGTACCAACATTGTGCTGCAAAGGGGCAGCTCCAAAAAAGATGATATAGTGTCTCCTCCTGCTGGAAATCCCTAACAACACAATGATAATCCTCAAGCTCAAAATTCTTTCTTCTTAGCAGGTTTCTAGTGTTAACTCTATCATGCGTGATTGCGGAAGAAAATTTTGTGCTTTGGTTGACATGAGCTCTTCCAAATCCAATTGAAGTGAGGTGGAGTTGGCTTATAACCAATTAACACCTTATAAGCTTTGATTGAAGAGTATGTTTCATTTTCCCAAATATAGCTCCATGTATCTTTCAACTGCAGATATTCTGAGTTTCTTAATGAGATGCAAATATCTTCCATTTAAAGAAATTCCTCATAAGCTTGAGTTGTTAGTGGCAGGTGAAATAAATCTTGGAGATACTCAGTAAGAATAACTTGGCTTACAGTGGTAGAAGTATCTCTGGCGAAAGTGATGAGGTGGTGAAATTTGTGATTCAAGATGAAATCATGCCAGCAGTCATCCCAGAACAGGGCAGTAAGACCATCTCCCACATTACATCTGGCAATAGCCTTGTAAGGGTCAATGAGAACTAAATTAGATTTCCACCAAAAAGAATCCTCCCTACTTTCTCCTGGTAAGTTTCCATTACTGTAGTAAGTCTCCCAAATTAGATTTACCCAAGGAATATCATGTCTGTTAAAAAACTTATGGAGGTTCTTCATGAGCAAGGTCTTGTTGTGTGTAAATATATCCATGACACCAAGACCCCCTTGACTCTTGGGTCTACGCACAGTTTTCCAGGCCACTAGTGCAGGTCTCTTATCCTCCATATCAGGGCTCCTCCACAAACAATGTCTCAATTACTTGATGATCTGTTGTTTTATTGTAACATGCACATCCAGGCAGCACATGAAGAAAATAGTTAAAGATGCCAGTACTGACTTCACCAAAAGCAACCGTCCTGCTTGAGTCATGAATGTAGAAAGGCCAGCAAGTTTTTTTGCAATTCGCTGCACTAGAGGCAGGCATTGTTCCACAGTGGGTTTATAAATTCCCAGGGGCAGTCCCAAGTATGTGAAAGGGAAGTGCCCTCTAGAGCATTGCAATGTATTTGTGAAGATTTCAACTCTTTCTTCTGTGATGTTGATGGGCACCATGATTGATTTACCATAATTTACTTTTAAACCAGTGGCAGAAGCAAAAGTATTGAGGAGTGACTTGAGACAAATGAGTTCTCTGGCATTAGCTTTCATGAGGACAAGTGTGTCATCAGCATACTGCACTATTGGGAAGTCGGGGCAAGAATTGCTGTGTAGTGGGGGATTTATAATTCCCAGTCTCATAGCCTTATTCAAGATGGATCAAGCGGATCAATTTGCCAGAACAAATATCAAAGGTGAATAAGGATCACCTTGTCTGACCCCTCTTTTGGAATAAAATTTCTTTCCAGGGACTCCATTAAGCATTACAGCTGAAGTTGCAGATGTGAAAATCATATTCATCCAAGAGATCCACTTCTCACCAAAACCCTTTGCTCTGAAAATATCAATGATTGCCTGATGTTCAATAGTATCAAAAGCTTTTTCAAAATCTAGCTTGACCACTAGCATCTCCTCTCTTGATTTGTGACACTGATAGATATATTCATAAGCCCAGCCAAGACAATCCTGTATCATTACGTGTTTTAAAACCCATACTGATTGATATGAACAATTTGTAGAATCACTTTCTGAAGTCTGTTGGCTAACAGTTTGGTGATGATTTTCATAATTCCATTTAGCAAAGAAATAGGTCTGAAGTCATTAGGTGTGAGGGGTACCTCCTTTTTTGGAATTAAGGTGATGAAGGAGGTGTTGATGCTCTCAAGATTCACAGTGCCAGCATGAAAAGCCATTATGAGTGCAGTAGCATCCTCCTTAATAATGTCCCAACAGGCTTTAATGAATTCATTGTTGAAGCCATCTGGACCTGGAGATTTGTCATTTGGCAAGTTTTTCACTACATCATCTATCTCTTCCTGTGTGAAAGGCCTCTCCAGCTCTTGAAAAGTTTGAGGATCAATTATTTTCTCATATAAGTCATGCAGGTCAAAGTACATATTGTGGCCATTGGACTGTCCAAGTCTTTTTTTGAAAGCCTCCCAAAGAATAGCAGCTTTACCCTCATGGTCAGTGACTTCCATCTGATCCTCATTCACTAGCATTGCAATCCTATTGTGTCTATGATTTATTGAAGCCTTAGTGTGAAAGAATTTAGTGTTTTCATCACCAAACTGAACTCTTTTAATTTTCCCCCTCTGTTTCCAGTAAATCATCTGATTATTAAGTACCACCAGCAAATATTCTTTTAGCAAAATCCTACAATTTGCTTCAAACTGGGTTAGGTCTCTGTATTCCTCAATCATGTCCCAAAGAAAGATGCAAGCATTTAGTTCATCAATTTGCTTTTTCAAACAAGAGATGCTCTTGGCCCAGAGTTTGAGTGCTCTTCTCAAAATTTTAAATTTGGCATTAACCCTCTTAGCAGGATCAGTGAAACTCACTGGAATTTTCCAGGCAGCTTGAACAATTTCCTTAAATGAGTTGTGCTTCAACCAATAATTTTCAAACCTGAAAACCTTAGATTTGGGAATACTTGTTCCAATTTTGATCATACAAGGGATGTGATCAGAGATGGGTTTGGCTAGAGGAAGAGCGGTAGAATCAGGGAAAGATGTCATCCAAGCAGCTGATGTGAAAATCCAGTCTAGCTTTTCCAAAAGTGGCTATCTTGCATGTTACTCCAACTAATTTGTCTACCTTTTAAGGGCAGCTCAACCAACCCAAGATTACTAATAGCCTCATTGAACAACAACATCTGATTGATATCCCCTCCTGGTTTATTTCTGTCCTCTAGAGATCTTATGAAGTTAAAATCTCCCATGATTATCCATTCAGCCTCATTATCCATTTGAATAGAATTTAACCAGTCAATAAATTCCAACTTTTCCTCATGATTGCAAGGTCCATAAATATTAGTAAGTATCCATGAGTGATTAGAAGTATTGCAGGTAAACTGAACTGTGAGAGAGAATTTGTTTTGAAAGAGTCCATGCAGTCAAAATACCACCAGAAGCTCCAACTGAGGGTAGGAATTCAAACTTATTAAATCTTTGTGGACAGAATTTATGAATGTAAGCAAGATCAAACACTTCTCTTTTAGTTTCCTGAATACAGACAGTACAAGCAGCACTCTCCTCAATTTTTTGTCTCAGGGCTAACCACTTATCTGAGGAATTAATACCCCTGACATTCCAATTCAGTATGTTCCATGATCTGTTATTATTCATTAACACTTATAATCAGATTGATTGTAAACACCAAGTACCATCCCCTGGTGCCAAACCCTGTATGAAATAGGTGCACATGCACAACACCAACTGCATATCTCCCCCTCACAAGAACAGCACAATCATAGGCATTGACACAAGCACATTCCAGGATCACAGTACATTTGTCCCACATAACCCTCATCACAAAGTCTTGGTTACACACATGAAATTGAAAAGATCTCCCACTAGTATCCCAAAAGTGGTAAAGTGCAGCATAACCAGAAGCATTACATATGTGCCCAAAATTAAGCACAAATATCCTACAATGACCATGTTGAAAGAAAAACAGGTGGAGAAGCTTTCTGAATGATATGTAGGTGTGTTGTCCAATCATGGTTTCACAGCATGTGGGTGTTCAGCATCTCCAGTGGCCTTGGGTACCTTGGCCACCTCCTCCTTGTCCTTTTTCTTGAGTTTCTTGGACAACTTCTCATGTGCTTCTTCCTCAGATACCTTGCAGAAATACTTTGTCAGGTTTTTGACAATTTTATTAGGAATTGTTGGAGCTAGAGCATGACAAGGTAGGCATGTTTGAGCAGCACAAGAATTCCTCCTATAACCATTATTATCTCTTTTAATCCTGTCACTCCTTCTTACCTGTGTTTCCACAAGAGGTTCTTTGTCCCTTCTCTTCCTTGACACTGCCTCCCCAAGAGGCAAGATGAGGATTTTATTTGGGGACACCTGCTGCAGAGGGCTCCCAGTGCCACTAGAAGAGTGTGTAGCTGGGCTTATTCCCTCATTTTCCTTGCCAGAGCCCTGCATGAAGTCCTTGCAGCTAGGAGTCTGAGAAGTGGAGCAAGTATCAGGAATATGAAAAGAGATAGTTTCCTCAGCAGAACAGTTTGCAGTCAACGAAGTCCAGAGTTCTGATTTGAGCAGCTTCATAATCCAACCAAACTTATCAGGAGTTAATAGGAGATGTATTATGAAGTTGAACCAACTTACAGGTATATCAATCTTAAATGTGTTGGTTTCCCTCTGGGTGGCTGGAGCAAAATGCTGGATCCACAGGTCCAAACCTTCTTCAGAGATCAAATGAAAACCATCAATAATATCCATAGCATGTGCTTCAACAATATTTTGCACATCAAAAGAGTTTGGGGAACAAGGAGCAGAGTGAGGACCAAAAGTACCTTTCTTACTAACATCAGAAGGCTCCACAATTACATTTTCCTTTCCTTTAACAACATACACCTCCATTTCCTTCCTTGAAATCATACTCTCAGTGCACTTTACTGTAATGTTATCTCTCTCACTTCTGCAGCTCCTTCCAAATCACTGTCAACTGCAGCAGAACTGCCAGCTACCAGGGTATTATTAGCACTAATATTCTTACTTGAAACATTCTCAGAAACCTGCATAGAAACTTGCTCTATAGCTTGTGGCTGGGCCTCAGGAGCAATCTGGTCCTGCAAGATAAGAAGGGGGCCATGCAGCTCCAATGGCTGGGGTCCTGGAACTTGCATTTCCTCCACCATGGCCTCCTGGATTGGACCAGCCTCCTCTGGGTCTTCCTGGTAAGCTAGTGCAATATTATTTAGTCCCATGCCCAATTGTGTTGCCTGAGCACCCTGATTTACCTACTCAATAGCAGAATGTGTGAGAGAAAGCAGTCCATCAGACAGAGAAACAATTGTTGTAATGCCACTATTGGGAGCACCATCTTCAGGTAGAATAGGTATCTCCAACTGTTGCTGCACAGGTGCAGGAGGGTTTTGTTGTGGAAAAGCCCAGTGATCATTCTCCTCTTGCTCATCCCACTCATCCCACTCATCATTGTTGTCATGATCATTTTGCACAGGTAAAGGCGGGAACCCAGGGAAGTCATTAGCATGTTGTGGCACTGGATGTGGGTGCACCCCAGGACGAGGGATTGGATCCTCATCAGCAGGTCCACCTCCAAGCATTTCCTCCCACAGAACTTCAACAAAACATGTCCAAGATTCCTCCTCAAAACTTTCACCTTCAGACCATCTAATACTTTTGGGTACATCCATGAGTTCAGTGACTCTAGCCTTGACCAAAATCTTTCCCCTAAGAGCATCTTCTTTTTCCCAGCTAATGATCCTGCCCCATTTGGAGATGGCAGCAGCAATATCATCTGTGTTGCAATAGTCAAAAGGCACACCCACAAACAACACCCAACAGATTCTGTTAAAATGGATTCTACGCCAGTTTCTGCCTTGATTATGGGGAGTAAATGTGAGAAAAACATCCCCAAACTGATGAGGACTCTGCCTGACCAATCTGTCCCTGTCCCTCACATGCTTAAACTGAATGTACGCTTCCCCAAATGGACAAGGCTGAATCTCTCTAAACTGAACTTCTTCAACCTCTTGAAAAAAATCCTCTAGAACATCTTGAACATTAGGGAAGAATACCTCATTAGGATGTGGGTGTATAGTGACAATCGCCCAGTCTTCGTGCCGACACGGGCGATGCGGCAAGACCACCCTGGAAACCCCATTGCGCCCCTCCACTGGCAGTATCTGAAAGCCCTGCGGGACGAACGGTGCTGGATCAATGGGGATGTTAGCCATTCTTTGGCGTTGAGACCTTGTGAGCCTCAATGGCCTCCCGAAGAAGATGAAGTTGGCGAGCTTGACGAGGTTGCAGCAGAGCTGGTAGGTGAGGGGGAATGCGAGGAGGCAAGTAGGGGTCTCGGCTGAAAATTTGGAAAAAGGTCCTTGACTAGCTCCTTAAATGTCGAGACTTTCCTTAACGGTAATGCTGGCCCATTAAGACGAAACCAAGACTCCACCTGGCCGTCGGCCCAGGCCTGCTCCGGAGGACTCGGGAAAGTGGCAAAAGGAATAAAAGGCCAAAGCCCAGGAAGATTGGGCCTAGTGCAATTACGCGCGTAATTCCCCTGCTCCCCGCATGCATAGCATGAGACATACGTGTTGGGACGTTGCTTTTGCGCAATAACTTGGAGCTCATTGCGCTGTCCATCATCATGACATGATGCAATGGCCATCATAGTCCCCCCTGATCATTCCCCTCTTGAATGCGGACCGATAAACGCTCAAACACTGATCTGGCGTTTCGGCTAGCCGGAGCCTCAGTCCGGCGATCGTCGGAGTTTGGTTGAACAGCTTTACCATGCCTACACACTAACATCCATTCTTGATCAAGCTCAGCATAAAAAGCTCTCTCTTCTCTAAGCCAATTTTGACCACCATAATTCCAGAGATGAAAAAACATTTCAAACTCTTTCTCAACCACTTTTCCCGCATTATAAATCTCAAAACCCACTGATTTGGAAGCAACTGAAAACTTGAACGATCTATCTTTGAGGTGACGGACCCTAAAACCTTGAGCATATCCACCAAACATAGCATGAAGGGAAACACTAACCGTGTGAGGATCAAGTTTGAAAGTAGCTCTGCAAAAGGATACCACCATCATGAACTCTCGTTGACGAAACCTCGGTGAGAAAACCATCGGGTGCCCAAAATTCGGCCTCATGTCCGCCTGGAACTTCTTACCACGATCAAAGTTGAGGGCAAAAGGTGCCATGGTGTGTCTGTTGGGGCCGGAGCGGCACACCACAGGAAGAGGTGGCTGCCGGGGCCTGGGTGGCCACCGGCAGGGGAGAAGGAGGTGGATGCCGGGGCCGGAGTGGCCACCGGCGTTGGTCACCTAGGAGTCGCCTAGGAGGCGCCTAGGAGGAGGAGGAGGAGAAGTCCATGTTTTGGGGTGGCGCATATCTACATGAAATAGATGATGTCACACTCAATGAACAATCAATGGTTTATGAAATGCCTTCTTCTGACTGCCCTGGCCCACCAAAAGCTACTCTACCGTGCGCTGCCTGCGTTGGGTCACTAACATGTAGGCCAGGTACCCAAAGAGCCCACACGTCGGTGGAAGAACGGCACGGTGTCGTACGTCAGATTCGAGGGCGCCGCTCGCTGCATGCCCGGCTGAACACGCCTCATTGCCGCATTCAAACGCCTCCATGAAACCCGTGTGGAAGCCGAGAAACCCACTCTGGACACATGTTCGTTCATCACTCTGGCTTACGAAGAGTAGTTATCCCGCATCCAAGCCGGCGTGGCCTGTCGAGCCCGCCGGATACGAGCTATGCAGCTCGCTGATCCACCTCGCTCCCCTCGCCCGACGGAGCCAGTTGCCGCCCAAAGCCGGCACGCGGTTCAGCAACTCGCCGCTCCAGGCCAGCTCGATGAGGAGCAGCGCACGGGCGTCATCACTGCCGTCCACGTCGCCACCTCATATCACGACTCCCGTGTGTGCGACCGCGTCTCCCGTTTCTGTGGCCGAGACTCCCATGCCGGCCAATTGCGCCATGCAAGTGAGAGTGGTGCCGGTGCGCGGAGAGCGACGAGTCGGTGGCCAGCGTCTCCTTGTTCGCTGCCATCATCATGGAGAAGTAGAACATGGGAGGCCGCCACTGGTTGGGTCCCATGATGGCCACCGCGGAGGCAACGTCGGCGTACACAACAGGTGTCTTGCCGGATCCTTTTGTTGCAAGGACCTTCGTCGACCCCGCATGGGCTCCACGGAAGCGGAGAAGCCCCCTTCCACCTCCATCTTGGGCATCAGCCAACGTTGTCAGTTGGGAAGTGGGGAAGCGAGCCATCCTTTTCATTGAAGCATATACCTCCGGGGCTCTCGGCAGTCCGGTGATCATGCTCCCGGACATGAGGAACACAAATGGATCTGTGATGTCGAAAACTAGCACCGCTTAGTTGATTTGAATGTAATGAAATCTGTCATGTTTGTATGAAAATCTGGTATTTTATATGAATTCCGTCATTGTTTATATGAAATATCGCCGTGTTTGCATGAATTTCGTCCGGTTGGTTGAGTTGCTATCAGAATGTGTGCGGCTACAGTTGGATGGTGTAATTTGCGGGTCGTCGGTCGGTCTGTGGCCGGCTCGGGCATCGTGGTGGGATAAAAAAAGCACAGCTCATGCGAGCTCGTCTCCAACGCGCGCGCTAGAGGATGCATGAGCACCCAGCTATTCCTTGTTCATCGGTGGCAAAGGCACCGGTGGACAAAAGGGTCGCCAATGTTTTGCCTACCCCGGGCAAGATCCAAACAGCCCCTCCCAGCACATTCAAATCCCTTGTTCGCCGTGAAATTTTGCCATGTGTTGTTTTCATGGACTAGCAAGATGCCCGTGCATTACACGGAACGTCAAGATGCATTTTTTTACAAAACACCTATTGTGATTGACCCATGCAGGAGTAATCCCATGTGTAAAAACTAATGATATCTCGAGAATTTTATCGGAAAAATGGTATCTCGAGAATTTTATCGGAAAAATGATATCTCGAGAATTTCATCGAAAAAATGATATCTCGAGAAAGATGAGAGATAAGGTGAGGAGGAGTGGGGCGTGGTGGTGATTGGTGGTCGGACTGGGCGGAGGCATGGGGATGGACAACGCCGGCAGGCGGCATCGACCACCATGCTAGATTGTTCCAGATACTTCCTTTTTTAATTTCTCAGCAATGAGGTTGTGGGAGATGAACGAGGCAATGCCTTATCTATAAATGTGGAGAGAGGTGCGGGTATCTTTTGTAAAATTGCCATAGTTTGCTTTCTATCCGTCAGATATAGATCAGACGGTCTATATTACAAGATGGCAGGCACACCATCATCACCAACTCGGTTTTTTATAAGAGTATATATATAGTAGAGATATAGATATTTTGTTGTGTGAAAAGAAATTTAAATATGAACGAATAATCGGTGTCTGCGGTCTTCTGCGGGAGCCCGGGACACAGTTGGATGGCCTCGTAGTAGTAGTAGTAGTAGTAGTAGTAGTAGTAGTAGTAGTAGTAGTAGTAGTAGTAGTAGTAGTAGTAGTAGTAGTAGTAGTAGTAGTAGTAGTGTAGAGTACTACTAGTACTACTAGATAGTGAGTGTTTACTACTGTATCTACGTACTAATTGCAACACATGCACGTGTTAGCGGTATAATGACCACGTATGCATTTGATGGTAAGATTTGTGTAAGTTGGATGTCATATTATTGCTCTAACATGTGTTCAAAGTTAGCCGCCAAAACACATTTTATACCCTATATGGATTGAGGGAGTACATGCATTGCCGAGGTTTCTATTAATCCTTGCGTGCAACGTTTTTATTGAAGCTTGAAATGTGAACATGTGAATGGGAGGGACTACTACAACCCTTCCAAAAGAACTGTAGCACTAATGGTATCGTACTCCTTTCGTTCACCATCTCACATGCTCAGTTTTTTATTTGATAAGAGGCAAACCATGTGGGGCCTACCTTAGAGGCAAGGCTCTATACACTGGAGATGCTTTGTACTTTTGATGTGTCCCATCAACTCGCAGAACGAGGAGAAGCTTGCTTAGTACACCGTCTCCCCCGCCCACGGGCGCGGTGGCTCGCAGATTCGCAGGACGAGGAAAAGCTTGCTTACTACACCTACGCCCGCTCCCTCGCCCACGCGCGCGGTGGCTCACAAGACGAGGAGAAACTTTTACTACTCCCTTCATTTACTCCTCGTCCCTACCTTGGTTAGAGATATTATCATATTGTTTGAAATATGTCTTTTAGTAGTAGGAGTAGTACAGTGGTACATAGGAGTAGTACTACATCAATTTCCTTGGAGTCTGTGGTGCAGCAAGCTACCCTAGGCTATGTTACTACCCCCTCCTTTCTGGTTTATGGCTCAATTTCAAATCTCTCCAACCAAGGTAGACGGTGAGTGGTGGAATTAATTTCGTAGTTTGCACAAGTAATTAGTACCGTCGTTTTTCTCAAGAAGTTATGTTTACCGATGCATTAATTACAAAAAAATGCATGCATGACCACTAAATTTCCATGAACTTCTACATGCATTGGTGAGTTTTCTCTTGACACTGCTTGCATCGGGTGATTTAGCGCACCTCGAAATCCAAACATGTGATGGTGGTACTACTAGTAGAATTGAGACTTATAAAATAGAAAATCAAATTTTTTAGGTGAGCCCTATAAACCGGAAAATAGGGAGTAGTAAGTAGTACTACCTCCATAGTGGGTACGTACTCGGTAAAATCAGATTTTCCCAATACTAAGTCGCTCAACCTTTATTTCTTGTTTCCCTTCCTGCCTCGTTGCCTCGAACAGACTATGCCAAACTCCCCTGCCTGCCGCGTGGGAAAAGACCCGCCCTTGCCTTTTTTAGTCCGGGTTTGTATTGATGGATCGTGCGAAGCAGAAAAAACCAAGCCGTGTCTTGTACTCCTCCGTCGGCGCTCGGTTTCATGAATTATGTGCTTCCTCTCGCCGACATGTGGGACATATAGCAACCGGGTCGACGTGTCATGCACCAAATAACAGTGCAGAACAGCAGGATGACGCACCCCAGTCATAAGGCCCCAGTAGTAGTAATGAGCAATGAGACGTCAAATCATAATGCCACACCTTCCCAGACGGATGAAGCAACCATTATTTCACACATTGTTGAATCCGCTTCGCCATCATCTCCTTCAAGAAAACCACGTATTGCTTCTGCCATTGTTCTACCTAAAGAGGGACGCGCATCGCCTTGGTACATCATGAAACGTGGGACCGCATGACAGGCTATGCTCCCCCACTCACTGCTCGGTAAAATCACCTCAATTTTGCTACTTCGTATCGGTTTACAGGGCATGCACGTCGTTCTATGTTGAGAATTTAACTGGCTATATATGTGATGAATAGTATATGTTTAGAAACTACATCCGCTTAAGAATCCAATGATATACTTTTTGTGACATAGTAACTCATATTTAGTTAGTCAAATGGATGACCTAGAAATACGTGCACGCCCTATAAACCGAGACGGAGGGAGTAGTATCTTTTTAGATCAATATAGTCAGGATTCACCAAGGAGCAAAACCAAGTGGTAGGCTACTCCTATCGTGTTGGCATAGCAACTCACGCAGGGTCAGTCCACACATGAAATGGCGACACACTTAACAGGACCCCTTTGGCTGACATGTGACTCATCCACCGCCTTGTTCCACGTGCGATGCACAAATTATAGTTCGGAGCAGCAGTTGGACTTGGAGGCACCCCGGTCGTAGTGCTGCAGTAGTAGTAAATGAGCGATGAGGGGTCAAATCACAGAGCACCACCTTTCTCGCATTAAGCTAGACGGACGAAGCAACCATCATTTCACTCTAGGGCGCAAGAGCATAAAGAAAAGAGAAAACCAATGATGCGTGCGGCAGCTACCAAGGCACCCTAGGGTAGGAGCCTCCACTACAAATCCTTTATTTTGAAAGCGCCTCCACTACAAATCCGCTTCTCCCTCGTCCTCTTGAAGAAAACTGATGATGCGTGCGGTTGTAGGGTTTGTAGGAGTACTACAGCGTGCGGGGCCATGTTGTACTAAACGGGAGAGGGATCGAGTTCGAGTCGACGCCTTAATATATGTGGGCCACTTGGTTTTACGGGAACGAGGCAACATTTTAGGTTCGGGGACCAGTGGAGATATACGTACAAAAAATTGTGGATGTTGAAAGTGCAACTATCCGTAGGTGGTTTTGGTAATTCATAACAACATATAGCTCATTGAGCTAATGCTATTCCAAGACAAATATTTCAGGAAAGCTCAATGAATGGCATGGCATGGATGATGAAAGTGGATCCCTCAAAATATTAAGGACAAAGGATTGGCTCAAGCTCAAAATCTCAAGACTCTACATTTTACATTTTAGTGATCCAAGATCACATTGAGTCTATAGGAAAAGCCAATACTATCAAGGAGGGATGAGGTGTTTCTTAATGAGCCTCTTGCTTCATGTGCTTAGTGATATGCTCCAAAACCCTCCACTACTTTCTCACATCCACATATGACCTAAACCTAAAGTCAAACTCGGCCCTACCGATTCTTTCTATCCAGCGCCACCGAGTTCAATTGTCATAGCCACTACCACAAACCCTAGGCAAATCGGTCTCACCGACAGGGATCTCGGTCTCACCGATATGGGATTGTAATCTATCTGTTTCCCTTCGTAACGTTTCGGTCTAACCGAAGTGAGCAATCGGTCCCACCGAGATTGCAATGTAAACTCTCTGTTTCCCTTTCATAACTTTTCGGTCTCACCGAAAGAGTGAATCGGTCCCACCGAGTTTACCTGACCAACTCTCTGGTTAGCTAATTACCAAATTCGGTCTCACCGAGTTTTTGTAATCGGTCTCACCGAGATTACGTTATGCCCTAACCCTAACCATATCGGTCCTACCGAGTTGCATATCGGTCCCACCGAAAACCCTAACGGTCACTAGGTTTACTAAATCGGTCCGACCGAGTTTGGTAAATTGTGTATAACGGTTAGATTTTGTGTGGAGGCTATATATACCCCTCCACCTCCTCTTCATTCGTGGAGAGAGCCATCAGAACAAACCTACACTTCCAACTTACCAGTTCTGAGAGAGAACCACCTACTCATGTGTTGAGGCCAAGATATTCCATTCTAACCACATAAATCTTGATCTCTAGCCTTCCCCAAGTTGTTGTCCACTCAAATCTTCTTTCCACCAAATCCAAATCCTATGAGAGAGAGTTGAGTGTTGGGGAGACTATCATTTGAAGCACAAGAGCAAGGAGTTCATCATCAACACACCATTTGTTACTTCTTGGAGAGTGGTGTCTCCTAGATTGGCTAGGTGTCACTTGGGAGCCTCCGACAAGATTGTGGAGTTGAACCAAGGAGTTTGTAAGGGCAAGGAGATTGCCTACTTCGTGAAGATCTACCGCTAGTGAGGCAAGTCCTCGTGGGCGACGACCATGGTGGGATAGACAAGGTTGCTTCTTCGTGGACCCTTCGTGGGTGGAGCCCTCAGTGGACTCGCGCAACCGTTACCCTTCGTGGGTTGAAGTCTCCATCAACGTGGATGTACGATAGCACCACCTATCGGAACCACGACAAAAACATCCGTGTCTCCAATTGCGTTTGAATCCTCCAAACCCTTCCCTTTACATTCTTGCAAGTTGCATGCTTTATTTTCCGCTGCCTATATACTCTTTGCATGCTTGCTTGAATTGTGTGAAGATTGCTTGACTTGTTCAAAGATAACTAAAATCTGCCAAAGTCTAAAATTGGGAAAAGGTTACGTTTTTAATTGGTCAAGTAGTCTAATCACCCCCCCTCTAGACATACTTCAAGGTCCTACAAGTGTTATCAGAGCTTTGGTCTCCATTTGCTTTGATTTCCATAGCTTTTGGTGGCCATAGCCTTGGTTTCACAACCTAGGAGAGTATGGCATCTAGCGAGGGAAATTATCACCATAGAGGTCCGTACTTTGATGGCACTAATGATGAGAGTCGGAAGCATAAGATGAAAAGGCATATTCTCGGACAGAACCCTCCCGTTTGTGCTATTGGGTGTATTGGTTTGCAAGGTGAATTCTTTGATGGGAGAGAACCGAACCGTGAAGCTAGCGCGGAAGAGTTGAAGATGCTGCAATACAACGCTCAAGCTTGTGATATCCTCTTCAATGGCTTGTGCCCCGAAGAATTCAACAAAATCAGCCGTCTTGAGAATGCAAAGGAAATTTGGGATACTTTGATTGATATGCATGAAGGTACCGACTCCGTCAAGGAATCCAAGTTGGATGTGCTCCAAAGTCAGCTTGACAAGTTCAAAATGAAGGATGGTGAAGGTGTCGTTGAAATGTACTCTAGGCTTGCTCTTATCACAAATGAGATTGCCGGCTTAGGAAGTGAAGAGATGACCGACAGATTAATCATCAAGAAGATCCTAAGAGCATTGGATGGAAAATATGATACCGTGTGCACATTGATCCAAATGATGCCAAATTACAAAGATCTCAAGCCAACGGAAGTCATTGGAAGAATTGTTGCTCATGAGATGTCACTCAAGGATAAGGAGGAACTTCACAACAAGTCAAGTGGTGCCTACAAAGCCTCATGTGAAGCCCCCACATCATCAAGTGAGAAACAAACCTTCAATGAAGAATTGAGATTAATGGTGAAGAACTTCAACAAATTCTACAAGAGTAGAAGCAAAGAAAGAAGCTCTAAGTCAAGGTCCTACAATGACAAAAGATCTTCTAGTCGAGAGCAAGAATCTGCTACAATTGTGGGAGACCGGGACACTATTCCAATGAGTGTAGGACACCCTACAAAAGAAGAGAAGATTCTCCCAAGAGAAGAAGTAGAAGAGAAGAATCACCACCAAGAGAGAAGGAGTAAAGATGATCGTTATGAACGAAGACCCTCACGGAGAAGCAAGGATTCGGAAATGTGCCCCGGAAATTCAAGGTCATGAGCCTCATAGTTGAAACTATCAAGAGGACAGCAACAGACCAAAAGAGGAGTCGTGGATATGCCCCACAGATTCAGGAGTTGATTAACTCAAAGATGGGCACATGGAAGTATCTGTTGGATAAGGAACACTTAGTTCTCTATCCTGAATTTGAGGACAATCAAGTTGTCATGACTGAGAATGAACCAACATCAGTACAAGCTCAAGAGAAGAAGGAGAAGGCAAGGAAAGAGAAGGCTGCCAAGATGCCAAGTCTAGCAGAGGCATCTGAGTACTTTTTGAAGAACAAGCAGGAGCATCTTGGTTACTTGATAGCATCAACTCTGCGGATTGAGAAGGGGTTGGCCACCCTAACTCAAAACTAGGAGAGCCTAGAAAGAATCATGGAACAAAAATTCTATGATCTTGATGTCAAAATGTTGAGATTGATCGGGTTGTGGAGCAGCTACAGGATGACTTGTAGGAGAGGAAGGACAGGACAACAACTCGATGCATTTGCCAGAGTGCCTCGAGCTCGAGAGATCGATTGAGAGCGAGCAGACACCAGAGTCACTTCATCTGCACTCCGGCTACAGCCCAAGGCTACCAGCTCGGCACCAACTCCTTCAGCTCCTACCACATCAACTGAAGTCTTTGTCCAAGGAGCCATCTCTACGCCACCAGCAGAAGACCAAGCCTGAGAGACGATATAGTCCTATGCATTTTCTAGGAATTTTTTGGTAACTTGTTGCCAAAGGGGGAGAAAAATGTATAGATCATAGGCTTCGAGAGAGAGATTTGCGGCTTCGAGAGAGAGATTTGCTGCTTTTGTTCTCTCTTGTCTTCTTGGTTGAACTTTGTTTGCTTTTGATTGCTTGAGATACTATGCTATTACCTGTGAGACATTGATGATCATGTGTTTGATCATAAGCTACACTTATGCTTGTTATATGTTATTATCTCGCTTATCCTTATATGATCATTCATTGTGCTTGGTGATGAGTGCATGTATTCAATCTTTATTATTTTGAGCGCTCTACCAAGATGTAAGTAACATGGAAGAGTAACCCATGAGCCTAATTCCTTGTGCATTTGCAGTCCAAGCAAATTTTAAAATATGCACAAATTTAGGAGGAGCTCTTGCTTATCACATACTTCTCAAAGCGACAATGTTTTTCAATCTTATTATCATTTGTCGAAGCTTTGATCTATATGTTGTCATCAATTAGCAAAAAGGGGGAGATTGAAAGTGCAACTATCCCTAGGTGGTTTTGGTAATTCATAACAACATATAGCTCATTGAGCTAATGCTATTCCAAGACAAATATTTCAGGAAAGCTCAATGAATGGCATGGCATGGATGATGGAAGTGGATCCCTCAAAATATTAAGGACAAAGGATTGGCTCAAGCTCAAAAGCTCAAGACTCTACATTTTACATTTTAGTGATCCAAGATCACATTGAGTCTATAGGAAAAGCCAATACTATCAAGGAGGGATGAGGTGTTGCTTAATGAGTCTCTTGCTTCATGTGCTTAGTGATATGCTCCAAAACCCTCCACTACTTTATCACATCCACATATGACCTAAATCTAAAGTCAAACTCGGCCCTACCGATTTTTTCTATCCGGCGCCACCAAGTTCAATTGTCATAGCCACTGCCACAAACCCTAGGCAAATCGGTCTCACCGATAGGGATCTCGGTCTCACCGAGATGGGATTGTAATCTCTCTATTTCACTTCGTAACGTTTCGGTCTAACTGAAGTGGGCGATCGGTCCCACCGAGATTGCAATGTAAACTCTCTGTTTCCCTTTCGTAACTTTTCGGTCTCACCGAAAGAGTGAATCGGTCCCACCGAGTTTACCTGACCAACTCTCTGGTTAGCTAATTACCAAATTCGGTCTCACCGAGTTTGTGTAATCGGTCTCACCGAGATTACGTTATGCCTAACCCTAACCATATCGGTCCTACCGAGTTGCATATCGGTCCCACCGAAAACCCTAACGGTCACTAGGTTTACTAAATCGGTCCGACCGAGTTTGTTGATTCGGTCCCACCGAGTTTGGTAAATTGTGTGTAGCAGTTAGATTTTGTGTGGAGGCTATATATACCCCTCCACCTCCTCTTCATTCGTGGAGAGAGCCATCAGAACAAACCTACACTTCCAACTTACCAGTTCTAAGAGAGAACCAACTACTCATGTGTTGAGGCCAGGATATTCCATTCCAACCACATAAATCTTGATCTCTAGCCTTCCCCAACTTGCTTTCCACTAAAATCTTCTTTCCACCAAATCCAAATCCTATGAGAGAGAGTTGAGTGTTGGGGAGACTATCATTTGAAGCACAATTGCAAGGAGTTCATCATCAACACACCATTTGTTACTTCTTGGAGAGTGGTGTCTCCTAGATTGGCTAGGTGTCACTTGGGAGCCTCCGACAAGATTGTGGAGTTGAACCAAGGAGTTTGTAAGGGCAAGGAGATCGCCTACTTTGTGAAGATCTACCGCTAGTGAGGCAAGTCCTTCGTGGGCGACGGCCATGGTGGGATAGACAAGGTTGCTTCTTCAAGGACCCTTCATGGGTGGAGCCCTCCGTGGACTCGCGCAACCGTTACCCTTCGTGGGTTGAAGTCTCCATCAACGTGGATGTACGATAGCACCACCTATCGGAACCACGACAAAAACATCCGTGTCTCCAATTGCGTCTGAATCCTCCAAACCCTTCCCTTTACATTCTTACAAGTTGCATGCTTTATTTTCCGCTGCCTATATACTCTTTGCATGCTTGCTTGAATTGTGTGAAGATTGCTTGACTTGTTCAAAGATAGCTAAAATCTGCCAAAGTCTAAAATTGGGAAAAGGTTAAGTTTTTAATTGGTCAAGTAGTCTAATCACCCCCATCTAAACATACTTCAAGGTCCTACAGATGTAGGTTCGGCCGAAAGGCAATGATGCATGGGCCCTGCATTTTGATATACCCGCGGCTGCGTGAAATTTGCTACTCTACTCAAAATAATGCATAAAAGTTCCTCCAAAAACATCTATAACTTATTATGGAGTGAATATATGCTTAAAATGAAAATGTAATACTCCCTCCGTCTAGGTGTATAAGTCATCTTAGGTTGTTTTGCTAGTTGATAGCATTGCATGGAATGAATTAACCACTGCATGTCATGTTTGAAAGTCTCAAGCCATTGAAGGTATGCACGACCCACATCTCTTATTGGTTGATATGTCATGAAACACGAAATGTGGAGGGAGTTAATGTACCGTGCCTAAGTGTTTTGGGATTATTTGGTTTTGGAAGATGACTTACACACCTAGACGGAGGGAGTACAAAGAGAAAAAAATAAATTGCAGTTAAAAGAATGACATTTCTAACAAAAATGTGAATGTGAACTACAAATGTGTGCACGTGACCAACACATACATTGTCAATACAAAATCTAATGCAAGAAATAACTTATGAGTAACATGCACGAATTGATGATGTGGTGCTTGCATGCATAGAGTACAAAAACAATGTGATTTATGATTTGCATGCATGACATGTTCTTGTGCCATAGTTGCATGTCTAGGAAAAAATCTAATAGTGGGTTGTTCTAGCTTTTTAGGAATAGAAGATGTATACATGGAAGTTGTAGGGAAATAGATGACATGTATCTCAATTCCTATGAGCAGGGATTGGAAAAGAGATGTCATTTGGTTCACATCATAGGAACTTTTCTATTGAATATACGCTAATGTTTATTTTCCTTCAAAATTGTGGGAGTATAGGAATCCATTCATATGAACCAAGTGGCTCTAAAGCTATAAAATGATATCATGTTTGTTTTCCTTTGAAATGTGGAGTATATGAATCTATTCCTATGAACCAATTGGCTCTAAATGAAAAAATCCTATAAAAATCATAGTATCATACAGAGTTCCTATGATATTCCTCCACACCAAAGGATGGTTGAAATTGTTGCAGGTGATACGACGGCCTTTCTTTGTACACTCCTACCCCATCTTTATAGTTACCTCTCGAAGATGAATGAAATGATATATACTGGGTATTCTATATGTGCATTTTGGTACACGAAAACTCGGTAAAAGTTTGTGAGGTTCGAATTTTCAATAAAGCTACATGCTCTGCATTTTGGAACGCGGGGAGGAGCATACAACAGTTGCTAACACTCACATGGAAGATTTGTGTGTTGGAGGAGTGGCTGTTCTATTAAATGACATGGCAAAAGCCCGACATCGCTTGGATCTTTGATCTAACGGTTCTTACGACGTTCGTCGAGAAGCGGCTTGTGGCAAGCGTTTGTCGAGATATGATTCTGGACACATGCATTGCATTGATACGTGCCCCCTCTCTCTAACGCACACACGCACCCTCATGAGTCACGACTCTGCCGAGTCCT
This sequence comes from Aegilops bicornis, assembly GCA_021605145.1. NCBI lineage: Eukaryota > Viridiplantae > Streptophyta > Magnoliopsida > Poales > Poaceae > Aegilops > Aegilops bicornis. Next base: position 341,790,316 of record CM038675.1, read on the forward strand.
CTTGCACCCACCGTCTGTCTCCAGGTAGACGTCACACACATATGTGCTCTTCACACCGTACCCTCTGAACTTCTAAAAAACAAAAGACGCCGCACACCTTTTATTTAACTCACACGTCACACACTTATACTATTACTCTTGTGGCGAACGTTCTTTGTGCATAGTATATTGTACTCTCACGAAGAGAAGCAATGCATGCACGCACTAGTTCTCTCACATCCACTCGTGGGTACACGTAGGAGCGCATTGTTTTGAAGCTGGTACAACAAAATCACTCCACTATATATATAAGCAGGAGCCTTAGCGCTTGCTTTACTAGGGTTCCTCTCTTTCACTCTCTCATGCTCTCCAGATCTAAGCAAGACATAGGTGGCCACACACACTCTCTCTCTCTCTACTCACGGCTAGTCACATATTCGGCTGGAGCACCTCGACCAGGGCAAGGGTGTAGGTGCATCGTTAACGCTGTCATCGGTGGCGAGGGAGGAGACCAAGGGCTGCCCGCACGTCCCGATCGGTGGCCGTGCCATTCTCTATGAGAGAGCGCCGGCTCGGGAGGGCCTCCGACCCCTTCTTCCTCCCTGTGGTATTGTAGCCAAGATGCGGCCTCCCAACGCCGTTTTTGCCACATGCCGACGACCCTTAGGTATATATTCCTTCGAAACCTGCCTTGCTCTACTGCCCCAGCTCCCCACGTGTCTACGTGTGAATCTTTTTCTACTTCTGTCGGCTGTTCCAAAGCCACCTAGAATTTTTCTATTATTAGAGGTAAAGCTAGTTCATACAGTCGAATCTTAGAGTTGGTTCAAATAGGGAAGAAAGTGGGAAAGCTGTAGCATGAATCTAGGACTTGGTTCTAATAGGAAACAGGGGAAAGTACTACATACTGGCTACCCAACCGGTCTCTTGGTTGAAACGGGGAAGAAAGCATGGTGGATGGCGAAGGGTGGGGGGAAGTGGACCTGTCTCTTGGTCGAAAAAGAAAAGAAAGTGAGGGGTGTTGGGGGACAATGCAAATGAGAATAAGCAGGTCTAGATTTCCTGTGCTCACATAGGAAAACGTCGCCGATGAGATAAAAAATGGGACAAATGCAGACATGTTGCCTGAGTGTTTGCCGCTCTCGGCAACCACATGTGCCTCACTACTTTATGCCCCTGCTGCCCCTATGCCCATACCGCTACCGTTAATGTAAAACCACATGAAGCATTAAGCAATGCCACCTAATGTCACTATAAGTAATGGTCTAGTGCCATCGATAAATTGAAGCAATGCCACCACTATTTTATGAAGTGCTTCCGTCTTGCTTTATATTCCATGAATTGTGTTTTTGCAGTTACACTTAAATCCCACACCTCTAACATTGCTTCATCCCAGTGGAACTGCACAAATTTGATTGCACATTTTCTGACCATGTGCTACTCTCATGACAGTAATACTAATGCTATTGTTCTGCATGTTAATCTAGTGGCAGTGTTGATGTGATGTGATGCTACTTACATAAGGGCACTTTCATACTGTCAATGTAGTGCCAATTATAACACAATAGATGCTGATGTTAATCATATGCCCTTTGTAAATAATCATCCTTTGTTTAAATAACTGTATTTCGTATTTGCGCAAACAGGGATGCCTGTCTCCATATCGTTTCTATCTGCGCAATCAAAAGTACACACCTTAGTTTTAGTAGAACTGCACAAAATGAGATGGCTATTCCTAGCTGCCGTCCTCTAACCACCCGTCTTCCAGGTATTCCTACATTGGTAGTAACTAGGTAGAATGACCAACACAATCTAAAAGAAGCTGATTCATACGTTTTACTTCCTGATTGCAGTGCAGGGACGAGCGAAAACAACTGTATCCTAGTCCGGAATTCACTTTCTACCAGTTCATTCATGGACCGAGGACTAGCTGGCACGACTGGACGGAGGTTTTTGGTACAGGTGCACGGACAAGAGGCATTGTGGTCTGGTTATTTCTGCAAATAGCAGTGCTTAAATTTAGTCGAATGCACAAGAATTTTAGATGGTCAGTACACTACATGGTTCAGTTCAGCGTTCCAGCTAAGAACACAATTATAATTGGTTATTCTGGAATGAGAGAACCTAACCCTTGATGGTGGCAATAGGATGGGAGGCCCTTTGCTCAGAGAAGCCTTGCTTGATTTTTCCTGATTTGTAAACCTTCTCACAACTTTGTCTTTTGTTGTGAACTAGTATATGTTTATTATGTTCTATGGATCATTGAGATGTATAAAATTGCTTAAATTATGTTTTTCAAGTATTTTACGAAGCCGAGTTTAATGTGAGTGTTCCACATGAACGCTGGACTAGCGTGTGAACGTTTGGAATTTACATTGTGGCCTGAGTTAATTGCATGAACCACTATAACAAGATACGTAGTTGCTTATATGCCAGACAACAGATTATTGATTGTTAGCTGGTCGATAGCCGACTTTTCTAGTGTTGAAGCGAGCTGAGCCAATGTGTCGTGTTTTGCACAACTGCTTACAAGTGGGGTAGCACTGACAGTTTTTACAAGTACTTAACCAGCCTTATGTACCCTATGTATACGTCGGCGCACAGTTCTCGAACGAGCACTCTATCTCATCAAACACACACTGCTCGTATGATAAACCGTGACAACTTATGTCTTACCATGCCATATTCATGAAAAAACTAGTGAGGACGCATCTGTTTCGGCAATAATTATGATGGTTCTCACATGATTCATGGGCACACAAAAATAGTAGCAGTTCCCATAGACGGATACAAACAGAGTACTAGCCCTAGAGGGCTTGATAATAGGCAAGGTTCGGATAATTAGACACAATCAAAACTACTATTAACACTAGCTGGGGCAACTATTTCATGCCTCGATCTATTTTGGGTTGGACACAAGATGGACCTTGCCATGAACATCATCGAGGACGTCCGGCAGCAGCTCAATCCTGTGAACCTTCCTGAAGATAACCTTGTGGCCTTGCCACTCATAAACTTGTTTGTGGAGGCATGCCACGTCATCTTCCTGCGTAAGCTTGACAAGAACAGTATGCCTCACAAACCAAGGAGTACCTTTGAACTTCTTGTGCTTCAGTACACCCTGGACAACACGCCTGACAACAGTGAGGCTGGAATACAACTCGACATTGGTATAAGCGCAAATGGCTTCCAGGATCCAAAAACCTAAGAACTCTATGTTCCCAGTGCGTATATTCAGGTCATCCGCCTCATAGCGAGTGACATGTACAACCAAACAATCCTAGTCTGCATCACGGCTCTAATTGAAACATAAACAAATTCTGAATTACTTTCCAGTATAAGAAACACAAGTTATTTAAACCACTATGTATAGCATGGCATTGAAGCTAACATAATTTTGCATTATTCGTCACCACATACTTAGACAAAAAACCACAATCGAGATCGGCAAAGAAGAAAATCACCTTGGGCAGCTCAGCAGGGGGGGGGCACATCCTCGAAGGGGGAAAACTGCTCCTGCAGGGCCACGGGGGCTGTAACCTCAAACGGGGCGTTGACCATCTCAGTAGTGGTCGTGAGTGTATCTGGGGTCGGCTCGGTGGTTGCCTCCATCTTCTTGGAGCTCTCTGTCTCGTGGGGATCAGCCTCCTGCGTCTGCTCCAATATCGGCAGATCTTTGCCTGGTTCTCCTTGGTCCACCATGAAACTGACAAATACTAGGAGACCACTGAAAGGAAAACACAATCACAATGACAATGAAACAAAAAAGAGAGTGAGGATCGGTTACTACTTTGCAAAAGTTCTTTTTTTTCTCTGAATGAAAATATACCAACATCACGGATCCGCTTACCTTTCCTTCGTTGGGAGAGAAGAACAGTGGAAGATGCGAGTGTTGGCTTTCTTGAAGACGTTGAGGGAGAAGGGGATTCAGCAAAGAGTGAAATGATGGTTGCTTCGTCTGTCAAACTTAGACTGCGGGGAGGTGGGGTTTTGTGATACGACGGCTTGTTACTGCCGCGCTACGACCGGGGTGACTCTCTGCCTGCATACTGCCTTCTAATTTGGTGGATGGCATTTGGGCCCGTGTGCTTGATATGTCTCCAACGTATCTATAATTTATGAAGTATTCATGCTATTATATTATCTGTTTTGGATGTTTATGGGCTTTATTAAACACTTTTATATTATTTTTGGGACTAACCTATTAACCCAGAGCCCAAAGTGCGCCTCGCTTTTTTTCCCTTGTTTCAGTGTTTCGGAGAAAAGGAATATCAAACGGAGTCCAAACGGAATGAAACCTTCGGGAGAAGTTATTTTTGGAAAGAAAGCAATCCATGAGACTTTTAGTGCACGTCAGGGGATCAACAAGGAGAGCACGAGGCAGGGGGCGCGCCCACCCCCCTGGGCGCGCCCTCCACCCTCATGGGCCCCTCGTGGCTCCCCTTACCGACTTCTTTCGCCTATATATATCCATATACCCTAAAACCTTCGGGGAGGAGAATAGATCGGGAGTTCCGCCGCCGCAAGCCTCTGTAGCCACCAAAAACCAATCGGGACCCTATTCCGGGAACCTGCCGGATGGGGGATCCCTCACCAGTGGCCATGTTCATCAATCCCGGCGTTCTCCATGACGAGGAGGGAGTAGTTCACCCTCGGGGCTGAGGGTATGTACAAGTAGCTATGTGTTTGATCTCTCTCTATCGTGTTCTTGAGGTGTTACGATCTTGATGTATCGCGAGCTTTCCTATTGTAGTTGGATCTTATGATGTTTCTCCCCTGTACTCTCTTGTAATGGATTGAGTTTTCCCTTTGAAGTTATCTTATCGGATTGAGTATTTAAGGATTTGAGAACACTTGATGTATGTCTTGCATGTGCGTATCTGTGGTGACAATGGGATATCACGTGATCCACTTGATGTAGGTTTTGGTGATCAACTTGTCGGTTCCGCCCATGAACCTATGCATAGGAGTTGGCTGCGTTTTCGTCTTGACTCTCCGGTAGAAACTTTGGGGCACTCTTTGAAGTTCTTTATGTTGGTTGAATAGATGAATCTGAGATTGTGTGATGCATATTGTATAATCATACCCACGGATACTTGAGGTGACAATGGAGTATCTAGGTGACATTAGGGTTTTGGTTGATTTGTGTCTTAAGGTGTTATTCTAGTACGAACTCTTCAATAGATTGATCCAAAAGAATAACTTTGAGGTGGTTTCATACCCTACAATAATCTCTTCGTTCGTTCTCTGCTATTAGTGACTTTGGAGTGACTCTTTGTTTCATGTTGAGGGATAGTTATATGATCCAGTTATGTTATTATTGTTGAGAGAACTTGCACTAGTGAAAGTATGAACCCTAGGCCTTGTTTACTAGCATTGCAATACCGTTTACGCTCACTTTTACCACTTGTTACCTTGCTGTTTTTATATTTTCAGATTACAAAAACCTATATCTACCATCCATATTGCACTTGTATCACCATCTCTTCGCTGAACTAGTGCACCTATACAATTTACCATTGTATTGGGTGTGTTGGGGACACAAGAGACTCTTTGTTATTTGGTTGCAGGGTTGTTTGAGAGAGACCATCTTCATCCTACGCCTCCCACGGATTGATAAACCTTAGGTCATCCACTTGAGGGAAATTTGCTATTGTCCTACAAACCTCTGCACTTGGAGGCCCAACAACGTCTACAAGAAGAAGGTTGTGTAGTAGACATCAACGCTGCATGGCCCGCTTGTCTGTGAACAAAAGTAAAACTGCATTCAGTAGAGGGAGATGTTTAGATGACCTCGGAGGAGCCAGAAGCGGTAGTGTATCCACTGTACTTGTAGTAATTGTTTTTCTGGGTAGCTGTAGGGTGTCTCCACTTTACTAGTAGTAATTGTTTCTCTAGGCCGAAGACAAAACAGCCCATCCACCCTAGTAAATAATAAAATCAATTCAAAAGCCCATATATTTGCTTAATGAGAGGCGCTACCAACACCCAGCACACCGCCCCCCCCAAAAAACCTGGGTGCTCTTCTTCCTCCTCACTCCCACCCACCTCACATCAGCTCGCTCCACTCGTACCCCCAAATTCCTCACCTCACTCCTACAGAAAACCCCAGCTCACCTTCTTCCTCACTACTACAAAAAAACCCAGCTCCCCTTCTTCTTCACTCGCACTACAACAAGGCTCATCATTCGTTACTCTGCTCAAATCCGCGAGCTCGACGCGACACCCTCGAGGAAAATGGAATCGCCTGACCCCAGCGCCAAGAAGATGAGGCTCCGCCAGCAGCAACGCCTGTTGTAGATCCCCCACCCGGCAATGCGGGGAGAAGCGGCGAGCCCGCCCCCACCGAATCCCAGGAACCCGTAGAATCTCGGGTGGACCGCATCAGCGATCTCCCGGATGCCATCCTTGGGGAGATCATCTTGCTTCTCCCCACTAAGGATTGCTGCCACACCCAAGTCCTCTCAATTCGGTGGCGCCCTCTATGGCGCGCCGTGCCCCTTAATCTCGATTGTCGTCAGCTATCTCTCTTCAATGATTTTGAACTCCCCAAAGCCATCATCTCCTCCCACCAAGGCTCCGTTCAAAGCCTCTGCATCCCGTCATGCTACTTGAGCAAGCTTACCATGCCCTGCACGGTGGACGCCTGGCTGAAATCCCCTGAATTCATAGAACTACAGCTGCTTGAGTTCTACTATTCGCCAGGAAATCACCTACCAGATACCGAACGCCATGTACTTGTGCCCTCAGCACCGATGTCCATCTCGCGGTTTTCCTCCTCTCTCCACACCGCCACCATTGCATTGTGCTACCTACCAGACAATCTGGTACTAAACCTTCGACTCCCATTTCTCCAAAAACTTTCACCTGTGCGGGTTCGTATGTCGGAGGCCTCATTGCACAACATCATCCACTCTAGTTGCCCTGCCCTAGAGTGCTTGGTGCTTGTTTTCACAGTTAGAATCAGTTGTCTCCAAATAAAGTCGCCTAACCTTGTAAGAATTGGAATTTCTTTTGACGGAAGGCAGCTCATCATCCAAGATGCCCCTTTACTTCAAAGGTTGACCTTGATTCTAGTTATTCACCGTCACAAATAACCGTCCTCTCTGCGCCTAAACTGGAGAACTTGGGTGTAATACATGATCTATGTGCTCATTTCAAGATGGTGTTTGGCTCCACAGTTCTTCAGGTACTTTATATTATCATCTACACTTATAACCATAAGCTGCATTTTAAATTTCTGGCATAAGTTATATATCATCTTGGAGTACACATTTTGTACTAATATTATGTTCTATGCTCAATGAAGAGTTTCTCCATGGATAGCCTATCAATGGTGCTGGATTCTGTCAAGATCTTATATATCCAAATGTATAGTTTTGATCCGAACAAGATTATTGGCTTACTGCAATGCTTTCCATGTCTGGAGAAGTTGCATACGAAGGTGATAATTTCACGCACATTGGAAGCCCGCATATAGTGTACTAGAATTAATTGTTCAGATGTTGCTCTTTCGACACTCTTTTTTTAGACCTTAACTGTTTTCAATCTTCATGTCTATTTAGGCAATAGGATGGGGTAAGAAAGTTATAACCAATCGGTGGATTCGTAAGCACCGGGATTTTCTCACTTCTCATGACATTCGATTGAAGACAATAACGCTAGAACGATATGTGTCGGGCTTCTATTTACAACATATTGTGGTCATAATCCAGTAAATTTTATGACCCAGGATGTTCATTCTATGGACCTGACCGATCCATTTGACTGTGACTGCCGAAAACAGTGTTGTAGTTAGATGTTGTTGCCCTTTTCAATCCGGGTTTTGTCTAAACCTGATGAACAATTAACCCTCGTGCTTTTGTACAGTTTGTAAGTTGGAGTTAGATGTTCTTGCCCTTTTCAACTTAGCTGTGACTGTCATATTTTCTTTGAAACAAGGCAAATGGCTTGCCGTTTGTTTAATATTGTAACAAATCCCAACCAAGGGAAATAACATCACTCTCACCGGCTGCTTGAGCTCACTTTGCATTACAGAAGCCAAGTGATTAGCCCCCACCAGCACCCACAAACTTATTTGAACTAGCACACCAAATGGGATGTAAATTTTCATAAGAAAGGTTGCATGACCGTGGCAAATTTGGATTCTGACATTTGGGACCCACGAGGAAATAGCCTATCCAAGGTGGTGTCGACTTACTAGCTAGTCAACAAACGATTCTGCCTACCAGCCGTTGGATTGACATCCAACATCTGTCGTGTATCTTCTATCTCTTGTCTTCTTCCTCCAGCCGCCCAAACCAAACCACCCCATCGCCTCCGCCTGCTCCCACCTCCCATGGTTGGCTGCGCCTACGCCGCCCTACAGTACCCTCCAATGTTGGCCAGTCCCTCCCTCTATTCCCTCACATGTCATGTTATTCTCCGGCGACGTCAGCCCCAACACGCATCCTCACCCAAACCACTCATCCCTCGTAGTCCCCTCTGCATGCGACTGGACCGGGGTATCTTCCATGGCTCATGTTTGTTCCGTCCGAGGCCTCGTCGTCGTCCTCCGCCTTGGTTCGCTCGCCGTGCACGGTGCGCCGCCCTCTTGCGTTGTCAACGTCGTCAACAACCGAGAGGAACAAGGAGATGACTGTACATGGTGACGATGACAGTAGGGACCCACTAGCATCATGGCAGTACGCAAGCAAGTGCCTCGTTATTACAAGCCCAAAAAATGGTTCCTCCTAATGGTTAGACATCTAGGGCTCACGCCATTTTCAACATAGTCAACAAACAAGATAATTACACAATGAGCGGCTGACACTAGGTACCCAGCAGGTCGCGCAATTTTTTTAGGAACAAGCAGTTGTTATTTATACTAGTTTTAGCGACGAATCTGGATAACAACGGGGTTGTGCGAGGGCTGTGGCCCATCTAGCCAGGGTTTTATTTATGTTTACCACATCATGAGCTTAGTTGTGTTTTTTCTTGCTGAAAATATCTAGCCCAGTTCTACTTTTTTTAAAGAAATACCCAAACGAGGCCTACTTGCTTTGTCAGTCCTGCAGGGCTGCAAATCTTTCAAGGCAAGGAGATTTTCGTTCGGTTTGCCCAGAAAATGGGCTACCGGTAATGAGAAATGGATTTTACATTTTTAAAACACATCAAACCGGGAATTAGTTTCAATTTTTTCCTTACAAGATTTTAAATTCCATTGATATTCATGCGTGGACAATTATTTGGATTTTATATTTATATATATTATTTTTCAACATAGTTTGAATGTGACTCGAAATTTCGGGATTAAAAACAATTGACCTCACCGAAATATGCAAAATTTCTTATAATTTTTAACCGTGGCCACAATATGGGCTGTAATGCTAACAAAAAGAAGATGGGCTCCAAAAAAATCCTTAAGAATTAGCAAATGGGCTGTAAATTATTAGAAATAATGGCAGATGGGTTGTATGCTATTTTCCACAGATTTGAGGCTGACTTGTGCGCCTACTATAGGTTGACGCGTACGCTTTCCTAAATAAAAAAGGTTGACGCACATGCAACGCTGTGTCAACTTAGTCAATACATGAGCGCAGTGACTGTTGGATGTCCATCCAACTGCCGTCGTGCTTCTTCAACCTCTGCTCTTCCTGCTCCAGCCGCTCAAACAAGCGCCGACGGGACTGCCTGCTCCCTCCTCCTGCGGCCTGTTGTGCTGCCGCGCAGGCTTCACCGCCCCACCGTACTCCCATCGCTGGCCTAGCCATCCCTCTACTTACCCACACCTGCTGTTATTCTCCTGCGAGGGAAGATGAACCAGTAAACCCTTGTACCCCCCTCCGCGTGGGAAACAACTGCCGAGTCTTCCCTGGCTCCGTGTCGTTCCCTTCCTAGGCCTTGTCGTCGTCCACCGCCCTAGTGCTCTCGGCGCGGTGTGGTCATCATGGTGAAGGAACAATATCCATCAGAAGTGGACTGTACGTGGAGAGGCTGACAACTGGGTCCCAGGCCGCATGGAAGGAAATGCCTCCTTATTACACCCAAAATAATGATTCCTCCACCTGACAACTAGGACCCACCAGAAGGGCCTCTGTATTTTGTGAAAAAAACGTTACTCCCGCTGACAGGTCGGACCCACCAGCTATATCTTCGCACGCAAGGAAGTGCCTCCTTATTATGCACAAAAAATGAATACTCCCCCTGCTAGCTGGGACCCATCGTAGTTGGAGACTGACTTGTGGGCCTACTGACACGGACGGAGGGCTTTGTCAACTTAGTCAACATGAACGATTCTAGCTTCAGTGACCGTACGATGCCCATCCAACGGCCGTAGTGCTTCTTCAACCTCTGGTCTTCTTGCTCCAGCCGCCCAAACCAGCGCCGGTCGTGGCGCCTGCTCCTGCCTCCCGTGCCCAGCTGTGCTGTCGTGGAGGCCTCACCGCCCCCTACTACTCCTGCCGCTGGCCATACCATCCCTCTACTCACACACACCCCCTGTTATTCTGCAGCGACGGCAGCCTCACACCGCAGCCGAACCAGTGAACCCTCGTACTCCTCTCCGCGTGGGCATCCACTACCGCGTCTTCCCCAGCTCTGCGTCATCTCCTTCCTAGGCCTCGCTGTTGTCCATCTCCTTGGTGCTCTCGGCGCGGCGTGGTCAATGTGGTCAAGGAACGACTTCCATTGGAAGAGTCTCAGACGTGGAGAGGTGACGGTGGGTCCACGGCCGCAGCAAGGAAATGCCTCCTTATTACACGCAAAATAATGATTCCTCCACCTGACAGTAGGGACCCACCGGACGGGCCACCGTATTTCACGAAAAAAAGTTTCCCTCTGACTGCTGGGACCCACCAGCTACATCTTCGCACACAAGGAAGTGCCTCCTTATCCTCCCTGACAATCGGGACCCACCTGGTCGAAGCATACGTAGCGTTGCCATTCTGGTCGCGAACGTGTACGTACATACTGGTCGATCGGTCTGTCTGCAGGCTGCAGCGATGAACCGTGGCCGAGTAAGGAAGGGCACGTGTCGTAGTAGAGCGTGCGCGTGTCGTAGTAGATGCACGCACGTAGCATGTCATGCAGTCCCGTTAATATCGTGTACATGTACGTACAGCCAGGGTGCAAGAAAGTAAATATGGCCGCATACGTACATAGGGGCGGGGTCTCGAACGCCTACTCGTGCATGCGTACCGCTAGGTCAGAAAGGAGAAACTGCGTCGTCGTGTTCATCGGGAGGCAACGGAATGTGTCGTGTTCATCGGGAGCCAACCGGCTTGGACGGAACAGCCGAAACGAGGCCCGGCGTACCGTAGAACGGTGGTAACGGCCTTGTGTTCGACCGCCTACGGTCGAAACAGGATCCTGTTCGCCGGGAGGGGTGTGGTGTACCGCAAAACGGAGGAAACAGACTTCTCTTTGACCTCCTACGGTCGAAATGGGGTCCTGTTGATCGGGAGGGGTGTGGCGTACCGCAAAACGGAGGAAACCGACTTGTGTTGGAGTGCTACGGTCGAAACGGGGGTCCTGTTCATCGGGAGGGGTGTGGCGTACCGCAAAACGGGACTCCACGGGCTACTGTTCATCTCCACCGTCGACCTCCTCCAGCCTCCACGGGCTACTGTTCATCCACCGTCGACCTCCTCCAGCCTCCACCTGCGACTATTCATCCACGGTCTCCTGTTCATCTAGCCTCCACCGCTCCTCCACCGGCTACTGTTCAACCAGCCCTTTCCACGGGGTCCTGTTCAACCACCCCTCCACGGGATACTGTTCATCCAACCCTCCACCGGGTACTATTCAGCCAGCCCTCCACGGGCTCGTCTTGTGCTCCAGCCGTCCACGGGGTCCTGCTCATCCACCCCCAACCAGCTCGATCGATCGGGGTCCTGTTCATCCAGTGGCAACGGCCTCTACTACAATGGGGTTGTAAGGGCATATTTATCCCCAAGATGTTTTGGTGATTGATGACAATGCTTTTGCGGACTAATCGTGTGCGTTAAGTTCTTTCAGAGATTCATCCATTGGCACGAGACGATTACCTCCCCTCGGTGTGTTATTCAAGACGGTGTAGCTCCTTCATTTCTTTGTTGGTGGACTAGTTTTGTAGGAGTCACCGTACTATCAAGAGGGGATCCGCTTTGGTAAGGCTAGGGTGGAATCAACACGTACACATCCGTATCACACCCGATGTTTTCCTTCCGCTTCGATGCAGCAGCCTTTCCTTCGCCTGTGCCTTACGACCTGCCCGGTAGTATCATTGTCCTCGGTAGTACACGAAGCACTCAAGCGGTAGTACCGCTCCCCAAGCGGTAGTAGTACCGCTCACCGTGTACTACAGCCAGGGCTTCGGCCAGTACCGCATGATGGTTAGAGCTACTACCGCCTCGACTCGAGACCGGTGTTTTTCGTGTCGGGTTTTACGGTACTAAGTGCGGCAAGAGTGGCGGTAGTATCCGCTCCTACTCCAGCGGTAGTACCGCCTGGGGCGAGGACCACGACGTCCTCGTCAAGACAAGCAAGATACCGGCTGGGTGGGAGCGGTAGTACCGCTCTTAAGCGGTAGTACCGCCCTGCCCAAGCGGTACTACCGCTCTGTGCGTGGTTGTTCAGTGGGGTAACGGTTGGATTGGTTCCCTCACTATATATAGGTGTCTTCTTCCCCAAAGTTGACTTACCTCTTTCCCCCAAAAGCTCCATTGTTGCTCCAAGCTCCACTTTCGCCCGATCTCTCTCGCTAGCCAATCAAACTTGTTGATTTGCTCGGGATTGGTTGAGAAGGCCCCGATCTACACTTCCACCAAGAGAAATTTGATTCCTTCTCTTATCCCTAGCGGATCTTGTTACTCTTGGGTGCTTGAGCACCCTAGACGGTTGAGGTCACCCCGAAGCCATACTCCATTGTGGTGAAGCTTCGTGGTGTTGTTGGGAGCCTCCAATTGTTGTGGAGATTGCCCCAACCATGTTTGTAAAGGTCCAGTCGCCGCCTTCAAGGGCACCAATAGTGGAATCACGGCATCTCGCATTGTGTGAGGGCGTGAGCAGAATACGGTGGCCCTAGTGGCTTCTGGGGGAGCATTGTACCTCCACACCGCTCTAACGGAGACGTACTTCCCCTTAAAAGGAAGGAACTTCGGTAACACATCCTCGTCTCCACCGGCTCCACTCTTGGTTATTTCGTGCCTTTACTTTTGCAAGCTTCTTGTGTTATATCCTTGCTTGCTCATGTGTTAGTTGTCCTTGCATCATATAGGTTTCTCACATAGTTGCACATCTAGACAACCTATATTATTGCAAAGTTTAAATTGGTAAAGAAAAGCTTAAAAATTGTTAGTTGCCTATTCACCCCCCCCCCCCTCTAGTCAACCATATTGATCCTTTCAATTGGTATCAGAGCCTCGTCTCTTTATTAAGGACTTTGCCCTCCGAAGAGTATGGTTGACACCACACACGGCGCGGAGGAGCACTCCGGTGGGAATCCTATCCCGTCTACGGCCGATGGGGGACCCTCGGTCTCTCGTGAGGATCTCAATGTGGCTCTAGACACATTGAGAGACTCCATGACGACCAAGGTTGAAAGCATGCTTACTAAATTTCTCGAAGGACTCAAACCGTCCACCTCGCCTATGAAAGTGGGTGATCCCACTAACAAGGTGACAGATGCTACCTCCGACAAGGGGGAAGCTAACAGTGAAAAGAGTCCTTCTACTAATGGTAGAAATGGCATTGGAATCTTTGCCCATTTGGAACCTCCAATTTATGGAGGGCCGGTTCCCTCTACTCATTTAAATCATGCCGGTCCTCCTCCTAAGTATGAGAAACATGAAGATTTTGATTCTTGGGTTTATCGCTTCAAGCGTCATTTAAAACATGTGAATACTAACCTTTGGAGAATCATTGAAGAAGGTTTCTATCCTCATGACCCAAGCAACTTCACCCCTCGAGAAGCTGTGGATAATCAATTCAATGAGAGTGCTCTCTTCATCATCCAAGATGCAATTCTACCCAAAGATCTCCCTCATCTTCGACCTCATGCCATGGCTAAAGACGCATGGAAATGTGTTGTGTCTCTCTATCGAGGAAGTGCTAGCATTCAACGCTCCAACTATGAAGTGGTGCAAGATGAAGCCGATGAGTTTGCAATGAAAGAAGATCAAGAACCTCGTGAGCTCTTTTGAAGAGTGACCAAACTCGCGGTCTCACTCCGAGATCATGGAAGCAAGGACACGGATGACAATTGGATCAAGCGCAAGTTCCTCAAGGCCATGATGACCTACAACAAGGCCATGTCCTCCGTCATCCGTCAAAGACCGGACTTCCACTCCATGACCTCAAGCGAAGTTTTGGATGAGTTCGTTGCAATGAGCATCTTGGACAAGACCACCGACAATGAGGTGCTCCGTTCTCAAAGGGCAAAGAAGCCCAACCTTGCGTTGAAGGCCAAGGTTATTATGGAAGAAGAGGAAGAAGTGGAAGATGAGGAGAGCAACCCCTAAGACACCAAATATGATTATCATGAGCACATGGCTCTTGCTTCAAGACAATTTTGGAGCAAGAAGAATGCAAGACCCAACTTCAACAAGAACAACTCAAGTGGCGTCAAGGGCAAGCAACGAGTTAGAACTTGCTTCAACTGTGGCAATGTGAGCCATTTCGCTATGGATTGCCCTTACGAGAAACGGTAAGACAATGGTGGCAAGTTCATCCGAAAAGACAAAGCCAAGTCCTTCCCCAACAAGAACAACTTCACCAAGAAGACTCACACTCGTGGGTTGGTGGTTCAAGAAGAATACCAAGAGGATGACGATAATGATGAAAACGGAGAAGCAATGGCCATGGCATCCGTTGCCATTGCTACTACTCCCCGAGCGTCTCTCTTTGATTCACCCAACGAGAACATCATCGCCAAGTGCCTCATGGCTAAAGCTTCAAACAAGGTAACCCCCAACATCACTACTACCATCATTACTAATCCCTCCATTGAGGATTGCATTGATGAACATGATGGGTCTAATGATGAAGTGAGTGAATTGGAGTCTTTTATGAGTAAGCTCAAGGGCAAGTCCAAGAAGCATTTTGTTGCTCTCTTGGAACAACTTGATGAGGCCAATGACATGATCGAGGCTCACGAAGATACCATCTCTAAGATGGAAGGTCATAGTCGTGACTATGCCGATGAGATATCAGATCTCTCTAATGCTCTTGAGGAAGAGCGTGTGCATCGTTTGACTTTTGAGGATTCACTAGCGATGACCATGCTAAGTTAAAGAAAGATCTTGATCATGCTCTTGTTGTGTCTCATGTGTTAACTTCCGAGAAGGCTAAACTTGGGGTTGATCATGCTAGACTCAAAGAGGAGTTTGAGATACTTGACAAGGCCCACAAGTTCTTGAAGGGTGCTCACGCTAACCTCAAGGAGTCTCATGCTCAACTCCAAGTTAAGCTAACCAAGGAAAAGGCCACATTCCCACACATGATATTAATTGATAATGCTTGTGCTACTAACCCGTCTTTGTGAGCATGTGCATCTTGTGGAGGAGAATGCCAAATTGAAGGATCAACTTGAGAAAGGCCTTGTGACATGCATTCAAGGTGAGAAGAACCTCAACGACCTTTTGAGCAATCAAAAGGAAGTTGTAACCAAGGAAGGAATTGGGTTTGCACCCAAGTCCAAGAGCAAGAAGAAGAAGAACGACAAGACCAAACGTCCTCCTCCTCTCAAGCAAACTTTTGTGAAAGAGGGAGAGGGTGCTCCTAAGGAGAAGAAAGAAAGAGGGAAGAGAGTTGACGTCCAAAAGGGCAAAAGCATTCCCTCCAACAAAGCCAGCGACTTTAACCCGTCATATGTGTTGTGCCGCGCTAGTGATGGACATGTTTATGCTAAATTCGTTGGTTCTCCTTATGAGTACATTGAATGGTCTATTTGGGTTCCTAAGACCCTTGTTACTAACATCAAAGGACCCATTACTAAATGGGTACCTAAAACCAAGCTTCCGGTGGGGGATCATGGTTTCTCGATAGTGGAGCAACAAATCATATGACCGGAAGCAAGGACTTGGTGGTGGACGTGCAAAAGATTCCATCTATGCCCACCAATGTTGAGTGGGTGATGCCTCACATTCTAAGGTATTGGGTCTTGGCAAGGTTGTCATTTCTCATGATCTAACAATCGAGAAAGTCATGCTTGTTGAGTCCCTTGCATACAATTTGCTTTCCGTTTGTCAACTTGCACTCATGGGTTTTGCTACCTTCTTTGACATTGATACCATGGCCCTCTTGTGGAGCAAGACTCTTAAAGTAGCCTTTGTTGGGCATGTCGAGAATGGTCTCTATGTGATTAACTTTTCGTAGCGACCCACTAAGACCGCGACATGCCTAATGGATAAAGTTGACGTGGGATGGCTTTGGCATCGCCGTTTGGCCCACGTCAATATGAGATCTTTGCAAAGTCTTCTCAAGGGGGACCATGTCCGTGGACTAACAAATGTTAGTTTTGCCAAAGATCGTGCTTGCGGTGCTTGTATTGAAGGAAAGCTTCATGAGAAGGCTCACCCTCCCGACCATCATCTACTCGAAGAGACCCTTGAGCTCCTTCACATGGATCACTTTGGGCCTCCATCTTTTGATAGTCTTGGAGGTAGAAAGTATTGCTTGGTGATTGTGGATGATTATTCAAGATACACTTGGGTATACTTCTTCAAGAGGAAGAGTGAGACTCAACAAACCGTCATCGACTTTGCAAATGAAGCTCAACGTCAACATAATGCAAAGATCTTGACAATCAGAAGTGACAATGGCGCCGAGTTCAAGAACTACACCTTGGATGAGTTTCTTAGTGATGAGGGGATCAAGCACCAATATGCTGCTCCATATACCCCTCAACAAAATGGTGTTGCGGAGAGGAAGAACCGGACGTTGATGGATGCGGCAAGGACCATGATGGCAGAGTTCAAGTCTCCATACAACTTTTGGCCGAAGCCATCAACACCGCATGTCATGCATCCAATCGGCTCTATCTCCGCAAAGGCTTGAACAAGACTCCTTATGAGATACTCACCGGCAACAAGCCCAACCTCAAGTACTTCCGGGTGTTCGGTTGTAAGTGTTTCATTCTCAAGAAAGGTGTTCGTTTGTCTAAATTTGAGGCTAGAGCTCATGAGGGCATATTTGTTGGTTATGCTACAAACTCTCATGCTTACCGTGTCCTCAACAAGTCCACGAGACTCATTGAGGAGACGTGTAACATGGAGTTTGATTTAAAATAATGGCTCCCAAGTGGAGCATAGTGGTACTTGTGATGTAGGTGATGAAATTCCTCCCCAAGCCATAAGAAGAATGGGTATTGGTCATATTCTACCCATTGAGGAACCGCTTGTGGCCGAAGGAGAAGGACAATGCTCCACTCGAGTGGAGCCATCACCTCCCCAAGACCCACTCGGCTCGAAGAACAAAGTGAAGGCCCTCAACCTCGTGAACAAGACCAATGGCAAGATCAACCTCAAGATGGTGGTGAACCTCTAAATGATGCCCAAGGTCAAGTTCTCCCCCTCGAGCAAGTTCAAGATCATGAGCAAGCTCATGATCTAGAACAAGCTCAAGACGGCGCTCAAGATAATCAAGTTAACCCTCCTCCTTCCACACTCGAGGAGGAATTAGAGTGTCGTGTCGCGAAGATTGCTTCCAAGCTCACCACCCAAGGCCATCTCATGGAAAATGTGGTTGGAAGCCTAAGAAAGGGGGTAAGCACTCGTAGACAATTAGCCAACTATTGTGAACATCATGCGTTTGTCTCTTGTGTTGAACCCCAAAAGGTCTATGAGGCGCTCGAAGACTCGGATTGGCTCAATGCCATGCATGAAGAACTCAACAACTTCGAGTACAACAAGGTGTGGAGGTTAGTGCCAAGGCCATCGGGGAACCACAATGTCATTGGAACCAAGTGGATCTTCAAGAACAAGCAAGATGCTCATGGGAACATCGTTCGTAATAAGGCAAGATTGGTAGCACAAGGCTACTCCCAAGTCGAGGGTATCGACTACGATGAAACCTTTGCTCCCGTTGCTCGTCTTGAATCCATACGTTTGTTGATTGCTTATGCTTCCCATCACAACTTTAAGTTGCAACAAATGGATGTGAAAAGTGCTTTTCTTAATGGTCCTATTTATGAATTGGTCTATGTCAAGCAACCCCCCGGGTTTGAGGATCCCTACTTCCTGGATCATGTGTATCAACTCGATAAGGCACTCTATGGCCTTAAACAAGCCCCACGTGTGTGGTATGACCACCTTACCGAGTTGTTACAAGATCGTGGATTTGAGGTGGGGCTAATCGATCCCACTCTTTTTACTAAGAAGGTCAAAGGGGAGTTGTTTGTATGCCAACTATATGTTGATGATATTATCTATGGTTCTCCTAACAAAGCTTTCAATGAGGAATTTGCCGCTCTCATGACCTCCAAGTTCAAGATGTCTTCGATGGGAGAGTTGAAGTTCTTCCTTGGTTTTGATATCAAACAAAGAAGAGAAGGAACCTTCATCAACCAAGCCAAATACACTCAAGACATGCTAAAAGATTCAAGCTAAGTGATGTCAAGCGGCTACTACACCAATGCCCACCAAGTGCCAACTTGACATTGATCCCAATGGTAAGCGGTGGATCAAAAGGTATATCGCTCCATGATTGGCTCCTTGCTTTACCTTTGTGTATCTAGACCGGATATCATGTTGAGTGTGGGGATGTGTGCACGGTTTCAAGCCGCACCGAAGGAAAGTCACTATGTGGCGGTCAAACGAATCTTTCGATATTTGGCTCATACCCCAAACTTTGGCTTATGGTACCCAAGAGGAGCAAACTTCAAGGTTGAAGGATTTACGGATTCCGATTGGGCGGGAGACAAGGTGGATAGGAAGTCCACTTCTGGAGGGTGCCAGTTTCTTCGGTGCTCTTTGGTGAGTTGGTCTTCCAAGAAGCAAAGTTGTGTGTCTCTCTCGTCCACCGAAGCGGAATATGTGGCGGCCGGTAGTTGTTGTGCACAACTCTTATGGATGAGGCAAACTTTAAAGGAATACGGTGTCATTTGTGACAAAGTGCCTCTTTGGTGTGACAACGAAAGTGCCATCAAGATTTCTCTCAACCCGGTGCAACACTTCAAGACGAAGCATATTGAGATTCGGTATCATTTCATCCGGGATCACATTAGGCGAGGGGAGATCGAGCTCAAGTATGTCAACACTCATGATAACCTTGCTGATATTTTCACGAAGCCCTTGGATGAAGCAAGATTTCGCGAGTTAAGGCATGAGCTAAATATCATTGATTCGAGCAATGTGACTTGAACCCTTGCACACCTCACCTCACTCAACTTGGTGTCTAGTTTAGGTGTAGGCATGGACATAGGGGGAGTGTTGTTCTCTCAATGAACTCTCCCTCCCCCATTATGCATAAAACGACCAACTCTTTCACATTAGCCATTTTTGATGGTACTTGTGCTTCAAAGACGAGTTTTGGTCATGGTCCCAAGGATAATTCTTCGCGGTGCCATACCAATTGACTCAAACATAGGTGGCTCCGGCCACCGCCCTCTCTTGAGAGAGGCGAGCTTCGCTTTGCTTTCGTGTGGTTGTTTTGAATAAGTGGGTTCTGGACCGTTGTTAGTGTGTGTGTTGCCTTATTGGTCTTTCCTTTTTCTTGGCCTTGCCTTCTCGTCTCGTTGGTGCTTTAGCCGTGTGTTTAGAGGCCATCTGGTTGCTGAGCGGTACTACCGGTGGTGGTAGCAGTACTACCGCTCCGAAGGTACTACCGCCTTCAGTAGCAGTACTACTGTGGAGCGAGCGGGGGTTATATCGGGGCGGGGGTTTTCTTCTCCCACATACCCATTCGCATGCCCCTCGCTCTGTTCCTCTCTCCAAAGAATCCGGCGCATGGAGGGCTCCGGCGGATCTCCCTCTCCGGGGCATTCCTCTCCATTTCCTTCGGTGGAGACGATCCCCACCTTGTCCTCTTGCCATGGATGCTGGTATTACCCCCGTTCCCTCTTTCTTCTTGTCTAGATTTCCAATCTAGCATCTTAGGGGCAATAGCAGTTGCATCTCTAGATTTTTGGCCAAATCTAGGCTTGAATAGGATGGAGAAAGCTTCTAGGCAGTTTGGATTGATGTTTGGTTGGAGTATTTTTGAATTTGGTAGGATGGTAGTGCCGGATCTGACCACGGTAGTAGGAAACTGATGTTTCCCTGTCTCGAGCGGTACTACCGCTCTCTGTGGAGCGGTACTACCGCTTGGGGCGGTACTACCGCTCGCAGGTCGCGGTACTACCGCCCTCTACCAGTTTCCACAATGCTATTACCTCTCAGTAATCTTTTTGCTCGTGTTTTGTGGCTTATGCTCGTTCTTTCTAGTTGTTTGCGTGTTCTTGTGTGTGGTTCCAGGTGATGAGGTTCCTGAGCATCAGGCTTGTCGTTTCAACCCCGGTCGTGCCTCGTCCAAGCATTACCGCACAACTGAGTCTGCCGGAGGTTCCTCAAGTGATCCACCTCCACCTCAACTCCAAAAGAAGACTGGTGTCAAGCCGAAGCACTCTGGCAAAACCGTGCCAGAAATGCAACCCAAGGAGTTCTGGGCAAGGCGTCGCCGCAACCCATATGAGGCAGACCAAGATCCCTCTTTGGTCAACCGTCCGTTCTGGAACATGTTTCAGTTCACAATCTTCTTTGATGTTCTCAAGGCCAAGAAGAACCTCTTTGTCAACATGCACTCCATCGCCACCGACCATATGGAGAAGGATCCTGAATACTTTGGTGAAGCTCTTCAGATGTGCACTCAACTGAACATTCTTGGGGTCATGCAATTCAACAAAGATTTTGATGCTGATATTGTGGCCCAATTCTATGCCACGGTTCATCTCGGGACTGATGAGGACAGGACACTGACTTGGTTGACCAATGACAAGTTGCTTTCAGTCAAGTGGAAAGCTTTCATGAATTTGATTGGGGTGCAAGATCTAGGACTTGAGTCTCCTGTCGGCTTTCGCCCACACCGCAACACCAACTCCACTCACAAGCAAGCTCTGTGGCCCTACTGCACTTTGAGGGTCAACCCTGAGACGAAGAAGGAAACTTATGAGCTGCCTGCCTTTCTGGATATCCTTCACCGTGTCTTCAGAGAGACTCTTTTCCCTCGTATCGGGAATCTGGATATGGTTCACTCTTATCTCGTGGACATTCTTATCTTCTGCCAGCGTGAGAAGGAACAGAACACCGGAGAGTCCCTGGATATCTCTCATGTTATGTGGTCTGAACTGTTATCTGCTATCTCCGAGCGCAAGTGCCCGATTTATGGTCCGTTCATCATGCTGCTTATTGAGAAGGCCTGGGCTCGTGTCTATCCCAAGGTGATGCTGGAGACTGGAGAGTTGGTTTCTCACGACATCAAGCGTCTGAGGAAGAAGGATAACTGGGGCACTCAGGCCCCTAAGACTGGAGTTCCTTCGTCTGCTACTTCCATGGAGACCGAGGAGGAGACTGAGGCTGAGGATGATGATGATGACTACGTGCCTTCTGAGACAGAGCCCTCTTGGGCAAAGAAGCTCAAGCTCAAGATGAAGAAGTTGTTCTGCATGGAGTCTCACACTCAGTACATGACTCATGTGGATGAGAAGAAGGCCCAAGGTCGCCACAAGGAGCTCATGCGTTAGTTGGGTGCTACAGTTAACAATGGGTCTGAGGACCAGCTTACTGAGGAGGAGGAGTGGATTCAGCAGCACTGCCCGTGGACCGATTCTGATGCCGAGCACTTCCCGACTAACGACGATGGCGCAGATGATCCCGCTGAGATCTGATGTGTGTGTCCCTCTATTGCTATCACCTGGAGCCGTAGCAACACTCCCTTTTTGGTGTCTCGATGCCAAAGGGGGAGAGAGTTTAGGGATTTGTGCCTTGTGTTTGTGTCTTCCGTCTTCTGTGTTTGTGCTTTCTTCGCAGTTTGCTTTGTTTGGTTTGTGTCAGTGAGACCTAAGTTCCCGTCATATGGTGTGAGACATATGCTACCTTATCTTTCCAGTACCTTTATCTATGTCACTATCTAGCTTATGAGTTGCATGCTTATCCTGTTAAGTTATCTATGCTCCTCTCATATACCACCTTAGGTGATTGGTCGGTCTCTAAAATGTAGGGGGAGCGTTGATCCTAGTATGTGTGTCGTGCAGTCCAAAGCACTTATCTAGATAGCACACATCTAGGGGGAGCCCATCTACATTTTAGGACGGTGGGGTTTTTGCGTGTGTCCTATATCTGTCATGTTTGTGCAAATCCCGTATTGTCATCAATCCACCAAAAAGGGGGAGATTGTAAGGGCATATTTATCCCCAAGATGTTTTGGTGATTGATGACAATGCTTTTGCGGACTAGTCGTGTGCGTTAAGTTCTTTCAGAGATTCATCCATTGGAACGAGACGACTACCTCCCCTCGGTGTGTTATTCAAGATGGTGTAGCTCCTTCGTTTCTTTGTTGGTGGACTAGTTTCGTAGGAGTCACCGTACTATCAAGAGGGGATCCTCTTTGGTAAGGCTAGGGTGGAATCAACACGTACACATCCGTATCACACCCGATGTTTTCCTTCCGCTTCGATGGAGCAGCCTTTCCTTCCCCTGCGCCTGCCCTGACCTGCCCCAGTGGTAGTACCGCGGTCCTCAGCGGTAGTACCGTCGAAGCACTCAAGCAGTAGTACCGCTCCCAGAGCGGTAGTACCGCTCCCCGAGCGGTAGTACCGCTTGTGGGCTTCGGCCGTAGTACCGCAGTGGTTCCGGGCTACTACCGCCTCGACTCGAGACCGGTGTTTTCGTGTCGGGTTTCACGGTACTAAGTCTGGCGATAGTGGCGATAGTACCGCTCAAGTGGTAGTACTTGCTCCTACTCTATGGTAGTACCCATCGGGGCCAGGACCACGACCTCCTCGTCGACCTGGCGATACCGCTGGGTGGGGCGGTAGTACCGCTCTTAAGCGGTAATGCCGCCCTGCCCAAGCGGTAGTACCGCTCTGTGCGTGGCTATTCGATGGGAGTAACGGTTGGATTGGTTCCCTCACTATATATAGGTGTCTTCTTCCCCAAAGTTGACCTACCTCTTTCCCCCAAAAGCTCCATTGTTGCTCCAAGCTCCACTTTCGCCCGATCTCTCTCCCTAGCCAATCAAACTTGTTGATTTGCTCGGGATTGGTTGAGAAGGCCCCGATCTACACTTCCACCAAGAGAAATTTGATTCCCTCTCTTATCTCTAGCGGATCTTGTTACTCTTGGGTGCTTGAGCACCCTAGACGGTTGAGGTCACCCCGAAGCCATACTCCATTGTAGTGAAGCTTCGTGGTGTTGTTGGGAGCCTCCAATTGTTGTGGAGATTGCCCCAACCATGTTTGTAAAGGTCCGGTCGCCGCCTTCAAGGGCACCAATAGTGGAATAACGGCATCTCGCATTGTGTGCGGACGTGAGGAGAATACGGTGGCCCTAGTGGCTTCTTGGGGAGCATTGTGCCTCCACACCGCTCTAACGGAGACGTACTTCCCCTTAAAAGGAAGGAACTTCGGTAACACATCCTCGTCTCCACCGGCTCCACTCTTGGTTATTTCGTGCCTTTACTTTTGCAAGCTTCTTGTGTTATATCCTTGCTTGCTCATGTGTTAGTTGTCCTTGCATCATATAGGTTGCTCACATAGTTGCACATCTGGACAACCTATATTATTGCAAAGTTTAAATTGGTAAAGAAAAGCTTAAAAATTGTTAGTTGCCTATTCACCCCCCCTCTAGTCAACCATATCGATCCTTCCAGGGGTCCAGTTCATCCAACCCCCACCGGGAACTGTGCATCCAACCCCCAACAACGCTCACTGTTCATCAAGAGGCAGCAGGTTCGATCGGCTTCAATTAGCAGCAGTAGCGAAGGAATCGCTCGATTGAGTTCACTTAATAGCTAGATCAATCGATCGCTCGGGTTCATTAACGTGTAGCCTGCAGTGCAATCGCTCGGGTTCAGTAGGCAAACGCCTCGCTCGGGTTCAATTAGAGCCAAATGCCTCGCACCCACATGCGTACATGTACGAGAGAAACCCGCATTGCTCGGCCCCCGACCACCCACCATAACCGGGAACTCCCCGATATTTTCCTCGCCCTCGCTTCTACCATGGTTTTTTCTGTCATGGACGGCCCAAAGAATGTCATGCAGCTGCGTCTCTGATGTCTACTACACAACCTTCTTCTTGTAGACGTTGTTGGGCCTCCAAGTGCAGAGGTTTGTAGGACAGTAGCAAATTTCCCTCAAGTGGATGACCTAAGGTTTATCAATCCATGGGAGGCGTAGGTTGAAGATGGTCTCTCTCAAACAACCCTGCAACCAAATAACAAAGAGTCTCTTGTGTCCCTAACACACCCAATACAATCGTAAATTGTATAGGTGCACTAGTTAGGCAAAGAGATGGTGATACAAGTGTAATATGGATGATAGATATGAGTATCTGTAATTTGAAAATATAAAAACAGCAAGTTAGCAAGCGATAAAAGTGAGCGTAAACGATATTGCAATGCGTTGAAACAAGGCCTAAGGTTCATACTTTCACTAGTGCAAGTTCTCTCAACAATAATAACATAATTGGATCATATAACTATCCCTCAACATGCAACAAAGAGTCACTCCAAAGTCACTAATAGAGGAGAACAAACGAAGAGATTATTGTAGGGTATGAAACCACCTCAAAGTTATTCTTTCTGATCGATCTATTCAAGAGTCCATAGTAAAATAATGTGAAGCTATTCTTTCCGTTTGATCTATCATAGAGTTTGTACTAGAATAACACCATAAGACACAAATCAACCAAAACCCTAATGTCACCTAGATACTCCAATGTCACCTCAAGTATCCGTGGGTATGATTATACGATATGCATCACACAATCTCAGATTCATCTATTCAAACCAACACAAAGTACTTCAAAGAGTGCCCCAAAGTTTCTACAAGAGAGTCAAGACAAAAACGTGTGCCAACCCCTATGCATAAGTTCACAATATTACGGAACCCGCAAGTTGATCACCAAAACATACATCAAGTAGATCACGCGAATATCCCATTATCACCATAGATAAGCACATGTAAGACATACATCAAGTGTTCTCAAATCCTTAAAGACTCAATCCGATAAGATAACTTCAAAGGGAAAACTCAATCCATTACAAGAGGGTAGAGGGGGAGAAACGTCATAAGATCCAACTATAATAGCAAAGCTCATGATACATCAAGATCGTACCACCTCAAGAACACGAGAGAGAGAGAGAGATCAAACACATAGCTACTCTTACATACCCTCAGCCCCAATGGTGAATTACTCCCTCCACGTCATGGAGAGCGCCGGGATGATGAAGATGGCCACCACTGAGGGACCCCCCCTCCGGCAGGGTGCCAGAACGGGTCTAGATTGGTTTTCGGTGGCTACAGAGGCTTGTGGCGGCGGAACTCCTAATCTAGGTTATGTTCTGGAGGTTTCAGTATTTATAGGAATTTTTGGCGTCGGGAACAAGTCTGTGAGGTGCCCGAGTTGTCCACGAGGTAGGCCGGCGCGTCCGGGGGGGGTGATACATCTCCAACGTATCTATAATTTTTGATTGCTCCATGCTATATTATCTACTGTTTTGGACATTAATTGGCTTTATTATCCACTTTTATATTATTTTTGGGACTAACTTATTAACCGGAGGCCCGGCCCAGAATTGCTGTTTTTTGCCTATTTCAGAGTTACGCAGAAAAGGAATATCAAACGGAGTCCAAACGGAATGAAACCTTCGGGAACGTGATTTTCTCACCGAACATGATCCAGGAGACTTGGACCCTACGTCAAGGAAGCTTCGAGGAGGCCATGAGGTAGGGGGGCACACCCTCCACCCTCGTGGGCCCCCTGTTGCTCCACCGACGTACTCCTTCCTCCTATATATACCTACGTACCCCCAAACGATCAGATACGGAGCCAAAAACCTAATTCCACCGCCGCAACCTTACGTACCTGGAGATCCCATCTTGGGGCCTATTAGGAGCTCATGGGAGGGCATCCATCACGGAGGGCTTCTACATCAACACCATAGCCTCTACGATGAAGTGTGAGTAGTTTGCTTGAGACCTTGGGTCCATAGTTAGTAGCTAGATGGCTTCTTCTCTCTTTTGGATCTCAATAAAATGTTCTCCCCTCTCTCGTGGAGATCAATTCGATGTAATCTTCTTTTTGCGGTGTGTTTGTTGAGGCCGATGAATTGTGGGTTTATGATTAAGATTATCTATGAACAATATTTGAATCTTCTCTGAATTCTTTTATGTATGATTGGTTATCTTTGCAAGTCTCTTCGAATTATCAGTTTGGTTTGGCCTACTAGATTGATCTTTCTTGCAATGGGAGAAGTGCTTAGCTTTGGGTTCACTCTTGCGGTGTCCTTTCCTAGTGACAGCAGGGGCAGCAAGGCACGTATTGTACTGTTGCCATCGAGGATAACAAGATGGGGTTTTTATCATATTGCATGAATTTATCCCTCTACATCATGTCATCTTGAGTAAGGCGTTACTCTGTTTTCATGAACTTAATACTATAGATGCATGCTGGATAGCGGTCGATGAGTGGAGTAATAGTAGTAGATGCGGTGAGTCGGTCTACTTGTCTCCGGACATGATGCCTATATACATGATCATACCTAGATACTCTCATAACTATGCTCAATTCTGTCAATTGCTCAACAGTAATTCGTTCACCCACCGTATAATACTTATGCTCTTGAGAGAAGCCACTAGTGAAACCTATGCCCCCCCGGGTCTATCTTCATCATTGTAGCGACCCGACCCGAATGGATCAAGTCTCTGTGCTCAGGTGTCATCCCTGGATCAGTAATGCTGACACCACACAGTACTTCGAAGGATTTATAACAGAGTAGCAATCACACACTTATTACAGCGTTGTCCAAAAGAGGACTTATTACAATAAATATGGCTTAAGGCCATCTAATAATGATAACAGCGGAAGACTTGGAAGATAAGTGAGTCCATCAACTCCATCGGCATCACTGAGTATAGAACCACGACCTAAAACACCTTACTCGTCGTCTGAAAAGTTTGCAACATGAACGTTGCAGCTGAAACGGTCAAAGACATGGAATATCTTGGCAATGTAACACATAGAGAGTAATGAAGGAATAAGCCTATACTACATGCATATATGGCTGGTGGTAAAGCTCTCTGATTCTGATTTTTGCATAAAGCTAGTTTTTCCCTCTGCAAAGGAATAAATTTGTTTAACTATCATGGTGGTTGTTAAACATTGAGAATGGTTGATGACATCCTCAATCCCAATTAAAAGTACTCATTAAAACCCAATAACATTAACTAAAGTAACATGTTGAGATTCACATGATATTCAAGTACTAGATACTCAAGTTGTCCATAACCGGGACACGGCTAATCATGATTAGTTTATACACTCTGCAGAGGTTTGCGACTTTTCCCCACAAGACTCGATCGCCTCCGTTTGGTTCTCGCACTACATGGTGTTTGAGAGACGGATGACCGAGACACGATCTTTCAGAGCGCTTAGCACCATACGATGGGTGGACGGTACACCTACATCCCCTACATCTGCTAGTCCACCACTATAAGAGTTCGCATGACTTACTCAACTATGCCAGAGCCCATAATGGCTTGTGGCTACACACGGAAGTTTCTAGTTTGAATAATCTTATGATCCCTTTGAGCCTGGGTGGCTGTCCGAAGAAAAACAGGCAAGTCCTGATAGAAACCAGGTGCCTCAATCCACCCAGATGTGTGTTTAAGTTGCCACCTTAAATAAAACATTAGTTAACAATCTCACATCTGTCATGGATATTCACTCACCCAATCCACGTCTACTAGCATAGCATGGCATAATAAGCAAACGTAGAAGTAACTCCCAAGGTTTCATAAGTAAAACAGGTAATAGGTCCTACCTCAATCTACTTCCCATCCCACAATTTAATTAGATCCTAATCATGCAAGTGTTTGAGGATTGATCTAATGCATAAAACTGGGTAGTAGAAAAGATATGATCAAGTGTTACTTGCCTTGCTGACGATCCGCGAAACCTAGAGACTCGAAGTAACAAGCGGCGCACTCCGGGTGATCTAATCGCAGACAAACAACAAGCATACAATAAGTACTCATCTAATGCACGGGTAAATCTCGAATAAAAGATCTAACCATATTGTTCAACTTAAGAACCCTGGTTGCAAAAGAAAACGAATCAAACAAAACAATGGAAAACATCCGTGGAAGAAAACAGCTCAGTTCTAGCAATTTGAAACTAGGTCAAACCTTACAGTAGCAAAACTTTGTTTAAGTTGATTAGTCGGAACGGCGGTTTCGTAACGAAACTCCAGGCGCTTGAATCACCTGATTCCGATAAACGAGCGAGAAAATAAACTAGATCGAAGATTGGATCTGAAATCGAGATCGGAAATTAACGAATTAAATCCGATTAAAAGAAAAACGACGAACGGTTAAACGAACGGACGTTCGTTAACAGAAACTAACCAGTGAATACGTTCGTTAAAACAAACGGATCGGTGAACGTTCACTAAGCAACAAAACCGAAAGAAAAAAAATAAAAATAAATAAAACCGATCTAGGGTTTTTTTTTAAAACCGAACAACGGAAAAGTAAACCGGAACGGTTTTTTAAAACAAAACCGAACCGGAGAGGGTGGCGCGGCGGCTACCTCCGGCGAGGTCGCCGGCAGGGCACCGGGCTCCGGCGGGGTCGGCGACTAGGGGCGGCGGGGCACCGGCGGCGGCGGGGCTCGGCGGGCGGGGCACCGGCGGCGGGCTGGGTTGGGGTGGAGAGGGGGGGTGGGGGAGTATATAAAGGGGGGGTTGCTTGGGGATGGGGCAAGCAGGGGAGGAGGAGGAGGAGTCCTCCTCGGACTACTCTCGCCAGCCGGTGGCGGTAGCGAGGAGGCGGTGGGCCCTTGGCCCGAGGCGAGTATGACATTTATTTTTTATTAAAATCTCATGAGAAAAGCGAATAAAATAAAATCTAAACGAACTCTAAAATTAATAAAGTAAATTTTCCCCGACTCCTAAAAATGAGTCGAACAAAATGAACTTTAATACGGGGCCAAAATGCAAATTTTTAAAATACTCATTTTTTCCCTAAAGCAAATAAACTCCGAAAATCCAAAATTTGATTTATTTATTAAATCTTCATTTTTCCTAAATTTTGGGAAAGTCATATTATTCCCTCTCCATTTTTTTTTGGAAAAATATTTGAAGATAAAATAAATAAATCCAACGATCCTCTTTTCATAGTTTTGAGAGAGCTCAAATATGAAAATTTCGAAACCTCCAACTCTCTCCGAGGGTCCTTGAGTTGCGTGAAATTTCTAGGATCGGCAAAAATGCAAGAAAATATGATATGCATGGTGACTTAATGTATAACATTCCAAATTGAAAACTTGGGATGTTACAAACCTACCCCCCTTAAGATGAATCTCGCCCTCGAGATTCGGATTGGCTAGAAAATAGGTGAGGGTGATCCTTGAGCAAATCTTCTTCTCTTTCCCGTGTGGCTTCATCCTCGGTGTGGTGGATCCTTTGAACTTTGCAAAACTTGATAACCTTGCTGCGAGTAACTCTGCTGGCATAATCGAGAATCTTGACTGGTTTCTCCTCATATGTCAAATCATCCTGCAACTGTTGAATTGCTTCAAGTGGCCTTTGTATCTCTTAGCGGTACTTCCGCCATTTCGGCGTGACATTTCTTCAGCTGAGAAACATGGAATACATCATGAACTCCTGACAGTCCCTCTGGTAATTCCAGCTTATAAGCAACTTCTCCCATGCGCTGCAAAATCTTATAAGGTCCAACGAAACGCGGTGCTAATTTTCCTTTAACTCCAAAACGCTTAACTCCTCGAAGCGGGGATACTCTAACATAAACTCTGTCTCCAACTTCATATTCTGTCGCCTTGCGTTTTGAGTCCGCATAGCTTTTACATGCGGATCGGGCTATCTTGAGCCTATCGCGAATCAACTTAACCTTCTGCTCGCATCGCTTAATCAAATCTGGTCCAAACAAGCGGCGGTCTCCAGCTTCATCCCATGATAACGGTGTCCTGCACCTCCTTCCGTACAAAGCCTCGAAAGGTGCCATCTTCAAGCTGGTTTGGTAACTGTTGTTATAAGAAAATTCTGCATACGTCAAGTTATCATCCCAACTAGATCCATAATCTAGTGCACAAGCTCTCAGCATATCCTCCAAAATCTGATTGACTCTCTCAGTCTGTCCGTGCATGCGTGGGTGAAAAGTTGTCTTGAATTCCAGCCTGGTTCCCAATGTTTCGTGCAACTGATTCCAAAACTTGGAGGTAAATTGGGTTCCTCTATCTGATACGATACTCCTCGGAACTCCGTGTAAACACATAATTCTGGTCATGTATATCTTTGCCAACTTAGCACTACTATAGGTAGTCTTGACTGGAATGAAATGAGCTACCTTCGTCAGGCGGTCGACTATAACCCAAATCGAGTCATATCCTGAACGAGTCTTTGGCAAACCTGTGATGAAATCCATGCCTAGTTTATCCCACTTCCATTCGGGTATTGGCAATGGTTGTAACAATCCTGCTGGCTTCTGATGCTCTGCCTTCACTCTCTGACATACATAGCAAACTGCTACATATTCGGCGATATCCTTCTTCATTCCGGTCCACCAGAACGTTTCCTTCAAATCCAAATACATCTTGGTATTTCCAGGGTGAATCGAATATGGTGAATCATGTGCCTCTTGCAGAATCAACTTCCTGATCTCCGGGTCATTCGGCACATAAACACGGTCCTCAAACCATAGGGTATCATGCTCATCCTCACGAAATCCCTTAGCTTTTCCTTCGCTCATTTTCTCCTTTATAGAGGCAACTTCTTTATCTGCCTTTTGAGCTTCTCTGATTTTGTCCATCAACGTAGACTGAATCTCCAATGCTGCCACAAAGCCTCTCGGAACTATTTCTAAACATAGCTCTCGAAGGTCCTCGGCTAACTCCTTGGGTATTCCTCCCATCATTAGGGTATTGACGTGGCTCTTACGGCTCAATGCATCTGCTACAATGTTAGCCTTCCCTGGGTGATAATGCAATCTCATATCATAATCCTTAATAAGCTCCAGCCATCTCCTCTGTCTAAGGTTTAACTCCTTCTGCGTGAAGATATATTTCAAACTCTTGTGATCCGTGTACACCTCACAATGATTTCCTATGAGAAAATGTCTCCAGGTCTTCAATGCATGCACAACGGCTGCTAACTCCAAATCATGTGTGGCATAATTCAACTCATGAGGCTTAAGCTGTCGTGAAGCATACGAAACAACTCTTCCTTCCTGCATAAGCAATTTACATGAGCTCTCCTCGGCTCATGCCGTGATACATACTTAATCCTTCTTCCTTCTGGGGTTGTGAGCAAAATCGTCTTACTTGCGCAATCGATGTTCCCTCCATACATCGACAGCCAATCCATACCGAGAATCACATCAAATCCTTGGGATTCCAAAATGATCAAATCCGTCGGGAACACATGCCTTCCTATACTTAATGGCACTTGAAAACATCCTTGTCTGGCCATATACTCCGCTCCTGGTGAGCTTACTAGCATAGGGGTTTTTAGAATCCGAGTAGGTAGACTATACTTCTCTACAAATCCCCTTGATATGTATGAATGTGATGCACCGGTATCGAAAAGAACTAGTGCAGTAAATGACTTAACCAAAAACTTACCGATTACTGCATCGGGCTGATCTTCAACCTCCTCCACATCAATGTGGTTCACCTGTCCCCTGTTGAAAGGGTTGGGCTTCTTTCCAGAGCTTCCATTGCCATTTCCATTCTGGCCTTCTGGACATTCGTTGGTGTAATGCCCAGTCTTGCGGCACTTAAAGCAAGTGATGTGGCTCAGGTCTACCTTGGTTGGGGTTGATGGTGTGGTGCGGTTCTGTCCATTGCTTCCTCCATTCCCGTTCCCATTCTTGGTGCCATTATGGTTGTGCGAATTACTTCCTCCGTGGGTATGCTGGCCCGAACTCCTTGTTTAGGGGTATAACGAGGCTTCTTTGGGCTCGAGTTGTACTTCCCCTGTCCATACTTCCTCTTGCGATTCTCAATTTCTTGTTGCTTTCCTTCAATCATGAGGGCACGATCTACCAACTCCTGGTAGTTATTGAAACTTGCTACCATCAACTGCATGCTTAACTCATCATTTAGTCCTTCGAAACTTCTCCGCTTAGCTGCATCATGGCAACGTCATCCGGGGCATAACGTGCTAACTTACTAAAATCATCCACATCTTGGCCGACAGTCCTTCCTCCTTGGCGTAAATTGCGAAACTCACGCTTCTTCATGGCCATAGCTCCTGCCGAGACATGGGCGGCGGAAAGCTTCTTGAACCGATCCCATGTGGCGGTGTCTCTGAGGTAAGTGGCTGTAAAATTCTCCCACCATGCTGCTGCTGGTCCTTCAAGTTGGTGTGCAGCAAACTTCACCTTCTCTCCATCTGTACATCCTGCAGTGGTCAACTCCCTTCCTACCTTATGGACCCAATCATCTGCTACTATCGGCTCGGTGCTACTGGAAAACACTGGCGGGTTCAGCCTTAAGAAACGTGTCAAGTGATCCGCAGGTGGTGGTGGTGGCGGTGGGTTGTTGTTGTTGTTGTTGCCTTGATTCTGTACTAGTGTTTGGATCAAAGTGTTCTGCTGCTGAATCAACTGGGTGATCTCTGGCGGGAAAACAAACCCGGGGTCGCGTCTCGGAGGCATCGATGGGTTTAGAAAAGGCGAGAATTTAAGAATAGAGTGAGGTCTAAGGAGAAACACTACCCAAATGTATATGAGCAAATGCACACAAAATCACTTCATTCAATTCAAACAAAGGGCTTACAACGATCTAGCTATCGCAAAAGTGCGTGAACTAAAATGTTACATGGAGGAATACTACTAATATGTGGGGTCATCTACTAATTTGAACCAGTGGAAGACTCCGGGATGTCCGCTCGACTTCATCTTCAAAGTCGGGTTCACTTGGATCCGAATCGGTGTCGTCGATGTTGATGTAGTCGCTTGGACAACCGACGTACTGGTCTTCATTCTTGAGCGCCAATTTCTTATTGAGTTCTTCAATCTCATACTTAAGGTCGTTGTTGTGTCTTGCTAAAGCTACGATCTCGTCCATGTACTCCTTGCGTGTAGACTTTAGTTCTCCTTCAAGTTCGATGATCCTTCCCTTCGCATTCTTCAATTCGAGCATATCATTGCACATCTGGTTCTCCTGGCGTCGAATGTGCTGGTTTAACTCCTGGATGAAAGCTGCAATGGATCTATCCTTCTTGGTGTTGACTATCTCCCATTGTTCATCTCGGCGTCCGCAAATCTGATAGATGGTGTCCTTGAGGCCTTCTTGATAAACTTCTCCAATGCGTCCCATGGTGATATGAGCTGCCATGCTCTTTCCGAGACTCGAGGTTGGTGCAGAAAACACTATCTATAGGCTTGGTGATTGGGGCGACGTCCTTCCGGAACGTGAGCTTGAATCTTCGGCGCTCCTCTTGAGCAGTGGGCGTTGAAAGTCCGGTGAAACTTGGTAGTCCAATGTTCGGTGCTTGGCGACTTCCTTCAAGTGAAATCCAAAAGGTGTGCCTTCATCTGGTTGGGTGTACTTGATCTTCGCGTCCTTCATCCTAAAAGAGTGGAAAAGATGAGGAGTTAGAAAATGAGAAGAGAGTAGTGATCTATGGCTTTAACTTAGTGGTCGTGTCCTACAGTCAGCGTGTGCTCTGATACCATCTCTGTAGCGACCCGACCCGAATGGATCAAGTCTCTGTGCTCAGGTGTCATCCTGGATCGATAATCTTGACACCACACAGTACTTCGAAGGATTTATAACAGAGTAGCAATCACACACTTATTACAGCGTTGTCCAAAAGAGGACTTATTACAATAAATATGGCTTAAGGCCATCTAATAATGATAACAGCGGAAGACTTGGAAGATAAGTGAGTCCATCAACTCCAGCGGCATCGCTGAGTATAGAACCCCGACCTAAAACACCTTACTCGTCGTCTGAAAAGTACGCAACATGAACGTTGCAGCCCAAACGGTCAGCACATGGAATATGCTGGCAATGTAACACATAGAGAGTAATGAAGGAATAAGCCTATACTACATGCATATATGGCTGGTGGTAAAGCTCTCTGATTACGCTTTTTGCATAAAGCTAGTTTTTCCCTATCGCAAAGGAATAAATTTGTTTAACTATCATGGTGGTTGTTAAACATTGAGAATGGTTGACAGCATCCTCAATCCCAATTAAAAGTACTCATTAAAACCCAATAACATTAATTAAAGTAACATGTTGAGATTCACATGATATTCAAGTACTAGATACTCAAGTTGTCCATAACCGGGGACACGGCTAATCATGATTAGTTTATACACTCTGCAGAGGTTTGTGCACTTTCCCCACAAGACTCGATCGCCTCCGTTTGGTTCTCGCACTACATGGTGTTTGAGAGCCGGATGACCGAGACACAGTCTTTCAGAAGCGCTAGCACCTTACGATGGGTGGACCGGTAAAACTACATCCCCTACATCTGCTAGTCCACCACTATAAGAGTTCGCACGACTTACTCAACTATGCCAGAGCCCATAATGGCTTGTGGCTGCACACGGAAGTTTCTAGTTTGAATAATCTTATGATCCCTTTGAGCCTGGGTGGCGGTCCGAAGAAAAACAGGCAAGTCCTAATAGAAACCAGGTGCCTCAATCCACCCAGATGTGTGTTTAAGTTGCCACCTTAAATAAACCATTAGTTAACAATTTCACATCTGTCATGGATATTCACTCACCCAATCCACGTCTACTAGCATAGCATGGCATAATAAGAAAACGTAGAAGTAACTCCCAAGGTTTCATAAGTAAAACAGGTAATAGGTACTACCTCAATCTACTTCCCATCCCACAATTTAATTAGATCCTAATCATGCAAGTGTTTGAGGATTGATCTAATGCATAAAACTGGGTAGTAGAAAAGATATGATCAAGTGTTACTTGCCTTGCTGACGATCCGCGAAACCTAGAGACTCGTAGTAACAAGCGGCGCACTCCGGGTGATCTAATCGCAGACAAACAACAAGCATACAATAAGTACTCATCTAATGCACGGGTAAATCTCGAATAAAAGATCTAACCATATTGTTCAACTTAAGAACCCTGGTTGCAAAAGAAAACGAATCAAACAAAACAATGGAAAACATCCGGCGGAAGAAAACAGCTCAGTTCTAGCAATTTGAAACTAGGTCAAACCTTACAGTAGCAAAACTTTGTTTAAGTTGATTAGTCGGAACGGCGGTTTCGTAACGAAACTCCAGGCGCTTGAATCACCTGATTCCGATAAAACGAGCGAGAAAATAAACTAGATCGAAGATTGGATCTGAAATCGAGATCGGAAATTAACGGATTAAATCTGATTAAAAGAAAAACGACGAACGGTTAAACGAACGGACGTTCGTTAACAAAAACTAACCGGTGAACACGTTCGTTAAAAGGAACGGATCGGTGAACGTTCACTAAGCAACAAAACCGAAAGAAAAAAATAAAAATAAAAATAAAACCGATCTAGGGTTTTTTTACAAAAAAAACCGAACAACGGAAAAGAAAACCGGAACGGTTTTTTAAAACAAAACCGAACCGGGGAGGGTGGCGCGGCGGCTACCTCCGGCGAGGTCGCCAAGGGGCACCGGCTCCGGCGGGTCGGCGACTAGGGCGGCGGGGCACCGGGCGGCGGGCGGGCTCCAGGCGGGGCACCGGGCAGCAGGGCCGAGGCGGCGGCAAGTTGGGGAGGAGAGGGGGTGGGGAGTATATAAAGGGGGGTTGCTTGGGGAGGGCAAGCAGGGAGGAGGAGGAGGAGTCCTCCTCGGACTTCTCGCCCGGCGGCGTGAGGCTTGTGGCAGGCGCGCCAGGAGGAGGGTGGCTGGGCAGTGGGCCCTTGGCCCAGCGAGTAGCGGCATTTTTTAATTAAAATCTCATGAGAAAAACGAATAAAATAAAATCTAAACGAACTCTAAAATTAATAAAGTAAATTTTCCCCGACTCCTAAAAATGAGTCGAACAAAATGAACTTTAATCTGAGGGCCAAAAATGCAAATTTTTAAAATACTCATTTTTTCCCTAAAGCAAATAAACTCCAAAAATCCAAAATTTGATTTATTTATTAAATCTTCATTTTTCCTAAATTTTGGGAAAGTCATATTATTCCCTCTCCATTTTTTTTGGAAAAATATTTGAAGATAAAATAAATAAATCCAACGATCCTCTTTTCATAGTTCTGAGAGAGCTCAAATATGAAAATTTCGAAACCTCCAACTCTCTCCGAGGGTCCTTGAGTTGCGTGAAATTTCTAGGATCGGCAAAAATGCAAGAAAATATGATATGCATGGTGACTTAATGTATAACATTCCAAATTGAAAATTTGGGATGTTACAATCATATTAATCTTCCAATATTTAGTTATTTCCTTTTCTTTTTTACTTTCCTTTTATTTTACTTTGCATCTTTATCACAAAAATACCAAAAATAGTATCCTATCATATCTATCAGATCTCACTCTCGTAAGTGACCGTGAAGGGATTAACAACCTTTTATCGCGTTGGTTGTGAGGAGTTATTTGTTTTGTTTAGGTACGAGGGACTCGCGCGTAGCCTCCTACTGGATTGATACCTTGGTTTTCGAAAACTGAGGGAAATACTTACGCTACTTTGTTGCATCACCCTTTCCTCTTCAAGGAAATCCAACGCAGTGCTCAAGAGGTAGCAGAGAAGATTTCTGGCGCCGTTGCCAGGGAGTCTACGCAAAAGTCAACATACCAAGTACCTATCACAAATCCCTTATCTCCCGCATTACATTATTTTCCATTTTCCTCTCCCCCACTTCACCCTTGTCATTTTATTCGCCCTCTCTTTTCCGCTCGCCTCTTTTCCTTTGCTTGCCGTTATGGCTAGTCTTCTATCTTCTCCGTTGTCTCCCGAGAATGAAATTCTTAATTTTAAACAAAGGGAGGGAGAAAATCTAAAAGATGCTTGGTATAGAATTTGCAATGCTCAAAATAGATCTGCCAGGAAGCAATCTACTTCCGTTCTTCTCCGCAATTTTTATGTAGGTGCTAATCCTTGGTACAGATATATCCTTGATACCATTACCGGAGGGAATTTCTTGGGTAGCCATACTTTTGATTCTTATAATGCTATGATAGATTTTTTTGGCTCACCC
Organism: Aegilops bicornis; assembly: GCA_021605145.1. NCBI lineage: Eukaryota > Viridiplantae > Streptophyta > Magnoliopsida > Poales > Poaceae > Aegilops > Aegilops bicornis. Next base: position 341,827,627 of record CM038675.1, read on the forward strand.
CCTCTTTTGGTTAATGGAACTATGTTAACTTTGGAGCATGTAATGCAAAGACTTGAAATTATTAAAAATAAAGTTGCTACCGCAGAGTTAATTGAAAATCTAGATAAAAAGATCCACAACCAAATTACCCAATATGGATCTAAGGTAGGAGTTGCTTCGAAAAATATTAAGGAGAAGGAACCCATAATTAATGAGAGAATAAATCAAGATTCCACTAGAATCGATAAACTCGAGGGTATCATTACCAATTTGGGAACCGCTTTTTCTTCCGTAAAAAATACTCCAAGTCCTCCTACTAAAATTGCCAATGTTATGTATGTTCCTAAAAATAAGGGTGAATCTTCTAGTAAGGAAACTGCGGATCTTAAATCTATAAGTATTCATCCCAATCTTTTTGCTATCATTAAGGAACCATTTATTGCAAATGAATTTTTCGATCTTGTGCCTAAAAGTTTGATAATCAATAAAAAGAAAGGAATTCCTAAGGATGGTAAATGCCTCATTAAATAATTGCCTACCAAAGATGACAATACCTAGATCTATCCTTGCTTTTATGCCTAGCTAGGGGCGTTAAACGATAGCGCTTGCTGGGAGGCAACCCAATTTTATTTTTAGTTTTTTTTTGTTCTTTGCTTCTGTTTAGAAATAAATCTTTGTTATAGCCTCTGGTTAGATGTGTTTTTATGTTTTAATTAGTGTTTGTGCCAAGTTAAACCTATAGGATCTTCTTGGATGATAGTTATTTGATCTTGCTGTAATTTCCAGAAACTTTCTGTTCACGAAAACAATTGTTAAAAATCACCAGGACGTGATAAAATAGTGATTCCAATTGCTGCTGATCAATAAACAAATTGCCTAGGTCTTCCTATTTTTGCTGAGTTTTTGGAGTTCCAGAAGTTTGCGTTAGTTACAGATTACTACAGACTATTCTGTTTTTAACAGATTCTGTTTTTCGTGTGTTGTTTGCTTATTTTGATGAATCTATGGCCAATAAAATAGTTTATAAACCATAGATAAGTTGGAATACAGTGGGTTTAACAGCAATATAAATAAAGAATGAGTTCATTACAGTACCTTGAAGTGGTATTTTGTTTTCTTTCGCTAACGGAGCTCACGAGATTTCTGTTGAGTTTTGTGTTGTGAAGTTTTCAAGTTTTGGGTGAAAGATTTTGATGGATTATGGAACAAGGAGTGGCAAGAGCCTAAGCTTGGGGATGCCCATGGCACCCCAAGATAATCTAAGGACACCAAAAGCCAAAGCTTGGGGATGCCCGGAAGGCATCCTCTTTAAATCTACTTCCATCGGTAACTTTACTTGGAGCTATATTTTTATTCACCACATGATATGTGTTTTGCTTGGAGCGTCTTGTATGATCTGAGTCTTTTCTTTTTAGTTTACCACAATCATCATGTCTGTACAAACCTTTTGAGAGAGCCACACATGATTTGGAATTTGTTAGAATACTCTATGTGCTTCGCTTATATCTTTTGAGTTATATAGTTTTGCTCTAGTGCTTCACTTATATCTTTTACAACACGGTGGTTGATTTGTTTTATAGAAACTATTGATCTCTCATGCTTCACTTATATTATTTTGAGAGTCTTAAATAGCATGGTAATTTGCTTAAATAATCCTAATATGCTTGGTATTCAAGAATAGTAAAAACTTTCTTATTAGTGTGTTGAATACTATGAGAAGTTTGATGCTTGATAATTGTTTTCAGATATGAAGATGGTGATATTAGAGTCATGCTAGTTGAGTAGTTGTGAATTTGAGAAATACTTGTGTTAAAGTTTGTGATTCCGTAGCATGCACGTATGGTGAACCGTTATGTGATGAAGTCGGAGCATGATTTATTTATTGATTGTCTTCCTTATGAGTGGCGGTCGGGGAAGAGCGATGGTCTTTTCCTACCAATCTATCCCCCTAGGAGCATGTGCGTAATACTTTGCTTTGATAACTTGTAGATTTTTGCAATAAGTATATGAATTCTTTATGACTAATGTTGAGTCCATGGTTTATACACACATTCTTCCTTCCACCATTGCTAGCCTCTCTAATACCGCGCACCTTTCGCCGGTATCATACACCCACCATATACCTTCCTCAAAACAGTCACCATACCTACCTATCATGGCATTTTCATAGCCATTCCGAGATATATTTCCATGCAACTTTCCACCGTTTCGTTTATTATGACACGCTCCATCATTGTCATATTGCTTAGCATGATCATGTAGTTGACATCGTATTTGTGGCAAAGCCACCGTTCATAATTATTTCATACATGTCACTCTTGATTCATTGCATATCCCGGTACACCGTCGGAGGCATTCATATAGAGTCATATTTTGTTCTAAGTATCGAGTTGTAATTGTTGAGTTGTAAGAAAATAAAAGTGTGATGAACTTCATTTTTAGAACATTGTCCCAAGTGAGGAATAGGATGATGGAGACTATGATTCCCCCACAAGTCGGGATGAGACTCCGGACGAAAAAAATAGGCCATAAAAAAAGAGAAAAGGCCCAAATAAAAAATTGAGAGAAAAGAGAGAAGGGACAATGTTACTATCCTTTTACCACACTTGTGCTTCAAAGTGGCACCATGATCTTCATGATAGAGAGTCTCTCATTTTGTTACTTTCATATACTAGTGGGAATTTTTCATTATAGAACTTGGCTTGTATATTCCAATGATGGGCTTCCTCAAAATGCCCTAGGTCTTCGTGAGCAAGCGAGTTGGATGCACACCCACTTAGTTCCTTTTGTTGAGCTTTCATATACTTATAGCTCTAGTGCATCCGTTGCATGGCAATCCCTACTCACTCACATTGATATCTATTGATGGGCATCTCCATAGCCCATTGATACGCCTAGTTGATGTGAGACTATCTTCCCCCCTTTTGTCTTCTCCACAACCACGATTCTATTCCACCCATAGTGCTATATCCATGGCTCACGCTCATGTATTGCGTGAAGATTGAAAAGGTTTGAAAATGTCAAAAGTATGAAACAATTGCTTGGCTTGTCATCGGGGTTGTGCATGATTTAAATACTTTGTGTGGTGAAGATAGAGCATAGCCAGACTATATGATTTTGTAGGGTGTTATTTTGAGAAGACATGATTGCTTTGTTAGTATGCTTGAAGTATTATTATTTTTATGTCAATATTAAACTTTTGTCTTGAATCTTTCAGGTCTGAATGTTCATACCACAATTAAGAAGAATTACATTAAAATTATGTCAAGTAGCCGCATCAAAAATTCTTTTTTATCATTTACCTACTCGAGGACGAGGAGGAATTAAGCTTGGGGATGATTGATACGTCTCCAATGTATCTATAATTTTTGATTGCTCCATGCTATATTATCTACTGTTTTGGACATTAATGGGCTTTATTATCCACTTTTATATTATTTTTGGGACTATCCTATTAACCGGAGGCCCAGCCCAGAATTGCTGTTTTTTGCCTATTTCAGAGTTTCGTAGAAAAGGAATATCAAACGGAGTCCAAACAGTCGGGAACGTGATTTTCCCACCGAACATGATCCAGGAGACTTGGACCCTACGTCAAGGAAGCTTCGAGGAGGCCACGAGGTAGGGGGGCACACCCTCCCCCCAGGCGCGCCCTCCACCCTCGTGGGCCCCCTGTTGCTCCACCGACGTACTCCTTCCTCCTATATATACCTATGTACCCCAAGCGATCGACACGGAGCCAAAAACCTAATTCCACCGCCGCAACCTCTTGTGCCCACGAGATCCCATCTTGGGGCCTGTTAGGAGCTCCGCCGAGGAGGAATCCATCACGGAGGGCTTCGACATCAACACCATAGCCTCTCCGATGAAGTGTGAGTAGTTTACTTCAGACCTTGGGTCCATAGTTAGTAGCTAGATGGCTTCTTCTCTCTTTTTGGATCTCAATACAATGTTCTCCCCCTCTCTCGTGGAGATCTATTCGATGTAATCTTCTTTTTGCGGTGTGTTTGTTGAGACCAATGAATTGCGGGTTTATGATCAAGATTATCTATGAACAATATTTGAATCTTCTCTGAATTCTTTTATGTATGATTGGTTATCTTTGCAAGTCTCTTCGAATTATCAGTTTGGTTTGGCCTACTAGATTGATCTTTCGTGCAATGGGAGAAGTGCTTAGCTTTGGGTTCACTCTTGCGGTGTCCTTTCCCAAAGGTGACAGAGGGGCAAGGCACGTATTGTATTGTTGCCATCGAGGATAACAAGATGGGGTTTTTATCATATTGCATGAATTTATCCCTCTACATCATGTCATCTTGAGTAAGGCGTTACTCTGTTTTCATGAACTTAATACTATAGATGCATCTTTGGATAGCGGTCGATGAGTGGAGTAATAGTAGTAGATGCAGGCGAGTCGGTCTACTTGTCTCGGACATGATGCCTATATACATGATCATACCTAGATACTCTCATAACTATGCTCAATTACATCAATTGCTCAACAAGATGAATTCGTTCACCCACCGTATAATACTTATGCTCTTGAGAGAAGCCACTAGTGAAACCTATGGCCCCCCGGGTCTATCTTCATCATATTAATCTTCCAATATTTAGTTATTTCCTTTTCTTTTTTACTTTCCTTTTATTTTACTTTGCATCTTTATCACAAAAATACCAAAAATAGTATCCTATCATATCTATCAGATCTCACTCTCGTAAGTGACCGTGAAGGGATTAATAACCCCTTATCGCGTTGGTTGTGAGGAGTTATTTGTTTTGTTTAGGTACGAGGGACTCGCGTGTAGCCTCCTACTGGATTGATACCTTGGTTTTCAAAAACCGAGGGAAATACTTACGCTACTTTGCTGCATCACCCTTTCCTCTTCAAGGAAATCCAACGCAGTGCTCAAGAGGTAGCAGGGGGGCGCCCCCACCCTCGTGGATGGCCCGCGACTCTTATGGCCCAACGCTTTTACTCCAGGGTCTTCTTTTGGTCCATAAAAAATTGTCAAAAATTGGCACGTCCATTGGACTCCGTTTGGTATTCCTTTTCTGTAAAACTCAAAAACAAGGAAAAAAACAGAAACTGGCACTGGGCTCTAGGTTAATAGATTAGTCCCAAAAATCATATAAATAGCATATAAATGCATATAAAACATCCTAGATAGATAATATAATAGCATGGAATAATAAAAAATTATAGGTACGTTGGAGACGTATCAGTCTCCGGCCCGCCCAGGACGAAAAGCCTATTTTCTATCATGATTTTTTTGTCATAGAAGTAGGAGCCCACCACATCTATGATGATACCGGGTTTTGTCACAATTATCGTCACAGAAGTGTCATAAGCATGATAGAAAAAAAATCATTTGGCCCAAAATGTCACGGATGTGTTTTTTTTGTAGTGATAGCTACTGGTACAAACCCTCAGCCTCGAGGGTGGACTACTCCCTCCTCATCATGGTGGCCGCCGAGATGATGGAGATGGCCACCGGTGATGATTCCCCCCTCTCCGTGAGTCTTTGGAGCAGGGTCTAGATTGGTTTCTTGTGGCTACAGAGCCTCCCGGCGATGAAACTTCTGATCTAGGGTAACCCCAAGGGTTTTTGGAATATTTGGTGATTTATAGGGCAAAGAGGGGGTGCGGGAGGCCACCGAGGTGGGCACTGATAACCCACAAGTATGGGGGATCACAACAGTTTTTGAGTGTAGAGTATTCAACCCAAATTTATTGATTTGACACAAGGGGAGCCAAAGAATATTCTCAAGTATCAGCAGTTGAGTTGTCAATTCAACCACACCTCGACGACTTAATATCTACAACAAAGTATGCAAGTAACGATAACGGTGGCAAAAGTAACAGTAGCAGTTTGTGTAGCAATCGTAACGGTGGTAATGGAAAAGTAACAAAGCAAAGATCAATATGTGAAAAGCTCGTAGGCAATGGATCAATGATGGATAATTATGTCGGATGCGATTCCTCATGCAACAATTATAACATAGGGTGACACAGAACTAGCTCCAGTTCATCAATGTAATGTAGGCATGTATTCCGAATATAGTCATACGTGCTTACGGAAAAGAACTTGCATGACATCTTTTTTCCTACCCTCCCGTAGCAGTGGGGTCCTATTGGAAACTAAGGGATATTAAGGCCTCCTTTTAATAGAGTACCGGACCAAAGCATTAACACTTAGTGAATACATGAACTCCTGAAACTACGGTCATCACCGGGAGTGGTCCCGATTATTGTCACTTGGGGTTACTGGATCATAACACATAGTAGGTGACTATTGACTTGCAAGATAGGATCAAGAACTCACATATATTCATGAAAACATAATAGGTTCAGATATGAACTCATGGCACTCGGCCCATAGTGACAAGCATTAAGCATAGCAAGATCAATCTTAGAACATAATGGATACTAGGGATCAAACCCTAACAAAAACTAACTCGATTACATGATAAATCTCATCCAACCCATCACCGTCCAGCAAGCCTACGATGGTATTACTCACACACGGTGGTGAGCATCATGAAATTGGTGCTGGAGGATGGTTGATGATGACGACGGCGACGGATTCCCTCTCCGGAGCCTCGAACGGACTCCAGATCAGCCCTCCCGAGGAAGATTAGGGGTTGGCGGCGGCTCCGTATCGTAAAACGTGATGAATCCATCTCTCTGATTTTTTTCTCCCCGAACGTGAATATATGGAGTTGGGGTTGAGGTCGGTGGAGTCCCAGGGGGGCCATGAGGCAGGGGCGCGCCCCAGGGGGGCGCCCCTTGCACCCTTGTGGACAGGGTGTGGGCCCCCTGATGCTGATTCTTTCGCCAATATTTTTTATTAATTCCAAAACGTGTCTCCGTGGATTTTTAGGTCATTCCGAGAACTTCTATTTCTGCACAAAAATGACACCATGGCAGTTCTGCTGAAAACAACGTCAGTCCGGGTTAGTTCCATTCAAATCATGCAAGTTAGAGTCCAAAACAATGGCAAACGTGTTTGGAAAAGTAGATATGTTGGAGATGTATCACCTCCCCCAAGCTTAAATCTTTGCTTTTCCTCAAGCAATTCAGTTGACAAACTGAAAGTGATAAAGAAAAACTTTTACAAACTCTGTTTGATCTTGTTGTTGCAAATACGTAAAGCCAGCATTCAAGTTTTCAACAAAGATTATGAACTAACCATATTCACAATAACATTTGGGTCTCATGTTTACTCATATCAATGGCATAATCAACTAGCGAGCAATAATAATAAAACTCAGATGACAACACTTTCTCAAAACAATCATCACATGATATAACAAGATGGTATCTCGCTAGCCCTTTCTGAGACCGCGAAACATAAATGCAGAGCACCCTTGAAGATCAAGGACTGACTATACATTGTAATTCATGGTAAAAGAGATCCAGTCACAGTCATACTCAATGTAAATTAATAGCAATGCATGCGAATGGCGGTGGTGCTCTCCAACTGGTGCTTTTTAATAAGAGGATGATGATTCAACATAAAATAAATAGATAGGCCCTTCGCAGAGGAGAGCGGGGATTTGCAGAGGTGCGAGCTCGAGTTTTGAAATAGAGATTGAATAATATTTTGAGTGGCATACTTTCATTGTCAACATAACAACCAAGAGATCTCGATATCTTCCATGCTACACACATTATAGGCGGTTCCCAAACAGAATGGTAAAGTTTATACTCCCCACCACCAACAAACATCAACCCATGGCTTATGCGAAACAACGGGTGCCTCCAACTAACAACAATCCTGGGGGAGTTTTGTTTGCAATTATTTTGATTTGATTTGAGCATGGGACTGGGCATCCCGGTTACCGACGATTTTCTCGTGAATGATGAGCGGAGTCCACTCATCGTGAGAATAACCCACCTAGCATGGAAGATATAAACAGCCCTAGTTTATACATGAGCTATTCGAGCATACAAAATAGAATTTCATTTGAAGGTTTAGAGTTTGGCACATACAAATTTACTCGGAACGGCAGGTAAATACCGCATATAGGAAGGTATGGTGGACTCATATGGAATAACTTTGGGGTTTATGGAAATGGATGCACAAGCAGTATTCCGCTTAGTACAAGTGAGGGTTAGAAAAAGACTGGGAAGCGACCAACTAGAGAGCGACAACAGTCATGAACATGCATTAAGATTAATCAACAATGAGTGCAAGAATGAGTAGGATATAAATCACCATGAACATAAATATCGTGGAGGCTATGTTGATTTTGTTTCAACTACATGTGTGAACATGTGCCAAGTCAAGCCACTCGAATCGTTCAAAGGAGGATACCACCCTATCATACCACATTACAACCATTTTAAAAGCATGTTGGCACGCAAGGTAAACCATTATAAACTCCTAGCAAATTAAGCATGGCATGAGAAACTATAATCTCTAATTGTCATTGCAAACATGTTTCATTCATAATAGGTTGAATCAAGAACGATGAACTAATCATATTTACAAAAACAAGATAGGTCGAGTTCATACCAGCTTCTCTCATCTTAATCAGTCCATCATATATCGTCATTATTGCCTTTCACTCGCACGACCGAACGGTGTGGATAACAACAATAGTGCACGTGCCTTGGACTAAGCTGAAACCTGCAAGCATTTAATACAAGGGAGAAGACAAGGTAATATGGGCTCTTGGTTAAATCAACAATAATGCATATGAGAGCCACTCAACATTTTCATCATGGTCTTCTCCTCTCGACCCCCAAAGAAAAGAAAAAGAAATAAAACTATTTACACGGGAAAGCTCCCAACAAGCAAAAGAAGAACGAGAAATCTTTTTGGGTTTTTCTTTTAATTACTATTACTATAGGCACGTTAAGTAAACTAGCTAAAAGCTATAACTAATTTTTTTTGGTTTTTCTTAAGGTTTTTCGAACACACAAGAAGAAGGCTTAGAAAAGAAAATAAACTAGCATGGATAGTACAATGAAAAAGTATGAGCACCGACAACTGGCATGAGTGTGGGAACATGAATGTAATGTCGGTGAGAAATACGTACTCCCCCAAGATTAGGATTTTGGCCTAAGTTGGTCTATGCCCATGGATCGAAGCTACTCTCTCCAGTATACTGAGGAGGGTCCTCAGGGTGCCACTGGTTCACGATCTCCTCCGGTTCCCACTGATAAACAGACCGTCGATAAGGGTCAAGTGGTGTGAGGGAGTCCTGGATTTGGGGGTGTCCGGATGGCCGGACTATAACCTTTGGCCAGACTCCTGGACTATGAAGATACAAGATTGAAGACTTCGTCCCGTGTCCGGATGGGACTTTCCTTGGCGTGGAAGGCAAGCTTGGAGATACTGATATGTAGATCTCCTCCCATTATAACCGACTCTATGTAACCCTAGCCCTCTCCGGTGTCTAAATAAACCGGAGGGTTTTAGTCCGTGGGGACGAACAACAATCATACCATAGGCTAGCTTCTAGGGTTTAGCCTCTACGATCTCGTGGTAGATCTACTCTTGTACTACCCACATCATCAATATTAATCAAGCGGGAGTAGGGTTTTACCTCCATCGAGAGGGCCCGAACCTGGGTAAAAACATCGTGTCCCTTGTCTCCTGTTACCATCCGCCTAGGCATACGATTCGGGACCCCTACCCGAGATCCGCCGATTTTGACACCGACATTTGTGCTTTCATTGAGAGTTCCTCTGTGTCGTCGCCATCAGGAAGGATGCCTCATCCCGTCTTTAAAGACGACACTGTTGCTAAAGGAGCTTTGTCTATCGGCCAAACCCTCCGGTTAGGCGGTTTTCTTATGACCGCCTGTTCGGCCGCCGCGCCAATGGTGACTTCTCGGGTCATCCAAAGCAATCTTCACGTCAACTCGGAACTAGCCGAGCAGTTGGATCTGATGGAGCTCTCTTCCTTAAACGAGCTCTTGGATCACATCGCCGCCCTGGGAGTCGCTACAGACTACGATCAGATTGGGCCTAAACCCGATCCGAGAGAGATTAACTCTCCCCAGGTCACCCATCATGTTGTAGTGGTGGAGGAACAATGCGGCAATCCTTCATCTACCTTAAGGAATAGTTATGTCCGGATTCCCGATCCCTCCAAGCCGGATACCCGCGGAGGCGAGGACGTCACTAAAGCCCTGAACCTAAAGTCAGGCAGCGGGCTAGATTCATTGGACAACATCCAAGAACCCAAGCTTCCGAGTTCGGAAATTCCTTGGCCCCTGAGTCTTAAATTGGGCGAAGTTCCGGATTTAATTCCACCCGCCCACCCAAACATAAGCGATCTATCCCAAATTCGGCAAGAGCCCGCAGAAACAGTACACCATTGCTGGGCCAGATTCCTCCTAGTCATGAACAGGATAAAGGACTGCCGCGAGGAGGACGCAATTTCATTCTTCTGCAATAATTGCACGGACAACGGAATGCTCAACGCCATAAGTCGCCGTGAAATTACACGCTTCGCTGACTTGGCGACCATAGTATGAAAGTATTGTGCGATGGAAAGCGCCTGGAAAACCGAAATAAAATTTTGGGACAATCCGGCCCTGAATACAACCCCAGTCCGAAATAAAAGGGTGCATTATCGCCAGGCACCTAGGTTAAACACCAAAAAGAAAAACCCGTCTATAGGGCATGGAACCGTACTGGAGGGATGGCTCAACGGACCCTGTAAAATTCATAGTACAGAGGGCGCCACACCAACTCATAGCCTTAGAGCATGTTGGATACTCCGGCAGGTGGCGGAAGTGGCGAAGAGCTTCTAACTCCGAGAATCCACAGAGCACCAGCCAGGGGATACGAGACGGTATTAATAGTCTTGAGACTTTCGCATCAAATAATATGCGGAAGCGAACACTCCGCAGCCTTGCGAAGTCTACCAAGTAGCAACAATAAACCCATGGAGTAACACGGCTATTACCTTTAATGCCAGTGATGAACCTAAATTCCGAACAGCTCGAGCACCAGCCGCATTGGTCCTCAGTCCAATAGTGGACGACTTTTGCCTTACCAAGGTACTCATGGACGGTGGCAGCGGATTGAACCTCATTTACGAGGAAACCCTTTGAAAAATGGAAATAGACTGGAGCCGCATTGAGCGAAGCAGCACAACCTTTACAGGAATAATCCCCAGTCGGGAAGCGTCTTTGTCTGAGGAAAAATCACACGAGGATGTGGTGTTCGGCACACGGATAATTACAGGTCCGAGGAGGTCACGTTCCAAGTGGCCCCGTTCAAAGAGCGGATACCACGCTCTATTAGGGCAAGAGGCATTCACAATTTTTCAAGCTATACCCCATTACGGGTACATGAAGCTCAAAATGCCGGTCCCAGCGGAATCATCACTCTTGCTAGTGACCGGACATAACACTCCGCCAAAAATAAGACAGCCAAGACCTTGGCCCTTGAGGCACTATCTGAAGCCCTAGCGGCCGAGGAACTGATCGCTGCGCTCCACGGTGAACAGGGGACGACGTGATACTCGATAAAAGTTCCAAGTCCACCTCCTTTAAACCGGCGGACGAAATAGTCAAATTCCAAGTCCATCCAACGGACCCTACAAAAACGGCCTCCATCGGGGCGCAATTAAACCCTGATGTAGACGCCACACTATGAGAATTCCTATGCGAAAATTGGGACATTTTTGCCTGGCACCCCTCAGACATGCCAGGAATCCCACGCCGGCTGGCCGAGCACAACCTAAACATCCTAAAAGGATTCAAGCTAGTCAAGCAGGCTCTTCGGCGCTTCTCTGAACCTAAGAGACAAGCCATGGGAGAGGAGCTAGCCAAACTACTGGAGGCCGGATTCATCAGAGATATAAAACATCCGGACTGGCTAGCAAACCTGGTGATGGTACCAAAGAAGGATAAATCCTGGCGCCTATGCGTCGATTTCAAGGACCTCAACAAGGCTTGCCCAAAGGATCCCTTCCCCCTCCCCCGCATCGATCAAATTGTCGATGCTACCGCAGGACACGATTCATTGTGTTTCCTCGACGCATACTCCGGCTACCATCAAATTAAGATGGCAAAGCCAGACCAAGCCGCTATGGCATTTATCACCCCATACGGCCCATTCTGCTTCAACACAATGCCCTTCGGGCTCAAAAACGATGGCGCAATATATCAGCGCATGATTCAGACATGTCTGGCAAACCAGATCGGCAAAACAGTGGAGGCATACGTAGATGACGTGGTCGTCAAAACCAAGCATGTCGAAACTCTAGTAGACGACTTGAGGCTCACATTCGACAACCTCCGAAAATATGACATCAAGCTTAACCCGGAAAAATGCGTTTTCGGCGTACCAGCCGGAAAGCTCTTGGGCTTCATTGTATCCGGTAGAGGAATTGAAGCAAACCAAGCCAAGATCCGAGATCTGTCACAATCGGATACCCCAAAGGACCTCAAGCAAATACAAAAACTGACCGGATGCGTGGCAGCTCTAAATCGCTTTATCTCCCGCTTGGGAGAAAAGGCATTACCCCTTTATCGCCTCCTCCGGCGCACCGAACACCAGTGGGCGGATGCCGCCATGACCGGACTTCGAAGAAATAAAAAGCCATATTGGCAACAAACCCGGTCCTGGCCACGCCTAACATGGGCGAACCAATGCTATTATACATCGCGGCAACTCATCAAGTTGTAAGCGTAGTGCTAAATGGTCGAGCGAGAAACGGACGGACACAAATTCCCCCTTCAAAAGACAATTTACTACGTGTCCACTGTCCTCACTCCATGCAAGTCGCGGTACCCGCATTATCAAAAGATAGCGTACGCGGTATTTATGGCATCTCAGAAGCTGCGACATTACTTTCAAGAGTGTTCGATAACAGTAGCCTCTGAAGTACCCCTTAACGACATTATAAACAACCGCGACGCGATGGGCCGGATTGCCAAATGGGCCATCGAGCTCCTCCTATTCAACATAACCTACAAGCCACGGCGAGCTATTAAGTCACAAGTTTTGGCCGACTTCGTCGCCGAATGGACTGAAGCCGAACTCCCTAAAGAGTACGACACATATTCCAAGCTGGATCATGCACTTGACGGCTCCAAAATGTTGGCTGATGCAGGGCTGGCGTCGTTCGACATCCCCAACAGGAGATCTGATTCAATACGTACTCTAGATAATGTATATGGACTCCAACAACGCAACCGAATCGAGGCCCTTCTACACGGTCTCCGGATGGCAGTCTCCATGGGCATTCAACGCCTAGAGGTGTGAGGATTCGAACCTCGCGATATCCCAAATAAATGGAGACTTTGATGCCAAGGATCCGAAAATGGCAGCTTATCATAACACCGTCCTAAAAATGTCAGCTCGGTTCGAAGGGCTCGAATTTCGCCATATAGCTCGGGAAAACAATCAGGCAGCATACGTCTTGGCACGCATTGGCGCAAAGCGCGATGCCGTCCCCCCAATATCTTCGTGGAGAGGCTGTTCAAGCCATCCGTATCATGGGAAGGGGAGTCCGGAAGCATCAGCCCGGACCCAACCGCACTGCCCGACACCGAACATTCTGACAAAACGAGAGGCTCTGCCAACGAAGTAACATCTTCAGCCCACGTAATAATGGCAGTCATTGCCCCGTGGACAGAACCATACCTAGCCTACCTAACCAGGCAGGAACTTCTCGAGGACCAAAACGAGGCATGCTGCATAGTGCGGCGATCTAAAGCCTATAAAGTCCATGAGGGAGAGCTTTATAAGAAAAGCACCGCTGGAGTCCTTCAAAGGTGTATCTCCGAAGAGGAAGGGCGGAATCTTCTGGCTGAAATTCATGCCGGACTCGGCGGGCACCACGCCGCAGCCCGGGCCCTTGTAAGCAAGGCCTTCCGTACATGACTTTATTGGCCGACGGCCCGGGCAAATGCTCAGGACTTAGTCCAACGATGCGTCGGTTGCCAGCTCTTTGCTAACCAAAGCCATATGCCACCCACCGCCCTCTGAACTATACCCATCACCTGGCCCTTCGCGGTCTGGGGGCTTGACATGGTTAGACCCCTTAAAGGAGGAACCCACAAGCAAAAATACCTACTGGTCATGGTGGATAAATTCACCAAATGGATAGAGGCCAAGCACATTAAGGCGGCGAATCCGGACCGGTGATAGACTTCATATCAGGGGGCGTACACCGTTACGGCGTACCCCACAGCATCATCACTGATAATGACACGAACTTTATGGCCGACGAGGTCAAACTCTGGTGCAAAAATATGGGCATCAAGCTCGACTATGCTTCATTCTATCACCCACAAACTAACGGCCAGGTCGACCGAGCAAATGGTCTAATCATGAGCGGCATCAAACCCAGATTAGTGCGTTCCCTCAAGGAATCCAACACGCACTGGGTAGAGGAGCTCGACTCCGTACTCTGGGGGCTGAGGACCACGCCGAATCGCACCACCGCATACACACCATTCTTTATGGTATACAGCGTAGAGGCGGTTCTGACCTGCGACATAATTCATGACTCACCTCGCGTGTGCATGTACGAAGAAAGAGAAGCCGAACTCGATCGACACGATAGTTTGGATGCCTTGGAGGAGGAGCGTGACGTGGCAAAAGCCTGTTCCACATTTTATCAACAACAGGCTCGAAGATATCAAAGCAGAGAAGTACGGGCCAAAACTTACAATGTTCGCGAGTTAGATCTACGACTGCCGGACAAGAAAAAGGACAAACTCAAGCCCAAATGGGAAGGTCACTTTATTATTGACCAAGTCTTGACTGGTGGAGCGTACCGTCTGCGAGATGCATCGGATAACCGACTCGAGCCGAACCCATGGAACGCAGCCCGTCTCCGAAGATTCTACGCCTAGCGCCGGACTCTGTGTTCGTCTCCTTCCTCTTTCTATTTTTTACACATTAACTGTCTTATATTTCTCTCCTTCTCCCTCCCTTTCCCTTACAGACTTAAGGGCTTGTTCGCGCTTTGTTCAAGACATTAACCGACGCGCTATCCGGCGCTCATTATACAGGGGCTTCTTTAACGAAGCTTATTTATCTGAGCTTCATACCCAACACATGTGTCACACTTCCGCATGTACCTTTTATTCACCATTAGATGCATCGATATGACTTAAGTTTTGGCCAAGCTGGGTTGCCTGGCTCCTGTGCTTACCCCTACGTACCCGATTGTTCGGCTAGGCGGTAAAGGGAGCACCTCTGTGATTATTCTTGCCGAATTGCCGGATGTGTACCTCGGCTGGGTGAAGCTGAAAGCTAGCGTTCTTAAGGGAATATTTGGTCGGTGAACTAAAGATGATTTCTCACTTGTTTATTTATCTGCCCCGGATGCTTTTACGCTTTTTTGCAGTCCGGACATGCACTTTAGGGCATGCCTCGAGGAAAGGAACCCCTAACGGAACTATTCTCCTGGAAGATGTTTCTTACTAACCATGTAATATAACATAACTAGTTGGGCACTTATGCATTCAAGCACTAATGACCCCTACGCCTGGTCTCCATGCATGCCCCGGTTCTTACATAACCGAGAGGGTATTCGGACAAACTCCGGACTATCGGGTCCCGAGGTCGAACCGAAAAGGTCCGCCATGACAAACGATCTACAATCCGGATAGAAGGCATTTTACATGTCATCTTAAATTACATAGTCAATTTGACTGAGCATATTCCTCTTCAATACCATCCAACAGGCTATCTAGTTTACAGTCCTGTTGGGAATATTTAATGACCAACTCTACTTGGTGGTACACTAAGCTCACAGGATCTCCTTCCCATCGGCCCCCACAGGTGCGACCTCGGCCATGTGGTTTGGGTCAGCAACCGTGTACAGCGTCTTCACCATGGCCCGAGCCTCCCTGGCGCCTTGACGGCAGGCCGATATCTTCCATAATCGGAGCGCCGCGCTCATAAGCCTCTCTGCAAGCTCTCCAAGGCCTTCGGGCATGGAGACATATAGCCACAATGCTTGGGCGGCGCCTTTCATCACTGCCGAACTTCGTTCGTGCGGTTGTAAACTTCGGGAAGAAGGTCACACGTAGAACCGGGCATTTCCTGCGGGGCGACACGTGAGCATACCTCTGAGACATAACTACATTAATCGACTTCCTCGCCGAACTCTTTTTCAAAGTTTGTTCAAGCACTTACTAAAAATGCCGCGTCGAAGCCGTCGATTACGCTTCATGGAGTCCGGCAATTTGAGCACGAACATCCTTTAGTTCCTCGCCCGGCCGGGTGTTGGCATCTTGGAGATTATTCTTCTCCTGCCTCACCCTCGTAAGCATGCTCTCGCTGACCTTTAACCGGCGCAAGAGTTGTTGCTTGTCCGGATCTACTCGGCGCCATCTGCAATGATATTGTCGATTTGCACACGCCGCACTTCACAACATACTTATCTTTGAAGCATATATTACGGAGGGGTCTCCTTGGCCTCCCCTGTCATGGCTAATCTTGACCTCAAGTTGGGCTTTGCAGTCTTCCGGCTCTGGGACAGTTGGGTATTCTTTTACGTAAGATCCTGCATAATAAATGATCCTTAAATCAGTTATTCTAAGCATTCCAAGTCTCGAGGGCTCTTGACATATATAACCATCAAATTTTCTTACCCGTATGTCTTTCACATACCGCTCCGTGGCTCTGGCTAGACCATTTTGAGCGGCACGCAGTGCGCATCTCGAATTGAAGGCATCCAAGGCCTCTTGGGAGAAACAAGCGTTGCGAAGAACTGTCCGGCGCCTTTGTGATTCATGGCACTCTCCACATCGGAATTGGTGGCGGACAGTCTGCATGCATCCTCTCTGTCGGAGGAGCGTCCGACGACGCCACGCGTGTTCGCCGCTTCGGACTGGCTTTGGAGCTGGCTGGTGGAGGCGCGATTGGCAATCTCTCCGGATATAGTCCGGCGAGCCCTCTTTCGAAAAAAAGGAGATCACGAGGCGTTAGTATGCATCGTAAGAATAATACCTTGGAATAAGGCAGCGCGCCTTCTTTGCTGCGCGGTGGCTCGACCCGGACTGCGTGTCTCTTTAGCCTACCGCCCTCCACGGTCCCTTGTTGGCTAGTCGCGTGAGCTCGGCGTTCCGCCTCGAGATCCTCCCTGCGAAACACCATTAGTATCACGGTGATAAAAATAAGCACGGATGGATCATCTTGAAGTATTAGGACTTCGGTCTCGATTACTTGTGAGGCGGGGAGCAGTCCAGGATAATCGGCTGTAATAGCCATCAAGGCATTGTCGATGCTCAGTTGGTGAAATACCCCATCGATCAGCTCCACGGATATGTCCGGATCCTCTTGGGAGGCCAGATCGAGGGACCGTTCCGGATCCTCGGATTGTGGAGGAGGGTTGTTTATATCCTTTACGGCTCGGCGCAATTCCTGCGTCGAAATCACAAGATAAGGTACTTGACTATGGGAATATGGAACGAATGAGCAAAAAGAAGTGTCCGCTTACCCACCTTGGAGGATTATTCATAGAAAATCCGCCCTGAGAATTGACGCGGAGGAATTCCTCCTCTTCTCCCTTGTACAATGTGGACAAGATCTTCGTCAGAGCGGCAACAGATCCCGGTCCCTTACGGCCGCAGCGGGTGGCATCATCCTCCCCGTTGAAATCCCACATGGGGTGGCCTCTATACTGAAGCGGCTGCACCCCCCGCATAATGCATGTGGCCCCATGACCTCGATCATGGTCAATCCGGAATGACCTAACAACCTTATACGGCTCATCAGATAAAGAACGTCCTTGTCATTTTCCTTCTGAGGGCTCCGTGGACGCCAGCTCGGGCGCTTCTTCAAGGTAGCATTATCAAACTCAGGGAGGCCGATCCGAACAGGATCCGCCAGGGGGACATCTTCTATATAAAACCATTCTGAAGGCAAGTCTTCGGACGCCTTCTTTGGGGTTCCGGATAGATATCCGGTCCCGGCGATGCGCCGTACTTCGGCTCCGCCCACTTGATATATTGACCCCTTCTGAGAACGGGGCACGAGGCAGAACAGCTTCTTCCACAGTGCAAAATGAGCCTCGATGCCCAAAAGCAGCTTGCAAAGGGCTACGAAGCCCGCAATATGCAATATGGAGGCAGGCGTAAGGTTGTGCAACTGGAGGCCGTAGAACTCCAGGAGCCCTCGGAGAAACGGGTGAATTGGAAATCCGAGCCCTCTTATCAAATAAGGGATAAGGCATACCCGCTCTCCTTTGGAGGGATTGGGGACGCTCTCCGCTTGCTCTCCGCCATTATAGGTGGCGAGCCCGGCTCGAACCGGGACCATGAAGGCTGGAGGGAGTAATCCCTTGGTCTGAAGCATCACTAGCTCACTGTGCGGGACGGAACATCTCTTCCAATTTCCAGGCTGGGGGCTGGGAGAGCGAGAGGAGGGGTTGCATTGACTGGCCATGATGGAATGGATATCTGTCGGATGCGCTCCGATGAATGCTCGCGAAGGGAAGATGGTGTGATTTGGATCTAAATCCTCGTCTCTTTAAAAGGCAGCTCATTTACCTTTGCAAGGGGGTAAGCGTAAAAACACCACGGCTTTTCGCATTAAATCGACACATGGAGGATGGCCATTATTGGGCGTGGAAGCCAAGGAGCGCAACATTCGTGAGAAGCCGGACACTATTCAATAGGTACATGGAATTTGGAGAAGAACCCGCCTTGCAATGCCGAAGACAAACTGCGCGCCGGACTTACCGTCATTGAAGCCTGGTTCGGGGGCTACTGAGGGAGTCCTGGATTAGGGGGTGTCCGGATGGCCGGACTATAACCTTTGGGCGGACTCCTGGACTATGAAGATACAAGATTGAAGACTTCGTCCCGTGTCCGGATGGGACTTTCCTTGGCGTGGAAGGCAAGCTTGGCGATACTGATATGTAGATCTCCTCCAATTGTAACTGACTCTGTGTAACCCTAGCCCTCTCCGGTGTCTATATAAACCGGAGGGTTTTAGTCCGTAGGACGATCATACCATAGGCTAGCTTCTAGGTTTTAGCCTCTCTGATCTCGTGGTAGATCTACTCTTGTACTAGCCACATCATCAATATTAATCAAGCAGGAGTAGGGTTTTACCTCCATCGAGAGGGCCCGAACACAGGTAAAAACATCGTGTCCCTTGTCTCCTGTTACCATCCGCCTAGACGCACAGTTCGGGACCCCTACCCGAGATCCGCGGTTTTGACACCGACATGGTGCCTCGGGCTCGAGCTCGGGACTTGTGTCGACCTCCGGTATGCATAAATGGCCTCTGGCAAGATGATGCGATGCACGAAAGTATGTTAAACAACGAGGGTGCAAGCAAGGTAATAATCTCACATTGAGTTTTATCAAATATCAAATTATACTTAAGCATCTTCTTATTATTTTTAACAATAAATTCATGTGCTACCATACTCTTACAATCTAGAAAAACCGGGGGCAACAACTTTTCCTCTTTCTCATAATGCCTAATAGGTATCTCAAAGTGTTCAGCAAGGTGTGAAGCAAAGATGCCTTCGAAGATGGGGCCCTTTGTACGGTTCAGACTTAATCGTTTAGCAACAATAGCGCCTAGGTTGAAAATTGAATCACGAAACAAAGCATGGTGCAAAATGCTAAGATCAGGAGCACTAAGATTTCCATTGTTCCCGCGCCAAATTAAGCATCTACTAGCAAATATTGCAATGTAACATAGAACAGGAAAATGTATGCTAGTAATTCTTGCATCGGAAACTTTCCTCGTTTCCCCTACAACAATTCTATAAATAAATCCATCCACATCACTACGATGTGGTTCCTCGGCTGCCCACAAAGGGTATCTTGCAGACCCGACAAAAATCATGGAGTGACATCTCCTTAACCTCATCATATAAGTGAAACTCCACTGAAGGTGGTGATTTCTTAGCATGGAAATGAAAATTTTGCATGAAAATATTTGTGAGTAGGAGATACTGTTCGCATTGATCGTGGAGGAAGTTGGTGAGGCCTGCATTCTCAGCCAAGTAATAAAAGTCATCATAAATTCCAGCGGCTCTCAAGAATGCATCCCAAGGCCATTCACACAGCCAACCTCTGCAGTGCGAGGAAGATTGTATTTGGGCTTTTTATTCTCCTCATTCTGCTTATCCTTCGAGCTTCGGCTCGAAGAGCCTCTCAACAATCTCTTCAACATTTCTCCCTCTGAAAATTTCTGAAATTTTTAGTGACTCAAAATAAAAGTGAATAAAACTCAACAATATTGATAGCAACTACTCTCACAAGTGCCTAGAGGCTATATCATGCATTAAAACTACTTTGGACCATATAAATTTGACATACAAGCTCAAGAACAGGGTCACCTTAGCAGCAAAAAATTGCAATAAATAAAGCACTAGAACAAAAACTAATTGGACCATTGGAGGTGTCACATACTGAAGAACAATCTCCCCAAATAGTTTTGTGGATGGAGCTTTGATCAAAGAGATCGAAAATGGCAGCAAGATGAGCTAGAACACGTGTTTTAGCTATGGGAGGATTTTTCTGGAGGAAGACGAAGTGAGTGGGTGCTGGAATAAGTGGAGGGGGCCACATGGGGCCCATGAGGTAGGGGCGCGCCCCAGGGGTGTGGGAGCACCCTGTGCCCTCGTGGCCAAATGGTGGGCCCCCTGGTGTGTTCTCAGTGCCAGAAATTCTTAAATATCCTACAAAAAATCATATTTCATTTTCAGGACATTTGGAGAACTATTATTTTCAGGGTATTTTTATTGCAAGGATAATTCACAAAACCGACAGAAAGTACTATTTTTTCTTTATTTATTCTAAATAACAGAAAGTAAAAGGTGGGTACAGAGAGTTGTGCTTTCTAACTTCATCCATCTCGTGCTCATCAAAAGGAATCCACTAACAAGGTTGATCAAGTTTTGTTAACAAACTCTTTCCGAATCGCATGAAACCGGAGAATTTTCGAATAACACTAGGTTCCCTCAATGGGGATATGTATGTCCCCAACAATAAGAATATCATATTTCTTCTTGATAGTAGGAAGAGGAAATTTAAAACCTCCAATAGTAATCGTTGAAATTTTTCCAATAGAATTGATACTGTGGACTTGAGGTTGTTTCCTCGGAAAGTGTACCGTATGATCATTACCATTAACATGAAAAGTGGCATTGCCTTTGTTGCAATCAATAACAGCCCCTGTAGTATTCAAAAAAGGTCTACCAAGGATAATAGACATACTATCATCCTCGGGAATATCAAGAATAACAAAGTCCGTTAAAATAGTAACGTTTGCAACCACAATAGGCACATCCTCACAAATACCGACAGGTATAACAGTTGATTTATCGGCCATTTGCAAAGATATTTCAAAAGGCATCAACTTATTCAAATCAAGTCTATGATATAAAGAGAGAGGCATAACACTAACACCGGCTCCAAGATCACATAAAACAGTTTTAACATAGTTTCTTTTAATGGAGCATGGTATAGTTGGTACTCCTGGATCTCCTAGTTTCTTAGGAATTCCACCTTTAAAAGTATAATTGGCAAGCACGGTGGAAATTTCAGCTTCCGGTATCTTTCTTTTATTTGTAACAATATCTTTCATATACTTAGCATAAGGATTCATTTTAAGCATATCAGTCAAACGCATGCGCAAAAAGATAGGTCTAATCATTTCAGCAAAGCGCTCAAAATCCTCATCATCCTTTTTCTTGGATAGTTTAGGAGGAAAAGGCATGGGTTTCTGAACCCATGGTTCTCTTTCTTTACCGTGCTTCCTAGCAACGAGGTCTCTCTTATCATAACATTGATTCTTTGATTGTGGGTTATCAAGATCAACGACAGGTTCACTCTCTACATCATTGTTATTGCTAGGTTGAGCATCAATATGAACATCATCATTAACATTATCACTAGGTTCGTGTTCATTACCAGATTGTGTTTCAGCATCAGAAATAGAAATATCATTGGGATTCTCAGGTGTGTCAACAACAGGTTCACTAGAAGC
This sequence comes from Aegilops bicornis, assembly GCA_021605145.1. Classification (NCBI taxonomy): domain Eukaryota; kingdom Viridiplantae; phylum Streptophyta; class Magnoliopsida; order Poales; family Poaceae; genus Aegilops; species Aegilops bicornis. The sequence continues at coordinate 341,849,543 of CM038675.1, forward strand.
ATGCAAAGTCCTATCATTTTTCTTTTTATTCTTCTTAGAAGGACTAGGTGTATCAACATTAGTTCTCTGAGAATCTTGCTCAACTCTCTTAGGGTGGCCCTCAGGATACAAAGGCTCCTGAGCCATTCTACCCCCTCTAGTCATAACTCTAACATCATTATCATTTTTCTTATTATTTAATTCATTGAGCAAATCATCTTGAGCTTTAAGCACTTGTTCTACCTGAGTGGTAACCATAGAAGCATGTTTACTAATAAGTTTAAGGTCACCTTTAACTCTAGACATATAATCACTCAAGTGTTCAACCATATAAGCATTACGTTTCAATTGTCTACCAACATAAGCATTGAAGTTTTCTTGTTTAACAATAAAATTATCAAACACATCCAAGCATTGGCTAGCAGACTTATTACAAGGAATATCACCTTCATCAAATCTATAGAGAGAATTTACCTTTACTACCTGTGTCGGGTTATTAAGACCATGTATTTCTTCAACAGGTGGTAAATTCTTAACATCTTTAGCTTTAATACCCTTTTCTTTCATAGATTTCTTTGCCTCTTGCATATCTTCAGGACTGAGAAATAGAATACCCCTTTTCTATGGAGTTGGCTTAGGAGTTGGTTCAGGAAGTGTCCAGTCATTATCATTACTCAATATATTATTCTATAGCAATTTAGCTTGCTCAATGGTTCTTTCCCTGAAAACACAACCATCACAACTATCCAGGTGGTCTCTGGAAGCATCGGTTAGTCCATTATAAAAGATATCAACTATTTCATTTTTCTTGAGAGGATGATCAGGCAAAGCATTAAGTAATCGGAGAAGCCTCCCCCAAGCTTGTGGGAGACTCTCTTCTTCAATTTGCAAAAAAATATATATTTCCCTTAAGGCAGCTTGTTTCTTATGAGCGGGAAATATTTAGCAGAGAAGTAATAAATCATATCCTGGGGACTACGCACACAACCAGGAACAAGAAAATTAAACCATGTTTTGGCATCACCCTTTAATGAGAACGGAAATAACTTAAGGATATAGTAGTAACGAATTTTTTCCTCATGAGTGAATACAGTGGCTATATCATTCAATTTAGTAATATGTGCCACAATAGTTTCAGATTCATAGCCATAAAAAGGATCAGATTCAACCAAAGTAATTAACTCAGGATCGACAGAGGAATCATAATCCTTATCAGAAATACAGATAGGTGAAGTAGCAAAAGCAGGGTCATATTTCATTCTAGCATTCAAAGACTTTTCTTTCAGCTTAGCTAACAGTTTCTTAAGATCATATCTATCTTTGCAAGCAAAAAGGTCTCTAGCAGTTTCTTCATCCATAACATAACCCTCATGCACATCAGGCAATTCATATCTAGGAGGAGAATCTTTATCATCACTTTCATCAATATTATCTGTTTCAATAATTTCATTCTCTCTAACCCTAGCAAGTTGTTCATCAAGAAATTCACCTAATGGCACAGTATTATCAAGCATAGAACTAGTTTCATCATAAGCATCATGCATAGCAGAAGTGGCATCATCAATAACATGCAACATATCAGAATCAATAACAGTTGTAGGTCTTGCAAATTTACTCATAACAGAAGGTGAATCAAGTGCAGAGCTAGATGGTAGATTTTTACCTCCCCTCGTAGTTGAGGGAAAAATCTTGGTTCTTTCATCTTCCAAGTTCCTCATAGTGATCAACAGATATAAATCCCAAGTGACTCAAAGAATAGAGTTATGCTCCCCGGCAACGGTGCCAGAAAATAGTCTTGATTACCCACAAGTATAGGGGATACATAGCAGGTTTTCGAGGGTAGAGTATTCAACCCAAATTTATTGATTCGACACAAGGGGAGCCAAATAATATTCTCAAGTATTAGCAGTTGAGTTGTCAATTCAACCACACCTGGAAGACTTAATATCTACAGCAAAGTATTTAGTAGCAAAGTACTATGGAAGTAACGGTAACGGTGGAAAAAGTAACAGTAGCAGTTTTTGTAGCAATCGTAATAGTGGTAATAGAAAAGTAACTAAGCAAAGATCAAATATGAAAAGCTCATAGGCAATGGATCAATGATGGATAATTATGTCGGATGCAATTCCTCATTCAACAGTTATAACATAGCGTGACACAGAACTTGCTCCAGTTCATCAATGTAATGTAGGCATGTATTCCGAATATACTCATACGTGCTTATGGAAAAGAACTTGCATGACATCTTTTGTCCTACCCTCCCGTGGCAGCGTGGTCCTATTGGAAACTAAGGGATATTAAGGCCTCCTTTTAATAGAGTACTGGACCAAAGCATTAACACTTAGTGAATACATGAACTCCTCGAACTATGGTCATCACCGGGAGTGGTCCCGATTATTGTCACTTCGGGGTTGCCGGATCATAACACATAGTAGGTGACTATTGACTTGCAAGATAGGATCAAGAACTCACATATATACATGAAAACATAATAGGTACAGATCTGAACTCATGGCACTCGGGCCCTAGTGACTAGAATTAAGCATAGCAAAGTCATAGCAACATCAATCTTAGAACATAATGGATACTAGGGATCAAACCCTAACAAAAACTAACTCGATTACTGATAAATCTCATCGAACCCATCACCGTCCAGCAAGCCTACGATGGGATTACTCATGCATGGGGGTGAGAATTATGAAATTGGTGATGGAGGATGGTTGATGATGATAACGGCGACAGATTCCCCTCTCCGGAGCCCCCAACGCACTACAGATCATCCCTCCTGAGGAAGATTAGGGCTTGGCGGCGGCTCCATATCGTAAAATGCGATGAATCCTTCTCTCTGATTTTGTTCTCCCCGAACGTGAATATATGGAGTTGGGGTTGAGGTCGGTGGAGTCCCAGGGGGCCCACGAGGCAGGGGGCGCGACCCAAGGGGGCGCCCTGCACCCTCATGGACAGGGTGTGGGCCCCCTGATGCTGATTCTTTCACCGATATTTTTTATTAATTCCAAAACGTGTCTCCGTGGATTTTCAGGTCATTCCGAGAACTTATATTTCTACACAAAAATAACAACATGGCAGTTCTGCTGAAAACAACGTCAGTCCGGGTTAGTTCCATTCAAATCATGCAAGTTAGAGTCCAAAACAAGGGCAAACGTGCTTGGCAAAGTAGATACGTTGGAGAAGTATCACGCACAACCCACTGGCGGCGCACAGGGCCCCAGGCCACAGTGGGTTGTGCCTCGAGGCACCCCGGAGTTCTTCTTATTGCTTGGATGTCTTCTGTTCCATAAAAAATCCATAAAAAGTTTCGCGGTGTTTGGACTCTGTTTGAAATTGATTTCCTGCGATGTAAAAAAACCGAAAAACAACAAGTGGCACTGGGCACTGGGTCAATAGGTTAGTCCCAAAAAATGATATAAAGTTGCTATAAAATGATTGTAAAACATCCAAGAATGATAATATAACAACATGAATACTTTATAAATTATTGATACGTTGGAGACGACAAGCATCTAAGCTTAATTCGTACTCGTCTTCGAGTAGGTAAATGATAAAAGAAATAATTTATGAAGTGTGAATGCTAGCAAAGTGCATAAGTTTGTTCAATGATAATTTCAATCACTTTTCCTAGCATCATAATAGCAATTCTTTCTCATAAAATTCATCATGGTAAAGCAGCAACCAATTCACATGTTAAGGTTCAAACAATGAATTCTCTTGAAACTCAACAACCTATATTCTTAGTCACCAAACAATTGCAATTCAAATTATTCAACACAGTCTAAGTAAGAGCTCCACATACTCAACCATCATATAGTCTTCTATGATTGCTAACACTCACCGCATACACATGAGCAAAATGTTTCAACCGGACACATAGAAAGATAGGGGCTTACAAGTTCGCCTCCCAACGTATTCACCTCAAGGGCGATGTCAACAATAATAATTCATGGTACCCATATCCAACTGGATACATGTGCCTAGATCTTTCCTCACCACATGATGCTTGCCAAAAGAGAAAAATAAAAAGGAATAGGGAGAAAAACGTTGACTCTTGCATGAAAGTAAATACATAAAAGTAAAAGATAGGCCCTTCGCAGAGGGAAGCAGAGGTTGCCATGAGATTTTTGTTTGTATGCTCAACCCCTTAGTGCAAAAGAATGTCACGTTATATTGCCCCTTATGATAGCAACCTTTATTATGCAGTCTGTCACTTTTATTCTTTGCCATCACAAGTTCGTACAACTGTCAATTTTCTCTTATACTAAATGATCTAACACTTTTACAAGCAATTTTTATTGCCTTATTGCACCGATGACAACTTACTTGAAGGATTACTCAATCCTTAGGTAGATATAGTGGACTCTTGAGAATAAGATTTGGGTTTAAGGGTTTTTGGATGCACAAGTAGTATCTCTACTTGGTGCGGAAATTGTGGCTAGCAAAGATGGGGGGCAATCACCACATGTTGAAGGATCTATGAAAATATAACTTCTATGTGAATATGAACCAAACATAAATCATTATGTTGTCTTCCTTGTCCAACGTCAACAATTTTGGCATATAATATTTTGATGGGGGCTCACAATCACAAAAATATTTCCAAGATAGTGTATTTGCATGTGAAAGTTCTCTTCCTTCTACTAATCATTCATGAATTGCTTGTATGACCAATATTGTGATTGTCAAGCTTCAAAAGATTTCACTTTCTAAACCTAATGTGAAGCTACCACTAGGCATGATATGTGTAAGTGCATCTAGTGCCACCCCTAGTTGGTTTTGGAGTATTGACGACAAATTTGGTTGAGGGACTAATGTGTTTGTGAGAATTGCAGGATAACACAGGTAGTATCCCTCATTGATTCGGTTTACCTACCGGAGATGACCCCTAAAAATGTATGTAGACATTGACGACAATGGTGGTATGTGAAGATATTAATATTGAAGACTATGACACGAGAAGACATTGAGTGAAGACTATGGAGCCTTGAAAGGCTGTGTCGTTTCGTTGTTTCCTTTTTCTTCTTTGTTGAGTCATAGGAACCACCGTCTTGTTAAGTGGGGTCCAAGTGAACAAAGTCGGAATGGTGAAGTGATGCTCAACCCAAATCCTATGTCTTCGAGCGAAGACAATGAGAGCAAATCTCATCCAGAGCTGGATGTGTCAGCTTTGCTTGTAGCCCAAGTAAAGTTGCCGTGTGTGTTTGAAATCTGACCGTTGGAACACGTGTCAGTTCCTTAGTGACCCAGGGTCATTTCGGACATATCAGGTCGGGTTGCCTTGTGGCTATAAATAGCCCACCCCCTACACCATAAATTGGTGGCTGCTCAGAGTTAGTACACGGCTTTTGTCGTTTGAGAGCAACCCACCTCGAAGCCTTTGAGAGAGAGAGAAATCCTTGCGAGGACAAAGCCCAAACACCCAGAGCCAAAGAGTGTTAGGCATCCTTTGAAGTCTTTCTATCTGCGTGACCTAAAGACTTATTACACTTGAGGACTGTGAATCCTCTAGCCGGTTAGGCGTCGCGTTCTGAGCATCCAAGAGTCATTGTGGATCGCGGTGAACAACGTCTGTGAAGGTTTGGAAGTCTACCTTGAAGACTTACAGAGTGATTAGGCGAGGACTGTGTCCTTAGCTCAAGGGAATAAGGTGAAGACGCGGTATTCGAGTTGAATCCCAGCCTCCCTAACCAGACGTCACGGTTGTCACAGCAACTGGAACTGGTCCAACAAATCCTGTGTCTTCAACAAGTGACTGGTTCTATCCTCTCCCTTCCTTTACTTAGAGTTTGTCTTCGTGAAGTCATTGCCTATTTGTCGTATCTGTTTGACTTCATCGCTTGACTACTATCGTTGGTTGGCTTCATACTATCTTCCATCCTGATCCTTACTACTAAGCTGCTATAGTCTTTGTACTTTCACATTGTTGTCTACTTCACTACGGTTTGCTTGTTGTAGTTTATCTTCTGCTGCATATCAATTAGGTCATTTCTACTATTTGTCTTCGAAACGTCCATGTTTTGAAGACTTTCATAAAAATCGCCTATTCACCCCCCCCCCTCTAGTCGATAACTAGCATTTTCAATTGGTATCAGAGCAAGGTACTCCCTTGTTCTGTGTGATTCGGTTTAACCACCTGGAGTTTTAGCTATGTCGACTGCAGGGATAATCAAAGTCTCCGCTGCTTGCCCCATGTTCGATGGAACTGAATATCCCTCTTGGAAGAATAAGATGCGCATGCATCTTGAAGCCATTGATGTCGACCTACGGTATGTCGTCAAGAATGGCGTTCCAAAATCGGTGAAGTTGTCACCCTGGCGATGTCAAGAAGTTCATTTAAGCTGGACTCCACCGCAAAGAACATCATACGTGGTCATCTGACCAAAGGACAGTATGGCCGTGTGAGTGCTCTAGATACGTCGAAGCTAGTCTGGGACTGGCTATCCAAGGTCAACGAAGGCGTCTCAACCCAGAGAGATCAAAGGATCAGTGTTCTTCACAACCTCTTCAACCGCTTCAAGAGAAACGATAATGAAAATGTCCAGCTCACGTTTGATCGCCTCACCGACATCACAAATGAGCTTCGTGCTCTCGGCGCCACTGAGATTACCAAGCATGAAATCATCAAGACACTACTGAGATCACTTGACAGCTCCTTTCACACCCTTGCTCTCATGATACAAGAACGCATACGACTTCAAGACACTCGATCCGTCTGATATACTTGAGAGGCTTAACACACATGAGTTCCAGCTTTACGAGAAAAGAGATATCTATGGTCCCAACTATGGCGAACTTCGCGCTTTGAAGGCAAAAGTTGTTTCCTCATCGAAGAAGAATCATTGCAGTTACGATGATCCACGAAGACATTGGAAAGGAACTTGCTATGCTTGTGAAGAAGTTCGAAGTTCACTAAGAAGAAGGGCTTCATAAAGTCTTCATGATCTAGCTCAAAAATGATGAAGCTTCCACTCATGACTACAAGAAGAGAACATGTCACAAGTGCAAGAAACACGGACACTATATCTACGGCGTCCAAAGTGGGACAATGAGAAGAAGAAGAAGAAGAAGAAGAAGAAGAGCAAGGAATATGACTCTGATGACAAGTAGAAGAAGAAATCTTCAAAGTCTTCTTCCAAGTCCTCATCAAAGTCTTCATCTCATAAGAAGAGCTCATCTGGCAAGGCTCGATGCGTTTGTTGGCAAGGAAATGGATTGGAGGAGGAGTCTGCATACGAGGAGGCGGAGGTGGAGTCTCAAGAGGAATCCGACCTGCGTTGCAAGTCTGGCTCTAGCCACGACCTATGTTGCCAAGTCCATCTTCAACACCGAAGACAATGACTTCCACACCAATCTTTGAAGGCGATGACAAGGACGACCCTGCTCCCACTCTATCGCTTCATGGCACGTGGTGCCAAGGTAAAATCACGTGATGCTTACTTTCAAACATCAAGTGAAGATGACTCGATTGTGAATCCAAGCCCAGCTACAAAACACTTGCTAAAATTGCAACTGAACAACAAAAAGCTATGGAACATACTCAAAAATTGTTAGACAAAAGCAATGACACATCGGACGCTGAAATGACACGTTCACAGTCCTTAGTTGAAGACATAAAAATCTTCATGCTAAGTACCAAGAACTTGAAAGTCGTCATGAAACGCTCTCAACCACTCATGAAAAGCTCTCCTATGATTATCTTCAAAGGAAGCAAGAGCTTGAGAAATTGAGAGCGGCTCATGAAGATCTTCAAAAGAGAATGAGTCACTTCAGCGCTCAGCAGATCAGTCCGCCGGGATGGATTTGAACCACCATGTCTAAAATGCCTTGAGCGTGATAACGCTACCTCTGTTGCTGAATGTTCCACTGCTGCTACTGTTGCATTGTCTTCAACTACTGATGTGGTAACTAACCCCTCTGCGGAGGATACCACTACTATTGCTGATGAAAATGCTAGGTTGAAGACATTGCTTGAAACAGGGATGTATAAAAGTCTGAAAGGACATCAGACACTGTGCGATGTCCTCAAAAGCAGATTCGAACCGAAACCCTAGGAAAGAGGGTGTTGGGTTCGAGAGGAAAATGAATGTTGATGGTTCCCTCTGGAAGCCCGGCGGTATCCCAAAACCACATGGGTTGCTGCAAAGGGACCTTCAGTGGATCCGTCCACCTTATCTGGCTTTACATGTGCTAATCCTATTATCATTGATAAATCCCTTGATGCAAACTATAAGCTGATCAAGAATCAGAATGGTGAAGTGTTTGCCAGGTATATTGGTACTAACTGCAGGAATGGACCACCTATGAAGAAGATCTGGGTTCCCAAAAGTTGTCTCGAGAATCTTCCAGTGAATGTGATCATGACACCACCTGGGATGAAGACAAACCCCAGACCTAAGGCGTCATATGGTCCAAAGGCTTCAAACAGATAGAGGACTCACCTGAGTCACCCTAACGCCAATGTTTTGCAGGGAAACCATACTCAAACTTATGAATATGAGCGTGTGTCTTCAAACCGCTATGTTCATAGAACTAAGAACTTTTCTGCTTATTCATATGAGTATCGTTCTTCTCCTACAAGGCTATTTGCTAGGGCTCCAAAGCCGAAGTTCTCAGATGCTGCACTTAGACTCATTGCTTCTAAGCCACCCTCGAGTGTGGGTGGTTAAGAAGAATTAACTTCTGAGGTGGAAGGGTCTCCAGCCGAAAATCAAAGGCGTCTGATGCTATTGCTGGGGACCTAAAACATCTTGTAGGGCGCAAGATCAAATGCCCAAATTGTCTCACTATGTATTTTGTTCCTGAATTGTTTGCCATTCATTCTATCAGTCCTAATCTTGATCTGAGATTCAATAATCCTCTTGCCCGTAAAATTTTTATGCTTCACAATACTCTTGGTGAAGCCTATCCCCCTAACTGTATTGTAGGGTATGACACCTCATGCTTCAGAATGGATTATGGACAGCGGATGCACTAATCATATGACTGGTGATCGAAGTCTTCTCATGGACTCAACCTTACGTCCATCAGACAAGAATCACATCACATTCTTGACCTTTGGTAAAAGCAAGGTCCTGACTTGCCGTATGTCTTCTTGCAAAAGCTTGAATCTTGGCTCTGGCATCGGAGGTTTGGGGCATCTTGGCATGAGAAACTTACACACACTCGCTAAGAAGAAGCATGTCATAGGCATCGAAGGTGTCAAGTTCAAGAAGGATCATTTGTGTGGTGCTGCGAAATTTGGAAAGATGACTAGGGCAAAGCACCCCTCAAAGACAATCATGACGACATCTCAACCCTTCGAGCTGTTACACATGGACTTATTTGGCCCTACTCACTACTCTACCCTCACAAAGAATCGCTTGTCTCTATGGTTTCGTCATTGTTGATGACTACTCAAGATATACATGGGTGCACATAATTCTCTACAAGACTGAAGTGCAAGATGTCTTCAGACGCCGCCAATCGAGCCATGAACAATTATGGCGTCAAGATCAAGCATATCGAAGTAGCGATGGCACCGAGTTCAAGAACACCGGACTTGATCTTTATCTGGATACAATGGGAATCACTCATGAGTTTTACGCTCCATACACACCTCGGCAAAATGGCATCAGAGAGCGCAAGAACAGAACTCTCATTGAGATAGCTCAAATAATGCTCGACGAGTACAAGACACCAAGGAAGTTACGGCACGAAGCTATTGATACAAAGATGTCACGTCATCAACCGTGTTTACATCCATAAGCTTGAACAAAACATCCTATGAGCTCCTTCTTGGCAAGAAGCCAAATGTCGCCTACTTGAGTATTTGGAGCTATGTGTCGGATCAAGGATCCCCATTACAAGTCAAAATTTGCACCTAAAGCTCATGAAGGCTTCATGCTTGGTTATGGAAAGGACTCGCACTCTTCTGAGTCTTCAACCTCTATCTCTACAAAATCGTCAAAGCTGTGGACGTGCGATTTGATGAAACCAATGGTTCACAAAGAGAGCTCTGCCAAGTACACTAGACGAAGCTCCGCCAAATGAATCTATCAAGCTGATGGGAACTGGTGAAATCATGCCTTCAAGCACACTGAAGAGGAACTTATCATTTCGCACCTAACCAGATCAAGACAATGCTCGATCAAGACAATCCTCCCAATGATGACAATGATCAGCAAGAGCAAGGTCTTCATCCAGTTCATCCTCGAGTTGCAAATGAAGTACAAATTGAGAATATAATTGATAGCATCAATGCACCTGGTCCACTTACTCGCTCAAGAGCAACACAGTTAGCAAATTTCTGTGGGCACTTTTCTTTTGTGTCAATATCAGAACCAAGGAAAGTAGCTGAAGCCTTTATGGAACCTGAATGGATACAAGCTATGCAAGAAGAACTTCAACAGTTCAAGCTGAACAATGTTTGGGAACTTGTCAAGCGTCCTGACCCTCGCAAGCATAACATTATTAGCACAAAATGGATATATCGAAACAAGCAAGATGAGCACGTCAAGTCGTCAGAAACAAAGCACCTCTTGTGGCACAAGGATATACTCAAGTTGAAGGAATTGACTTTGATGAAACATTTGCTCCTATGGCTAGGCTTGAAGCTATTCGCATATTGCTAGCCTATGCTAACCACCACAACATCTTGCTATATCAAATGGATGTGAAGAGTGCATTTCTCAACGGCAAGATTGAAGAAGAAGTATACGTCGCTCAACCACCTGGCTTTGAAGATCCAAAACATCCGGATATGGTGTACAAGCTAAACAAAGCATCAGACGGCCTCAAACAAGCTCCTCGCGCTTGGTATGATACGATCAAAGACTTCCTGAAGAGCAAAGGTTTCAAACCTGGATCCCTCGATCCCACACTCTTCACGAAGACATATGATGGTGAACTGTTTGTGTGCCAAATATATGTGGATGGCATTATCTTTGGCTGCACCAACCAGAAGTATAGTGATGAGTTTGGATACATGATGCAAGAGCAATATCAGATGTCCATGATGGGTGAGCTGAAGTTCTTCCTTGGTCTTCAAATTAATGAAAGGAATGACATCTTCATATATCAAGAAAAATACCTCAAAGATTGTGCGAAGAAGTTTGGAATGCAAGATTGCAAAGGTTACGTAACGCCAATGCCAGCCAAACACCATCACGGGTCCCGATGACAATGGTAAAGAATTTGATCAAAAGGTATACCGCTCCATGATTGGTTCATTACTTTACCTATGTGCATCTAGGCCAGATATTATGCTTAGTGTTTGCATGTGTGCTCGATTCCAAGCGGCACCAAAGGAATCGCATCACTTAGCTGTGAAGCGAATTCTTTGATATTTGGCTCACACCCAAACACTCGGATTATGGTAACCAAAGGGCTCAGAATTTGATCTGGTTGGATTCTCGGATGCTGATTATGCTGGTGACAAGGTGGATCGCAAGTCTACATCAGGCACATGTCACTTTCTGGCACGATCACTTGTCTGTTGGTCTTCAAAGAAGCATAACTGTGTATCACTCTCAAGCTGCTGAATCTGAATTCATTGCTGCTGGATCTTGCTGCGCTCAGCTTCTATGGATGAAGCAAACTCTCAAGGACTATGGCATCAATCTGAAACAAGTACCTCTCTTCTGCGACAATGAAAGCGCCATCAAGATTGCCAACAATCCAGTCCAGCACTCGAAGACAAAGCACATTGAAATTCGTCATCACTTTCTCAGAGATCATGTCATGAAGAAAACTATTGACATCATTCACGTCAACACTGAGGAGCAACTGGCAGATATCTTCACAAAGCCCTTTGATGAGAAAAGGTTTTGCAAGTTATGGTGTGAGCTAAATATCTTGGAATCCTCAAATGTCCTGTGATGAGGCACACATCCTAACACTTATGCATGTTGATGACTTAGATGTGCAAGACACGAAGTAAAGTATATCTTCAATCAATGAAGACTTACATTCTGAGTGTGAATACATTAACGTGGAATTTGACTTCGGAGCGCCACGATAATTGTGTGCCGTGTCTGGGTCTAATACTTCCTATACGGTGGGCAACGCCACCACCAAATTTCTCTGTTTGAAGTGTTTCACTCATGGCGTTATTTTTTCTATGTCGTCGCATTTGGTTTGTCTTCAAATTTCAACTTATCTTCATGATTTTCTTCACTATGTTGATTTGATTGCTTTCTGATATATACATACTAGTGTTCTATCCTCTACATCATTCACTTATAGCTATGTCTTCCTAGTTGAATCTTTTGAACTAAGTGAATGTGATCGGACCCTAAACTCTCTATGCTTTCTATCTCAAACTCTATCTGTCCAAATCATATGCATTCTATTGAAATCGTCGAATGTCTTCTCTGCGTCCTTGTCGCCAGAAGACACAGAGACAAACATTAAGTCTGTTTTAAATGATTCATCCTTATTGTTTGAAATCCGGAGGCCGGAACGACCATCCGACAAACACGGAGGGCGTGGGAACGATGGGACAACTGTGAGTATGTTGCATGCTTGCCACGTGCCCCTCAGATGTGAACCGCCAGGGGCACCTGAGTAATTGCGCTGTGCCGCACACTTCCTTATAAATACATGTCCCCTGCGGTAAAGAAAACCTTCTTCCACCTCTCCACCTCGTCAAAACCCTAGCGCCACCGCTAGCTCTCGACGACGCCGGCGACGAAGCGCTTAGCTGCCGCGACTTCTCCGACGCCGTCCTCATGCCGGCCGCGGACATCGTCCTCTCTGCTGCCGCCGTAGGTGTCCTCCGTCGCCAAGTTAGGGCACGGTGGATTGAACTGCTCGGTCTCCTACTCATCCCATCTAGCAGTTCTTCGTGTGGTAAATACAACTCTATTTTTACCATCTTTTTGATCTTCAATATTCATCCTATTTACCAAAATTGGTTTCTGCCTATACAGTGTTAGATCGATTCTGTCTGCATCTCATACTGCCTAGTATATTCACTTAAGCTTCATATCTAGTTAGATTCCTCACTTGCACTTATTCACGGATTCGTACAAATCTGGAACCAACTCTCAACATATAAGTGAATGTCTTCGCATCATGAGGTCAATGTCTTCAAACTGATTTATCTTCAAAATCTTACGAGAATGCATATGACCTCTTCCCTTCCTCGCATCTCTAATGCTGTCACAGGTACATGTCCGTGGGAGAATCCCTTTGGTTCTCATAGTGCGCATTCGTTTGCAGAATTCTTACAGCATCACATTAACTCTCCCGAAGCCAGTTCTTGTCTGTCCAGCAAGCGAAAGCCTTTGAAGCCTTTGAACGTGTTGAAGCCATTTAGTTTGAAGTTCATGGCTGCAGAGAAATCAGTAAGGAAGGGTGGCAGACAATGTCGTGGGGGAACATCAAGAGATTTGCCTGATGACCTCGCAGAGCTTTACAAGACAGATCCTGAAGAGAATTATAATCAACGCAAGACACGAATCCAATGGATTCGACGATATTGGGCTGAACAATGGTTCAAATACAAGTTCATGACCCAGGAATACGCTGAGAAGAATGCTATCAAAAGTCCTTGGGGTGAAATTCTATTTCGAGGCCTTCCACCCAAGAACAGAGCTGAAGCTATGGCACAGGGTTTCTATCCTTGTATGGTCCATGGACCTCAGCCTGAAAATGCCGACCCGTCGACATTGCTCTGGTGTCGTGACGATAATCTCTTCAAGCGCAATTTCCAGCATGCAAAGGCATCAGCCAAGGAAAACAAGAAGTCCTTGGCATTAGACTTCAACCCTGGTCCCTCTGCTCCCCGTGCTGACGGCTCACGTGATGCAGAACCAAATGTCATCGGTCCTTTCTACAACCTTGATGGCCTCATCACTCACATCTCAGTCCAAGGTGCCAAGGTGGATCATACGGATGATGATACTGACACTGATGAAGCCCCAGCTCCTACTCAAGATCCGCAGAAGCCAAAGAAGGCTAAGGCTTCAAGATCGGCTGCTCCTCCAAAAGCTTCACGTGCGAAGCCATCGCCCTTGCACCTCCACGAAGGCAGTGTGCGATGCGAAGATCTATCACGTATCTCCAAGAAGACGGAGAAGAAAACGAAAATCGTCAAAAATACTGATCAGACATTGACTCATGCTACCATTCTGTGAGAAGAGCACATTGATCTATCCAGCGATGAAGATCTTGCAGATGATGCTCTTGAGCAACTGATCAAGAGCAAGGAAGAAGCAGAGATCTTCAATGATTTGCCTCTCTTTGATGTGGAAATCATCCATAACTTCATTGATGAGTGGTTTGACATCCCAAATCTCAGCTTTGAAGATCTGCAACTTCCCATTGGCCTCAGCGTCTCCTTCAATGGCGCCATTGCTTCTGAGCTAACTCTTGCTCAGCGCATCATTGAACTGAAGCACAAGATCGACTATGAGAAAGCTCAGTTCAAGAAGCATGTGGCAGAGCTCAGCATGCAAGATGTCAAAAACTTCAAGATCATGCTGCACGAGCTCAAAGAAGCCTTTCTCAAGAAGCGCAAAGAAGCTAAAGGCTCTCGTGAGTGCATGAAGAGTATGGCTGACAAGTGTGTGCAAGCCTACAATGAGGTTGAGAAGCGCAAGGCTCTTGGTCGTCCTGACATTGACCCCAGAATGGCTGCAAAGAAGTTGAAGCCATCAACTGACCAAACTGCACCTTCAAGGCAGGAAGAACCTCGCATAGTCTTCCCAAGCAGCATGACTGGCTCGAAGCCAAAGGTTAGGTCAACCGCTTCAGAACTGAAGAAGACGAGGACTGCCGAGGCTGAAGCCAGAAAAAGGAAAAATCCTGAAGCCTCTGATGTCGCTCCCTCCAAGAAGAAGCGCAAAACCAAGAAGAATCGGGCTGCTCCCACAGAGCCCTTAGTTGTTGAACCTATCTCAATGGTTCGCCCTTCATCTGAACATCAAGAACGACAGATGATAGTTCATGAGCCAGCTTCCACAGAGGCTCATGAAGCTGAAGACATTCCAGCAGATGATCCCACCGCTGCTGAAGACATTGGTCACAATGACAATGTTGAAGATGATGTAGTTCTTCCTCAGACCGAACACAACTTTGTATCATCGCCTGTTCTCACAAACAGCAAACTCATCAGCATTGGTCGTCCTCTGACGCCAATTGCTCAGGATGCATCATGGGCTGATCACCCACAACAACAAAGACTCCCCGAGTACTCCCCAACAACAACAAGTCACACCACCTGTGCAAGAAGCAGAGGATGACTTTGAGGCCCAGCCAACTCCATCTCCAAAGGCGCCGCCACATTCCATGAGCTTCGCAAAGGACCAAGGCCTCAAGTCCCTCTTTCGAGCGTTCGAAGGAGAAGTGCACCACCAATCTGTTGCATGTCAAGTGTTTCGAAGCCACTCCGATTGTGGAATGTCTCCGTGTCTGAAGCCAAAGCTGCTGACGACAATCCGGCTGCATCAGCTGATGACAACCAAGAAGAAGAACGTGTCCCTACTCCCCCCATTACAGAAGAAGTTGTTCCTGAAGTGAACGTGCGATGCAGACCCTCCATTTCGTCCAAGTGGAGGTTGAAAATCTTGAGGCTGCCACCACCAACACAAATGAAGCCAATGACGTAGTCATGGTCAAGCAAATGTGGAGCCTGCACCAACCAATGTGCGAAGCCAATGATGCAAGCTGCTCTGAAGCATCATTGTGCAACTTTGGCGCCTCTGTTGTTGCCCTTTGCTCTTGTTCCGCCACCAAGGCCCCATACAATTGAGCAAGCATACAACTATGGCGGTGATCACCGTCAAATGGCCCGTTCGGTCCCTCCGCCTAATGCCTCACGGTCCTCGGTTTGATTATCATGTTGAGCATAGGCCTCGGTCCGTAAAACCAAAGCCAAGACTACCAAGGTTCCCAGGTACTGCCACCTCTATAGGGTCCTTCAATGCAAATGGCTTCAAAGCCCACAACACCTTCTTTGACAGAGCAAAGAACCCCTACTCAAGGCCAAGAATATCATCAGATCATTTCTGGAGCTATCAGCAGCGAAGCTATTACTCATGCGTTCTATATGATCAAGGGCGCATTTTCCCTCATATGCGCCTCGACATCGAAGCCATTCTTTGGACTGCCATGCTTAGAAGAAGCACTTGACTGCTTCGTGATTCAGTCTGCTTTCGGCTTTGTGACGGACAAAGAACATTGGAATGAGGAACTTTTGCTTCAATTCTATGCTACCCTCCACATTCGCGGCTACTACAGGGATACAAAGACATGGGTTCTCGAGTGGATGACAGGAAATGTTCATCATGAAGCCAAAGCTCTTGACGTCATTGAGCTTACATGCCTACCCACTCCCGGAGAGCTGTTCGAACCTGATTGTCAACTCCACCGCAATGCACTGGAGAGCATATTCCACAAGCCGTGAGCCCAACATGAGCCGGATGTTGAGCATGATGAAGCCTTTGCCACCGACGCTGAATACCCAAAGGAGTTCTTTGTTGATGACCTTGAGTATCCGCCTCGCACAATATATCACATCATCGGCGAACTCTATGGCCTATCAAAGGGCATTCATCATCTGCAAAACTTGAAGGAGCCATGAAGACATTGGTCTTTTACATCCTCAATGGCATCAGCTTCAATACACAAGAATTCTTCATCCGGCAACTGGCTGCGTCTGGATCTGACCTTTTTGGCCTAAAATTCTATGCTCCATGGGCCATGCGCCTCATCAAGCTACACTCTGTTATCAACTATCAGCCCTCTCCTCGCAATCATCTGATCTTTCTACCATAGGTTGATATGTCAGTTGAAGCCATATACCCTGAGCCTGCCAAGAAGCCTCTTTGTCTTCAAAATGCTGATCACCAAAGCTTCACTCAACCCATGGAAGGAGTCCAAGCAGTAACTCGTGTCTATCCAATGGCTGGGAACACTCATCTGCCTCACCGTGCGCAAACTGAAGCTACTGAGAGCACAATTGCCCAAAGGCCTCAGAAGCGCTCTCGCGTCCTAAATGACCGAGAACTTCTTGTGGCACTGCATCAGAAACAAGACAAGCATCACTTCTGGCTCAAGCAACAGATGCAAAGCCTCTTGGTGGACGTCAATCGCATTCAAAATCTTGCCACCAAGAATGCTTTTGTCACTCACGAGACCTGTCAGCGATCATGGAAGAGTTTGACGCTGCTCAGTGCTGAAGCAGATATTCAAGACGATGGCTTCACTGAAAGATTCAAGTTTACTCCACTCCTCCACGGAATGCTATCCTACGTCGAACTCCATCCCTTGAAGACTGTGACTATTCTTCCTCCACGGCAACTGTGAATACCAAAGTGATCGATGATGAAGATTATGCTACTTCATCGCCCCCTACTTCTGCACGCATCAACACTGCACCAAGTTCGTCTGCGCCGCTAAACAACAACGACAACCCTGCTGCTTCACCTACTCCTCATGGGACCGAGTAGATGCTCTATGTCTCCAAACCTTTTCGGTCCTTACTGACAAAAGGGGGAGAAACATATGAGTTTGATAGTCTTCAAGCGGGTTCATATGGGCGGTTGCTTTGTATTTTGCCTAGTGTTTACAACTCTCGCTTTTGATACATTTGGTTCTTTGAGTTGTAACACTTAAACTCGATGGTCGTCTGCTACTTATTTGCCTTTCTGTGATGCGATGATAAATTCCGCATGTGCGATGATAACTTCCGCACTTAGATCATTCTCGCAGACGTCCATTTTTCATTATGCATGTCATTCTCTTAGTTATATCATTTCATGCATGATGAATTATCTTCATAAGTTGAAGAGGATCTCCACAAGTACAACCTGCCATGTGCATTTGCATTCCAAAAGCAAATTACTTATATGCACATCTTCAGGGGGAGCCTATGCCACTTACGAAGACAATACCCTATCCTATACAATATCACATACTTTATCCCCGATGAAAACTTCAACCAGCTTTGTCATCAATCACCAAAAGGGGAGATTGTAAGTGCATCTAGTGCCACCCCTAGTTGGTTTTGGAGTATTGACGACAAATTTGGTTGAGGACTAATGTGTTTGTGAGAATTGCAGGATAACATGTAGTGTCCCTCATTGATTCGGTTTACCTACCGGAGATGACCCCTAAAAATGTATGAAGACATTGACGACAATGGTGGTATGTGAAGATATTCATATTGAAGACTATGACATGAGAAGACATTGAGTGAAGACTATGGAGCGCGAAGACTATGTTGTTTCGTTGTTTCCTTTTTCTTCTTTGTTGAGTCATGGGAACCACCGTACTATTAAGTGGGGTCCAAGTGAACAAAGTCAGAATGACTGAAGTGATGCTCAACCCAAATTCTATGTCTTCGAGCGAAGACAATGAGAGCAAATCTTATCCAGAGCTGGATGAGTCAGCTTTGCTTGTAGCCCAAGTAAAGTTGCCGTGTGTGTTTGAAATCGACCATTGGAACACGTGTCGGTTCCTTAGTGACCTGTGGTCATTTCGGACATATCAGGTCGGGTTGCCTTGTGGCTATAAATAGCCCACCCCCTACACCATAAATTGGTGGCTGCTCAGAGTTAGTACACGGCTTTTGTCGTTTGAGAGAAACCCACCTCGAAGCCTTTGAGAGAGAGAAATCCTTGCGAGGACAAAGCCCAAACACCTGTGAGCCAAAGAGTGTTAGGCATCATCAAGTCTTTCTGTCTGCGTGACTCAAGACTTATTACACTTGAGGACTGTGAATCCTCTAGCCGGTTAGGCGCCACGCTCTGAGCATCCAAGAGTCATTGTGGATCGCGGTGAACGAAGTCTGTGAAGGTTCGGAAGTCTACCTTGAAGACATACCAGTGATTGGGTGAGGACTGTGTCCTTTGCTCAAGGGGAATAAGGTGAAGACGCGGTCTTCTGAGTTGAATCTCAGCCTCCCTAACCAGACGTACAGTTTTCACAGGAACTGGAACTGGTCCAATAAATCCTGTGTCTTCAACAAGTGACTGGTTCTATCCTCTCCCTTCCTTTACTTAGAGTTTGTCTTCGTGAAGTCATTGCCTATTTGTCATATCTGTTTGACTTCATTGCTTGACTACTATCGTTGGTTGGCTTCATACTATCTTCCATCCTGATCCTTACTACTAAGCTGCTATAGTCTTTGTACTTTCACATTGTTGTCTACTTGACTATGGTTTGCTTGTTGTAGTTTATCTTCCGCTGCATATCAATTAGATCATTTCTACTGTTTGTCTTCGAAACTTCCACGTTTTGAAGACTTTCATAAAAATTGCCTATTCACACCCCCCCCTGGGGTCGATAACTAGCACTTCCAATATGAACATATAATTTCAACTTGACTATATTCAATTCATTCAACAGTTTACTCATAGGATATAAGTGAAGCACAAGTGTAAATGACAAGCTACTCCAAAAAGATATAAGTGAAGATCATGCGAGTAGTTAAGTAAATGGGTAGATATTTGAGGACTCTCTCTTATTTAATTTTTTTTCAGATCTAAGTATTTTATTAAAACAACAAGCAAAACAAAACAAAATGACATTCCAAGAATAGCACAACCCATGTGAAGAAGCAAAAACTTAGGCTCAACCGATAATTGTTGATGAAGAAAGGTGGGATGCCTACCGAGGCATCCCCAAGCTTAGATGCTTGAGACTTCTTGAAATATTATCTTGGGATGCCTTGGGCATCCCCAAGCTTGAGATATCGTGTCTCCTTCATTCCTTTTATATCACGATTTCCCTAAATCTTAAAAACTTCATCCACACAAACTCAACAAGAACACGTGAGATAAGTTAGTATAAACCAATGCGAAAACCTTATCATTATCTACTGTAGCAAATCACTAAAATTATTATTCAACATTGCATAATAAATGCCTCTGCATATTTAATACTCCTATCCTCAAATAGAATCATTAAACAAGCAAACATGTGCAAACATAACAGCAATCTGCCAAAACAGTACAATCTGTAAAGAATGCAAGAGTATCAATACTTCTTTAACTCTAAAAATTATGAAAATTTACCATACTGTATAAAATTTATCAGAGCTTACTATGCAAAAAGTTTCAACATTTTTATCACATTCTGACTTTTCTAGGGAATTTTTGCAACAGCGGTAAACTTTCTGTTTTGAAACAGCAACATGTATACTTGCAAAATAAGAAGGGTGAAGGCTATCCTTGACATTTTTATTGAAGTAAAAAATGCAAAAAATTATTATACATAGCAGCAAGCAAATCCTAACAAAATAAAATGACGCTCCAAGCAAAACACATATCATGTGACGAATAAAAATGTAGCTCCAAGTGAGGTTACCGATAATATTGGAGGCGAAAGAGGGGATGCCTTCCAGGGCATCCCCAAGCTTAGTTTCTTGGATTTTCCTTGGATATTAACTTGGGGTGCCTTGGGCATCCCCAAGCTTAGGGTATTGTCACTCCTTATTCTCCTCATATCGACATCTCACCCAAAACTTGAAAACTTCAATCAAACAAAACTTAACAGAACTTCGTGAGATAGGTTAGTATGATAAGGAGCAAACCATTTCACTTTGGTACTGTCAAAGACAAGATTCATAATTGTTTCCATACAATGCCTACTGTAGCATATCATTTCCACAATTTATATTGAGCAATATAAGCCATAGAAACTAGGAACAAGCAAACTATGTATTGAAAACAGAATGTGTCAAAACAGAACAGACTGTAGTAATCTATACTCCAACCATACTTCTGTTACTCCAAAAATTATGAAAAATTAGGATAATGTAGGAAATTTGTATATCTATCTTGTGTAAAAAATTCAGAATTTTTCCACGTTCCAGTAAAATATAGTAATTTCTGCACTGGACACAAAAGTTTCCGTTTTTGCACAGAATCAAGTCAACTATCATCCACACAATCCCAAAGGCTTTACTTGGCACTTTATTGAAACAAAAGAAATAAAACATAATTACTACAGTAGCATAATCATGTGAACACACAAAAATATTAGGTAAAAGTGTTGGGTTGTCTCCCAACAAGCACTTTTCTTTTATGCCTTTTAGCTAGGCATGATGATTTCAATGATGCTCGCATAAAAGATAAGAATTGAAACATAAAGAGAGCATCATGAATCATAAGTTCCTCTCTCATAATAATTTTTAGTAGAATCTGAATAGATAAATCAATATAACCATCACATAAAACATTCGTTTCATGATCCACAAGCATAGAAATTTATTAATCTCCACATAAGAAAATTTCTTCTCATTCACAATGGTGGGAGTATCATATGAAACTCGAATACTGTAAATTGTTTCCACATTAAAAGAGTAATGTTCAGAAAAAGGGTAATCATAACTATGACAAGTTTTACAAATATAATCATCACTACTTTTTATAACATAAGTATCATCACAATAATCATCATAAGTAGCAGCATTGTTCTCATCATAGATAGGAGGCATGCAATCATCATAGCAAATTTGATCATTCAAAGTAGGGGGACTAAAAAGATCATCTTCATTAAACATAACATCCCCAAGCTTGGGACAAACATTAATTGCAGCAAATAAATTCTCAAATATGTCATTTTCATCAAAAATAGCATCCCAATCTTTGGCTTGGCATATCATAAGCATAACCACTATCATCATTAATAGTATGAATAGCACCAACGGTATAACAATTGATATCATCATAATTTCCCAAGTTGGTGCCAAAAAGATTTCCAAGATTATAAGAAGTATCATTATCTTCCCAATCATAATCATCACAACAAGCAATAGGCATAACAAAATCATCATCAAGTGTATCATCTTCCACAATTATTTTTGATTCATTTTCATGAGGCACAACAATAATAGGAGCAACATTATTTGGGAGAGATACTTTTTTACCTCTATTCTTTCTTCTTTTCTTCTTATTCACCACACCATTTGTGGGTTTAATTAATTTTTTTCAAGTTTGTTGTTGAAGAGATTGATTGGATAGGAAGCTCCTCCTCATCACCTATTTCATAATAAGAGACAATAGGAGGGAAAGTGGAAATCGTTACCTTTTCATTACTATTCCTTTTATATTCTATTGGTTTTCCCATCTTTCTATAGTTGGCAATATAAGCATTCTCATTGCAATTTACCATGCAAAACATACAGATATTTTTTACCTTAGTTTCAATGTCGTCCGTGAGAATGAATACATCAAACCAACTATTTTTATGTGTCAATTCTTCACTCCCCAAAAATAGTCAAAGCTCATTATAAAGTTCAAGGGTGATCAAATCATTACAATGTTTGGCCATGATATGGTCATGAAAAAGTTTGCATTGGAAATTAAGATGACCAACCTTATTGCAAAGTTCACAAGTAATAGGACAAAGAGAGCATAATTTTGTAGAAAATTCATCTATCTCTTTGAGCAAAGAATTGGTTATATCATGTTTATGCTTCTTACAAAATCTATCTTCCCTATAAGGCACATCTTCAAAAACTTTATGCACTCCACAAAAATTGACATGCTTATAAGAAACATTTTTGTCATGACTTGTGCAATCATCATTAGCATTTTGGATATTCAAAGAATTCATACTAACAACATTGCAATCATGCTCATCATTCAAATATTTTGTGTCAAACATTTTATTGACTTTTTCTTATAACAATTGAATACAATTTTCTGATCCATCATTTTCAAGAAAGATATTATAAAGATGATCAATAATGTGATGCAACCTCAATTCCATTTTTTACAGTTTTCTTTTATGAACCAAACTAGTGATAAAACAAGAAACTAAAAGATTCTCTAAAGATATACCTTCAAGAACTCACCTCCCCGGCAACGGCTCCAGAAAAGAGCTTGATGTCTACTACACAACTTGTTCTTGTAGACTTGTAATGGGCCTCCAAGTGCAGAGTTTTGTAGGACAGCAGCAATTTTCCCTCAAGTGGATGACCTAAGGTTTATCAATCTGTGGGAGGTGTAGGATGAAGATGGTCTCTCTCAAACAACCCTGCAACCAAATAATAAAAAGTCTCTCGTGTCCCCAACACACCAAATACAATGGAAAATTGTATAGGTGCACTAGTTCGGCGAAGAGATGGTGATACAAGTGTAATATGGATAGTAGATATTGATTCTTGTGATAGGAACAATAAAAAACAACAAGGTAGCAAGTAACAAAAGTGAGCACAAAAAGTATTGCAATGCTTGAAAATGAGGCCTAGGGTCCGTACCTTCGCTAGTGCAATCTCTCAACAATGCTAATATAAATGGATCATATAACCATCCCTCAACGTGCGATGAAGAATCACCCCAAAGTTCCTATCTAGCGTAGAACATAAGAAGAAATTGTTTGTAGGGTACGAAACCACATCGAAGCTATTCTTTCCGATCGATCTATCCAAGAGTTCGTACTAAAATAACACCAAATAATTTCAGATTCATAATACTCAATCCAACACAAAGAACCTCAAAGAGTGCCCCAAGATTTTTACCGGAGAAACAAAGACAGGAACGTGCATCAACCCTTATGCGTAGGTTAGCCCAATGTCACCTCGGGAATCCGCGAGTTGAGTGCCAAAAGATATATCAAGTGAATCAATACGATACCCCAGTGTCACCACGAGTATTCATATGCAAGACATATATCAAGTGCTCTCAAATCCATAAAAGTATTCAATCCGATACAATGAAATCTCAAAGGGAAAACTCAATTCATCACAAGATAGAGAGGGGAAAACACCATATGATCCGACTATATTAACAAAGCCCGCGATACATCAAGATCGTGACATCTCAAGAACATGAGAGAGAGAGAGAGAGATTAAACACATAGCTACTGGTACAAACCCTCAGCCCCGAGGGTGGACTACTCCCTCCTCAACGTGGTGGCTTATACGTCCACTTTGCATCATGCTTTTATATCGATATTTATCGCATTATGGGCTGTTATTTCATGTTATGTCACAATACTTATGGCTATTCTCTCTTATTTTACAAGGTTCACATGAAGAGGGAGAATGCCGGCAGCTGGAAGTCTGGGCTGGAAAAGCAGCAAATATTGGAGACCTATTCATGCAACTCCAAAAGTCCTGAAACTCCACGGAATATCTTAAAATAAATAAAGAAAAATCATCGCCAAAGATGAAGACCAGGGGGCCCACACCCTGCTCACGAGGGTGGGGGGCACGCCCCCCTGAAGCGCGCCCCCTACCTCGTGGGCCCCCTGGTGGCTCTCCAATGCCCATCTTCTCCTATATGAAGTCTTTCGATGAGAAAAAAACCAGAGGCAACCTTTCGGGCTGAGACTCCGCCGCCACAAGGTGGAACCTTGGTGGAACCAATCTAGGGCTCCGACGGAGCTGTTCTGCCGGGGACACTTCCCTCCGGGAGGGGGAAATCGTCGCCATCATCATCACCAACGCTCCTCTCATCTGGAGAGGGAAATCTCCATCAACATCTTCACCGGCACCATCTCATCTCCAAACCCTAGTTCATCTCCTGTATCCAATTCTTGTCTCCAAGTCCGGGATTGGTGCTAGTAGGTTGCTAGTAGTGTTGATTACTCCTTGTAGTTGATGCTAGTTGGTTTATTTGGTGGAAGATCATATGTTCAGATCCTTTATGCATATTATTACCCCTCTGATTATGAACATGAATATGCTTTGTGAGTAGTTACGTTTGTTACTGAGGACAAGGGAGAAGTCTCGCTATTAGTAGTCATGTGAATTTGCTATTCGTTCGATATTTTGATGAGATGTATGTTGTCTAGCCTCTAGTGGTGTTATGTGAACGTCGACTACATAACACTTCACCATTATTTGGGCCTAGAGGAAGGCATTGGGAAGTAATAAGTAGATGATGGGTTGCTAGAGTGACAGAATCTTAAACCCTAGTTTATGCGTTGCTTCGTAAGGGGCTGATTTGGATCCACTTGTTTCATGCTATGGTTAGGTTTACCTTAATACTTTTTTTGTAGTTGCGGATGCTTGCAATAGAGGTTAATCATAAGTGGGATGCTTGTTCAAGTAAGAACAACACCCAAGCACCGGTCCACCCACATATCCAATTATCAAAGTACCGAACGCGAATCATATGAACATGATGAAAACTAGCTTGACGATATTCTAATGTGTCCTCGGGAGCGCTTTTCCTATTATAAGAGTTTGTTCCGGCTTGTCCTTTGCTACAAAAAGGATTGGGCCACCTTTCTGCACCTTATTTACTTTTGTTACTTGTTGCTCGTTACAATTTACTTTGTCACAAAACTATCTGTTACCACTTATTTCAAGATTTGCAGAGAATACCTTGCTGAAAACCGCTTATCATTTCCTTCTGCTCCTCGTTGGGTTCGACACTCTTACTTATCGAAAGGACTGCGATAGATCCCCTATACTTGTGTGTCATCAGTGGCTGCTGGGATGATGGAGATGGCCACCGGTGATGGTTCCCCCCTCCGGCAGGGTGCCGGAACGGGGTCTAGATTGGTTTCTCATGGCTACAGAGCCTTGCGGCGGCAGAACTTCTGATCTAGGGTAACCCCAAGGGTTTTTGGAATATTTGGTGATTTATAGGGCAAAGAGGGGGTGCGGGAGGCCACCGAGCTGGGCACAACCCACCTGGGCGCGCCTGGGCCCCCAGGCCCGCCCTGGTGGGTTGTGCCCCCCTCGGGGCTGAAGGAAATATGCCCTAGAGGCAATAATAAAGTTGTTATTTATATTTCCTTATATCATGATAAATATCTATTATTCATGCTAGAATTGTATTAACTGGAAACTTGATGCATGTGTGAATACATAGACAAAACACTGTGTCCCTAGTAAGCCTCTATTAGACTAGCTCGTTAATCAAAGATGGTTAAGTTTCCTAACCATAGACATGTGTTGTCATTTGATGAACAGGATCACATAATTAGGAGAACGATGTGATGGACAAGACCCATCTGTTAGCTTAGCATAATGATCGTTAAGTTTTATTGCTATTGCTCTCTTCATGACTTATACATATTCCTTTGATTATGAGATTATGCAACTCCCGGATACCGGAGGAATACCTTGTGTGCTATCAAATGTCACAACATAACTGGGTGATTATAAAGATGCTCTACAGGTATCTCCGAAGGTGTTTTGTTGGGTTGGCATAGATCAAGATTAGGATATGTCACTCCGAGTATCGGAGAGGTATCTCTGGGCCCTCTCGGTAATGCACATCATAATAAGCCTTGCAAGCAATGCGACTAATGAGTTAGTTGCGGGATGATGCATTACGGAACGAGTAATTAAAGAGAATTGCCGGTAACGATATTGAACTAGGTATGAAGATACCGATGATCAAATCTCGGGCAAGTAAAATACCGATGACAAAGGGAATAATGTATGTTGTCATAATGGTTCGACCGATAAAGATCTTTATAGATTATGTGGGAGCCAATATCAGCATCCAGGTTTTGCTATTGGTTATTGACCGGAGAGGTGTCTCGGTCATGTCTACATAGTTCTCGAACCCGTAGGGTCCGCACGCTTAATGTTCGATGATGATTTGTATTACATGAGTTATGTGATTTGGTGGCTGAATGTTGTTCGGAGTCCCGGATGAGATCACGGACATGACGAGGAGTCTCGAAATGGTCGAGAGATAAAGATTAATATATTGGATGATAGAATTCGGACACCGGAAGTGTTCCGGAGTGTATCAGGTACATATCGAAGTACCGGGGGGGTTACCGTACCCCCCCCCCCCCCGGGGGGAAGATATGGGCCATATGGGCCATAGGAGGGAGGCACGCCAGCCCACAAAGGGGTGGCGCGCCTCCCACAGGAAGGGAGTCCGAATTGGACTAGGGGAGGGGGCGCCTGCTACCTCTTGAGCACTGCGTTGGATTTCCTTGAAGAGGAAAGGGTGATGCAGCAGAGTAGAGTAAGTATTTCCCTCTGTTTTTGAGAACCAAGGTATCAATCCAGTAGGAGGCTACGTGCAAGTCCCTCGTACCTACACAAAACAAATAGCTCCACTGTAGCGACCCGACCCGAATGGATCAAGTCTCTGTGCTCAGTGTCATCCTCGATCAAGAATGCCGACACCACACAAGATTTCAAGGATTTATAGCAGAGTAGCAATCACACACTTATTACATCGTTGTCCACAAGGGAACTTAATACAATAATATGGCTTAAGGCCATCTAACAATAACAGCGAAGGCTTGGAAGATAAGTGAGTCCATCAACTCCATCGGCATCATCGAGTACGTAACCACGACCTAACACCTTACTCGTCATTGCAAAAGTCTGCAACGTGAAAGTTGCAGCCCGAAAACGGGTCAGCACATGGAATATGCTGGCAATGTAACACATAGAGAGCAAATGAAGGAATAAGCCTATACTACATGCATGTATGGCTGGTGGAAAAGCTCTACGGTTACATTTTTGCATAAAGCTAGTTTTTCCCTACATCAAAGGAATAATTTTATTTAACTGTCATGGTGGTTGTTAAACATTGAGAATGGTTGACAGCATCCTCAATCCCAATTAAAAGTACTCATTAAATCCCAATAACTTTTATTAGAAGTAACATGTTGAGATTCACATGATATTCAATTACCAGATACTCAAAATTGTCCATAACCGGGGACACGGCTAATCATGATTAGTTTATACACTCTGCAGAGGTTTATGACTTTTCCCCACAAGACTCGATCGCCTTCGCTTGGTTCTCGCACTACATGGTGTTTGAGAAACGGATGACCGAGACATAGTCTTTCAGAAGCGCTAGCACCTTACATGTGGGTAGACCGTACCAACCTACAACCCCTACATCAGCTAGCCTACCCGTAAGAGTTTGCACAACTTAGTCAACTACGCCAGAGCCCATAATTGGCTTGTGGCTGCACACGGAAGTTTCCAGTTTGAATAATCTTATGATCCCTTAGAGCCTGGGTGGCGGTCCGAAGAAATACAGTAAGTCTCGATGGAAACCAGTGCCTCAATCCACCCAGATGTGTGTTTAGGTTGCCACCTTAGATAAACCATTAATTAACAATCTCACATCTGTCATGGATGTTCACTCACCCAATCCACGTCTACTAGCATAGCATGGCATATTAAGCAAACGTAGAAGTAACTCCCAAGGTTTCATAAGTAAAACAGGTAATAGGTACTACCTCAAATCTACTTCCCAATCCCACAATTTAATTAGATCCTAAACACGCAAGTGTTTGAGGGCTTGATCTAATGCAATAAAACTGGGTAGTAGAAAAGGTATGATCAAGTGTTACTTGCCTTGCTGATGATCCGCGAGACCTAGAGATTCGAAGTAACAAGCGGCGCACTCCGGGTGATCTAACGCAGACAAACAACAAGCTTACAATAAGTACTCATCTAATGCACGGGGAAATCTCGAATAAAAGATCTAACCAGATAGTTCAACTTAAGAACCCTGGTTGCAAAAGAATCGAATCAAATAAAGCATCGAAAGTCAAAACTCGAGAGAGAACGACTCGATTTAGCAATCGGAAACTAGGTCAAACTTTTACAGTAGCAAAACTCTGTGTAAGTAGGTTAGTCGAACGGCGGTTTCAGAACGAAACTCCAGCGCTTGAATCACCTGATTCCGATAAACGAGCGAGAAATTAAACAGATTTGAAAATCGAATTGGAAATCGAAATCGTAAAATAATGGATTAAATCCGATTAAAAGAAAAACGACGTAACGCTTAAAACGGCGGACGTTCGTTATGTAAACTAACCGACAAACACGTTCATTGAAACGAACGGATCGGTGAACGTTCATTAATTAATAAAACCGGGAAAAAAATAAACCAATCTAGGTTTTTTTTTAAAACCGAACAACGAACGAAAAACCGGATCGGTTTTTAAAGCAAAAACCGGACCGGGGCGGGGGCGGCGGCTACCTCCGGTGACTTCGCCGGCGGGGCTCCGGCGGGGCTCCAGGGGGTCGGGAGGTGCGGCGTGGTCGGCGGGGTGCTCCGGCGACGACGAGGAACGGCGGCGGCGGCGCCTCGGCGGCGGGCTCGGGTTGGGGCGGGCGGCGGCGGGTGAGGAGGGAGGGGGGGGCGGTATTTAAGGAGGGGGGGGGGGTGGCGGCTCCTTGGGGAAGGGGCAAGGGGCGGCGGCGGCCTCGTGTCCGAAACGGACACGAGCGGCGGCGGACGCCTCCAAGGCGGCGCGAGGGAGAGGAGATGGGCGGGCCTGCTGGGCCTTGGCCCAGGCGGGGGGGGGGGGGCAGTTTTTTTTTAAACAAAACTAAACGGATTAAAAAAATACCAAACGAACTCCGAATTTAATAAAATAAATTTTCCCCGACTCCTAAAAATGAGTCGAACAAAATGAACTTTAAAAACGGCAAACATGCATATTTTTTTTAAAATGCTCATTTTTGCCTAAGCAAAATAAATCTTCCAAAACCAAATTTTGATTTATTTATAATATCTTCATTTTTCCTAAATATTGGGAAAGTCATATTATTCCCTCTCTTAATTTTTTTTTATAGGAAAATTTTATGAAGATAATTAAATAAATCCAATGATCCTATTTTCAAATTTTGAGAAATCCCAAATATGAAAATAATGAAACTTCCAACTCTCTCCGAGGGTCCTTGAGTTGCGTGAAATTTTCTAGGATCGGAAAATGCGAGAAAAATATGGTATGCATGATGACCTAATGTATAACATTCCAAATTGAAAATTTGGGATGTTACAAACCTACCTCTTAAGATGAATCTAGCCCTCGAGATTCGGGTTGGCTAGAAAATAGGTGAGGGTGGTCCTTGAGCAAAACTTCCTCTCTTTCCTGTGTGGCTTCATCCTCAAGGTGGTGGCTCCACTGAACTTTGCAAAACTTGATAACTTTCTTTGCGGGTAACTCTGCTGGCATAATCGAGAATCTTAACCGGTTTTTCCTCATATGTTAAGTCATCCTTCAATCGAATTGCTTCCAGTGGCACCGTGTCTTTGAACGGTACCTCTGCTATCTCGGGTGACATTTCTTCAATCGAGAAACATGGAATACATCATGAACTCCTGACAGTCCTTCTGGCAATTCCAACTTATAAGCAACTTCTCCCATGCGTTGCAAAATCTTATACGGTCCAACGAAACGTGGTGCTAACTTTCCTTTAACTCCAAAACGCTTAACTCCTCGAAGCGGGGATACTCTGAGATATACTCTGTCTCCAACTTCATACTCAATCGCTGGCGCTTTGAATCGGCATAGCTCTTTTGTCCGGACTGGGCTACCTTGAGCCTTGTCTCGAATCAACTTAACCTTCTGCTCGGACTCCTTAATCAAATCTGGTGCAAACAATCGATGATCTCCAGTTTATTCCCATGACAACGGTGTCCTGCACCTTCTTCCATCTGAGCCTCGAAAGGTGCCATCTTCAAGCTGGTTTGGTAACATTGTTGTAAGAAAATTCTGCATACGGCAAATTATCATCCCAGCTAGATCCATAATCTAGGGCACAAGCTCTCAAAGATGTCCTCCAAAATCTGATTGACTCTCTCGGCCTGTCCATTGGTCTGTGGGTGGAAATGCATCAATTCGATCTGGTTCCCAATGATTCGTGCAACTGGTTCCAAAATTTCGAGGTAAACTGGGTTCCTCTATCCGATACGATGCTCCTCGGTACTCCGTGTAAGCACACAATTCTGGTCATGTATATCTTTGCCAACTTAGCACTGCTATAGGTAGTCTTGACTGGAATGAAATGAGCTACCTTTGTTAAACGGTCGACTATAACCCAAATCGAGTCATAACTCGAACGAGTCTTTGGCAAACCCGTGATGAAATCCATGCCTAGTTTATCCCACTTCCATTCGGGTATCGGCAATGGTTGTAACAATCTCGCCGGCTTCGATGTTCCGCCTTTTACTCTCGACATACATCGCAGATCGCTACATACTCCGCAATAGCTTTCTTCATTCCGGTCCACCGAAAAGTATTCTTCAAATCCAAATACATCTTGGTATTTCCTGGGTGAATCGAATAGGGTGAATCATGAGCTTCTTGTAAAATCAACTTCCCGATCTCTCGGGTCATTGGGCACATAAACACGGTCTTCAAACCATAGGGTATCGTGCTCGTCCTCACGAAATCCTTTAGCTTTTCCTTTGCTCATTTTCTCCTTTATAGAGGCAACTTCCTTATCTGCCTTTTGGGCTTCTCTGATTTTGTCCATTAGTGTCGACTGAATCTCCAATGCTGCTACATAGCCTCTTGGAACTATTTCCAAGCATAGTTCTCGAAGGTCCTCAGCTAACTCATTGGGTATCCCTCCCATCATTAGGGTATTGACGTGGCTCTTACGGCTCAATGCGTCAGCTATGACATTAGCCTTTCCGGGGTGATAATGCAATCTCATGTCATAATCCTTGATAAGTTCTAACCATCTCCTTTGTCTAAGATTCAATTCCTTCTGTGTGAAGATGTACTTCAAACTCTTGTGATCCGTATATACTTCGCAAGGATTTCCAATGAGAAAATGTCTCCATGTCTTTAAGGCATGCACAACGGCTGCTAACTCCAAATCATGTGTGGCATAATTCAACTCATGGGGCTTAAGTTGTCGTGAGGCATACGAAACAACTCTTCCTTCTTGCATAAGCACTGCTCCAAGTCCTCGACGTGAAGCGTCGCAATACACCTCATAATCCTTGGTCTGGTCTGGCAATATCAAAACTGGTGAGGTGACCAATCTTTTCTTCAACTCCTGAAAACTTGCCTCACAGTCCTCAGTCCATATGAATTTGTTATCCTTCTTCAACAATTCAGTCATAGGCTTGGCAATCCTTGAGAAATTCTCAATGAATCTTCGTAGTATCCTGCGAGTCCAAGGAAACTCGAATCTCTCCAACTGTCGTTGGTGCTTCCCATTTGGTTACGCCTCAACTTTTGTGGGGTCAACTGCTATCCCTTCTCCGGATATAACATGTCCAAGAAATCCAACTTCCTTTAGCCAAAACTCACATTTGCTGAACTTGGCATACAACTGGTGTTCCCTCAGTTTCTCCAAAACCAATCGCAAATGTTCCTTGTGTTCCTCTTCATTCTTCGAGAAAATCAAAATGTCATCAATGAACACCACGACGAACTTATCGTTACTCAGTCCAAATGACATAACGGTATACTCGTACAGTCCATATCTCGTGGTGAATGCTGTCTTGGGTATGTCCTGCTCCCGAATCTTCAACTGATGGTACCCTGATCACAAGTCGATCTTGGAAAACACTTTGGCTCCTTGCAAGCGATCAAACATATCATTTATCATAGGTAGTGGGTACTTGTTCTTGATTGTTACTTTATTCAATCCACGATAATCAACAACCATCCTCAAAGATCCATCCTTCTTCTAACAAAACGGGTGATCCCCAAGGTGAAGAACTTGGGCGTATAAAACCTTTATCCAATAGTTCCTTAATCTGCTTCTTGATTTCCGCCAAATCCTTTGCGGGCATCCTGTACGGTCGCTTCGATATCGGGCCTGTTCCTGGCAACAGCTCGATCAAAAACTCAATGTCTCTATCCGGTGGCATTCCTGGCAACTCTTCCGGAAATACATCAGGAAAATCCTTCACCACTGGTACTTCTTCCTGCACCACTCCTGATAGGCAATTAACTTGCGCTCTTCTCGGCTCGTGCCGTGATACATACTTAATCCTTCTTCCTTCTGGTGTGGTGAGCAAAATTGATCTAGTGGAGCAATCAATGTTTCCTCCATACCTTGATAACCAATCCATACCTAATATCACATCCAATCCTTGGGATTCCGTAACTATTAGATCCGAGGGGAAAACATAGTGTCCAATCCTTAATGGCGGTCGATCACACCATTTACTAGCCATGTACTCGCCTCGGGTGAGGTTACTAGCATGGGTGACCTAAGGGCTTGGGTCGGTAATCTGTACTTATCCACAAATCCCTTGATATGTATGAATGCGATGCACCAAAGATCGAAAAGAACAACCGCAGAAATGACTTAACCAAAAACTTACCGACATCTGCATCGGGCTGATCTTCAACCTCCTCCACATCAATGTGGTTCACCGTCCCTGTTGAAAGGGTTGGGCTTCTTTCGAGCTTCCATTGCCATTTCCATTCGCCTTACAGGCAGTCATTGGCATAATGCCCAGTCTTGCGGCACTTAAAGCAAGTAATATGACTCAGGTCTACTTTGGATGGTGTTGACGGGTTGGTGCGATTACGTCTGCTGCTTCCTCCATTCCCTGCTCCCATTCTTGGTGCCATTATGGTTATGCGAATGACCTCCTCCATGGGTATGCTGAAACTGAATTCTGATTTAGGGGTATAACGAGGTTTCGCCGAGCTCCGAGTTATACTTCTCTTGCCCATACTTCCGCTTACGGTTCTCAATTTGTCGCTGCTTTCCTTCAATCATGAGGGCTCGGTCTACCAACTCCTGGTAGTTATTGAACCGGCTACCATCAACGGCATGCTGAACTCATCATTCAGTCCTTCTAGAAACTTCTCCCTGCTTAGCAAAGATCGGTAGTAACGTCATCCGGGGCATAACGTGCTAATTTACTAAAGTCATCCACGTATTGACACAACAGTCCTTCCTCCTTGGCGTAAGTTGCGAAACTCACGCTTCTTCATGGCCATAGCTCCTCCAAACTTGGGCGGCGGAAAGCTTGCTGAAATTGATCCCATGTGACAAAGGTGTCTCGGTGGTAAGTGGTCGTGAAATTCTCCCACCATGTCTGCTTGGGTCCGTCAAGCTGATGTGCTGCAAACTTCACTCTTTCTCCATCATGCATCCTGCAGTGGTCAGCTCCTTCCTATCTTATGGAGCCGGTCATCTGCTACAATCGGCTCGGTGCTACCGGAATACACCGCGGGTTTAGTCTAAGGAAACGAAAGTTAGATGATCCGCAGTGGTGGTGGTGGTGGTGGGTTGTTGTTGTTGTTGTTGTTGTTGCCTGGTTCGCATCAATGTTTGAATCAGTGGTATTCTCTTTGGATCAATTGGGTGATCTCTGGCGGGAAAACGAATCCGGGGTCGCGTCTGGAGGCATCCGATGGGTTTAGAAAAGAAGAGAAATTTAGAATAGAATGAGGTCTAAGGAATCACTACCCAATTGCACATGAGCAATTGCACACAAAATCACTTCATTCAATCAAACAAGGGCTTACAACGATCTAACTATCGCAAAAGTGCGTGTACTATAATGTTTACATGGAGGAATACTACTAATATGTGGGAGACTTCTACTAATTTGAACCGTGGAAGACTCCATGATGTCCGCCTCCAGCTTCGTCTTCAAAGTCGGGTTCACTTGGATCCGAATCGGTGTCGTCGATGTTGATGTAGTCGCTTGGACAATCGACATACCGGTCTTCATTCCCGAGCGCTTGACTTCTTCTTGAGTTCTTCGATCTCGCATTTACTTAAGATCGTTATTGTGTCTTGCTAGAGCTACGATCTCGTCCATGTAGTCCTTGCGTGTAGTCTTTAGTTCTTCTTCAAGTTCGATGATCCTTCCTTTATGCTCGCAACTCCAACATATCATTGCACATTTGGTTCTCTGGCGCCGAATGTGCTGATTTAACTCTGGATGAAAGCTGCAATGGACCTATCCTTCTTGGTGCCGACTATGTCCTGTTGGTCATCTCGGCGTCCACAAATCTGGTAGATAGTGTCCTTGAGGTCTTCTTGGTAAACTTCTCCAATGCGTCCCATGGTGATGTGAGCTGCCATGCTCTTTCCCAGACTCCAAGTTGGTGCACTGAAAACACTATCTATAGGCTTGGTGATTGGGGCGAATGTCCTTAGGAGAACGATGTGATGGACAAGACCCATCTGTTAGCTTAGCATAATGATCGTTAAGTTTTATTGCTATTGCTCTCTTCATGACTTATACATATTCCTTTGATTATGAGATTATGCAACTCCCGGATACCGGAGGAATACCTTGTGTGCTATCAAATGTCACAACATAACTGGGTGATTATAAAGATGCTCTACAGGTATCTCCGAAGGTGTTTTGTTGGGTTGGCATAGATCAAGATTAGGATATGTTACTCCGAGTATCGGAGAGGTATCTCTGGGCCCTCTCGGTAATGCACATCATAATAAGCCTTGCAAGCAATGCGACTAATGAGTTAGTTGCGGGATGATGCATTACGGAACGAGTAATTAAAGAGAATTACCGGTAACGATATTGAACTAGGTATGAAGATACCGATGATCAAATCTCGGCAAGTAAAATACCGATGACAAAGGGAATAATGTATGTTGTCATAATGGTTCGACCGATAAAGATCTTTATAGATTATGTGGGAGCCAATATCAGCATCCAGGTTTTGCTATTGGTTATTGACCGGAGAGGTGTCTCGGTCATGTCTACATAGTTCTCGAACCCGTAGGGTCCGCACGCTTAATGTTCGATGATGATTTGTATTACATGAGTTATGTGATTTGGTGGCTGAATGTTGTTCGAGTCCCGGATGAGATCACGGACGTGACGAGGAGTCTCGAAATGGTCGAGAGATAAAGATTAATATATTGGATGATAGAATTCGGACACGGAAGTGTTCCGGAGTGTATCAGTACATATCAAGCACCGGGGTTATCAGACTTCGAGGGAAGATATGGGCCATATGGGCCATAGGAGGGAGGCACGCCAGCCCACAAAGGGGTGGCGCGCCTCCCACAGGAAGGGAGTCCGAATTGGACTAGGGGAGGGGGCGGCGCCCTGCTACCTCTTGAGCACTGCGTTGGATTTCCTTGAAGAGGAAAGGGTGATGCAGCAGAGTAGAGTAAGTATTTCCCTCTGTTTTTGAGAACCAAGGTATCAATCCAGTAGGAGGCTACGTGCAAGTCCCTCGTACCTACACAAAACAAATAGCTCCAATTTAGCGACCCGACCGAATGGATCAAGTCTCGTGCTCAGTGTCATCCTCGGATCAAGAATGCCGACACCACACAAGATTTCGAAGGATTTATAGCAGAGTAGCAATCACACACTTATTACATCGTTGTCCACAAGGGAACTTAATACAATAATATGGCTTAAGGCCATCTAACAATAACAAATGAAGGCTTGGAAGATAAGTGAGTCCATCAACTCCATCGGCATCATCGAGTACGTAACCACGACCTAACACCTTACTCGTGCGTCGAAAAGTGCAAGAACGTGAAAGTTGCAGCCCAAAAACGGGTCAAGACATGGAATATGCCGGCAATGTAACACATAGAGAGCAAATGAAGGAATAAGCCTATACTACATGCATGTATGGCTGGTGGAAAAGCTCTACGGTTACATTTTTGCATAAAGCTAGTTTTTCCCTACATCAAAGGAATAATTTTATTTAACTGTCATGGTGGTTGTTAAACATTGAGAATGGTTGACAAAGATCCTCAATCCCAATTAAAAGTACTCATTAAATCCCAATAACTTTTATTAGAAGTAACATGTTGAGATTCACATGATATTCAATTACCAGATACTCAAAATTGTCCATAACCGGGGACACGGCTAATCATGATTAGTTTATACACTCTGCAGAGGTTTATGACTTTTCCCCACAAGACTCGATCGCCTTCGCTTGGTTCTCGCACTACATGGTGTTTGAGAAACGGATGACCGAGACATAGTCTTTAAGCGCTTAGCACCTTACATGTGGGTAGACCGTACCAACCTACAACCCCTACATCAGCTAGCCTACCCGTAAGAGTTTTCAAAACTTAGTCAACTATGACAGAGCCCATAATTGGCTTGTGGCTGCACACGGAAGTTTCCAGTATGAATAATCTGATGATCCCTTAGAGCCCGGGTGGCGGTCCAAGAAATACAGCAAGTCCTCGATGGAAACCAGGTGCCTCAATCCACCCAGATGTGTGTTTAGGTTGCCACCTTAGATAAACCATTAATTAACAATCTCACATCTGTCATGGATATTCACTCACCCAATCCACGCCTACTAGCATAGCATGGCATATTAAGCAAACGAGAAGTAACTCCCAAGGTTTCATAAGTAAAAGCAGTAATAGGTACTACCTCAAATCTACTTCCCAATCCCACAATTTAATTAGATCCTAAACACGCAAGTGTTTGAGGGCTTGATCTAATGCAATAAAACCGGGTAGTAGAAAAGGTATGATCAAGTGTTACTTGCCTTGTCGATGATCCGCGAGACCTAGAGATTCAAGTAACAAGCGGCGCACTCGGGTGATCTAACGCAGACAAACAACAAGCTTACAATAAGTACTCATCTAATGCTCTGGGTAATCTCGAATAAATGATCTAACCTGATAGTTAAACTTAAGAACCGTGGTTGCAAAAGAATCGAATCAAATAAAGCATCGAAAGTCAAAACTCGAGAGAGAACGACTCGATTTAGCAATCGGAAACTAGGTCAAACTTTTACAGTAGCAAAACTCTGTGTAAGTAGGTTAGTCGGAACGGCGGTTTCGTAACGAAACTCCAGGCGCTTGAATCACCTGATTCCGATAAACGAGCGAGAAATTAAACAGATTTGAAAATCGAATTGGAAATCGAAATCAGAAAATAATGGATTAAATCCGATTAAAAGAAAAACGACGAACAGTTAAAACGGCGGACGTTCGTTAACAGAAACTAACCGACAAACACGTTCATTGAAACGAACGGATCGGTGAACGTTCATTAATTAATAAAACCGGGAAAAAAATTAAACCAATCTAGGTTTTTTTTTAAAACCGAACAACGAACGAAAAACCGGATCGGTTTTAAAGCAAAACCGGACTGGGCGGGCGGCGGCTACCGGTGACTTCACGGCGGGGCTCGGCGGGCTCTGTGGGGTCGGGAGGTGCGGCGTGGTCGGCGGGTGCGCGACGGCGAGGAACGGCGGGCGGGCCTCGGCGGCGGCGGGCTCGGGTTGGGGCGGGCGGCGGCGGGTGAGGAGAGGGGGGGGGGGGGGTATTTAAGGAGGGGGGGTGGCGGCGCCTTGGGGAAGGGGCAAGGGGCGGCGGCGGCCTCTTGTCCGAACCGGACCCGAGCGGGCGGGCGGCGGCGGCGGGACGCCTCCAAGGCACGAGGGGGAGAGGAGGTGGGTCAGGCTGGGCCGGGCGGGCCTTGGCCCAAAGGGGGGGCAGTTTTTTAAACAAAACTAAACGGATTAAAAAAATACCAAACGAACTCGAATTTAATAAAATAATTTTTCCCGACTCCTAAAAATGAGTCTAACAAAATTAACTTTAAAAACGGCAAACATGCATATTTTTTTTTAAAATGCTCATTTTTGCCTAAGCAAAACAAATCTTCAAAAACCAAATTTTGATTTATTTATAATATCTTCATTTTTCCTAAATATTGGGAAAGTCATATTATTCCCTCTCTTAATTTTTTTATAGGAAAATTTTATGAAGATAATTAAATAAATCCAATGATCCTATTTTCAAATTTTGAGAAATCCCAAATATGAATATAATGAAACTTCCAACTCTCTCCGAGGGTTCTTGAGTTGCGTGAAATTTTCTAGGATCGGAAAATGCGAGAAAAATATGGTATGCATGATGACCTAATGTATAACATTCCAAATTGAAAATTTGGGATGTTACATCCACGCAACCAATGCGATTAGGGGTTGTCAATCCCTTCACGGTCACTTACGAGAGTGAGATCTGATAGATAATATTTTTGGTATTTTTGGTATAAAGATGCAAGGTAAAATAAAAGGCAAAGTAAAAAAGCAAAGCAATAATAAAGTGATAGAAGATTGATATTGTGAGAATAGACCCGGGGGCCATAGATTTCACTAGTGGCTTCTCTCAAGAGCATAAGTATTTTACGGTGGGTGAACGAATTACTTTGAGCAATTGACAGAATTGAGCATAGTTATGAGAATATCTAGGTATGATCATGTATATAGGCGTCACGTCCGAGACAAGTAGACCGACTCACACTGCATCTACTACTATTACTCCACTCATCGATCGCTATCCAAAGATGCATCTAGAGTATTAAGTTCAAGAAAACAGAGTAACGCCTTAAGCAAGATGACATGATGTAGAGGGATAAATTCATGCAATATTATAAAACCCCATCTTGTTATCCTCGATGGAAACAATACAAGACGTGCCCGCTGCCCCATCATCACTAGGAAAGGACACCGCAAGATTGAACCCAAAGCTAAGCACTTCTCCCATTGCAAGAAGAACCAATCTAGTAGGCCAAACTAAACTGATAATTCGAAGAGACTTGCAAAGATAACCAATCATACATAAAAGAATTCAGAGAAGATTCAAATATTGTTCATAGATAATCTTGATCATAAACCCACAATTCATCGATCTCAATGAACACACCTCAAAAAGAAGATTACATCGAATAGATCTCCACGAGAGAGGGGGAGAACATTGTATTGAGATCCAAAAAGAGAGAAGAAGCCATCTAGCTACTAACTATGGACCCGAAGGTCTGAGGTAAACTACTCACACTTCATTGGAGAGGCTATGGTGATGATGTAGAAGCCCTCCATGGTGGATTCCCCTTCCGGCGGAGCTCCAGAACAGGCCCCAAGATGGGATCTCGTGGATACAGAAGGTTGCGGCGGTGGAATTAGGTTTTTGCCTCCAGATTCCGATCGCTTGGGGTACGCAGTATATATAGGAGGAAGGAGTACGTCGGTGGAGCTCGAGGGGCCCACGAGGTAGGGGGCGCGCCCTAGGGGGGTGGGGCGCCCCCCACCCTCGCCCCCCACCCTCGTGGCCGCCTCCTTCCTTTCTTGACGTGGGGTTCAAGTCTCCTGGATCATATTCGGTGATAAAATCACGTTCCCGAAGGTTTCATTCCGTTTGGACTCCGTTTGATATTCCGTTTCTTCAAACACCGAAATAGGCAAAAACAACAATTACGGCTGGGCCTCCGGTTAATAGGTTAGTCCCAAAAATAATATAAAAGTGGAAAATAAAGCCCAATATGGTCCAAAACAGTAGATAATATAGCATGGAGCAATCAAAAATTATAGATACGTTGGAGACGTATCAGGCATCCCCAAGCTTAATTCCTGCTCGTCCTCGAGTAGGTAAATGATAAAAAAGAATTTTTGATGCGGGGTGCTACTTGGCATAATTTCAATGTAACTCTTCTTAATTGTGGTATGAATATTCAGATCCAAAGGATTCAAGACAAAAGTTTATATTGACATAAAAATGATAATACTTCAAGCATACTAACAAAGCAATCATGTCTTCTCAAAATAACATGGCCAAAGAAAGTTATCCCTACAAAATCATATAGTCTGGCTATGCTCCATCTTCACCACACAAAGTATTTAAATCATGCACAACCCCGATGACAAGCCAAGCAATTGTTTCATACTTTTGACATTTTCAAAACTTTTTCAATCTTCACGCAATACATGAGCGTGAGCCATGGGTATAGCACTATATGTGGAATAGAATGGTGGTTGTGGAGAAGACAAAAGAGGGGAAGATAGTCTCACATCAACTAGGCGTATCAACGGGCTATGGAGATGCCCATCAATAGATATCAATGTGAGTGAGTAGGGATTGCCATGCAACAGATGCACTAGAGCTATAAGTATATGAAAGCTCAACAAAAGAAATTAAGTGGGTGTGCATCCTACTCGCTTGCTCACGAAGACCTAGGGCATTTTGAGGAAGCCCATCATTGGAATATACAAGCCAAGTTCTATAATGAAAAATTCCCACTAGTATATGAAAATGACAAAATGAGAGACTCTCTATCATGAAGATCATGGTGCTACTTTGAAGCACAAGTGTGGTAAAAGGATAGTAACATTCTCCCTTCTCTCTTTTTCTCTCGTTTTTTTATTTGGTCCTTTTCTCTTTTTTTATGGCCTCTTTTTTTTTCGTTCGGAGTCTCATCCCGACTTGTGGGGGAATCATAGTCTCCATCATCCTTTCCTCACTTGGGACAATGCTCTAAAAATGATGATCATCACACTTTTATTTTTCTTACAACTCAAAAATTACAACTCAATACTTCAAACAAAATATGACTCTATATGAATGCCTCCGACGGTGTACCGGGATATGCAATGAATCAAGAGTGACATGTATGAAAGAATTATGAACGATGGCTTTGCCACAAATACAATGTCAACTACATGATCATGCTAAGCAATATGACAATGATGGAGCGTGTCATAATAAACGGAATGGTGGAAAGTTGCATGGCAATATATCTCGGAATGGCTATGAAAATGCCATGATAGGTAGGTATGGTGGCTGTTTTGAGGAAGGTATATGGTGGGTGTATGATACCAGCAAAAAGTGCGCGGTATTAGAGAGGCTAGCAATGGTGGAAGGAAGGAAAAGTGCGTATAATCCATGGACTCAACATAAGTCATAAAGAACTCATATACTTATTGCAAAAATCTACAAGTTATCAAAGCAAAGTATTACGTGCATGCTCCTAGGGGGATAGATTGGTAGGAAAGGACCATCGCTCGTCCCCGACCGCCACTCATAAGGAAGACAATCAATAAATAAACCATGCTCCGACTTCATCACATAACGGTTCACCATACGTGCATGCTACAGGAATCACAAACTTTAACACAAGTATTTCTCAAATTCACAACTACTCAACTAGCATGACTCTAATATCACCATCTTCATATCTCAAAACAATTATCAAGCATCAAACTTTTCTTAGTATTCAACGCACTCAAAAGAAAGTTTTACAAATCTTGAATACCAAGCATATTAAGATTTTTGAGCAAATTACCATGCTATTTAAGTCTCTCAAAATAATCTAAGTGAAGCATGAGAGATCAATAGTTTCTATTAAAAAAATCCACCACCGTGCTCTAAAAGATATAAGTGAAGCACTAGAGCAAAACTATATAACTCAAAAG
Source organism: Aegilops bicornis (assembly GCA_021605145.1). Lineage (NCBI taxonomy): Eukaryota > Viridiplantae > Streptophyta > Magnoliopsida > Poales > Poaceae > Aegilops > Aegilops bicornis. The sequence continues at coordinate 341,891,348 of CM038675.1, forward strand.
ATATAAGTGAAGCACATAGAGTATTCTAACAAATTCCAAATCGTGTATGGCTCTCTCAAAAGGTGTGTACAGCAAGGATGATTGTGGTAAACTAAAAAGCAAAGACTCGAATCATACAAGACGCTCCAAGCAAAACACATATCATGTGGTGAATAAAAATATAGATCCAAGTAAAGTTACCGATGGAAGTAGACGAAAGAGGGGATGCCTTCCGGGGCATCCCAAGCTTTGACTTTTTGGTGTCCTTATATTATCTTAGGGGTGCCATGGGCATCCCCAAGCTTAGGCTCTTGCCACTCCTTGTTCCATAATCCATCAAAAGATTTCACCCAAAACTTGAAAACTTCACAACACAAAACTCAACAGAAATCTCGTGAGCTCCGTTAGCGAAAGAAAACAAAAGACCACTTCAAGGTACTGCAGTGAACTCATTATTTATTTATATTGGTGTTAAACCTACTGTATTCCAACTTATCTATGGTTTATAAACTACTTTACTAGCCATAGATTCATCAAAATAAGCAAACAACACATGAAAAACAGAATCTGTCAAAAACAGAATAGTCTGTAGTAATCTGTAACTAACGCAAACTTATGGAACTCCAAACATTCAGAAAAAATAGGAAGACCTAGGCAATTTGTTTATTGATCAAAAGCAATTGGAATCACTATTTTATCACGTTCTGGTAATTTTTAACAATTGTTTTCGTGAACAGAAAGTTTCTGGAAATTACAGCAAGATCAAATAACTATCATCCAAGAAGATCCTATAGGTTTAACTTGGCACAAACACTAATTAAAACATAAAACCACATCTAAACAGAAGGTAGATGGATTATTTATTCCTAAACAGAAGCAAAAACTGAAAAAACTAAGAATAAAATTGGGTTGCCTCCCAACAAGCGCTATCGTTTAACTCCCTTAGCTAGGCATAAAAACAAGGATAGATCTAGGTATTGCCATCTTTGGTAGGCAATCCATAAGTGGCTCTCATGATAGATTCATATGTTAATTTTATTTTCTTTCTAGGAAAGTGTCCCATGTCTTTCTTTAATGGAAATTGGAATCTAATATTCCCTTCCTTCATATCAATAATTGCACCAATCGTTCTAAGGAAAGGTCTACCAAGAATAATAGGACAAGAAGGATTGCCATCTATATCAAGAACTATAAAATCTACAGGCACATAATTCCTATTTCCAACAATAAGAACATCATTAATTCTTCCCATAGGTTTCTTAATAGTGGAATCCGCAAGGTGCAAGTTTAGAGAGCAATCATCAAAATGACGGAAATCTAGCAAATCACACAAAATTTTGGGAATAGTGGAAACACTAGCACCCAAATCACATAAAGCATTAAACTCATGATCTTTAATCTTAATTTTAATAGTTGGTTACCACTCATCATAAAGTTTTCTAGGGATAGAAACTTCCAACTCAAGTTTTTCTTCATAAGATTGCATCAAGGCATCAACGATATGTTTAGTAAACGCTTTATTTTGACTATAAGCATGAGGAGAATTTAGCACGGATTGTAACAAGGAAATACAATCAACTAAAGAGCAACTTTCATAATTAAATTCCTTGAAATCCAATATAGTGGGTTTAGCAACATCTAGGGTTTTGATTTATTCAATCCCACTTTTATCAATTTTAGCATCAAGATCTAAAAACTCCGAATTTTTGGAACGCCTTCTAGGTAAAGGTGGATCATATTCAGTCTCATCATTATCAAGATTCATATTGCAAAACAAAGATTTAATAGGGGACACATCAATAACTTTTTGATCTTCATCTTTATTTTCATAAGGATTGGAAGAACACGCTTTGGCATCTTTCGTAGCACGCATCCTAGCGGTTCTTTCCTTGCACTCATCAATGGAAATTCTCATGGCTTTGAGAGACTCATTGATATCATGCTTAGGAAGAATAGATCTAAGCTTTAAAGAATCAACATCAAGAGAAATTCTATCAACATTCCTAGCCAATTCATCAACTTTAAGCAATTTCTCTTCAAGCAAAGCATTAAAATTCTTTTGTGAATTCATAAACTCTTTAACACTAGTCTCAAATTCAGAGGGCGTCTTATTAAAATTTCCATAAGAGTTGTTGTAGGAATTTCCATAATTATTAGCAGGATTACTAGGATAAGGCCTAGGATTAAAGTTCCCTCTATAATGGCGTTGTTACCAAAATTATTCCTACCTACAAAATTCACATCCATAGATTCATTATTATTCTCAATCAAAGTAGACAAAGGCATATCATTAGGATCAGAAGAAACACTCTTAGTAGCAAATAATTTTATAAGTTCATCCATCTTTCCACTCAAAACATTAATTTCTTCTATCGCATGCACTTTTTTATTAGTTGATCTTTCAGTGTGACATTGAGAATAATTAACCATAATATTATCTAGCAGTTTAGTAGCATCTCCTAAACTGATTTCCATAAAAGTGCCATCGTGGCCGAATCTAAAAGATTTCTAGAAGCAAAATTCAATCCGGCATAAATTTTTTGTATAATCATCCACAAATTCAAACCATGAGTAGGGCAATTACATATCATTAATTTCATTATCTCCCAAGCTTGTGCAACATGTTCATGATCAAGTTGCTTAAAATTCATAATATCGTTTCTAAGAGAGGTGATCTTAGGGGGAGGAAAATACTTAAGAGATAAAAGCATCTTTGCACTTGTTCCAAGAATCAATACTATTTTTAGGCAAAGACGAAAACCAAGCTTTAGCACGATCTCTAAGCGAAAAAGGAAATAGCTTCAATTTAACAATATCATTATCAACATCTTTCTTTTTTGCATATCACATAAATCAACGAAGCTATTTAGATGAGTAGCGGCATCTTCATTAGGAAGGCCGATTTAATTGATCTTTCATAACAAGATTCAACAAAGCAAGATTAATTTCACAAGATTCAGTATTTGTAAGAGGAGCAATCGGAGTGCTCAGGAAATCATTATTGTTGGTATTGGTAAAGTCACACAATTTGGTATTATCTTGAGCCATCGTGACAAGCAAGCAATCCAACACACGAGCAAACAAAAAGCAAGTGAGAAAAAGGCAAACGGAAAAGAGAGGGCGAATAAAACGGCAAGGGTGAAGTGGGGGAGAGGAAAAAGAGAGGCAAATGGCAAAAAATGTAATGCGAGAGATAAGGGATTGTGATGGGTACTTGGTATGTTGACTTTTGCGAAGACCTCCCCGGCAACGGCGCCAGAAATCCTTCCTGCTACCTCTTGAGCACTGCGTTGGATTTCCTTGAAGAGGAAAGGGTGATGCAGCAGAGTAGAGTAAGTATTTCCCTCAGTTTTTGAGAACCAAGGTATCAATCCAGTAGGAGGCTACGCGCAAGTCACTCGTACCTACACAAAACAAATAGCTCCACGCAACCAATGCGATTAGGGGTTGTCAATCCCTTCACAGTCACTTACGAGAGTGAGATCCGATAGATAATATTTTTGGTATTTTTGGTATAAACATGCAAGGTAAAATAAAAGGCAAAGTAAAAAAGCAAAGCACTAATAAAGTGATAGAAGATTGATATGATGAGAATAGACCCGGGGGCCATAGATTTAACTAGTGGCTTCTCTCAAGAGCATAAGTATTTTACGGTGGGTGAACGAATTACTGTTGAGCAATTGACAGAATTGAGCATAATTATGAGAATATCTAGGTATGATCATGTATATAGGCATCACGTCCGAGACAAGTAGACCGACTTCTGCCTGCATCTACTACTATTACTCCACTCATCGACCGCTATCCATGTCACAGCCCTAGATTAGCCTTGTTGCCCTTGCTTGATATTCATGTCATCATGTCTAAATTCAAATGAAATTTGAATTGAGGAATTTTCAAAGCCTCAGAAACCTTTTAAAAATGATCAACATTAAAATCTTCTCAAAGAAGTCCAAGAAAATGTTCCTCATAGTTTCCGAAAATATTGCAAAGAGGTAAAACTCAAAACAATATTTTTGGTATCTCAGAGATAATTATTTTGGGCCTTTGAATTAAATAAATAACTATTTGCATTGGATATATATTTGTTAATTAATTAATATATGTCCAATAATTCCGATCTTTGATGAAGGGCTTTGGAATAATCCAACTAGTCCCTACAATAATTATCGAAGCAATAAAATGATTTAGTGTCTAAAACTAAATCAAAACAAATTACGTAAAATGCAAAAGCAGAAGAAAAGAGAGAGAGAGAACTATCTGGGCCACTTACTCCGGCGGCCCATCTACTGCTCACCGATCGGCGCGGGCCGTCGTCTCCATCACTGCAGAAGGACGCCGAGCGGTTTCGCCAGGCGCGCACACACACGCGCCCATGCCACCTCCTCGCTGCTAGCTGCGTGGCGCCATGGACAGACCATGAGAGCCGTCTCGATCGCTCCGACCGCCCGCATTCTCCCACTCGTCTCCTCTCGCCCTCTCCACCATGGCCGAGACGCCCGCCGCCGACGGCGTGCACCACCGCAGCCACAGCCTCCCCTCGCTACTCGACCGCCCGTAGGCTCCGCCAACCCCTCTCTCTTCCACCGAGCCACGCCACCGCGAGAGCCCCACATCGCCGCCACGAAGTTGTCTTCCCGAGCACGGCCGCCGGACTCCATCGACGGATTCGCCGCTTTTCGGTCATCCCCGAGCCACCGAGCTGTTGCCGGTCTCACCGTGAGCTCCGGTTCTTTTCCCTTCTCCCGTGCTCTACTTCACTCTCTAGCCGCCACGCTCTCGCCCGATGCGCCGCTGCGCTCGCCGGTGCTGCTCCGGTGACCATTTGGTCCCGGGCATGCGCCATCGAACTCACCGCACCACGTAGACGCCGAGGTGCTAACCGCGACATCGCCACGGCCACCGCAATCGCGTCCCGCTTCGCGCCAACTCCAGCCGCAGAACCGAAGCTTCGCCGCCATTGACTCCGCCACCCTCAAAGCCCGGGCCACGGCCACCAACAGACGCGTCGTTGCGCCAGCTATCCGTAGATCCCAACGGCACCTCGAACGGTGCCCTGTAGGAGAAATCCGAGGTGCCCCGCCGCGTCTGGCCTTGCCGGCGGCTAAACGCCAGCGAGTTGACCCCGTTTGACCCTGGTTGAATCCGTGTGGGCCCAAGTTGACTTCCCCTGACTCCATGACAGGTGGGGCCCGTCCTCTAATTAAATTGGTTAGTGCTAACTAAAAACTAGTTAGGCTAATTACACTGACACGCGGGACCCACAGGTCAGGGCTTGACCTGGACCGCCACAGTTGACCCGCTGACGTCATAGTGACGCAATGCTGACGCAGTAATGCCTTTTCTGGTTTTATTCTTTTCAGGAAATTCCATAAAATAGCCAAAACTTCTAAAAATCATATAAAATCAACCGTAGCTCAGAATGAAATAATTTATATATGAAAAATGATCAGAAAAATCCAATTTATCCATCTGTACCATTTTCATGCATGTTAGAACAACTTATAGCTGCTGTTTAGGACAAAGCATATAAATGGCAATTTAATATCCATATATGGAGTTTGAATTTGAATCTTGGGTTCAAACCAACTTCTTTTAATCTGCTGCTAGTTGCATTAGCTCAAATCACAGCATTTTGACATGTCATGATCATGCATCATATTGTGCATTGCATTGATTGTGTTCTTCCTTGTTTGCCGGTATTTGTCCCTCTCAAGAGACGACGCATCGACGATGAGTTCGATGACACCAATGAAGAGCTATAATATCTTCGTGGAGTGCCGTGCAAGCAAAACCCCTTGTTCATTCCGATAAAATCCCACTCTCTCGCCTCCTGCTCTCTTTATCGCATTAGGACAACAACGATTCATCTGTTACTTGTTGTGGTAGCTGAACCCCTTTATCCTCTCGTGATGACCTCGCTGCTCCACAAGAATTAGATGAAACCCACTAGCATGGGTAGGAGTTGTTTGAGCCCTGTTGTACCTACTCATCCATGCTTGTTTGTCATGCCTGCCATCGCTTAGAGTTGAGTCAGTCCGATTCATCGGGATGAATCAAGGTGTGTGAACATGTCCTACTGTGTGTGTGAGCTAAGTGTGTGAACACGATTTGGTAAAGGTAAGGGAGAGGCCATGTAGGAGTACATGGTGGGTTGCCTCATTGAAGCCGCCCTCAGAACTGAGTTCTGTGTTTGTGATCCATGAAACAGCCATTACCACACATTGGGATCCTTAATTGACTCTCTCGACTTCTTAACCACCCTTGTCCTCCTGTCCGTGAGTTGCAACTAGTTTACGGTGTTTGTAGGATATGTGTTGGAGGCCGTATGAAGCGCTGACCCTAGGGGTGGGCTATGATGCGGTAGATACACCGTGGGTCTGATGTACCGATTCGCCTGCTTGGTGTCTCGGGAACCCTGCACACATCGTTCGGGGCCGTTAGTGGAAACCTCGGCGGACTCCTGCGGATGGAACCCGAATAGGCAATAAACTCGGACTAGGGACTTGAGTGATTAGGTAGGCGTGGCCGACACCCTCGCCAAAGCTTCCGCTTGAAGGTTGCCGAGATACATGACGTGTATATGGCGGTAAGTGGCGAGAGCGTGTGTGAAGAAGTACACCCTGCAGGGTTATAAATGATCTATTGAATAGCCGTGTCCGCGTAAAGGACTTCGGGTTGCCTATAACAGTTCATAGACAAGTGAAAGTGGATACTCTAAAATGCGCAAGATAAGCGTGAGTGCTATGGATGGCGTTCTCGTAGGGAGACGGAGCGGATCCATAGTGGTGTATTGATATGGTGATTATGTGGACTCGTAGCGCCATCTCAAAAGAGTTACTTGCAGTCGTAGTTCAGGTTAGCCACCGAGTCAAAGCTGGCTTGCTGCTGTTAAACTCCACCACCCCCTTTGTTGATAATGATGCATATGTAGTTAGTTCTGATGCAAGTCTTGCTGAGTACATTTGTACTCACATTTTCTTATTTTATGTTTTGCAGAGAGACGTCAGTCTCGCTAGTAGTTCCACGTGGACTTCGATGTTTAGCTTGTTACCTCAGCTACGATCTTGTGCCCTCGGCAGGATCTGGTAGATAGTCAGGCTTCTCAGCCTTTTTCATTTGTAGATGTCTGTACTCAGACATGTTAAGCTTTCGCTTGTGCTTGATGCTTGTATGCTCTGTATGTTGGGTTATGAGACCCATGTTTGTAATATCTCGCTCCTCGGAGCCTAATGAATAAATATTTGAGTCGTAGAGTTATGTTGTGATGCCATGTTGTGTTTACACATATTGAGCATATTGTGTGTATGTTTGAAATGCTTGGTATGTGTGGGATCTGACAATCTAGTTGTTTATCCTTGGCAACCTCTCATATGGGGAAATGTAGTCTAGTCCTTCCTGAGCGATAGTAGTCCGCTACAGCCAGTTCACCGAGTCCTGCTAGCCCAAAGACTACTGCTTTGGACACTTGACTGCCGGGCATGTGTTTCACTTCGTTCCTTATGTCTCTCCTTCGGGAAATGTCATGCGGTGATATCCGAGTCCTGCCTAGCTCACATTTCTGCCGTTACCGGAGTCCTCATAGCCAAAGGTTACAGCCCGGATTCATACGCTGATGACCGACATGCTCGATGTGATTCATGTATGCCTGTCCCCATGGGTTAGTGCCGCTTTGGGTTCACGACTAGCCATGTCGGCCCGGTTCTCTGTCATGTGGATGCTAGCGACACTATCATATACGTGAGCCAAAAGGCATAAACGGTCCCGGCCATGGTAAGGCGACACCCATGGGAATCTTGTGCGTGAGGCCGCAAAGTGATATGAGGTGTTACCGGCTAGGTCAATGTGAATTGGAATCGGGTCCCGACAGCGTTGGTATCAGAGCTCGATCGCTCAGAGGTTTACCAAGCCAAACCGGTCGAAGTTGTGTCTAGAAACGCTTTAGTTATGTAAGGGAATTGATTGTGGAAGGGAACGTAAGGCTCTTTTTACTCCTTATACCTCATGGCCTTCTGATCTGAGTCATCCTATTCTCTTCTACGGGGATTAAGAACTAGGCTTCTCATCTATCTATCAGGATGACGTGTTACTAATCCATAGACCTTTAAGATTGTTGGATTTAAGCCCCAGTTCAGTTCCTACTATTTCTGTATGTTTACTATTGATCTCGGAACCTTGATATGGTGTTGTTGAGTGGTTATGCCACCATTTTGCATGATGTCTCAAATCCTTTTTGAGCATTTACAACCGTTATGCTGTCCGAGTCATCCCAGGTTTCTAAACTATCTGATGCATTTGCAAATCCCTTCTCTCCGTTCCCGATGTTCCTTTGGGCCAGGTTAATCACACTAATTGCTGAGTTGAGGTATTCTATTGCCTCGACATAGATGTTGGAGTTACTATTATGACCCTAGGTGTTTAGGGAGTCACCTAGTAACTAGCCATGTTTTGTGTTCCCCGTGTGATGATTCTGGCCATTATTCTCGAAAGCATCCTGTGATGCCATTTAGTAGTAGGTATTCCATTCCTGGGTTCTTGAACCCGAGATTCACCCTACTTACCTCATGTTGATAGTAATTGCTAGCTCCCTTAGGTTATTAGTAACTTTGGCATTAGTCTTCAACGTCCGTGGTATTTTCTTCTTCCAAATACTATGAACCGCTTATGGCAGAAGTTCCTAGCTGAACCGAAGGATCACAATCAGAGTACTCTTGAGGAGTTCTCCATTCATAATTATCAATCTGCCAGTTCTACCCTTTCCGCATGGGTTATCCGGATGAAATGTTGAACTTTGATCGACATACTAATCCATGCCTCCACAACTCGAAAAGTTATATGTTCCTTGAGTTGTCCCTCTTTAGCTGTATTCTGACTCTCGTCTATCAATTGATAGTCAAGAGTATGTGTGCGATCGTGTTTATCGATGCCTATTATTCTTGTGGTCCGTCAAGCCATTCTATTCCGGAATGACTAGGAGAAACAAACTCCAGTACCTCATCCATTTCTAGGATTGGGTCAAAGTAGTTGTATTTCACAGATCAAAATGCCAATCCAGCTTATGTTTTGTTCTACCTTGGAGTGTTACCATCTTTATGTCAATAGTGTCATGAGAATTGCACCACCTCTTATGAATTCTTGATGCAGTAATACTCTCGCCATCATCGTTCATTCCTCGGTCCCGTGTTGTTGTAACGGAATGCCGACAAGTGAACGGTGATGTGTGAAATCGATACTCCTAGCAACCTCGTTGCTTGGTAGCTAATGGACAATATCCTCATTCTTAGTGTGTTGGTTATTAAATCATCATCTTAAGATTGATCGTGCTACCTAGTCCTTATTTCTGGTGCACACTTCAATTGATGAGTTAGGATCTTGTCAAGTCCTCACTCATTTGATCATATCGTCTTGCCCTCAAGAGCAAGATTGTTCTCGAGCTTAGTAACATACCGGTGGTTCGTGACTTTCCAAATATCTTCTTGGAAGTGTTACCGGGTTGTTTCCTGACTGTTATGTTGAGCTCGTGATCATGTTGGTTTTCTTCTAAACCACCCATTCTCCAAGAATCTATGTTGGATACCCCTGAGCTAGTTGGTTGAGCTAAACAATAACTTGGAGAGTTGGAAGATAAAAGCTTGTCCGACTTAGTTCATCGCTAAGGGATATCCTTGTGTGCGTGTGTGTGTTGAAGAAAGATGATATCTCCATTGATTGGTCCTCGTGATCAATTGTTGGATCTATTGCCTTGTCAAAACTTTGACTTGAGTATGGGCTATTGTCAAGTCAAATCAGAACCAACGATGTTCGTAATGTTGTCTTACTTGTGGTTGATCCCTCGAGCATACACCATTACATCTTTTGGTCTGATCAATGCTACCACCGTGTTCACATGATGGTGGAAGTCCAGTGATATGGAAATTCCGATAAGTTGTTGTTGACCCCATCAGCAGCATTTTGTCTCCCCCATGAGTCATGTTGAACATCAACCTAGTGTTGGAAACTTAAGCATTTCTTCGTGTTTCGTTCATGAAGCATATGTTTGGATGAAAGTAGTGACTTCCTCTAATTCATGTGCATCTGATGCAAGTTGCCGCCGTGGATTCGAGAAAGTCAATGTTGCTTCTTTTGGAATCATCCCAAATCGGTCATGCATACGTGCAAAGTATTCTGTGGTTCGGAGACTTGCAACCTTCGCTCTACATGTGTTCCTAGCACACCAAGCCACTGATTGACTTGTTCAAGGAAAAGAAGTCTATGCTTGGGATCTAATCCATGGACTTGCGTAAAGACTTTGATATCCTCGATGATGGTTCCCCACCTGAACTCGGTAGTGTTTTATTATAAGACTACTGTGTGGTCATGCTTGTTTCGAACAACATGTTCACATGTTTGTAGCAGAACCCGCTCATGTTTTGGAGCTCACTACCATAGTCCATCTCCCGAGAATCTTGCAACATCATCTCGTCGATTTGTGTTGCACCCTTCCCTTTTCGGACATGCCGAGTCCGGAGTATTCTATTACCAATCGGATCTGAATCTCAGCAGATATGATGGTTGGAACATTCCCAACAGCTTGCATTGTGTTCCCAAATTTTGCACCCCATTGTGCCAATTTCCATGGGCTGCCCCTCTCAGTAATTGATGTCTAGGATCATCCTCAAAAATGGCCTTACCATAGGTCCCATCCATTTCCGATGATAAGCAAATCATCCATTGCGTTGTCTTCAACAAGGTAGTCCACATCATCCATTCTAGTCTGAGTATGTCATTCTTTCGAACTCCTTCAAATGATCGATTGTGATTGCCTTTGGCTGGTATAAAGAGTTCCAATGATCTATGGATCAAAAGTAATTCTTTTTGCCACTTAAGGGAACAGCTCAACGAGTCACTTTTCCTAAGGTGCCCCGTTACGGAATCCTGGCAATTATTCCCTCGCCACCTTGACACCATCCACCATCTCTCTAAGCGTGGAATTGATGCCCACCAAATAAAACCTCGTTGTTTGTTCTTCCATCCCTCTCGATGTGTTTTGTGTCTCAACTCGAGATGTTTCTACATCTCATTCCGTGAGTTGATCATGTTTTACTTGATCTTCGTGAAGATCGAATCATGTAGAGCCTCCCTCTCTTTCCATTGTCGTGTTGGATGGAGTTCTCAAAGCAAGATGTCAATATCATGATGATGTTCGAATCAACGTTCTTATGAAGTGCAACCTGGATCGTGAAGACCGTGATAGTTTGTGCCCCTCCGTCTTCTTACTCACATCTTGAATCTCGGGACGAGATTCTTGTTTAGTAGGGGTGAGTTGTCACAGCCCTAGATTAGCCTTGTTGTCCTTGCTTGATATTCATGTCATCATGTCTAAATTCAAATGAAATTTGAATTGAGGAATTTTCAAAGCCTCAGAAACCTTTTAAAAATGATCAACATTAAAATCTTCTCAAAGAAGTCCAAGAAAATGTTCCTCATAGTCTCTGAAAATATTGCAAAGAGGTAAAACTCAAAACAATATTTTTGGTATCTCAGAGATAATTATTTTGGGCCTTTGAATTAAATAAATAACTATTTGCATTGGATATATATTTGTTAATTAATTAATATATGTCCAATAATTCTGATCTTTGATGAAGGGCTTTGGAATAGTCCAACTAGTCCCTACAATAATTATCGAAGCAATAAAATGATTTAGTGTCTAAAACTAAATCAAAACAAATTACGTAAAATGCAAAATGTAAGAAAAGAGAGAGAGAACTATCTGGGCCACTTACCCGGGCGGCCAATCTACTGCCCAGCTGATCGGGCGCGGCCGTCGTCTCCACTGCGCCAGAAGGATGCCGAAGCGTTTCGCCAGGCGCACAAACGCGCCCATGCCACCTCCTCGCTCGCTAGCTGCGTGGCGCCATGGACAGACCCGCGAGAGCCGTCTGGATCGCTCCGACCGCCCCGCATTCTCCCCCTCGTCTCCCTCTCGCCCTCTCCACCATGGCCGAGACGCCCGCCGCCGCCGACATGCACCACCGCAGCCACCGCCTCCCCCTCGCTACTCTGACTGGCCCAGAGGCTCCGCCCCGAATCCCTCTCTCTTCCACCCCGAGCCACCCCACCACGAGAGCCCCACATCGCCGCCACGAGTCGTCTTCCCCGAGCACAGCCGCCGGACTCCATCGACGGATTCGCCGCCTTTCGGTCATCCCCGAGCCAGCTGAGCCGTCGTCGGTCTCACCGTGAGCTCCCGGTTCTTTTCCCCTTCTCCCCGTGCTCTACTTCACTCTCTAGCCGCCACGCCCCTCTCGCCCGACGCGCCGCCGCCTGCGCTCGTCGCCGGTGCTGCTCCGGTGACCATTTGGTCCCGGGCATGCGCCCATCGAACTCACCGCACCACGTAGACGTCGTAGGTGCTAACCGCACATCGCCACGGCCACCGCAACCGCGTCCTGGCCAAGGCTCAACTCCGGGCGTCAGAATCGAGATCGCCGCTGCTGACTCCCCGCCCAGCCAGCCACGGCCACGGACGCCACCAACGGACGTTGGGCCACCAGAGAGCCCAACGGCGCCTCAAGGGTGCCTCAGGAGAAATCCGAGGTGCCCCGCTGGCCTCGCCGGCCATGAAGTTGACCCTGTTTGACCTGGTTGACTCCGTAGGGCCTGGTTGACTTCCCGACTCCATGACGGTGGGGCTCGTCCTCTAATTAAATTGGTTAGTGCTAACTAAAAACTAGTTAGGCTAATTACACCGACATCGCTGGGACCCACAGGTGTCAGGGTTTGACCTGGACCGCCATGATTGACCCGGCTGACGTCATAGTGACGCAATGTCGACGCAAAGAATGCCTTTTTCGGTTTTATTCTTTTCAGAAATTCCGTAAAATAGCCAAAACTTCTAAAAATCATATAAAATCAACCGTAGCTCAGAATGAAATAATTTATATATGAAAAATGATCAGAAAAATCCAATCTATCCATCTGTACCATTTTCATGCATGTTAGAACAACTTATAGCTGCTGTTTAGCAGAAAGCATATAAATGGCAATTTAATATCCATATATGGAGTTTGAATTTGAATCTTGGATTCAAACCAACTTCATTTAATCTGCTGCCAGTTGCATTAGCTCAAATCACAGCATTTTGACATGTCATGATCATGCCTCATATTGTGCATTGCATTGATTGTGTTCTTCCTTGTTTGCCGGTATTTGTCCCCTCTCAGTAGACGACGTACCGACGACGAGTTCGATGACACCGATGAAGAGCTATAATATCTTCAGGAGTGCCAGGCAAGCAAAACCCCCTTGTTCATTCCGATACAATCCCACTCTCTCGCTCCTGCTCTCTTTTACTGCATTAGGACAACAGCGATTCATCTGTTACTTGCTGTGGTAGCTGAACCCCTTTATCCTCTGCATGACCTGTCGTTCCACAGTAATTAGATGAAACCCACTAGCATGGGTAGGAGTTGTTTGAGCCCTGTTGTACCTACTCATCCATGCTTGTTTGTCATGCCTGCTACTGCTTAGAGTTGAGTCAGGTCTGATTCATCGGGGATGAATCGGAGGTGTGTGAACATGTCCTACTATGAGTGCGCTAAGTGTGTGAACACAATTTGGTAAAGGTAGCGGTGAGAGGCCATGTAGGAGTACATGGTGGGTTGTCTCATTGAAGCCGTCCTCAGAACTGAAGTTACGTGTTTGTGATCCATGAAACAGTTACTACCACACATTGGGATCCTTAATTGACTCTCTCGGCTTCTTAACCACCCTTGTCCTCTGTCCAGGAGTTGCAACTAGTTTCTGGTGTTTGTAGTATATGTGTTGGAGGCCGTGCGTAGCGCTGACCCTAGGGGCGGCTATGATGCGGTAGATACACCGTGGCCTGGTGTACCGATTCGCCCGTTTGGTGTCTCGGGAACCCTGCACACATCGTTCGGGGCCGTTAGTGGAAACCTCGGCGGACTCCCTGGATGGAACCCGAATAGGCGATAAACCTGGACTAGGGACTTGAGTGATTAGGTAGGCCGTGGCCGACACCCTCGCCAGGCTTCCGCTTGAAGGTTGCCGAGATACATGACGTGTATATGGCGGTAAGTGGCGAGAGCGTGTGTGAAGAAGTACACCCCTGCAGGGTAATAAATGATCTATTCGAATAGCCTTGTCCACGGTAAAGGACTTCTGGGTTGCCTATAACAGTTCATAGACAAGTGAAAGTGGATACTCTAAAATGCGCAATATAAGCATGAGTGCTATGGATGGCGTTCTCGTAGGGAGACGGAGCGGATCCATAGTGGTGTATTGATATGGTGAATATGTGGACTCGTAGCGCCATCTCAAAAGAGTTACTTGCAGTCATAGTTCAGGTTAGCCACCGAGTCAAAGCTGGCTTGCTGCTGTTAAACTCCACCACCCCCTTTGTTGATAATGATGCATATGTAGTTAGTTGTGATGTAAGTCTTGCTGAGTACATTTGTACTCACGTTTGCTTATTTTATGTTTTGCAGAGAGACGTCAGTCTCGCTAGTAGTTCCACGTGGACTTCGATGTTTTGCTTGTTACCTCAGCTACGATCTTGTGCCCTCGGCAGGATCTGGTAGATAGTCAGGCTTCTCAGCCTTTTTCATTTGTAGATGTCTGTATTCAGACATGTTAAGCTTCCGCTTGTGCTTGTTGCTTGTATGCTCTGTATGTTGGGTCATGAGACCCATGTTTGTAATATCTCGCTCCTCGGAGCCAAATGAATAAATACTTGAGTCGTAGAGTTATGTTGTGATGCCATGTTGTATTTACACATATTGAGCATATTGTGTGTATGTTTGAAATGCTTGGTATGTGTGGGATCCGACAATCTAGTTGTTTATCCTTGGCAGTCTCTCATATGGGGAAATGTAGTCTAGTGCTTCCCGAGCGATAGTAGTCTCTACGCCCGGTTCACCGGAGTCCTGCTAGCCCAAAGACTACTGCTTTGGACACTTGACTGGCCGGCATGTGTTTCACTTCGTTCGTATGTCTGTCCCTTCGGGGAAATGTCACGCGGTGATATCCGGAGTCCTGCCTAGCCTGCTACAGCCCGGGTTACCGGAGTCCTGTTAGCCCAGTGCTACAGCCCGGATTCATACGTTGATGACCGACATGCTCGATGTGATTCATGTATGCCTGTCCCCATGGGTTTGCGCCACCTTGGGTTCACGACTAGCCATGTCGGCCCGGGTTCTCTGTCATGTGGATGCTAGCGACACTATCATATACGTGAGCCAAAAGGCGCAAACGGTCCCGAGCCATGGTAAGGCAACACTCGTGGGAATACTGTGCGTGAGGCCGCAAAGTGATATGAGGTGTTACCGGCAAGGTCAATGTGACTTGGAATCGGGGTCCTGACAACCCAGCATGCATCTAGAGTATTAAGTTCAAGAAAACAGAGTAACACCTTAAGCAAGATGACATGATGTAGAGGGATAAATTCATGCAATATGATAAAAACCCCATCTTGTTATCCTCGATGGCAACAATACAATACGTGCCTTGCTGCCCCTACTGTCACTAGGAAAGGACACCGCAAGATTGAACCCAAAGCTAAGCACTTCTCCCATTGCAAGAAGAACCAATCTAGTAGGCCAAACTAAACTGATAATTCGAAGAGACTTGCAAAGATAACCAATCATACATAGAAGAATTCAGAGAAGATTCAAATATTGTTCATAGATAATCTTGATCATAAACCCTCAATTCATCGGCCTCAACAAACACACCGCAAAAAGAAGCTTACATCGAATAGATCTCCACGAGAGAGGGGGAGAACATTGTATTGAGATCCAAAAAGAGAGAAGAAGCCATCTAGCTACTAACTATGGACCCGAAGGTCTGAGGTAAACTACTCACACTTTATTGGAGAGGCTATGGTGATGATGTAGAAGCCCTCCATGGTGGATTCCCTTCCCATGGAGCTCTAATGTGCCCCAAGATGGGATCTCGTGGGTACAGAAGGTTGCGGCGGTGGAATTAGGTTTTTGGCTCCGTATCTGATCGTTTGGGGGTACGTAGGTATATATAGGAGGAAGGAGTACGTCGGTGGAGCTTTGGGGGGCCCACGAGGTAGGGGGGTGCACCCTAGGGGGGTGGGCGCGCCCCCCACCCTTGTGGCTGCCTCCCTTCTTTCTTGACGTGGGGTCCAAGTCTCCTGGATCATATTCGGTGAGAAAATCACGTTCCCGAAGGTTTCATTCCGTTTGGACTCCGTTTGATATTCCGTTTGTTTGAAACACCTAAATAGGCAAAAATAGCAATTCTGGGCCGGGCCTCCGGTTAATAGGTTAGTCCCAAAAATAATATAAAAGTGGAAAATAAAGCCCAATATGGTCCAAAACAGTAGATAATATAGCATGGAGCAATCAAAAATTATAGATACGTTGGAGACGTATCACGCCCCCTTTCCTTCTCCCCCTCTCTCTCCTTCCCCCTTTCCCCCCTCCGGTAAAAGGAAAGGGGGGTGAATCCTACAAGGAGCCCAAGTAGGACTCCTCCTACTTGGCGCGCGCCTAGGGCCAGCCTCCTCCCCCTCCCTCCTTTATATATGCGGGGAGGGGGCGCCTAGAACACACATCAATTGTTCCAAGCCGTGTGCAGCGCCCCCTCCACAGTTTATGCCTCCGGTCATATTCACGTAGTGCTTAGGCGAAGCCCTACGTGGATAGCTTCCCCATCACCGTCACCGCGCCATCGTGTTGACAGAACTCTCCCTCGACACTTTGCTGCATCAAGAGTTCAAGGGTTGTCATCGAGCTGAATGTGTGGAGAACTCGGTGGTGTCGTACGTTTGGTGCTTGATCGGTCGGAACGTGAAGAAGTTCGACTACATCAACCGAGTTAACAAACGCTTCTGCTTTCAGTCTATGAGGGTACATGGACACACTCTCCCCCTCTTATTGCTATGCATCTCCTGGATAGATCTTGCGTGAGCGTAGGAAATTTTATGAAATTGCATGCTACATTCCCTAACAGTGGCATCCGAGCCAGGTCTATGCGTAGATGATATGCACGAGTAGAACACAAAGAGTTGTGGGCAGTGATAGTCATACTGCTTACCACCAACGTCTTATTTTGATTTGGCGGTATTGTTGGATGAAGCGGCCCGTACCAACCTTGCATGACCAGATTCATGAGACCGGTTCCACTAATAGCCTTGCATAAAGGTGGTTGGCGGGTGTCTGTTTCTCCAACTTCAGTTGAATCTAATTTGACTACGGCTTTTCCTTGTTGAAGGTTAAAACAACAAACTTGACGAAACACCATTGTGGTTTTGATGCGTAGGTAAGAAAGGTTCTTACTAGAAGCCCGTAGCAGCCACATAAAACTTGCAACAACAAAGTAGAGGACGTCTAACTTGTTTTTGCAGGGCATGTTGTGATGTGATGTGGTCAAGACATGATGTGATATACGTTGTTGTATGAGATGATCATGTTTTGTAAAAGTTATCGGCAACCGGCAGGAGCCCTATGGTTGTCGCTTTATTGTATGAAATGCAAACGCCATGTAATTGCTTTACTTTATCACTATGCGTTAGCGATAGTTGTAGAAGAAACAGTTGGCGAGACGACCACGACGCTACGATGGAGATCAAGGTGTCAAGCCGGTGACGATGGAGATCATGATGGTGCTTTGGAGATGCAGATCAAAAGCACAAGATGATGATGGCCATATCATGTCGCATATTTTGATTGCATGTGATGTCTATCTTTTATGCATCTTATTTTGCTTAGTAGGGCGGTAGCATTATAAGATGATCCCTTACTAAAAATTTCAAGGTATAAGTGTTCTCCCTGAGTATGCACCGTTGCGACAGTTCATCGTGCCGAGACACCACGTGAAGATCGGGTGTGATAAGCTCTACGTTCACATACAACGGGTGCAAGACAGTTTTGCACATGCGGAATACTCATGTTAAACTTGACGAGCCTAGCATGTACAGACATGGCCTCAGAACACTAGAGACCGAAAGGTCGAGCGTGAATCATATAGTAGATATGATCAACATAGAGATGTTCACCATTGAAAACTACTCCATCTCACGTGATGATCGGACATGGTTTAGTTGATTTGGATCACGTGATCATTTAGATGACTCGAGGGATGTCTATCTAAGTGGGAGTTCTTAAGTAATATGATTAATTGAACTTAATTTATCATGAACTTAGTCCCGATAGTTTTGCATATCTATGTTGTAGATCAATGGCTCGTGCTACCATTCCCTTGAATTTTAATGCGTTCCTAGAGAAAGATAAGTTGAAAGATGATGGTAGCAACTACACGGACTGGGTCCGTAACTTGAGGATTATCCTCATTGCTGCACAGCAGAATTATGTCCTTGATGCACGGCTAGGTGAAAGGCCTGCTGTAGGAGAAGATACTGATGTTATGAAAGTCTGACAAGCTCGATCTGATGACTACTTGATAGTTCAGTGTGCCATGCTTTACGGCTTAGAATCGGGACTTCAAAGACGTTTTGAACGTCATGGAGCATATGAGATGTTCTAGGAGTTGAAGTTAATATTTCAAGCAAATGCCCGAGTTGAGAGAAATGAAGTCTCCAACAAGTTCTATAGCTGCAAGATGGAGGAGAACAGTTCTGTCAGTGAACACATACTTAGAATGTCTGGGTATCATAACAACTTGGCTTAGCTGGGAGTTAATACTCCAGATGATAGTGTTATTGTCAGATTTCTTCAATCACTGCCACCAAGCTATAAAGGCTTCGTGATGAACTATGATATGCAAGGGATGGAGAAGACTATTCCCGAGCTCTTCGCAATGCTCAAAGTTGCAAAGGTAGAAATCAAGAAGGAGCATCAAGTGTTGATGGTTAACAAGACTACTAGTTTCAAGAAAAAGGGAAAAGGAAAGAAGGGGAACTTCAAGAAGAATGGCAAGCGAGTTGCCACTCCCGGGAAGAAGCCCAAGTCTGGACCTAAGCCTGAAACTGAGTGCTTCTACTGCAAAGGGATTGGTCACTGGAAGCGGAATTTCCCAAAGTATTTGGCGGATAAGAATGATGGCAAAGTGAACAAAGGTATATTTGATATACATGTTATTGATGTGTACCTTACTAATGCTCGTAGTAGTGCATGGGTATTTGATACCGGTTCGGTTGCTCATATTTGTAACTCGAAATAGGGGCTACGGATTAAATGAAGATTGGCTAAGGACGAGGTGACGATGTGCGTCGGGAATGGTTCCAAGGTCGGTGTGATTGCCGTCAGCATGCTACCTCTACATCTACCTTCAGGATTAGTTTTAGACCTGAATAATTGTTATTTGGTGCCAGCGTTGAGCATGAACATTATATCTGGATCTTGTTTAATGCGATACGGTTATTCATTTAAATCAGAGAATAATGGTTGTTCTATTTATATGAGTAATATCTTTTATGGTCATGCACCCTTGAAGAGTGGTCTATTTTTGTTGAATCTCGGTCGTGGTGATACACATATTCATAATATTGATGCCAAAAGATGCAAAGTTGATAATGATAGTGCAACATATTTGTGGCACTGCTGTTTAGGTCATATTGGTGTAAAGCGCATGAGGAAACTCCATGCAGATGGACTTTTGGAATCACTTGATTATGAATCATTTGATGCTTGTGAACCATGCCTCATGGGCAAGATGACTAAAACTCTGTTCTCCGGAACAATGGAGCGAGCCACTGACTTATTGGAAATAATACATACCGATGTATGCGGTTCAATGAGTGTTGAGGCTCGCAGTGGGTATCGTTATTTTTCGACCTTCGCAGATGATTTGAGCAGATATGGGTATATCTGCTTAATGAAACACAAGTCTGAAACATTTGAAAAGTTCAAAGAATTTCAGAGTGAAGTGGAGAATCATCGTAACAAGAAAATAAAGTTTCTATGTTCTGATCGCGGAGGAGAATATTTGAGTTACAGTTTAGCCTTCATTTAAAACAATGTGGAATAGTTTCACAACTCACGCCACCTAGAACACCACAGTGTAATGGTGTGTCCAAACGTCGTAACCGTACTTTATTAGATATGGTGCGATCTATGATATCTCTTACCGATTTACCACTATCGTTTTGGGGTTATGCATTAGAGACAACTACATTCACTTTAAATAGAGCACCGTCTAAATCCATTGAGACGACACCGTGTGAACTGTGATTTGGCAAGAAACCTAAGCCGTAGTTTCTTGAAGTTTGGGGTAGTGATGCTTATGTGAAAAAGCTTCAGCCTGATAAGCTCGAACCCAAATCGGAGAAGCGTGTCTTCATAGGATACCCAAAAGAGATTGTTGGGTACACCTTCTATCACAGATCCGAAGGCGAGATCTTTGTTGCTAAGAATGGATCCTTTCTAGAGAAGGAGTTTCTCTCGAAAGAAGTGAGTGGGAGGAAAGTAAAACTTGATGAGGTAATTGTACCTTCTCTCGAATTGGAAAGTAGCTCATCACAGAAAACCGTTCCCGTGATGCCTACACCAACTAGTGAGGAAGCTAATGATAATGATCATGCAACTTCGGATCAAGTTACTAACGGACCTCATAGGTCAACCAAAGCACGTTCCGCACCAGAGTGGTATGGTAATCCTGTTCTGGAAGGCATGTTACTATACCATGACGAACCTACGAACTATGAGGAAGCGATGATGAGCCCAGATTCCGCAAAATGGCTTGAGGCCATGAAATCTGAGTTGGGATCCATGTATGAGAAGAAAGTATGGACTTTGGTGGACTTGCCCGATGATCAGAAAGCCATAGAGAATAAATGGATTTTTAAGAAGAAGACTGGCGCTGATGGTAATGTTACTGTCTACAAAGCTCGACTTATCGCAAAAATTTCTGACAAGTTCAAGGAGTTGACTACGATGAGACCTTCTCACCCGTAGCGATGCTTAAGTATGTCCGGATCATGTTAGCAATTGCCGCATTTTATGATTATGAAATCTGGCAAATGGATGTCAAAACTGCATTCCTTAATGTATTTCTTAAAGAAGAGTTGTATATGATGCAACCAGAAGGTTTTGTCGGTCCTAAAGGTGCTAACAAAGCATGCAAGCTCTAGCGATCCATTTATGGACTGGTGCAAGCATCTCGGAGTTGGAATATACACTTTGATGAGGTTATCAAAGCATATGGTTTTATACAGACTTTCGGAGAAGCCTGTATTTACAAGAAAGTGAGTGGGAGCTCTGTAGCATTTCTAATATTATATGTGGATGACATATTGTTGATTGGAAATGCTATAGAATTTCTGGATAGTATAAAAGCATAATTGATAAAAGTTTTTCAATGAAAGATCTCGGTGAAGCTGCTTATATATTGGGCATCAAGATCTATAGAGATAGATCAAGACGCTTAATTGGACTTTCACAAGGCACATACCTTGATAAAGTGTTGAAGAAGTTCAAAATGGATTAGTTAAAGAAAAGGTTCTTGCGTGTGTTACAAGGTGTGAAGTTGAGTCATACTTAATGCCCGACAACTGCAGAAGATAGAGAGAAAATGAAAGTCATTCCCTATGCCTCAGCCATAGGTTCTATAATGTATGCTATGCTGTGTACCAGACCTTATGTGTGCCTTGCTATAAGTCTAGCAGGGAGGTACCAAAGTAATCCAGGAGTGGATCACCGGACAGCGGTCAAGAACATCCTGAAGTACCTGAAAAGGCTTAAGTATATGTTTCTCGTTTATGGAGGTGACAAAGAGCTCGTCGTAAATGGTTACTTTGATGCTAGCTTTGACACATAGCCGGATGACTCTAAGTCACAAATCGGATATGTATTTATATTGAATGGTGGAGCTGTCAATTGGCGCAGTTCCAAGCAAAGCGCCGTGGCGGGATCTACGTGTGAAGCGGAGTACATAGCTGCTTCGGAAGCAGCGAATGAAGTATTCTGGATGAAGAAGTTCATATCTGATCTAGGTGTAATACCTAGTGCATCCGGTCCAATGAAAATCTTTTGTGACAATACTGGAGCAATTGCCTTGGCGAAGGAATCCAGATTTCACAAAAGAACCAAACACATCAAGAGACGCTTCAACTCCATCCGTGATCAAGTCAAGGAGGGAGACATAGATATTTGCACAATACATATGGATCTGAATATAGCAGACCCGTGGACTAAGCCTCTTCCACGAGCAAAACATGATTAGCACCAAGACTATATGGGTGTTAGAATCATTACATTGTAATCTAGATTATTGACTCTAGTCCAAGTGGGAGACTGAAGGAAATATGCCCTAGAGGCAATAATAAGTTATTATTTATATTTCCTTATATCATGATAAATATATATTATTCATGCTAGAATTGTATTAACCAGAAACTTAGTACATGTGTGAATACATAGACAAACAGAGTGTCACTAGTATGCCTCTACTTGACTAGCTCGTTGAATCAAAGATGGTTAAGTTTCCTAGCCATAGACATGTGTTGTCATTTGATGAACGAGATCACATCATTAGAAGAATGATGTGATGGACAAGACCCATCCGTTAGCTTCGCATAATGATCGTTAAGTTTTATTGTTATTGCTCTCTTCATGACTTATACATATTACTTTGACTATGATATTATGCAACTCCCGGAGAGCGGAGGAATACCTTGTGTGCTCTCAAACCTCACAACGTAATTGGTTGATTATAAAGATGCTCTACAGGTATCTACGAAGGTGTTTTGTTGGGTTGGAATAGATCAAAATTAGGATTTGTCACTCCGAGTATCGGAGAGGTATCTCTGGGCCCTCTCGATAATGCACATCATAATAAGCCTTGCAAGCAATGTGACTAATGAGTTAGTTGAGGGATGATGCATTACGGAACGAGTAAAGAGACTTGTCGGTAACGAGATTGAACTAGGTATGAATATACCGACGATCGAATCTCGGACAAGTAACATACCAATGACAAAGAGAATACTGTATGTTATCATAACGGTTTGACCGATAAAGATCTTCGTAGAATATGTGGGAGCCAATATGAGTATCCAGGTTCCGCTATTGGTTATTGACCGGAGAGGTGTCTCGGTCATGTCTACATAGTTCTCGAACCCGTAGGGTCCGCACGCTTAACGTTCGATGACGATTTGTATTATATGAGTTATGTGATTTGGTGACCAAATGTTATTCAGAGTCCGAATGAGACCACAGACATCACAAGGAGTCTCGAAATGGTTGAGAGGTAAAGATTAATATATTGGATGATAGTATTCGGACACCGGAAGTGTTCTGGAGTGTATCAGGTACATATTGGAGTACCGGGGGGTTACCGGAACCCCTGGGGGAAGATATGGGCCATATGGGCCATAGGAGGGAGGCACACCAGCCCACAAAGGGGTGGCGCACCCCCCACAGGGAGGGGTCCGAATTGGACTAGGGGAGGGGACGACGCCCCCCTTTCCTTCTCCCCCTCTCTCTCCTTCCCCCTTCCCCCCTGCGGTAAAAGGAAAGGGGGGGGGGCGAATCCTACTAGGAGCCCAAGTAGGACTCCTCCTACTTGGGGCGCGCCTAGGGCCGGCCTCCTCGCCCTCCCTCATCTATATATGTGGGGAGGGGGGGCGCCTAGAACACACATCAATTGTTCCAAGCCGTGTGCGGCGCCCCCTCCACAGTTTATGCCTCCGGTCATATTCACGTAGTGCTTAGGCGAAGCCCTGTGCGGATAACTTCACCATCACCGTCACCACGCCGTCGTGCTGACAGAACTCTCCCTCGATACTTTGTTGGATCAAGAGTTCGAGGGACGTCATTGAGCTGAACGTGTGCAGAATTCGGAGTTGCCGTACGTTCGGTGCTTGATCTGTCGGAACGTGAAGAAGTTCGACTACATCAACCGCATTAACAAACGCTTCCGCTTTCGGTCTACGAGGGTACGTGGACACACTCTCCCCCTCTCGTTGATATGCATCTCCTAGATAGATCTTGCGTGAGCGTAGGAAGTTTTTTTGAAATTGCATGCTATGTTCCCTAACAGGGGCACCCCCCAGGTGCTTCTCTGGCCCACTGGATGTCTTCTGGTCCATAAAAAATTCTCAAAAAGTTTCGCGGTGCTTGGACTTTGTTTGATATTGATTACCTGCGATGTAAAAAACAAGCAAAAAACAGCAACTGGCAGTGGGCACTGGGTCAATAGGTTAGTCCCAGAAAATGATATCAAGTTGTTATAAAATGATTGTAAAACATCCAAGAATCATAATATAACAACATGAATACTTCATAAATTATATATACGTTGGAGACGTATCAGGGCTGCCTTTCAGATCGTCCGGGTCCTGCCTGCGAACAGTGCGGGCCTTGGGCCTTGTATCCCCACCTAACTTACCCCTTCACCCCAGCACTATATATGCACTATATATAGACCTTCTTCACCTCATTTCTAGAATAGCCCAGAATAGATCTCATATCATATAGCTTAGATCATGTATCTCCAGGGGCGGACGCACGTACAATGCTGTGGGGACAGATGCCCCCACTCAATTTTGGGGCTCTCCTCTACTGGGCCTCTAGTATACAACTTTGCCCCCTCTCGGCCCGTCAGCTTTGCCCCCACTTGTTTCTTTTTTCTTATTAACTTTCCAAAGCCCATGTATTGACAACCGAGCCCACCTAGGCACATGGCCTTTCACATGCGAGAAACCATCACACTCGTATTGCACAAAGCACGAACGGAGGGAGACTTGAGTCCTAGGCGCAACTTGACGCCTGGCGGCCAAGCAAAACGTGACACGCCCTTGCCAGTTCATCTCATGTCTCCGGCAAAGCCTTGGATCTGCGTTGTGCACGCTGGACGCCCGGCTAGTTTGCTGATCTATGGCCCTCTCAATTTATCTGTGACGCTGCTTCCGCGGGTTGTCGATCAATTGAGATAAGCCCATGGTTAGGGTAAGTTCATCTTTTCTAGTTTCAGATCTAATTTCCAAATTGTTGTTCCTTTTCGAATTCTAAGTTAGGAATCGGGTGAGTTTTATTCAAAATATCAACCTTTTCTACAGTATACCAATTGATAATTAGGTTAACTGAGTGTAGCTTCACGGTATAGTTTTGTATATTACAAAATAGGTTTGAGTATGTGAGAGTGGAATAAATCTGTAGGTACTATCTGCCTTCATGTATAATATTTTATTTAATGTCTCATCCTTTTGACATCGGGCAGTGGTAGCTAATAGAGGATTTTCCTATGTTTGTTGTAAAATCTACAATTCGCAACATGTCTCAGTTAATTGATCTGAACAAGCTACCTCGGGATCCATCTAAAAGTAAGAGAATTACATGTTTCAATCCCAATCAACATAAGGACAAAGTACTTTACATGAGGACTGTTGGGGATATTACTACTGGGCGTAAACCGGCCTATCCGGGCCGGGTTAACTTCATCAGTAGTTCAACGGTGTAAAAGCCCAAGCATGAAAGTAAGGGCCCAAGGCCCATAGTCGGTTTAGAACACATGGCCGTAAACCGCCCGGTATGTAAACTTGTATTGTAAGTTAGGAATAGAGAGAGACCAACCCGGATACGAGTATGAACCGGAGATTGGGACTCTCTGAACCGACGGGCGTCACCCGTGTATATAAGGGGACGACCCGGGGCGGTTCAAGAGACAGACAACAACAACAACTCGAGGCCTAGGTGAAGCTTATTTGCTCCCTAGTCATCGGGACCACATCAATCCCATCACAAACTAGACGTAGGCTTTTACCTTCATCGAAGGGGCCGAACTAGTATAACTCTTGTGTCTTCGCCCCGCTTTAACCCCTTTCAAGTTAACCCGTAGCGATGGCTCCACGACTAAGTCCTTTCATGAGGACATCTGCCGTGACAAAACCACGATAGCTTGGCGCCCACCGCTGGGCTATCGCACGATGGTTTGATGATCTTGGAGGGCAAGCTCGAAGGACTCGAAGGCTACGTCAGGGCGGATGACCAAGAGTCGTCATGGCAAGCTCTACATCGACGATGCAGGCTGGGGCCCCGAGGCCGCTTGATTGAGTACGGGTACCGGGTCCCCTTTGGTGGCATACACGCTTTCATCGGCAAGATCGGTGAGCTGTGGCCCGAGCCGGACATCCGCACCGACCTCGCCGAGACGGCTCAACAGGCGAGACCCGCCTGTGCTAAACCGGCCAGAAGCGTGCCTTCGTGGGATTCGTCCACGGAGGAAGTTATGAGGATGGATCAGAATCTGGTGGCGAAACCGTCGTCTACTCTGATGGCGAGTCGTCGACCGGAGAAACTGAGTCTCTATATCAGCTACAAGATGGCCGGATTGGGGGCTGTTCCGACGGTGACAGTATTCCGGACCCCTCTGATCTTCCCAACCATGTTGGAATATTCATGGCCGGTACACAAGCTATACTTCACTCTTCGACCGCTATGACAATGGTTGCCGGTTCAACAGCGGCGACAGCTGCCGGGGCGGGAGGCCCTGTGCGCCTGCCGGCTCAAGTTTTATCAGAACTATTCGATGCGTTGGCTGTGCTCATGGCAGAGGTTAACCCGGCGGACCAGGATGCTCATAACGCGGAGATTGCGAAGGTGAAGGAACAAATCACTCAGGCTAAAGCGGATCTGGCAGCTGCAGACGCCAGGATGGCGGCAGAGCGGGCCGCTTTGGATGCGCAGGCTTATAGGCTCATGCTGGATCAGAGCGCGTCGCATGAAGTTATGAAGAGGACATACATATCCCGCTTGCCTTCGGGCCGAGGGAAGAGATCTCTTCAACACCCCAGTGAGCGGGGACCAGTAATCCGCCGGTGGTGAACCGGCGGAAGCACTGGACGGGCGCTACCGTTCAGCCTCGCTGTAATAGATCTACTCGCCATAATGCCAAAGACGCCTCTGTGCAAACGCCTGTGTCACTACTCCAACCCGATGGATAACCTTGTTGTTGCTGCTGCACGGCTAGAGGCAATCCCAATTGAAGGCGATTCACCACATGCGAGAGACGCTGGGTCAAGGAGCTCCTTAGGACAGCTTTGGTCCAACAGAAGCGATTCAGACAGCCGATCGATCCACTCTACCCCGCCCAAGCCGGAAGCTATAGCAGGCACGTGGATGAACCGGCTGTGTCAAGTAATGCACGGCGTGGTGCGCCTGCGTGGCAACAACCCGCGGGTGGTTTCGACAACGCCAGAGGTGGTGGACCGGCCCGCACGCAGGGAGGCCGAGTTAGCAAGACAAAGATCGATTATCACCACGCCGTTCGTCTGACCATCTTTGAGCCTGGGGTTACCTCTAGCTCTTTGGGGTGCCTTGCCTCGTCCCCGCTTTTACGCAATGTACGCTTGCCCAAGGATTTCAAGGGTCCGCAAGGTGCCAAATTACACCGCCGATTTGGCTCGAAGCATGGATAGAAAGTTATGAGATGGCCATGGAGATGTCGGACGTGGATGAGGCTGCGTGTGCAAAGTACTTCACCATGATGCTCAAGGCACGACCTGCACTGGTTGAAGAGCTTGCCATCGAATTCTATCAGTTCATGGGCCTAGTTGCGGACCCGGTTTATCCAGAATTTCAAAGATACCTGTAAGCAGCCCATGTCCGTAGTGGACTTGGCGGCTTGTGTCCAAGGTGAAGGGGAGTCAACAACCCATTGGGTGCGCCGCGTTTCGGAAATCTTGTACTCGTCAGACCGGATCAGCGCTGACTCTGGGATCTTGACTCTGGGGGGTAATTGCCGGTTTAAGCCTTTGAAGTTGAAGTTGGGGCGTATGAAGCGGTTTTGTAATGACATGGGCACTCTCATGGGCGCGTTAGTGAAGTATGCTAATTCTGATAGTACCAAGGATCCTGAGTCTGATGATGACGAGACAGGGAAGGGAAAGAAGAACAGCAACTCCAAAGGCCTGCAGCATCACTCGGCAGGTAATGGAGGAAGCAAGCGTAAAGCGAATGGCAACATGGATTTCGTAGCCAACACCAATGCACAGGACAAGGGCCAGCGGCGCAAAGGTAAACAACCGAATCGAGGTGGTGCACCTAATCCTAATCCGGACCGCTTGAACTATCTCGTTGAATCAACCCCGCACGAAGCATGGGACGAAGGAGGCGCCAAAGAAATCACCTCTGGAAGGATTGTTACATTATGCAGGAGTTCAAAAGTTCTAATGCTTTCCGGTATGATCAAGGCTCGTGGCGGTTCGTGATCCGGCCGGGTTACAATGGAGGAAATTCGGTTAAGGATTTAATGGTAATCCCAACAATCGGACTAATCGAATAACCAAGGTGGTTACAATCAGCAGCAGCAAAGCCGGGTTATCGAGCAACCCAAAGCAGCTTGAATAGTGGGCAGTACCACGTCTTCACCACCAGCTTAGACAAGCGAGACCGAAGCTTGAAGCGGGCAAATAACGTTGTTGAACCGCCGTGCCTCATTACCTACGCTGGTCGAGCAGCCCATTGTATGGAGTAGAGAGGATCATCCTCCCGGTTGACAATCCGGTCAGCTAGCCTCGTGGTGGCACCTCGTGGGAGGTTATAAGTTCACCAAGGTGCTTATGGATGGAGGGAGCAGCATCAACATCACGTACTACGAGACCTTCCGTCGTATGGGGTTAACAGATAAACATCTCAAACCGTCCCAATACAAAGGTGTTCCATGGTGTGGTGCCCGCAAGTCAGCAGATCCGGTTGGTAAAATAGCTCGAGGTGGCCTTCGGGATGAATATGACTCCAGATCGGAAACATTGACGTTTGAAGTGGTGAAAATTCAAAGTCCATATCACGCCTCGCTTGGGCGGCCGCTTATGCCAAGTTCATGGCACGACCTTGTTATATCTATTTGCAGCTCAAGATGCCGGGTCACAAGGGGACAATAACGGTTCATGGGAGCCGCAAGATCGCTTTGGAGTG
Source organism: Aegilops bicornis (assembly GCA_021605145.1). Lineage (NCBI taxonomy): Eukaryota > Viridiplantae > Streptophyta > Magnoliopsida > Poales > Poaceae > Aegilops > Aegilops bicornis. The sequence continues at coordinate 341,920,171 of CM038675.1, forward strand.
TGAGGAAGGTGATGCGGCTTACGCAGAGTCGGTTTGTGCCACCGAGGAGCTGAAGTATTATAAGGACAATGTTGATCCGACGGACATGACTCCATTGAAGAAGCCAACTACAGAGAGCACGATCCGCCCTCAAGTTCAAATCGGCATGAGACTAAGCTTGTTGACTTCAGACCTGGCGATTCGTCCCAAGCAGTTCAAAGATCGCACCAACTTGGATCCGAAATAGGAAAGCGCGCTCATCGAGTTCATCCGTGAGAATTGGGACATTTTTGCATGGAAGCCTTCTGACATGCCATGTGTACCGAGGGAGCTCGCTGAGCACACTCTTAATGTTGATCCCCAGTACAAACCGGTGAAGCAGTTTCTCCGCCGGTTTAACGAGGAGAGGCGTAAGGCCATTGGAGAGGAGGTAGCCAGGCTCTTAGCAGCGGGATTTATCGTTGAGGTTTTCCATCCAGAGTGGCTTGCTAATCCGGTGCTGGTCCTTAAGAAAAACGGCACTTGGCGCATGTGTGTGGATTACACAGATCTTAACAAGGCTTGTCCAAATAGATCCTTTGCCCTCCCGCATTGACCAGATTATTGATGCCGCTGCGGGATGTGAGCGCTTGAGTTTTTGGATGCGTATTCGGGTATCATCGATCAAGATGGCAGTTAAGGACCATGAGAAGACAGTGTTTATCACTCCCTTTGGAGCCTTCGCTATGTGTCTATGCCTTTTGGGCTCAAGAGCGCCAAGCAACTTATCGTCACTGTACGTAATTGCTTGCATAAACAGATCGGCCGTAATGTGCACGCCTATGTGGATGATATTGTGGTCAAGTCAAGGAAGAAGGAAACACCGATTGACGATTTGAAGGAAACCTTTGACAACCTGCGGGTTTACAAGATGATGCTCAACCCGCCAAGTGTGTTTTTGGTGTTCCGCAGTGTTATTGGGCTTTCGTGTCCAACAGGGGATTGAAGTTAATCCGGAGAAGATTTCGCTATCACCTCCTGGCTAAACCGAAGTGTATTAATGATGTCCAGCGTTTGGCAGGCCGGATTGCCGCGTTGAGCCGATTTATCACCTACCGGAGAGAAGGCCATCCCTTTGTACCAGAATCTTTGTCAAGAAGACGGATCGGTTTGTCCGAGTCCCGCCGATGAAGCATTGAGGACTTAAAGCGGCAATTGGCCAACCCGCTGCGTTTCGCCGCTTCCCATCGACAAGGAGCCGCTTCTGCTATATGTTGCTGCTAACGCCAGGGCGGTTAGCGTGGCCATTGTGGTAGAGCGGAAGGAGGTAGGGAAGGAGCATCCAGTTCAACGTCTGGTTTATTATATCAGCGAGGTGCTTATTGAATCTAAGCAAAGATATCCGCATTGGCAGAAGCTGGTGTATGGGGTTTTTATGGCAAGCCGGAAGCTGAAGCAGTATTTCCAAGGGCACCCCATCAGGTGGTCAGTTCAGCTCCCTTAGGTGATATCATACAGAACCGGGAGGCGACTGGCCGGATTGCCAAGTGGGCTATAGAGCTTGGGCTGCACGGTTTGAAGTACGTGCCTCAAACGGCGGTGAAGTCTCAAGCACTTGTGGATTTCATTAATGATTGGACGGAGTTGCAAGCGCCTGAAGAAAAGCCGGATCATACATATTGGACCATCCATTTTGACGAATCCAGGCAGTTGGAGGGCTCGGGTCGAGTCGTATTAACTTCCCCACGAGGTGACAAGTTTTGTTACGTTCTCCGCTTAATGTTCCCTTGTACTAACAATGCAGCTGAGTATGAAGCCTTGCTCCATGGTCTTCGGATGGCTAAGGAGATGAATCTAAGCCGGGTGAAGTGCTTCGGTGACTCGGACCTAGTGGCTCAACAGGTGTCTGGCACTTGGGATTCAAAGGACCCACTCATGGCTGCATATCGTCGTGAGGTGGATGTTGTCGCAGGTCATTTCAAGGGCTATCAGGTGGACCACGTGGACCGTCGGAAGAACGGCGGGCGACGCTTTAAGCTGGTTGGGCTCTCAATGCAAACCAGTCCCGCCTAATGTTTTTCTCGACGTCTCGCATAATCCGGTCAAGCTCCCCGGTGAAGCGGATTTACTGTTCCTCGATCCGGAGGCTCAATTGGTGGCAGCTCTGCCACACTCCGGATTGACGCCCCTTATCCGGCGCATATGAACTGGGGCGAAGTTACGGAAGATGAGACGTTGGCCCGGCAGATAGTTCGGCGATCTAAGTCTATGACCATTGTTAATGGCGAGTTGCATCATTGCAGTGTGTCAGGGGCGTTTCAACGTTGTGTGTCCCCTGAGGAAGGCTGTGAAATATTGCGTGAGATCCACGAAGGAGATTGTGGTCACCACGCCGGTTCAAAATCCTTGGTGGCTAAAGCGTTCCGCCACGGTTTCTATTGGTTGACTGCCCATGCTGATGCGGAAGATCCGGTCAGACAATGTGATGGTTGCCAAAGGTTTTCCAGACGTGCTCATGTACCAGCCCAAGAATTGAGGATGATTCCAATTACTTGGCCGTTTGCGACTTGGGGGCTGGATATGGTTGGACCTTTCAAAAGGTCCAAGGACAAGAAGACCCACTTGTTGGTGGCGGTCGACAAATTTACAAAGTGGGTAGAAGCAGAACCTGTTAGCAAGTGTGATGTGGCCACGGCGGTTCAGTTCATCAAAAAGGTGATTTTCCGGTTTGATTTTCCACACAGTATCATCACAGATAATGGTACCAATTTGTCCAAAGGTGCCATGAAGGAGTTCTGCGAACGTGAGCACATCCGGCTTGGCGTTTCTTCAGTAGCTCACCCACAGTCCAATGGTCAAGCGGAAAGAGCCAATCAAGAGATCTTGAGAGGCATCAAGCCCGGCTTATGGTCCCGCTGCGAGAGGACACCGGGTTGTTGGGTAGAAGAGCTACCATACGTGTTATGGAGTATAAATACTACGCCTAACAGATCCACGGGATACACACCGTTCTTTATGGTTTATGGAGCGGAGGCGGTTCTCCCCAGTGACATCCGTCATGACTCACCTCGTGTGGCAGCTTCTGTTGAAGCGGATAACGAGACGACACGACATGACGCTTTGGATCGGCTGGATGAAGAGCGTGACATAGCAGCTGCCCGCTTGGCGATTTACCAACAGGATCTTCGTCGTTGTCATAGGAGCCGGGTCAGAACCAGAACTTTTCAAGGAGATTTGGTGCTTCGGCTCATCCAAGACCAGACTGATATGCACAAGCTATCCCCACCTTGGGAGGGATCTTTCATGGTCACCAAGAATCTGCACAACGGATCGTACTATCTGATTGATGTTCGAGAGCATAAAGACTCACGCACGCCGAGGAGGAGACCAACAAAGCCGTGGAACATAGCTCATCTTCGCCTTATTATACCCGAGCCATCGGCTCTATTTATGTACATATTATGACTGTATATATTATGAATAAAGTAATAAACCGGAGCCTCGGCTAAAGCGGGTATCTGCTCATTACATCATGCGTGGTTACATGGAGTTGTTCTGTTTTAAAGCGGCCTCCGGTTTACCCCCTGAGTTTGCTTTTCAAAGGCTTTATGATATCACTTGGGGGCTTGGTCGTGTCCGAACCAATGCAACACCTTTTGATAGGCGAGAGCCACCAGATCACTTGGGGACATGGTCAAGTCTGAACCAGTCATGCCTCTTGATCGGCCTAAGGCCATAGAGTCACTTGGGGTACTTGGTCGAACCCGAACCATTGCCACGCCACTTGATCGGCATAATGCCACGGTTTCAGTTGGGGACCTGGCTGACTTGAACCATGACTATACCTTATTGGGAGCTTGGTCGTGTCCGACCACGGTAACACCATCTGATCGGCTCAGTAAAGCCTCTTTTTGCAAAACGGTTTTATCATTACCTTTGCTTCCATATTTTTTTCATAACTATTATTTGACTTTGTTGCGTTTCTTAAACCGATAACGTTTTTTAAACCGGTTCAAGCTGTCAATTGACGGAATTCGGTCCATTTTTAATCCGGGGATAATTATTCTGGTTTGACTTTTTCTGTTACATCCCATCATGGAGTAACAGGGGGCTTGTCATGACCCGGCACGGTTTACATGGTAAACCGGCATTATAAACACAGGAGCTGTTTTCTCCTTTGACGGTAATGGTTTATACAACCTCCGCTTCACGATTGGCTAAGCCAACTTCATGCCCAAATGACGGCAGGTATTTTGTATCGTAAAATTTTGATTATATACCTCAATATTTCATTTCATATATATATGAATGTCACAAACCGGTCAAGGCATGCATCACCGGGCAGTTTAAGATTTTGTGACCGCAGCAATCTAAATTGAAGGTTTCGATCATTCAATCAAAGGAGTCCGCACCATTGCACGAAGGCATATTAAAAACAAAAGTGATGGCTATCCTATTACAAGGCATTGAGAGGCCCAAAATTTGGAATGGCATCATAACAGGCAGCTTCTGATGCATCAACCGACTTGACGGATTAAGCTTCATTGCCGGGTTGACATGAAGAAGATGGGTCGTCTGGCGTCGGTTCAACTTCTTCCTCCTCACCATCCAATGGCCGGAAGTCATTGGTGGTCCAGTCAATCCGGGTTAAAGCCTGAAAGACAGCCTCTTCACTTATAAGCTCAGCCGGATCAACGTCAGGGGCATAAGTGTGCTTACGGGTTGGTGGGTTCTGCACTTCCGGAATAACAGCTTCGACCCGTCTGTTGTTCGCGTCGTAGAAGGAGCGGTGAACCGTCAGGTTGGCCTCTGCTGCCAGTTGACTCACCAGAGGACGCATCTCCCTTGTTACCCATTTGAGAGCATCGTTATCAAATGCTTCGCCATTTTCTTGAGCACTGGGGAAGCCTTTGGCTATGTCAGCCGGATCAAGGTCAGCTATCCATGCTTTGGCGTGAGTTAGTGCCAATAAGGTGCCAGCCCGGGCAGCGGATCGTTGTAATTCTTCTATCTGTGCCGGTATCATAGATAGCCGGTCTAGTGTGTCCTTGATCAATGTCGGAGCTGCGTTATCATAAGAGGTGGCGCAAATAACTCGTTGGGTGCCGTAGATACAATGTTCAATTAGCGTATACGCGGCCTTGAGTTTCTTCCGCATGTCAGAGCCCAGATGAGCAATGCGCTTACCTATACCGGTTTAAGAAAGTTCAGATTAAACCGGAGAAAATTTCAAAACGAAATATTCATCACAACCTTGGTGAAACATTGCTTACCAAATATTGCAGAGGTCATGGCATTAATTTGGTGCTTTAATCCAGTGAGCTCTTCCATCACCGGTTTAATGGCTGCTTCAAAGATCCTCCGCCTGCTTTAGCAAGCCCGCCTTTTCAAGATCCCAGTTGGCCCGCTTTCGGACTTAAACCACTCCTTGAGCTGCTCCATAGTAGTCAAGGCGGTTTTCAGCTCATCCTTGGCCTTGGAGGTTTCTGCTTGTTGAGATTTCAGATTTACATGAAGATCATTGATTTGTGAAGTTTGTTGGCGTATCTCACTCTGCGACAAAAAGGGAGCATGTTAGTAGTTTCATCACAAGTCCCAAGCGCATAACTAGTCATACACTTGGCACTTGGGGGCTAATGCATATTTGATCTTCATCTGCCAATAAAATCACAAAGTCCCAAGCTCAATATGTATTCAACTTGGCACTTGGGGGCTAATGGCTATTTGCTCGAACATGTTACGCTGCTGTCATGATATAAATTACAGTCCGGTTTAACTATACTCAGTTGAACCGCCCTTGGGGATACATCGGTGAATTACGAGACATTGAGTTTTATATTAAGTCCCGGTTTAACTATACTAAGTTGAACCGCCCTTGGGGCTACAACAATGGACTCTGAAAGTATTGAGTTCAATATCAAGTACCGAATTGAAAGAAGATTACAAACACGCCCTTGGGGGCTACTATGCAATGAAGGTACAAGAGAAAGGCATAACTGTTTACCTCATAGCGCTCCTTCATAAGATTTACCAGACCGGCTTCGAAATCACGGCTTGTGTAGAGCCGGTTCAGGAAGCCAGAGTGAAGATCTTGGGCAGAGAAATTGTCATGTCGATGTGATCAGTTTTTTCCTTCCCTTTGCTCATGGCAAGAATTCTTCCTTGGCGTTGTGCTTTGATAGAGCAACCGGATTGCCAGGGGCGGTATATGTGGTGCCCGTAACTACGACATCATCATCTTTGGTCAGGCTGGCCGGATTGGCATTTTCACCTGGGCTTGGTGCTTTCATGCCCGGGCTTGGCGGATCAGCAGTGGAGTCCCGTTGTTCTGCTGCAGGACTCGGTGGAGCAGGAGGATGTGACGTCTCAACTTGGACATCCGGTTCAACCTCTGGCGGATTAGCATTGGCATCTTGATTAACCCCAGCAGAGTTGTCTTTAGCAACTTCGGGATTTTCACCATGATGCTCTGAGTCTTCTCCGGATCAACATCCATGAGGGTCGAGGGTCTTGGCCTTTTTACTAAGACGAGCCTTGGTGCTACAACATCAAAGGTTAGAATATGATAAACCGACAAATACAAGGAACAAATTAAGGAGTAATATGCTTACCCAAAGAGCAACTTTGAGAGGAGGCGGTGAGTGGTTGATGAACCGCCAGACGAGTTGGAAGAAGCACGATAATTCAGGTCGACGGATTGAGAGGGCATCGGAAGAAACCTTTCAAAGGATAACGCCAGGAGAACAAGTCACCTACGGACGACGTTTCCGGGTTGGGGTGTCGGCTAAACCGGACGACGTAATTTGTTGACCGCTATGCCGGGTCGTCTGGCGTTCTTCGATTTGCTTTGTGTCTTCAAAGAAAGTTTTGGATTCAAATGAGCACAAGAGTGAGATTGTTTCACTTTCGGATCAGTGGCGTAATTCTTTTAACGGTACAAGATCGTAATCGGAAAAAGAAGGATTACCTCAACAGTTCTCGCATGGCTGGCCTCGGCGTCATCCACAGGAATTGTAGCTGTCGGTAGAAATGAATAAAAAGAACAAAGTAAGTCAAGCTCTACCTCAAGATCTCGATTCTTCATCCTCCGCGGTTCGTAAGACTTGGTGGTTTTCCTCTTGCCGCCTTTCTTGGTGGTCTTGGTCTTTACACGAGGAACCGGGCGGTTTCATTCGTTTCGAGAAGGAGCTGTTAGCACGAGAATTAATAAGAGATTAATACAATCAATATGGAATCAAAATCAGTAGAGCAATGAGAGGAACCTTACTGCTGGGCGGTTTGTTGGAGACGCAGAACGGGCCAACCCGGTTTGGCTGCACGCGGAGATCGGTTCATCGAGCATTTTCTTCACCGCCTTGGCAACTTCAAGCTCGATTATTGATAGCTCGTGATGTCGTTGAGGATCTTTGACGTCACGGTATATTCGTGCATCAATCCGGGCGGCGGCTCAATGGCAAGATGCCCCAAGAAACCCAACAATGGACAAGGTCAATACCAGTTAAGCCGTTGGCCATCGAGCCCGGAGCTTGATAATTTGGGGTGCAAAGTTCTTCCGTTCTGCGGCGATCAAGCCTTGAAGGCAATGGGTGGTTGTTCATAAGCGGTGAGGGCGATAACCCGGCAAGGGATTTTCTCCGTTAGGAGCAGTGTTCCGCAATAGAACCAGGTTTGATTCCAATCTTCGGATGGCTATGATGTTTGGCGTGAGGAAAGTCCACTTCTTTTCCTTTTTGGTGAAACGCCACCAAGTTACGTGTTAGGACCGTCCGAGAACTCAGACGGGCGGTTCAAATGAAAGAAATCTCGGAATAACTCCACGGTTGGTTCTTCTTGAAGATAGACTTCGCAGAAGACTTGAAAGTTGCATATATTGGACACAGAGTTCGGGCCAATATCTTGTGGATGGAGTTGGAAGCTTGCGAGGACATCCCGAAATTTTTTTGATTCGGGCGGGCTGAATCCCCGGTCTAGGTGTTGCATAAAAACAATCACCTCTCCTTCTTGAGGTTCCGGCGGACATTCTGATTTCGGAACACGCCAGTGGAGAGCATTTTTTGAGGCTAAAGCGCCAATGGTGATGTAGCCGTTGAGCTGTGTTTCCGTGATCCGGGATGGAACCCAATTGCAAGAAGAAAATTGTTTCGCCATTCCGGAAAGGGGGAGCTGAAAGAAAATCAAACAGGTGCCGGTTCACTGTTTACGGTTTGTAAGTAAAAAATTCAGTGTTAAACCGGTGAAATTACAATGCAAGGTACAGTTGGCGGTTTAAGAGAGGGCTAATGACATATGGCGGATTGGCTATCAAGAATTAAACCGCCCATAGGCAGAAAGGCCCAGATTCAAGTTTTCTGCTAAGTGTTGACAGAAACAGGTTTCACACAATGGTCAAATCTATTTGGATCTACCACGCGTTTATGACAGTTTTTACTGCGTTCTTTAAAAGGCGTTCAAGAAAAACAGAGAAGGATGTATACTCTACCAGAAGAAAAGGAAGGGCCGCTAGTATTAAAAACAGGTGCGGAATGACTACCGCAAGAGATCTATACTATTTTTGGATTAAAACTACCATGGCAGAAGGTAGGAAGAAGAGGAAAAATGGAGGACTGCGGATGAGCTTGCAAAAACTTAATGCAGATCTAAAGGCAAAGAACAGAAGAAGTTTACCGCTGCGGATTGTGGCGGAGGGGGGCGATGAGTCTCTGATCTAACTCAGGTTGATGCAGCGGCCTTAGTTGGTCGGTTCTCGAAGGTCGCGGACGGCCAGTGAGCTTCAGAGCTGAGGTCGTCGCGAGGAAGAAGAAGATGCGAAGAGGAAGAGAAAAGGGGCCCTCGGGCTTTATTTATAAGGGAAGGAGTGAAAGGCAGGCGCGAGAATCAAGGCGTCCGAAGCGGCCGAGTGGGCGCGCCTGTCGCCTCGATTTTCGGGATAACCATTAATGAGAAGGGAATCTTTTTGATCCTTTTTATGCAGAGGTGATGTCATGATGGACCGTTACGGTGCTCCGAAGATGACGTCACGGCGGTTTACAGCAACCAGAGAAGGGGATATCATGGCGGTTCAACAATTACAAGAAGATATTGAAGTTGAAGATTTTTATCAAGGATTGACATGAACCTGTTCAAATCAATCTGGGGCCTAATGTTGGGGATATTACTACTGGGCGTAAACCGGCCTATCCGGGCCGGGTTAACTTCATCAGTAGTTCAACGGTGTAAAAGCCCAAGCATGAAAGTAAGGGCCCAAGGCCCGTAGTCGGTTTAGAACCTGTAGCCGTAAACCGGCTTGGTATGTAAACTTGTATCGTAAGTTAGGAATAGAGAGAGACCAACCCGGATACGAGTATGAACCGGAGATTGGGACTCTCATGAACCGACGGGCGTCACCTGTGTATATAAGGGGACGACCCGGGGCGGTTCAAGAGACAGACAACAACAACTCGAGGCCTAGGTGAAGCTTATTTGCTCCCTAGTCATCGGGACCACATCAATCCCATCACAAACTAGATGTAGGCTTTTACCTTCATCAAAGGGGCCGAACTAGTATAACTCTTGTGTCTTCGCGTCCGCTTTAACCCCTTTCAAGTTAACCCGTAGCGATGGCTCCACGACTAAGTCCTTTCATGAGGACATCTGCCGTGACAAAACCACGACAAGGACCGTATGAGCCTCATGCATCTAAGTTTAAACCGAGGATGACTGGAAAAACATCAGCCATCTGTTGAGAGATTCTTCTCGATATGAAATTTGTGAAGAATGCTTTACGTAACATTTGCTTTGTGAAAGAGAAATCTTGGATATCATCTCCAACGAAGTGGTAGTTAAACCCTTCCATGGAAAATAATGGTGTGCGATGAACGGGAGGAGGTAATGGGTTTAAATTAATTTATTCATTATAATGTTTACATCCTCCCTTAGCATGTACTTTTTTTGTTATAAGTCGCGAGCTAGAAATTTTATTCAAGAAGATTAGGAACAACATATTGTTACTTCTCAAGTAATTGTGTCTTAAATGGTCGGTTTACTTTTACTCTTGCAAGAAACTTGTCATAAATATGTGTATGATGAAATTATACTATAAGGAAATATAGGATTTTATTGCTTATTATTCTTAGTCCCTATATGTATGTGTGTGTAGTTTGTGTAAATGGTCTAACCTTTAGTATCTACAAATCTTCCCGTAAAAAAATACTACACACATCTTTGCCCCCTCTGAGTTTTCATCCTGGGTCCGCCCCTATGTATCTCCTCTTGTGAGATTCCTCTTAGGAGAACATCCATGAGAGGATTCAAGACCTCCTAGCGAGAAGAACCATCCATGGTTATCAAGGCCCCTTAGGGGAAGACTCCTCCATAGAAAATATTTTTCATCGGATTGCATATATGTTGGTACTGTCAATTTTTTCTATTGTATCTATATGAAGATGTCGTTAGATTGTTGAATGATGTTGTTTAATGCTAATGTGAGAATGGTAATGACAATGATAATGGTAAATGCAGAAAGTCAAGGAACAAAGTGTTAACAATTCATCAAACAATTTCTATCAAAGGGTAGTACAAATATTTAGCACACAACTCAATCCACAATCTCAACCCACGATCTCAGAAATGAAATCGATGGCAGATCCCGTGGGAAGCTTATTCTGGGAGAATTTTTAAGAATCTTGATTCTATAGAATCCCGTGCGAAAAGAACTGGGTCGAAGACTCATCAATCACGCGAAAGCGCTCCCCAAAAACCCACTCGCCCCTCTCCCATATTGGATCACAAGAGATAAATTTTCGGAGACCTACTGTAAGAGAAACAAATGCCTATAGTGGGAGGAAAAGAAACAGTTCGTTACGACTCTTCAAATTCATCTCCCTTCGAGGCAATATTTTTCTTGCATGACAAAATTTAAGGCTGCACGTACATGTTTAATAGGCCCTAGCGCAGCTCGATCATGAAACATGACGCGTGTGTGGGGCGGGCGGCTGAAAAAGAGTGCACGTGTATGCGCTCTATTTTCAAGCTCTTTTTAGGGAATTTTTCTCAAGTTCTTAATTGTATGTGAAATAATTAACCTTAGCTGGTGTGACAAAAATTAGCTGGATGTTTCACCTTAGCTAGAATAACTCACCTTAGCTCATTGCGGCCATGCGTACATATTCAATAGGTCATAGCGCTTCAACTTAATAAAGGTCCTAGCGCAGCTTGATCATGAAACATGGCGCGTGTGCGGAGCGGGTGATGGAGAAGAACCGCACGTGTATGTGCTCTATTCTCAAGCTGTCTTTTAGGTATTTTTCTTAAGTTCTTAGTGGTATGTGGAATAACTCATCTTATAAGTTGATTTTGCTCATCCTCCATTAGCGTGCTGAGACTAAACTTTTCACACACCTTGTCATGCATAGTGAGCCACATGGGCCTGTGAGACTTCCCTAGAGATTAAATAAATGGGCTAAAGCCCAGAAATTCAGCAGAGACTACACGGCAAACCATTCGAATTTCCTTTAACAATCGTTGCAATTCATATTTTAATTTTACATCACCCCATTAAAATAATCATGATACACTCTGAGCCTGACGTGAGAAATTCTATGATTTCTCATTATTCTCTAATGGATTTGATTTTATAGAAACAAAAGTAAGTGGCGCGTAGAAGATACCCACCGACCCAAATTGCGTGTGTGCGTGCATGGCCGCCTCCGCTTCCTTCGTCTAGGCTGCCAAAGAAAGCAATTTGTTTTTTCAAGATGGTTGCTAGAGAAGAGACGTGGTCTACATCGGGAGGAAGCAACTAGCAATGAAACGCACTCCAATGGTCCATGGAGACAGGAATGTTTGCCTTTTCAATCTTTTTTCATCGGATTGCTGGGATCAGCCACATTTATGCAAATGTGGACTTGACGATAACGAGATATTAGCGATATGACAATGACTACTGAACAGTGCCATTGTTCACCAAACCTTCGGTGTTTTTGAGGGGTTCTGTGTTGGTTATGAAAGATCACATGTCTCTCTCTCTCTCCTTGACTTTTCGGCGGTTAGTGGGCCAAATGTGTCGGCCTATTGGGCCAGGAGGCCACTGGACATTGACTTGTCGTCTGTAAGCAAGTGCAGAAAATTTCCCCAAAAAAGGTATGTGCAGAAAATAGTAGACGTTTCCCTCAAATAAAAAAAAGAAAATAGCAGACGTTGACCATGGTCCACGTAGGACATCGTTGATAAACACCAGAGCACGTTGAGCGACCATCCGATGAGAAATTGATGTATCAGGTCGAGTGCTAGTTAGATGGGTACACCTTTTTTTCTTGTTGCGCGCGCGAGAGCGAGAGCTGTGTACACCTTTGTCATCATCGGTGTTCTTCACGGCGCGTTTTAGTATATCCTTGGAGTACTTCTTTAGTGGGCGATGACAACAGTGTCGTACAAACATACAATTGTGGATTACCAGATGATGATTAACCCAATGCTCCACGAATCTTGAATAAATAAAGAAAGAATCCGCCTATTCCATTTTCACTGTGACAAAAACTTTGCCACCGACGTGCAGGTTCAGAGCAACAATGTTTTGTTGATTTGGTTTTGTTTCTAAAAAACATGGAAGCAAACTACTTAAACATAGGTGCTAATTACCATTCTGAAGTTTCTAAGAGCATCTACAACCACATATGACAAATATGGCCCCTCAAACGCCAGCGGATACGCCCGGGCGCGTCTACGGGCAGTGACCGGGCACGCCTCAAATTTGACTTCTTTCATCCGGACATCTCATACTAGATTCTTATATCCATACAAAGACATGCAAAAGAAGTAGAACCTACATACTACGTCGATCCTAGCTACTCCTCGTCGGAGATCACGACGATCTCCGTGCCCGACTCCGGCAGCATAGGCGGCAGCTGCAGCTCCGGCTCCTCCGGCGCCACCGGCTGCTCCGCTCCGGCCTCCTCCGCCTCTATCTCCGCGTCGAGCTGGGTGAAGAGCGCGTCGAACTCTGTTTGCTCCCGCCGGAGGAACGCCCAGTTGGCCTTCACATAGGCCTCATCCTGGATGGACTCTAGGATGGCGTGCTGCTCCGCCATCTCGTTGGACTGGGCGACGGCGAACTCCGCCTCCGCCTGCTCCAAGTTGAAGGCCGGCATCTGCTGATCCAGCTCCTCCACCTCCATCGGAGCCATCTCCTACTCCTCCTCTTTCCCCGGCTGCTCCTCCTTCCCCTCCGGCTCCGGTGAGTCCAGAGGCAGCCTGACAACGATGTGAGCGGCACGCGCGGCTTGCCTCGCCTGAATCTCCTGCTGGATCTCGTAGCGGCGCTCCGGCGTCAACATGGCGTAGTAGGTGATCTTGCTCCGGACCATGGCGGAGCGCCGGAGCGTGGGCGAAGCGTCTGATTGTGCACTGGTACGCGTCGGTGTTATACAAACGGTTTTTAACCCCTTTTCGCGACGGCATTTGGAACCATCGCCAAGTGAGTGTGGGCGATAGGGTGGTCCTTCCCACACGATCCAGAAACCATCGGGGATAGGGCCCCTACAGTACTCCTACTCGTTTCTACTCCCATTGCCATCGCAATCGATATTCTATGGTGCTACGTTTACGATGCGCGGCCCATCACAAACGGTTCACTATTATAGAACGTGTATGATGCGCGGCCCATCGCAAACGGTTCACTGTTAAGAAGATGAGCTAATCGTCGTACGAGTGTCGGACAGGATTACGAAACGTCGGACCGTCGTAACATCGTCGTACACGACAACTATCGCACACGCTATTCTGTGGTGCAACATTTACGATGCATACTTCATCAGAAACAGTTCATGGTTGCGAATCGTGTACGATAAGGCAACTAACACAAACATTTAGTTTGCCCGCACCGTTTGTGATATTGTCTGACATCGCACACGCTTTGCAAACGGCAACTGTGTGCATGCTTGCACATGTTTTCTCTCTGTGAACCGTCTCGGATTATGGTGCATATCGCAAACGTTTATGTTTTATCAACCGTGTGTGCCGTAACAATTTCACCGTAATTTAATTGCTGCTTTTTCAAATTGGACCAAATTTGAATTTGAATTTGAATGTATGCTACAGCTTTATTCATATCCATCAGGTTCAAACAACCAATGCATTATTCAATTCATAGGTATATATGTTCAAGAATTACATAAGAACCAAATAAAGAATGATGAACCACAGTTGTATACTTGTACTATTAAAGACGATAAAAAATAGGCGAAATATATTCTAGTTGTTGAACAAGGTGAAGCGGAATGCTCATATTGTGCCCTCCTCCATGCAGAAGGCAGGCACGACTCTAGTCCAACCCCTTGTGATGGACAACCTCCCATCCTTCACGGTCTTCATAAAAACATCTAGATAATCATCGTGTTCTGGTAGAAATACTTTAACCTTTGCATGCCCACCAATCATGTAGTTTAAGAGGTAATCTTGAGTAAACTGCTTTGGCAACCACTGCAAAGGAAAAAGATTCAGACATTGTCATCTAACACAACTCATTATGGGCAGTAAAAATAAGGCTGCAGAGTTCTTACTAACCATCCTGCAGTTCGCTGTTGTCTTGGATAAAGTGTAAACAAATAGTTTAATTGCCATATTTTGACCCATTTTACTAACAATCTTTATCAGCTTCCTCACTTGATGCTGGTTCATCGATATCTCATTGCCCCATACGCAGAAAGGGTCGAAGCACGGATCTTTACCAATGACATATGTACCTAAAAGTACCAAGTTAATATTAGAAGCTAAACAACAATTGCACAATGATGTAGTACAACACTCTTTTATAATATGTCTATATACATCCGTATGTGGTAGTCCATTTGAAATCTCTAAAAAGACAAATATTTAGGAACAGAGGGAGTTTCTTATAACATCCAATATACTCACATATTATATGAATTAACATCTTATATTATGGGCCAGATGGAGTTTAGTGCATTCTTACAAATTATCAGCTGATTAACTGCTGCTGTATCCATGGGTTACAGTTAGTTTAAGCTAGTTCGAGCTCAAATAGCCCTAAAGTATATCTAAACATAAGGGCTAGTTTGAGCTAATTGCATCTATAACCCACCAAAAAAACTATCCAACCCAAGAGGTGCTAATTGGAGCTAGTTCTCCTAGTGCATTTATTGTCAATCTAACCCTGCCATCCAAACAACTCTTTGGATGGAGTTAGTTCAGGGTTAGTCATGAGCTAGAAACTAACTCTAACCTCTAGCTACGTTGAGTATCCAAAACAGGGTTGTGTTGTTGTTGTTGCTGCTGCTCTTCTACGTATAGCTAGACATCATTAGAACATTAATGTAACACTCTTTCTTGTTGCTATGTAGCCTAGGATTGCATATTTAGACATTAAGTACAGTGCATGTTGCTATGTATCCTTAGATATATTACATATGGCCTAGTTAACATAACGAAAAATGGGTTGCAGATATATTCAGTTAAAAGTACGATTCACCAATTAGTCCCTTATCAGCCGCCGGCCTATATGGTACCAGCTATTGATATCCTGAATAGTGAGCAGATATAAGCCATGGGATGAAACTAACCTCGATGGAGAACAACAGTCGTTCCCAAAATTGTCCTGTGTAGGTACATCGAGAATCATGTTAAGCACAACAGGGTAAACATCAACCAAAATTATCCATGGCAGACAAAATAATCTCCAAAAGATAGCTTCAGTGTGCAGGTTTAAGCACGCTACTAAAGTAAAACAAGTGGAAAGGTGTGCTAACTGCAACAGGCCTAACATTTAACAACAAGCAAACATAGTCATTCAAACTGGTATTGTGCCGGTCTAAGTACACTGGTTATTGTTAAATAAAAATGGAAAGGCGTGTTAACTACAAGATGCAACAACCAAATGTAGTCATTCATAGTGGTATTGTTGAAACTGGTACTGATGAAATTGAACAGCACAGCTCATACTTGCACATATAGAACATCACGTTGTGAATAACTGGAATGAACAAGGCATACTACGAACAACCAAAGATAGCATTTGAAACTGGACATATGCTAACTACAAACAACCGAACAATCAAAAAACTTTAAAAGAGGCATATGCAAGCTATAACATGCTTAATAGCAAGCAAATATATGCATTTCTATCGGTATGTTTAAAACTGGATTGATGAAATGTACTGCACAGTAAATAATTGCACATATAGAGCATCACATTGTGAACAACTGAAATAAACAAGGCATACTGCAAACAACCAGATATAGCAATCAAAACTAGACATATTCTCACTACACTACAAAAGGGACTCGACAAAACAAATCATGGGTTTCCCCCTGTGGAGAGGCACGGCAAGACAAATTATGGGTTTCCTCACTTGTCACAGATGGGCTCCGTGGGAAGAGCACGGACCCTTGATGCGCTCCATGTTGTCATAGATGTGCTACTTCCCATTGGAAGAGCACGATTGTAGGGTGCCCTCCCTGATGTTGCAGATGGGCGCTTTCCCCCTGGAAGAGCAGATGGGCTCTTTCCCCTTGGAAGAGCCGGAGAGGGTGCCCTCCTCGTGGTCGCCATCGATGAGGTCTGACTTGGAAGCTGTGGATCCCAATCCAGCGTCACGGAACGTGTCCTTCAGAAATGACAAAAGGGGCTCGATGGCGATGTAGAATGACATATTGTTGACAACGAGCCAGAGGAGATCAGCGGCGGGGCCATGGGTGAGATCGACGGCGATTGAACCCAAGGGGTTGGGGGTGGGCCACTTAACCTGTGACATAGCCCGCCTCGGGTCGTCGCTGTCGATGACCTTGATGTCGTAGCCGGCGACCGAGACATGCCCGCATACTCTAGCCCGCTGCTTGAGTGCCTGCCGCCAGTAATGGTCGTCAGCTTCCTCGGCGACGTAGGGCGAAGAGACCGCTATACACCTCTTTTGGGCCAGCCGCTCCTCGAGCTCCACGGGAAGCGTAGTCGGGCTTAGGCTGCAACACTCTGGAGTGGGGGATGGGGATGGGGATGGGGATCTGTGGGAAAGGGGGCGTTTGGCAGGCGTCATCTAAGAAACTCAGGGCGGCCTGGGTATGGAGATCGGTGGGTAAGCTACACAGGAAAACCGGCAGATGTTGCCAATGGAGGCCTTGCGGCGACGGCGGGGGACCTTGCTAGGGTTTCGAGCGAGGGAGGCGGTGTGTGTGTGGGCGCGCACGCCCGAGGAGGTTTTGGTGTGTGTGTGTGTGTGTGTGTGTGTGTGTGTGTGTGTGTGCGTGTGTGTGTGTTGTGTGTGTGTGTGTGTGTGGAGGGGGGCGCGGGGTGTTTGAGGAAATGACGCGGGTACTGAAAATTTTACTACGAGGGAGTCAAACGCGGGAGTGAAATGCCGGGCTATTGAAAATTTTGATGATAGTGCATCGCACATGGTCCGGAGATAACAACCGTGTGTTATGAAACAGAAAAACCCTCGAGGCGGGCAGATATTTTCTAGGGATGCAGGCGGGATTGGGAACAAGAAACATCGCACACGGTCCGGAGATAACAACCGTGTGTTATGAAATAGAAAAACCCTCGAGGCGAGTAGATATTTTCTAGGGATGCAGGCGGGATTGGGAACAAGAAACATCGCACACGGTCCGGAGATAACAACCGTGTGTTATGAAACAGAAAAACCCTAGAGGCAGGCAGATATTTTTGAGAGGGGGAGCCTCGTGGAGCCCAATTTACTGTGCGGATGTGTGCGTGACAGGGGCACCGGCATGGCACACAGTTAGTTTGAGTGAATCGTGTCTGTTGCGTCATCCGACTTGTCTAATGTTCATAAATTTGGCGAAAAATGACGCGGGAAAGGGTCAGAACACGAACACACTTGCATGTGGACCAAATTTATGTATCAAAAGGGTGGTTTGATTTTCAAATACCAAATGCAACTTCGATGTGGCACCTCTCTTGCAAAGTGCACGGTATTGCTTGCCCCCACCCCCCCTAGTGTCGGCACGAAGAGAATCCTAAGCTATGAATGCATGCCCCCTCCCCCCCAACTGAGGTTCACCTAGAAAAGTGCAAAGTAGCTAGCAGCCCCCCTCCTCCCTCGCGTCGGCACGAAGGGAATCCTAAGCTATGATTGCATGCCCCCCAACCGAGGTTCACCCTAGCAAAGTACGAAGTAGCTAGCAGCCCCCTCTCGCGTGTCAGCACGAAGGGAATCCTAAGCTATGAATGCATGCCCCCCCCCAACTGAGGTTCACGCTAGCAAAGTGCGAAGTAGCTAGCATCCCCCCTCCCTCGTGTCGGCACGAAGGGAATCCTAAGCTATGAATGCATGCCCCCTCCCCCCAACCGAGGTTCACCTAGCAAAGTGCGAAGTATGTAGCAACCCCTCCCTCCTGTTGGCATGAAGGGAATCCTAAGCTATGAATGCATGCCCCCCAAACCGAGGTTCACCTAGCAAAGTGCGAAGTAGCTAGCAGCCCCCACCCCCTCGTGTCGACACGAAGGGAATCCTAAGCAATGAATGCATGCCCCCTCCCCCCCAACCTAGGTTCACCTAGCAAAGTGCGAAGTAGCTAGCAGCCCCCCTCGTGTCACCACGAAGGGAATCCTAAGATATGAATGCATGCCCCTCCAACCGAGGATCACCTAGCAAAGTACGAAGTAGCAACACCCCCCCCCCCCTCACACACACACACACACTTTCAGTCGACGGGCCAGAGAGGCATATCTCACCATGATGGATCGTAAAACGGACCAAGAATAATCCACCTTGGTCGTACAACCTCTCTCTTGCTGTTGGTCACAGTGATGGCCGTCCATGCGACCCCGGAGATGGGCTAGCTCGCCAATAATCACGCAAGTAGCTAGTCCCCGAAGACAACCACTGCATGCGTGTGGCCCAAACATATGTAGGAGAGGTGTGTTTTTGAGTAGCAATGGAACAACTTTGATGTGGCACCGTGATTTCGAACTAGAAATCCCCACACTGAGTGAGGGTTAGGTTGACGATGCATATGTATGTTACACCACACTTCAAGCCAATGACGGGGATGTAGGGTAACACAGCAGAAAACAAAAAAAATCGACCTACGCACCAGCCCAGGACCACTATGGAGACTGCATACATGGTTTGATCTTTTTCGTTACCGACTCGTAGCACAGCGGGAAGTAGAGTCGATGACAATCGGCGGTGCAGATCCCCGCAGCTAGGATTTACAACCTCCCAAGCGCGAGGATGTATACCCTCATCTGCTCCTCAGACAGCCCTCCGGGAGGCGGTCGAACAGCCCCCCACCCCCCCCCCCCGGACGGTGTCGCGGACAGCCCTTCAGGAGGACCTCCGAAACTCGAACGGTCACTCGGACAGCCCTTCGGGAGGACCTTCGAAACTCGGACGGTCACACGGACAGCCCTTCGGGAGGCACTCACGAACTAAGACCGAAACTACGATCTCTCTACAGAGTTGCACACATACGGTGTCATCTATCCGGCAGGGCTTCACCGTCCAGAACTAGTTCCTGCCGGAACCCAGACAGCCTTACGGCTCTACGAAACTCTTTTCGTGGGAGGGAGAGAAGAAGCCAGATAATGCATGGAATGTGTATGAGAGCAAGGGATGATCCTTTAGGCAGCCCCCTCCACCCCTATTTATAGGCCAAGCCCAAGGGTGGCTTCTCCAAGAAGCCAAGGGGGGAAATACCAAAAAGGCCCTCAAGGTGGCTTCTCCAAGAAGCCAAGCAAAAAGCACTTTCACTATTCATGACCACATTTTTCAGTGTCCGTTCGAACTGAAAATATTTATGTGGGCTCAGAACATTTCCAGTACCGAATAAAATAATTTTCAACGCGTTCCGAAACAATTTCGGTTTAGTGATTTTCATCTGCGAAAAGCAAACAAGAATGCGTTTTCACTATTCATGAAGACAATTTTTCAGGTTCATTAAATCCGAAAATATTTCTGTGGGTCTTAGAATAATTCTAGTACCCACTAAAATGATTTTGGATTCGTTCTGAAGCAATTTCAGATTAGTGAATTTCATCTGTGAAAAACAACCAAAGCGGTACCGGCAGCTCTGAAACATTTTCGGTTTTTATTTCTGAAAATTCCAAAAAGTTTCCAGAATGATTCTGGCACCCTCCAAGAATTATCAGGCATGTGCCGAAACCATTTTGACTTAATGGCATACCCCGAAACAACTTTTTCGGTTTCACAAGAACTCATCCGGTGACCTCTCTTTTCAGAACTTTTCTGATGTCTCCGAAAAACATTTTTCGAAAACTTTCTCTCAGACTCCCTGTCTAGTATTCAGAAGATAGATGACCCTTAAGCGTGTGACCCTATAGGTTCGGTGAAGTATAGACATGACCTGGAACCTCTTCCGATCAATGATCAACATCGGAGCCGTGGACACCCATATTGACCCCTATACCCACACGAATGAATATTCGAGTGAACCTCCAGCTGCCGTGAGCTATTCCTGTTGCTTCGTGATATGTCACAAACACCCGAGGTGAGATTTATTGCGTTCCTGTGGATCAACAATTTTTCCATTATGCTAGTTACCTCGTTACTGGTTTTGTTCTCTTTTCTCGTTTCCGTGTTCTCGCATCCCTGTGATCAAATCAGATTGTGTCTGGCCATACGATGATGGATACCGTAACACCGAGAGGGCCCGAGAATATCTCTCCATCGTTAGAGGAGCAAATCCCAATCTTGAGCTATCAAGTTACTTGACACACTTTTCCATGAACCCGTAAGCCGCCGTAATAGCCACCCATTTACGGATGACATTTAACAAACCCCAATGTTCATGAAGCACGCATGAAGAAACTCAATACTCTCATGGTCTAAGGAATCATGCAAATGTTAACCATCTCTGTGTTATGTACCATTAACTTGTGACGAATGAATCTCTTAGCATATCATCAATCCGGGTTGATTCAACACAAATGTTCTCTTAACATTGTGCCCTCAAAGTTGCTGGCATTGACATGCCCATGATCAGGAAAACAGAACCATCATGCAACACTTTAGCTAGTCTTAGAGGCCAGACTAAGAATACTTATTATCGTTTATTATTCCACACATGCATATGAGTCTTCCTCCGAGCCTCGTGTTATTGCAGACTCGAGAACCATAGCAGTTATAGCATGGAAACATAAACATAATTATGAACCGGGAGATAATCAATAACATTTATTATTGCCTCTAGGGCATATCTCCTACAGGGGATTCATGCATGCATGCGTGCATAGTATATGCGCTCAAACTGAAGGTCTGAATCTCACCATGACCTATACTACGATAACATGAACCAAATGAAGAATCCGCCTTGGTAATCTATCTTGTTTTTGGTCAAGGAGATCATGGATGTCCACACGGGCCCATGAATATATAGGCTTGTCGCCGATAACCACATGAGGGAGTGTATTGTTCAAAGGCAACCACTACATGCATATGTATGGAGGTGATGCGTGCATGCATGTTTGAATACACAACATTGGTGTGGCACGTGCGTCAAAAAATCATACACTAGCTCCCCACACAGAGCGAGATCGGTTGATGATGTGTCGTTGTACTAGCCACTTCGACTCGATGGGAGGGATTCATGCATACACATACATGTGTGTGTGCTCAAACTGTATCATGCATGTCATCCCAGAACAAAAATAATAATCCCTTCCTAATTCAAATTAACCTCTCTTGTTGTCAGGGCAAAAGTAGTGATGGACCAAGCGGGCCCACAGTTGGGAAGCATCGATATCGCTGATAACCGCTTAAGTGGGTGTGAGTGGACAACCACTACTGCTTTGCATGTGGGCCAAACATATATATGTTGAATACCAAAATGCACAACTTTGATGTGCCACATGCCTCAAAAACCGTAAACCATGCACCCACACAGAGCGAGGTTCATCAAGCGTACTACATATGATGGCCCCCTTCCCCCCTCTTCACCGCATACTGTATGCTCCTGCCGTAATATATGTACAACCCAAAAGAATCCTCATCGATGGTGAAATTAATTAACCTCTCCCAATGTAGGTAAGTGATGCATGCATGCATCGACGATGGCGTCGTGGGCCCATAGATGGAAGTTTCACACGTGAGTGTCCTAGCTAGGATATGCATGTGGCCCAAAAAGGTGTTGTGTGATGTTTGAATAGCCAATTTCACAATTTTGATGTGGCACGTGCTTCGGAAACCAAAAAGTCCCGACACTGAGTGAGGTGCACTTGTTCACGGACGCGTACGTATAGTATATATGCTAGTCCCCTCCCACCTCTTCGACGCATACTATATACCACCATAACACAAACAAAAAAGATTCTACCTTGCGGGTCAAATTAAGCTCACTGTCGGCTGTTCGTCAAAGTGATGGACGACGACCTTGCGGGCCCACAGAAAGCCTTCTAGGAACCATACTAAGTTCATGAATGAACTATATGATTCAACGTCTTTGTCTTTGTCGCTTCTAAAGCGGCAACATACTTCGCCTCTGTTATAGAATTCGCCAAAGTAACTTGTTTGGAACAATTTCCAACTAACTGCACCACCATATTGTGTGTTACGCAAAACCTCAATTTAAATCGAAAATCGCATGGAGAAATGATGAAGATTGTATCAATGTAATCTTTTACAACGAACTCTTCATGATCTCCACTTGCGAGAAAACATTTCACCAGTGCTACTTTAGTACTCAATGATCATTTTTCGCTGTTGTCCCATGATCAGTACTTTTGATCACTTTAGTATCCATACTCGCAACACCTTGGGAGTATCGGACATATCTGGTTGTTTTACATACCATGGAATACATGATCAATCCAAACACAAAAGTGTGTGGAATCTGCATCATATATTTTGCTCATCAGTGTTTGGGACACCGAGTCTTGCAAAAAACTCTTCCATGTGACTCCAGCAAGAATCACTCATTGGCGGTTTTAAACGCTAAAAGGTTTTAGCACCCTGTCAATATGTATTCATTTCTTAGCCCTATTATGTAAATCTATCTCCATAGATCATTATGCCTAATATTGAGGCTATTTAGCCTAAGCACTTCATCAAAAAACTATTTTCGAATGAAGTCGTAATTTGCATCAAGAAATTTATTTCCAATTAACAATGTGTCAAGCACACAAGGTTTTTAGAAATATTATTACGCTCCCACTTACTTTCTTGAATTACAAGCATCTTCGTTATCCATTGATGAAGTCAAACCCCTTTGACCATTTCATCAAAGCACGAAGATTCCAACTCCATTTTGCTCTCTTTTGTCCATCATTTGGAACTCAAGTTTGCACCCTTACTAGCATCCTCCGGATAGACAAAATGCCTTGGACTGTAACACATGCAAGTCCTTGGTTTCATTTCCATCAGATGGAAATCCTATTGTCATCCATGTTTCATATCTCATGATTGAAATATGTATTAATTGCTAGTTCAACCCGAACCGACTTTAAGCATCGCTACGATGAAAACAACCTCATCGTAGTCAACTCTTGAACTTGTTGTTTCAACAAGTCGAGCTTTATGGATAAAACATTTTTATCTGTATTAGTTTTAAGTTCCATAAATATTCGTTAGACTCTAAGTCTTCCGAAAGGTGTATCAAGGTTTTAATCTTGAATCACTTATATGGAAACTAACTCGGGTTGTATTGGCATCCGGAGTCAGGGCCCATCAACGCTTCCTTGTGTATCGTAGATATAATGTTGTCTAACAACAATATCTCATTTGCGCACCTGAGAGGTTTGCACGAGCCTTGCCTACGTGGTTCAGTTGCAAGTTTGACCAAAGTTCATACGTTTTATTGTGGAGACTTCTGTATCAGTCACAGTAGCAAACTCTAGAATTACTTCCATGATCTCTTTCCTTTGATCTAATGATGAAGATACTGTTTATCTCGTCGAGTTGCACTATTCTCCCACTCACCTTTTTGAAAGAACCATTCTCTTTAAAAGCACACCGTTTCACGGCAAAACTATTTGCCTCGGTATAGTGAGGGGGGAATACTCAATGACTTGGGATAACTTACAAAGTAGCACTTGTCTGATTTGGAATAGGTTTGTAACCTTTTACACAAGCCCCATATTCCAAATGTTAAGAAAAGATATAACATGGTTGGGCGTACCATACCATGCCATCATTTCAACAGACCTGATGGAGCTCTTTTCAGTGTAAAAGCCGCAGTCTCTAAAGCATCACTTTAAAAGGGATAATGGGAAATTTATTTATGTCTTCTTTGACCTTACCATGTCATAAATGGTTAGATTACATCTCCACAGACTTTTCACTTGCAGTGGTGTTCCGGGAGGTGCAAGTTATGAAACCCCTTTCACAACTCATTAGACATTCGCTAAACATGTAACTCAAACATTCCTATGTGCAATCAAATTGCGGAAACATAATTTTCTTGTTACAATAACTTCTACTTCATTTTTGAAAACCTTTCGAATGATTTCAAAAGATCCAGATTTATGTCTCATCAAGTAATAATCCATATATCTACTTGAGTTATTTTTGAAGATAAATAAATCCACCACTAACAACACTTATCGGACTACACACATCAAATGTATGATCACTAATAAGTTTGTTGTTCGTTCCTTATGGCATGTGAACGGTATTTTAGTCACTTCACTTTTCGGAGGAAAGTTGCAAGTGTCAGATGATTCAAAATCAAAAAGACTAAAAAATCCATCATAATGGAATTTTCTATGCGGGTTTCTCCAATGTGACCAAATGTAGTGCCACACTTGTGTGGTATTCTTTTAGTCTTGCGACATTTAGCATCAGTGTTATGGATGTACCATATTACCATCAATATTCATAACATACATCCCATCTTGGATGGAAGCATGGCCCTTCATGTTATTCATAATACTTAACAACAATTGTTGTTTTTCTAAACAACTCTTTTGCAACAAACATTGTGCAATGGGCTAGAGTGTATGAAACTCTAAAATGAATTATGAAAGTAAACCCAGAGGTATTGTATTATTATCAATATTAATAACATACATCTCATTCATAATGAAAATATGGCCCTTGTGTTATTCATAACATCGAACATAAAAAGTTCTCTTATGAACAACCTTCTTGCAAGATACCTTATGCAATGGGCTAGAGTTTGTAAAACTCTAAATGAATTATGAAAATAAATACAGATGGCAACACACCGATGGAAGGTATAGTAACATTTACTATGTTCCCTGTGTATACCTTAACCTCATTTCTGGCTAGTCTCTTTAGGCCATAGTAGCTCTTACATTGGTTCACAACAGAATGCAATCGAGTGGGTATCTTTGTGATTAACTCACAATACCCAAGAATTAGTGATTAACATGTTTAACCATAATTCCCAAGAACTATATCTTTGACCAGCCTACTATACATCAAAAACTTGTATGACATTCATACATGAGCTGGATATTCCAGTCATCTTCCTTTCTGCCTTTATACTTCTAACAGTTTAACTTTTAGTATTTCTCCTATCAAGAAAAAGAAGCACCCAACTTAAGAGTGGTGTTAGCCTGGCTTCCTAGGCGTGTAAGTCATACTAACACCCTTTGGACACTTCCTTTCTCTTTAAGTTGTTGTTTTATTCACCTTTCATTATATGACAGGCGTTCTTCTGGATCCATAGTAAACACTTTTACTAATACTTGCAAACAAACATTGCTTTGTTTGTATCTGAAAATAATTTTCAGTTCCATGAATATCATATAACTATCCCAACTTTCGAAGTTTGGGTTTCATGGAAGCAAACATATTCCACTTGACCATAATAGAATTCTAGCTTTTGGATCGAAGGACGAGAGTCACATGATCCATAGCATTACCGGGAGGATACAAAAAGCATGCGATAGGACAAAGTCCTTCTCGGCACTTTTGAGGACAATCCTCACAGTACGTTACCAATCGTAAAGTTTTAACCAGATATGTAACAGCTATTCAATTTTAACAGGGAAGGTGGAAACGCGAGCCATTATTCTACAACTATTTTGCAAGAAACACTTAGACAGTGTTCATAAATAATTACACTGAGAATTAAACATATTAATTCAACAGTGTGCTCCCACTCAAATCAATATCTCTCAAAACTGATTATGAGTGACACAAGATCCAGACTTCAATTCATCGCCATAGAATCATCGTCTCATGATGGGAGTTTTAGTCGGTAGGCCAACTTGCCGATCACATCTCTATGTGACTCTTGCTCATCTTTCGATGCGTGTTTTCCGAGCTCAGGACGATCCTACCATGAACGTCAAGACAACCAAGTGATCTTGTTGCGAGGTCTGACCTCACCCGCCTCACACTTCTCTAATCGTTCGTACCCATGCATCCATGGCGCACCCCGAAAAGATAGGTGCCGTGACGATGCTACACTTGGGAGAACACTAACTACTTGATATTTTAGTGAGAGATCACCCTAATAAAAAGCGACTACTGCGCAATCAAAAAGGGTGCATCAAAGGGATAAACACTCAGGCAATTCATAATAGCATGATATGGTATAGCCCTTTATGACGGAGAAGTCTATAATTCCTTCGTCTTCGGCATTCGCGTCGGTGTTCACCTTCACGACGATTGCCACCACCCTGTCGATGCACCAGATAATATTGCTATCTCTATAGCTAATAAAATAAGTGCATTACTTAAGGTTGACACGCAGGTCATTAAAGTGACAATCATATGGCTCCAGCCATCATGCCGAATCATGACACGCAGGTCATGTTAATTACATCATATAGTCATCTACATAGTCAAACTGAATATGAGCATTGCTATACCACATCACATGCACATCCTGCAAAACCAAGTTAGACACCTCTAATTGGTTTATGCAAAATTTTATTTTTCGTGGCTTCTAAGGTTTTGACTTAAACCGAAGCTACCAACGTTTTATCATCAAGTATGATTATTCAAGTTGCTAGATTAACATCTCAGGGTGTATGAAACATGAGATAATTAAATCTCGAGCCCCATACTAAACTTCGTCATACGCATGACCCCCGTGCAGATCATATCTGCAATGCACTTTCATCTGCGAATTTCATCTTTCTTTTGACTACGTCAGAACCCAAAGAACTGATAGCACTTCCATGATCAATCAGGATCACGAATTGCCAGAACTTTGTCAAATTCCACCATGCTGTCTCGAGATTGCGCAAACGCAAATTCTAGGGAAGCAACAAGAACGTCGGGTAACAGATTTCATCTGTCACCTACATAAATAATTTTCAGTAATAGATCTCATCTCTTACCTAATTATATTATGCAATACCCATACATCTACATGTATTCTAGATCGAAACCTGCATCTATGCATAGCACGGCTCTTGATGCTACTGTAGGGTAAAGCAGCAGAAAACAAAAAATTTCCGACCTATGCACCAGCCCAGGACCACTATGGAGACTGCATACATGGTTTGATCTTTTTCGTTACCGACTCAGTGGCGCTTGAGGAAGTAGAGTCGATGACGATCGACAGTGCAGAATCCTCAGCTAGGATTTACAACCTCCCAACCGCGAGGATGTATACCCTCATCTACTCCTCAGACAGCCCTCCGGGAGGCGGTCGAACAGCCCCCCCCCCCCCGGACGGTGCCGCGGACAGCCCTTTGGGAGGACCTTCGAAACTCGAACGGTCACTCGGACAGCCCTTCGGGAGGACCTTCGAAACTCGGACGGTCACACGGACAGCCCTTCAGGAGGCACTCACGAACTACGACCGAAACTACGATCTCTCTACAGAGTTGCACACATACGGTGTCATCTATTCGGCAGGGCTTCACCGTCCAGAACTAGTTCCTGCCGGAACCCAGACAGCCTTACGGCTCTACGAAACTCTTTTCGTGGGAGGGAGAGAAGAAGCCAGATAATGCATGGCATGTGTATGAGAGAAAGGGATGATCCTTTAGGCAGCCCCCTGCACCCCTATTTATAGGCCAAGCCCAAGGGTGGCTTCTCCAAGAGGCCAAGGGGGGAAATACCAAAAAGGCCCTCAAGGTGGCTTCTCCAAGAAGCCAAGCAAAAAGCCCTTTCACTATTCATGATGACATTTTTCAGCGTTCGTTCGAACTGAACATATTTATGTGGGCTCAAAAAATTTCCAGTACCCACTAAAATAATTTTCAATTCGTTCCGAAACAATTTCGGTTTAGTGATTTTCATCTGCGAAAAGCAAACAAGAATGCGTTTTCACTATTCATGAAGACAATTTTGGCGTCCATTAAATCCGAAAATATTTCGTGGGTCTTAGAATAATTCCAGTACCCACTAAAATGATTTTGGATTCTGCTCAAACAATTTCAGATTAGTGAATTTCATCTGCGAAAAACAACCAAAGCGGTACCGCAGCTTCAAACATTTTTGGTTTTTATTTACGAAAATTCCAAAAGTTTCCAGAATGATTCTGGCACCCTCCAAGAATTATCAGGCATGTGCCGAAACCATTTTGACTTAATGGCATACCCCGAAACAACTTTTTTTGGTTTCACCAGAACTCATCCGGTGATCTCTCTTTTCAGAACTTTTTTGATGTCTACGAAAAACTTTTTCCAAAAACTCTCTCTCAGACTCCCTGTCTGGTATTCAGCAGATAGATGACCCTTATGCGTGTGACCCTATAGGTTCGGTGAAGTATAAACATGACCTGGAACCTCTTCCGATCAATGATAAACATCGGAGCCGTGGACACCCCTATTGACCCCTATACCCACACGAATGAATATTCGAGTGAACCTCCAGTTGCCGTGAGCTATTCCTGTTGCTTCGTGATATGTCACAAACACCCGAGGTGAGGTTTATTGCATTCCTGTGGATCAACAACTTGTCCACTATGCTAGTTACCTCGTTACTGGTTTTGTTCTCTTTTCTCGTTTCCGTGTTCCGCATCCACTGATCAAATCAGATCAGGTCCGCCGCACGATGATGGATACCGTAACACCGAGAGGGCCCGAGAATATCTCTCCATCGCCAGAGGAGCAAATCCCAATCTTGAGCTATCAAGTTACTTGACACACTTTTCCATGAACCCGTAAGCCGCCGTAATAGCCACCCATTTATGGATGACGTTTAACAAACCCCAAAGTTCATGAAGCAAGCATGAAGAAACTCGATACTCTCATGGTCTAAGGAATCATGGAAACGTTAACCATCTTTGTGTTATGTACCATTAACTTGTGAAGAATGAATCTCTTAGCATAACATCAATCCGGGTCGATTCAACACAAATGTTCTCTTAACATTGTGCCCTCGAAGTTGCTGGCATTGACATGCCCATGATCAGGAAAACAGAACCATCATGCAACACTTTAGCTAGTCTTAGAGGCCAGACTAAGAATACTTCTTACCGTTTATTACTCCACACGTGCATATGACGCTTCCTCCGAGCCTCGTGTTATTGCAGACTCGAGAACCATAGCAGTTATAGCATGGAAACATAAACATAATTATGAACCGGGAGATAAATCAATAACATTTAGATTGGCCTTTAGGGCATATCTCCTACAGGGGATTCATGCATGCATGCGTGCATAGTATATGCGCTCAAACTTAAGGTCTGAATCTCACCATGACCTATACTACGATAACACGAACCAAATGAAGAATCCGCCATGGTAATCTATCTTGTTATTGGTCAAGGAGATCACGGATGTCCACACGGGTCCAGGAATATATAGGCTTGTCGCCGATAACCACACGAGGGAGTGTACCATTCGAAGGCAACCACTACAGGCATATGTATGGAGGTGATGCGTGCATGCATGTTTGAATACACAACATTGATGTGGCGCGTGCGTCAAAAAATTGTACACTAGCTTCCCACACAGAGCGATATCAGTTCATGATGTGTCGTTGTACTAGCCATTTTGACTCGATGGGAGGGATTCATGCATACACATGCATGTGTGTGTGCTCAAACTGTATCATGCATGTCATCCCAGAGCAAAAATAATAATCCCTTACTAATTCAAATTAACCTCTGTTGTTGTCAGGCAAAAAGTAGTGATGGACCAAGCGGGCCGACAGTTGGAAAGTATCGATATCGCTGATAACCGCTTAAGTGGGTGCGAGAGGACAACCACCACCGCTTTGCATGTGGGCCAAATATTTATATGTTGAATACGAAAATGCACAACTTTGATGTACCACATGCCTCCAAAGCCGTAAACCATGCACCCACACAAAGCGAGGTTCATCAAGCGTACTACATATGATGGCCCCCTTCCCCTGCCCCCCCCCCCCTCTTCACTGCATACTATATGCTCCTACCGTAATATATGTACAACCCAAAAGAATCCTCATCGATGGTGAAGTTAGTTAACCTCTCCCGATGTAGGTAAGTGATGCATGCATGCATCGACGATGGCCTCGTGGGCCCATAGATGGAAGTGTCACACGTGAGTGTCCTAGCTAGGATATGCATGTGGCCCAAAAAGGTGTTGCGTGATGTTTGAATAACCAATTTCACAATTTTGACATGGCACGTGCCTCGGAAACCAAAAAGTCCCGACACTGAGTGAGGTGTACTTGTTCACGGACGCGTACGTATAGTATATATGCTAGTCCCCTCCCACCTCTTCGACGCATACTATATACCACCATAACACAAACAAAAAAGATTCTACCTTGCGGGTCAAATTAACATCACTGCCTGCTGTTCGTCAAAGTGATGGACGGCGACCTTGCAGGCCCACAAAAAGCGTCACATGCGAGTATAGAGTGTCGTGTAGGACAACCATCGACTGCATGTGCCCAAAACATGTATGTATGAAAGGGTTGTGTAATGTTTTAAATAACGATTTAACGACTCTGATGTGGCACCGGCCTGCCTAACAAAACGGCCAACCCACACGGTGGCTCACAACTCGTAGTGTACCGCGAGCCACCCGCCACCCCTGAACGCACACACCCACACACACACACTGCGAATCCACCACAACTACGATGCATGTTAAATTAATTATGCCGCGGTGAACATATATGTTACCAAAGGAGGTACTTTTTAATTTCAAAAAAATCACAGAGATCATTCACACGTTTTAGTACATTAATTGATTGATTTTCTACGGGTATAATGTGCAAAAATCAAATTTGAGCTACATGCACACGTGACAGTGCACCTAAATGGACTGCGAAAACACATGTGTCTCACTGGGTGCATGTTTACTCCCCGTGCAACAAATTTCAAACATTGAGAATCTTGATTTTTAAATTCTAGTACATCCAAAACTTATTTGAAGTTCATGAAACTTATCGTGTTTTCATATGGACACCAATACAAAGTGGCATTGTACTTTTTTGTCAAATTTGGGACCAGTTTTGATGTAGTCTTTATCTAATTAAAACGGGAGATTATTAATAATTGGGAACCAATATCCCAACGGATTATTTATTCGGACCGTGAGCGTTAGACCAACAATGGACACGTGACATGCTTCGGTTAAGCAATAAAGCGGCAGCATTAATCATCCAAATAGAAAAACAATATACGTGCTTGTTTCTTGCCGTCTGAGCGGCGTGAGTTGCCGGGACGATGTCACGAGCGATCCTCCGCGAAGCGATCGGGGAGGTGTGCGTGCAGTGTGTGAATTGACGGGCGTGCTCGCTGCCTTGATGTCATCGAGGCGTACGAGTAGCTGTGTGAAACTTTGGTAGGCATGCCAGCAGTCCGGTGCGCAGGCTCACCGGGAGGCGAGCCATCGGTTTGACCGCCGCCCGCCTCTCTCCCACAACTCCCACTACTCCATATTAATGGTGCGCCTGAGCGGCCGCACCCCCATCCTCGCTACACACACACAATCCTCTCTCTCCGCTTGCATCCTCGACGCCGCTCTCAGTCCTCAAAGCCGTCAGTGTATGAGGATGCCGCCGAAGCGCCCCATCGGAGGGAGTGGTGACGCCAGGGCTGCTAAAGCACAGGAGCACGGTGTGGAGATGGAGACAGAGATTGCCATCACCTCTGCGATCGCTGCACCCTGACATCGTCGACGGCATCGAGCTTCCAGAGCCGGAGGCGGAGTTCCACACCGACTCCGACGACCACTCCGGCAACGACTCCGACGACCACTCTGGCGACGACTCCGGCGACGACGGACAGCTGGTTAGTCATCTATACCCATTTATGTGTCAAATAATCATAGGGTTTCTCTGGTTACTCCTGCCTCCCCCTTTTTGGAATAGAAATCCTATGGTTATGTTCTCCCATCCATGAAATCTGAGTAAGTTTCGTTAGATCCGTGTAGTGTATTGATTATTTGAATGGTACAGGTGATAAGTGATTAGTTGTTTTTCTGTGCAAATGATTTCTGCCAGTAATTCGACTAGGGTTAGTGTTCGTGCTAATAATTCCTAGCCAGGACTTGACAATTGATTTTGAATGACCTACATATGTTTGTGCCATTATTTTCTTCAAGATTGGTCTATACATAGACGACTGTGCTTAAAAATCGAACCATAATCTCTGAATATGTATAAATAAATAGCCATAAATTCCTAATCCTACTTCACGGCATGTAATCAGTGATTTGATGCCAAATTTGTTTTACTATTTGTATAGGTGCTGTCTGACAATGTGGACAACGCGGATGAAGATGCCTAGAGGAGGTACAAGAGGCGAATCCTGAGGGACCTTTTATGCGGGAATGCATAACAGGCGTATTAGGATCTGGAACGGCGGCTATGGATGCCCATTTTGCAACCACAAGCTTCATGACGCGTATCTAAGTGTTCTGGCGCATGCAAGAGGACGTGTCGTTGGCTCCTTCAAGCAGAAGTACTCTCGTAGGGTGGCGCACAGCGCGTAAGCCGATTACCTGGAGAAGCTTTAGGATCGTGCCAGCATGTGAGATGAGATGTGGGATGGATCAAACTATGTACGGTTGAGTAAGCTTAATGGCGGTTGAACTATGTACTTATGGTTGAACTATGCTTATGTACGTGTACGCTTATTATCTATGTCTGAGTATGTTAAATATTTGGTTAAAATTTGGTAAATTTTACAAAAAGGGGGGCCAATAAACCAGGACGGAGGTAGTACGTCAATCACACACGGTTCCCAAAATTGGAACCGTGTGCAATGACTTTCATTTTTCCTGTTGCGTCAATGACACACGGTTCGCTCTAGCAAACCGTCGCCCCCAAAATTTATTATGGGATAGAAAACCCTCACCACCCAATTCAATAAAGAAAAAAGAAAACCCTCACCATCCCCACGTCACAAAAACCCTCACCCTGCCCGCCACCCCCTCCGGTACAGTCCCCATTCACACCTGCACAAGCTCCTCCGCGTCTATGCCATGGCACCGCCTGTCGCGGCGGTAAATACTTAGCTCGACGCCGCTTGCCGCCAGTTGCCGGCAAAGCCCACCGCATTTCGCCACTTCCGCTTGTCGCCATCTATCGCCATCGACTTTCTCGACGCTGCTCGCGGTCGACCCAGCTCCGCTCGGTTGGGAAATCTACTGTACTAAGGGTTTTTTCTCATGGACGACAAGCTAAATAATTTAATGAGATATTATCTGATCTCTTATCCCAGTTCATCTGCCTCCTTAATCACCTGGCGGAAATCGCCGTGAATTCATTTTTATTCGAGCTGATTTGAGGGTTTTATTTCATTCATGGAATGTACAATGCGCCGACACATCAGGACTTTATGACCTCCGCCAGAGATTCCATCTCATCGTACCAGATAACTTGAGGACGCACGCGGTATGTTCAATCTCACCCAAAATCAGTTGGCATGGCCTACTTTCCTGAATATATTCTAAATATTGCTACATTTGGATAAAAGGTTCCACATGCAGCATATACGTCAAAGGGGATTTTCCCCTCTTCTTTATATATTAGGCAAATTAATGATGTATTGTTCTTTCAATTACTCTCATATTTCCATGACATCATGTTTACCCTATCTGTTTAATTATAGATTTTTGTCCTTCAATTTCAAGCTGTTATGCAGTTCTTTCAATTTGGGCCCATATTTGCATGTTACCATATTTTATTTAACAATCCTACCATTTTCTGCAGCGCATCCCTTGCAATTCAACAGATTATGTAGTGCACAATCTTTCCCTTTACATAGATCAAGACTGCACAGATGTCATACTGGACACAAACCATGGATTTACAACCGTTGCTACTGTAAGACTTGATGAACGTGGTGACTCCTATTTTGGCACTAGCTTTTGGAAAGAAATTTCTAAGTTTTATGTACTAAAAGCTGGCACTAAAATTGCACTGCACATAAAAGGGCCTGGTCATGAGATATATGCTAACTTCCCCGACAAAATCATCCATCCGAACTTTGTTCGAAGTAAGTTTTCTTTTCAACTATCTGCATGTTGACTTACCTAGCAATGTAAAATGAATTGTGTAGTATTTAATCAACCAATTGTTATTCCCTTTTCTTACTATATTCCTACCTAATAACTTCTAGTTACCAATACACTTTTCTATTACCCTGTTTTAACTAAATATTCCCTGTATTCCCATTTCTATCAGAAAGCGCCGCTGACAAGGAGACTCCGGAGGTGGAGAATGGGGTTGCCAACAAGCGGAGGCGGGGCAAGCTAGAACCGTAAGTGATCCAGCAGGCCTAGACTTCATCAGCAGCCTCCCCGATGATATGTTGACAGTCATCATCTCCCTCCTCCCAATCAAATATGGGGTGCGGACAACCGTCCTTTCCCGGCGGTGGCGCCCCCTATGGAACTCCAGCCCTCTCGACCGCATCGATACCCAGGAGCTCTGCCATGGCTATCGCAAAAGCTTGGATGCGTTCTCCAAGATCCTCGGCAGTCACCTTGGCCCAACTACAGGCCTTAGAATGGGCAAGTTCCGTTCCAACGGCAAGAACCGAGCCAAGATTAACGACTGGTTCCGATCCCCCATCCTAGATCAGCTCGAGGAGCTCACTTTTGATGATGGGCATATGTGGTCATTGGCAATGTCTGCACTCCGCCTCGCGCCCACGCTGCGAGCCGCCAAGTTCAGGAACTGCCATCCCCCCCCAATGACACGCCCGCTCTTATTCTACCACGACTGAAGCACCTCGAGCTCGTCGTCGTCTGCCTCTCAAGCGGTGACATGGAGCGCCTGCTCTGTGGCTGTACTGCACTCGAGTACCTTCATCTTTAGGCGATCAATGGGTTGAGTACCTTCCACATCACCTCCATGACTCTCCGGACTATTTATGTGTGTTGCTGGTGCGGCAGGAAGACATCACAAGATATGTACCATGGTACGGTCATTGAGGACACACCTGCACTTGAGAGATTACTTGTAGTTGATCAAGAAGGTCCAACAAGAATCAATGTCATTTCTGCACCGAAATTGACAGTGGTGGGCTACTTGTCTGACAAATACTCCGACTTGTTATTGGATGCACACCCATTCAGGTACAACAGCCGCCTTCTACCTCTTCTTCTACAAATTAACATTATTTCTAATTTGAAGATGTTTGTTCGTCTGTCATTCAGAAAATGATTCCGACAAGTTTGACCCCGAAACTGCGCACAGTGAAGGTCTTGGCACTAGAATCTATCGGCCCTGACCTGGAGCAAGTTGTCAGTTTCCTGAGATGCTTTTCGTGCCTGGAGAAGCTATATATTGAGGTGATGTTCCTTTTCTGTTAAATGTTAACCATAAGGGAGTTCAATTTGTGACACCTTTTCCATGTTTACAATGACAATGTACTACGATTTCTGAAGGTTCTTTTGGAGGATTTCGGTACATACATGTCCCCCATATTGGTGTATTGATCTATATGGTTTCAATCAATAAGCATTTATAGTTTCGATTCATCTGTACTAGTTTTCTTAGGTAACTTTTCATCCACTCCAACCTCTTGTGAAGAAGGCTACATTTTTCTAGAATGTAATCAAATGCCCATGTTAATCATGTCAGATTGAAGTTTGGGGAACGTAGTAATTTCAAAAAAATTCCTACGCACATGCAAGATCATGGTGATGCATAGCAACGGGAGGGGAGAGTGTTGTCCACGTACCCTCGTAGACCGAAAGCGGAAGCGTTAGCACAACGCGGTTGATGTAGTCGTACGTCTTCACGATCCGACCGATCAAGTACCGAACGCACGGCACCTCCGAGTTCAGCACATGTTCAGCCCGATGGCGTCCCTCGAACTCCGATCCAGCCGAGTGTTGAGGGAGAGTTTAAATCGACGACGGCGTGGTGACAATATTGATGTTCTACCAACGCAGGGCTTCGCCTAAGCACCGCTACAGTATTATCGAGGTGGACTATGGGGGAGGGGGGCACCGCACACGGCTAAAAGATCAAACAGATCAATAGTTGTGTCCTTGGGGTGCCCCGCCCGTATATAAAGGAGCAAGGGGAGGCCGGCGGCCCTCTATGGCACGCCCCAAGAGGGGGAATCCTACTAGGACTCCAAGTCCTAGTAGGTTTCCACCTAAAGGGAGAGAGGGGGAAGGAAGGAGAGGGAGAGGAAGAAGGAAAGGGGGGCGCCGCCCCCCCTCTCCTAGTCCAATTCGGACCAGAGGGGGAGGGGACGCGCGGCCCTCCCTAGCCGCCCCTCTCTCTCTCCACTAAGGCCCATCGAGGCCCATTAGTTCCCCCGAGGGTTCCGATAACCCTCCGGCACTCCGGTTTTATCCGAAACTTCTCCGGAACACTTCGGTGTCCGAATATAGTGGTCCAATATATCAATCTTCATGTCTCGACCATTTCGAGACTCCTCATCATGTCCGTGATCACATCCGGGGCTCCGAACAACCTTCGGTACATCAAAACACATAAACTCATAATAAAACTATCATCGTAACGTTAAGCGTGCGGACCCTACGGGTTCGAGAACTATGTAGACATGACCGAGACACGTCTCTGGTCAATAACCAATAGCGGAAACTGGATGCTCATATTGGCTCCCACATATTCTATGAAGATCTTTATCGGTCAGACAGCATAACAACATACGTTGTTCCCTTTGTCATCGGTATGTTACTTGCCCGAGATTCGATCATCGGTATCTCAATACCTAGTTCAATCTCGTTTCCGGCAAGTCTCTTTACTCGTTCCGTAATACATCATCCATAACTAAATCATTAGTTGCAATGCTTGCAAGTCTTAAGTGATGTGCATTACCGAGAGGGCCCAGAGATACCTCTCCGACAATCGGAGTGACAAATCCTAATCTCGAAATACGCCAAACCAAAATGTACCTTCGGAGACACCTATAGAGCACCTTTATAATCACCCAGTTACGTTGTGATGTTTGGTAGCACACAAAGTGTTCCTCCGGTAAACTGGAGTTGCATAATCTCATAGTCAAAGGAACATGTCTAACTCATGAAGAAAGCAATAGCAACATACTAAACGACCGTGTGCTAAGCTAACGGAATGAGTCATGTCAATCACATCATTCTCCTAATGATGTGATCCCGTTAATCAAATGACAACTCATGTCTATGGTTAGGAAACATAACCATCTTTGATTAACGAGCTAGTCAAGTAGAGGCATACTAGTGACACTCTGTTTGTCTATGTATTCACACATGTATTATGTTTCCGATTAATACAATTCTAGCATGAATAATAAACATTTATCATGATATAAGGAAATAAATAATAACTTTATTATTGCCTCTAGGGCATATTTCCTTCTGTCTCCCACTTGCACTAGAGTCAATAATCTAGATTACACAGTATTCTAACACCCATGGAGCCTTGGTGCTGATCATGTTTTGCTCGTGGAAGAGGCTTAGTCAACGGTACGCAACATTCAGATTCGTATGTATCTTGCAAATTTCTATGTCTCCCACTGGACTAGATCCGGATGGAATTGAAGCGTCTCTTGATGTGCTTGGTTCTCTTGTGAAATCTGGATTCCTTGGCTAAGGCTATTGCTCCAAAGATTGTCACAAAATATTTCCATTGGACCCGATGCACTAGGTATGACACCTAGATCGGATATGAACTCCTTCATCCAGACTCCTTCATTTGCTGCTTCCGAAGCAGCTATGTACTCCGCTTCACACGTAGATCCCACCACGACGCTTTGTTTAGAACTGCACCAACTGACAGCTCCACCGTTCAATGTAAACACGTATCCGGTTTGCGATTTAGAATCGTCCGGATCAGTGTCAAAGCTTGCATCAACGTAACCATTTACGATGCGCTCTTTGTCACCTCCATAAACGAGAAACATATCCTTAGTCCTTTTCAGGTACTTCAGGATGTTCTTGACCGCTATCCAGTGATCCACTCCTGGATTACTTTGGTACCTCCCTGCTAGACTTATAGCAAGGCACACATCAGGTCTGGTACACAGCATTGCATACGTGATAGAGCCTATGGCTGAAGCATAGGGAACATCTTTCATTTTCTCTCTATCTTCTGCGGTGGTCGGGCATTGAGTCTTACTCAACTTCACACCTTGTAACACAGGCAAGAACCCTTTCTTTGCTTGATCCATTTTGAACTTCTTCAAAACTTTGTCAAGGTATGTGCTTTGTGAAAGTCCAATTAAGCATCTTGATGTATCTATATAGATCTTAATGCCTAATATGTAAGCAGCTTCACCGAGGTCTTTCATTGAAAAACTCTTATTCAAGTATCCCTTTATGCTATCCAGAAATTCTATATCATTTCCAATCAGTAATATGTCATCCACATATAATATCAGAAATGCTACAGAGCTCCCACTCACTATCTTGTAAATACTGAGCTTCTCCAAAAGTGCATACAAAACCAAATGCTTTGATCACACTATCAAAGCGTTTATTCCAACTCCGAGAGGCTTGCACCAGTCCATAAATGGATCGCTGGAGCTTGCATCTTGTGTTAGCTCCTTTGGATCGACAAAACCTTCCGGTTGCATCATATACAACTCTTCTTCCGTAAATCCATTCAGAATGCAGTTTTGACATCCATCCGCCAAATTTCTTATTCAAAAAATGCTGCAATTGCTTACATGATTCGGTAAGAGTTAAGCTTCGCTACTGGTGAGATGGTCTCATCGTAGTCAATCCCTTGAACTTGTCGAAAACCTTTCACAACAAGTCGAGCTTTGTAGAGCGATAACATTACCGTGAGCGTCAGTCTTCTTATTGAAGATCCATTTATTCTCTATTGCTTGCCGATCATCGTGCAAGTCAACCAAAGTCCACACTTTGTTCTCATACATGGATCCCATCTCAGATTTCATGGCTTCAAGCCATTTTGCGGAATCTGGGCTCACCATTGCTTCTTCATAGTTCGTAGGTTCATCATGATGAAGTAGCATGACTTCCAGAACAAGATTACCATACCACCCTGGTGTGGATCTTACTCTGGTTGATCTACGAGGTTCAGTAGAAACTTGATCTGAAGTTCCATGATCATCATCATTAACTTCCTCACTAATTGGTGTAGGTGTCATAGAAACCGGTTTCTGTGATGTACTACTTTCCAATAAGGGAGCAGGTATAGTTACCTCATCAAGTTCTACTTTCCTCCCACTCACTTCTTTCGAGAGAAACTCCTTCTCTAGAAAGGATCCATTCTTAGCAACGAATGTCTTGTCTTCGGATCTGTGATAGAAGGTGTACCCAACAGTCTCCTTTGGGTATCCTATGAAGACACATTTCTCCGATTTGGGTTCGAGCTTATCAGGTTGAAGCTTTTTCACATACGCATCGCAGCCCCAAACTTTCAGAAACGACAACTTTGGTTTCTTGCCAAACCATAGTTCATAAGGCGTCGTCTCAACGGATTTTGATGGTGCCCTATTTAACGTGAATGCGGTCGTCTCTAAAGCATAACCCCAAAACGATAGCGGTAAATCTGTAAGAGACATCATAGATCGCACCATATCAAGTAAAGTATGATTACGACGTTCGGACACACCATTACGATGTGGTGTTCCGGGTGGCGTGAGTTGCAAAACTATTCCGCATTGTTTCAAATTTAGACCAAACTCGTAACCCAAATATTCTCCTCCAAGATCAGATCGTAGAAACTTTATTTTCTTGTTATGATGATTTTCAACTTCACTCTGAAATTCTTTTGGCTTCAACATTATGAATATGTGTATCACTACTATCGAGATTCATCAAAAATAGACCACTCTTCAAGGGTGCATGACCATAAAAGATATTACTCATATAAATAGAACAATCATTATTCTCTGATTTAAATGAATAACCGTCTCGCATCAAACAAGATCCAGATATAATGTTCATGCTCAATGCTGGCACCAAATAACAATTATTTAGGTCTAATACTAATCCCGAAGGTAGATGTAGAGGTAGCATGCTGACCGCAATCACATCGACTTTGGAACCATTTCCCACGCGCATCATCACCTCGTCCTTTGCCAGTGTTAAGCAATCCGTAGTCCTGTTTCGAGTTGCAAATATTAGCAATGTAACCAGTATCAAATACCAGTGCTACTACGAGCTCTAGTAAGGTACACATCAATAACATGTATATCACATATACCTTTGTTCACCTTGCCATCCTTCTTATCGCCAAATACTTGGAGCGGTTTCGCTTCGATGACGATCGCTGCGGTAGAAGCACTTCGATTTCAGGCTTAGGTCCAGACTTGGGTTTCTTCTCTGAGCGACAACTTGCTTGCTGTTCTTCTTGAAGTTCCTTCTTCTTCCCTTTGCCATTTTTCTTGAAACTAGTGGTCTTGTTGACCATCAACACTTGATGCTCCTTCTTGATTTCTACCTCCACAGCTTTTAGCATTGAGAAGAGCTCGGGAATTGTCTTGTCCATCCCTTGCATATTATAGTTCATCACGAAGCTCTTGTAGCTAGGTGGAAGTGATTGGAGAATTCTGTCAATGACGCTATCATCCGGAAGATTAACTCCCGGTTGAATCAAGTGATTATTATACCCAGACATCTTGAGTATATGCTCACTGACAGAACTATTCTCCTCCATCTTGCAGCTGTAGAACTTATTGGAGACTTCATATCTCTCAATCCGGGCATTTGCTTGAAATATTAACTTCAACTCCTGGAACATCTCGTATGCTCCATGACGTTCAAAACGTCGTTGAAGTCCCGGTTCTAAGCCGTAAAGCATGGCACACTGAACTATCGAGTAGTCATCGACTTTGCTCGCCAGACGTTCTTAACATCGTCCGTTGCATCAAAGCAGGCCTGGCACCAGCGGTGCTTCGGGGCGTAATTCATCTGTGCAGCAATGAGGATAATCCTCAAGTTACGGACCCAGTCCGTGTAATTGCTACCATCATCTTTCAACTTTGCTTTCTCAAGGAACGCATTAAAATTCAATGGAACAACAACACGGGCCATCTATCTACAATCAAACATAGACAAGCAAGATACTATCAGGTACTAAGTTCATGATAAATTTAAGTTCAATTAATCATATTACTTGAACTCCCACTTACAAAGACATCCCTCTAATCCTCTAAGTGATCACGTGATCCAAATCAACTAAACCATAACCGATCATCACGTGAAATGGAGTAGCTTTCAATGGTGAACATCACTATGTTGATCATATCTACTATATGATTCACGCTCGACCTTTCGGTCTCAGTGTTCCGAGGCCATATCTGCATATGCTAGGCTCGTCAAGTTTAACCCGAGTATTGTGCGTGTGTAAAACTAGCTTGCACCCGTTGTTAGATGGACGTAGAGCTTATCACACCCGATCATCACGTGGTGTCTGGGCACGACGAACTTTGGCAGCGGTGCATACTCAGGGAGAACACTTTTATCTTGAAATTTAGTGAGAGATCATCTTATAATGCTACCGTCAATCAAAGCAAGATAAGATGCATAAAAGATAAACATCACATGCAATCAATACAAGTGATATGATATGGCCATCATCATCTTGTGCTTGTGATCTCCATCTCCGAAGCATCGTCATGATCACCATCATCACCGGCGCGACACCTTGATCTCCATTGTAGCATCGTTGTCGTCTCGCCAATCTTATGCTTCTACGACTATCGCTACCGCTTAGTGATAAAGTAAAACATTACAGGGCGATTGCATTGCATACAATAAAGCGACAACCATATGGCTCCTGCCGATTGCCAATAACTTCGGTTACAAAACATGATCATCTCATACAATAAAATATAGCATCACGTCTTGACCATATCACATCACAACATGCCCTGCTAAAACAAGTTAGACGTCCTCTACTTTGTTGTTGCAAGTTTTACGTGGCTGCTACGGGCTTAGCAAGAACCGTTCTTACATACGCATCAAAACCACAACGATAGTTTGTCAAGTTGGTGCTGTTTTAACCTTAGCAAGGACCGGGCGTAGCCACTTTTCAGTTCAACTAAAGTTGGAGAAACCGACACCCGCCAGCCACCTGTGTGCAAAGCACGTTGGTAGAACCAGTCTCGCGTAAGCGTCTGGCGTAATGTCGATCCGGGCCACTTCATCCAACAATACCGCCCGAACCAAAGTATGACATCTTTGGTAAGCATTATGACTTATATCGCCCACAACTCACTTGTGTTCTACTCGTGCATATAACATCAACGCATAAAACCAGGCTCGAATGCCACTGTTGGGGAACGTAGTAATTTCAAAAAAATTCCTACGCACACGCAAGATCATGGTGATGCATAGCAACAAGAGTGTTGTCCACGTACCCTCGTAAACCGAAAGCGGAAGCGTTAGCACAAGGCGGTTGATGTAGTTGTACGTCTTCATGATCCGACCGATCAAGTACCGAATGTACGGCACCTACGAGTTCAGCACATGTTCAGCCCGATGACGTCCCTCAAACTCCGATCCAGCCGAGTGTTGAGGGAGAGTTTCGTCAGCACGACGGCGTGGTGACGATATTGATGTTCTACCAACGCAGGGCTTCGCCTAAGCACCGCTACAGTATTATCGAGGTGGACTATGGTGGAGGGGGGCACCGCACACGGCTAAAAGATCAAACAGATCAATTGTTGTGTCCTTGGGGTGCCCCCTGCCCCGTATATAAAGGAGCAAGGGGGAGGCCGGCCGGCCCTCTATGGCACGCCCCCAAGAGGGGAATCCTACTAGGACTCCAAGTCCTAGTAGGTTTCCACCTAAAGGGAGAGAAGGGGAAGGACGGCGATGGCGCGGGCGACGGAACGGGGGGCGCCCCCCCCCCCTCTCCTGGCCGTCCCTCTCTCTCTCCACTAAGGCCCATCGAGGCCCATTAGTTCCCCCGGGGGTTCCGATAACCCTCCGGCACTCCGATTTTATCTGAAACTTCTCCGGAACACTTCTGGTGTCCGAATATAGTCGTCCAATATATCAATCTTCATGTCTCGACCATTTCGAGACTCCTTGTCATGTCTGTGATCACATCCGGGACTCCG
This sequence comes from Aegilops bicornis, assembly GCA_021605145.1. Classification (NCBI taxonomy): domain Eukaryota; kingdom Viridiplantae; phylum Streptophyta; class Magnoliopsida; order Poales; family Poaceae; genus Aegilops; species Aegilops bicornis. The sequence goes on from CM038675.1 coordinate 341,963,416, forward strand.
AACAACCTTCGGTACATCAAAACACATAAACTCATAATAAAACTGTCATCGTAACGTTAAGCATGCGGACCCTACGGGTTCGAGAACTATGTAGACATGACCGAGACACGTCTCTAGTCAATAACCAATAGCGGAACCTGGATGCTCATATTGGCTCCCACATATTCGACGAAGATCTTTATCGGTCAGACCGCATAACAACATACGTTGTTCCCTTTGTCATCTGTATGTTACTTGCTCGAGATTCGATCGTCGGTATCTCAATACCTAGTTCAATCTAGATTACGCAAGTCCCTTTACTCGTTCCGTAATACATCATCCCGCAACTAACTCATTAGTTGCAATGCTTGCAAGGCTTAAGTGATGTGCATTACCGAGAGGGCCCAGAGATACCTCTCCAATAATCGGAGTGACAAATCCTAATCTCGGAATACGCCAACCCAACATGTACCTTCGGAGACACCTGTAGAGCACCTTTATAATCACCCGATTCGTTGTGACGTTTGGTAGCAGAAAGTGTTCCTCCGTAAGCGGGAGTTGCATAATCTCATAGTCATAGGAACATGTGTAAGTCATGAAGAAAGCAATAGCAACATACTAAACGATCGTGTGCCAAGCTAGCGGAATGGGTCATGTCAATCACATCATTCTCCTAATGATGTGATCCCGTTAATCAAATGACAACTCATGTCTATGGTTAGGAAACATAACCATCTTTGATTAACGAGCTAGTCAAGTAGAGGCATACTAGTGACACTCTGTTTGTCTATGTATTCACACATGTATTATGTTTCCGGTTAATACAATTCTAGCATGAATAATAAACATTTATCATGATATAAGGAAATAAATAATAACTTTATTATTGCCTCTAGGGTATATTTCCTTCATGAAGATGGCATGTTAGTGCATTTTACAAATCCTGCAAACCAAATAGGCCCGTCGTAATGTTCAAAACTGCATGTAGGCACTAACATGTTTTCTTCTTTTGCAGATAAGATTAGGCCCAGTGGTGGATAATGTGATACAATATAACAATCACGTCGAATGCCTAGATCTGCATCTCTCAGAAATTACTGTGAAGAACTACCGAGGGACCTTACCGGAGATTATATTCGCCAGGTTCTTTGTTCTCAGAACAAGGGTGCAGAAGGAAATTGTCGGTTGTGGGGTTCCGACGCACCCTTAAGGTTCGAACTCTGGGGTGCACGCGAACTCTTTCCCTCCTACCGATCCACGCCCTAGCTTACTGAGATCTCGCGGAAGAACTCGATGAACTCACAACACAGAAAGACATGAGATTTATACTGGTTCGGACCACCGTTGTGGTGTAATACCCTACTCCAGTGTGGTGGTGGTGGATTGCCTCTTGGGCGGATGAAGAACAGTACAAAGGGAAGAACAGCTTCCTGAGGTTGAGGTGTTCTTGTGGCTAGGGTAGGCTCTCGATCGGATTGGATCAGCCGACATGCCCCTACTGTGGTGGCTAGCTCTACTTATATAGGCCCTGGTCCTCTTCCCAAATATTGAGCGGGAAGGGAGCCAACAACGGCGGGCAAATTTGAAGGGGAACAACCAGTACAAGCTATCCTGACAAAAGTGGTCTCCGCGTGCAAAAGGCTCTCGTGGTGACGCTGTCTTGGGCTCCACGATGACCTCCGTCTTGCCGTCTTCCTGGTCTTGGTCTCGTTGCACCGATATGGCAACCTTTGCCTGATGCCTCGGTACTCCTCGCCTGCGCTGGCCTCCTTAGCACCAAAGAGGAAAGAAGGACGCTGCGCACGCTGGCGCCCGCCTGGTGCCGATCGTCATGGCTCACGTCACGAGAGCCTCGTGAGGTTTGCCCCACCTTGATATCTCCGCTCCTAGTGAGCCTGCCTGGCTAGGCCACTCCTGAGGAGGCCTTGCGTCGTCCGCCTCGTGAGGCTTGGCCCCTCGCGAGGGTCTCGGGTGCTTTGATGATGAAGATGGGCCGTACGGGCCCGCTAGCTTAGCCACGCTACGGCCGCAGGCAGGCAACTCTGGGGACCCCCGTTCCCTGAACGCCGACAATAGCCCCCGGGCCCAACGTGCGCTCGGGCTTGGCTTCGCGGTGAAGCCAAGGGTCAAGTGCGGAGCACTGCGGGCCCCAAAAGCCTGCAGACTCGGTTGACGCGTGGCGGTTGATTGGACATGGGCGTCTCTGCTTCCGCATGCTGCATCGGCGACTACACGACTTGACTAGTCCCTGCGACATGCAAGGAAAACCATCATTACCTGTGATCATGGGAGGCGCCAGTTGGCCTTCTTCCGCTATAAATGGGGATAGGGGCGGAGCCCCCGTCGCCCATCTCTTTCTTGCTCACTTGCTTTTTCCTCCTCACTCCATTGCTAGCAGCGCCACCAATGGCGCCACGAAGGAAGTTCTCCCCCACTGAGAAGGGGAAAGCCCCTCGCGAGGGACCCGTCCCCGGCGCCCAAGCGCGGACGCGGCCGTCCGCGCAAGCACGTCATGACCCCCGACGCGGCTCACCGTCTTGGCGGCACCGCGGCACGCGGAGGGGGTCGTCCCAGCCACGGCGGTCCAATTGACGAAGCGAGGCGTGCCATGGTGGCACGACCTCCCCGTCCGCGCTTCCATTCGGCAGAAGTGTCGCGGAGTTCGTCGTCTGGTCGGAGAACCCGGCCGGCAACTGGCTCCAGCTTCCGCGTTTCTTCGTCAGCGAACTGCCGGCCTTTGGTCCAGGCGGGCTCTGGTTGCAGGAGGATGGTTGCTACCTCTTGAGCACTTGGTTGGTTTTCCCTTGAAGAGGAAAGGGTGATGCGGTAAAGCAGCGTAAGTATTTCCCTATGTTTTTGAGAACCAAGGTATCAATCCAGTAGGAGGCCACGCACGAGTCCCTCGCACCTACACAAACAAATAAATCCTCACAACCAACGCGATAAGGGGTTGTCAATCCCTACACGGTCACTTATTTAGAGTGAGATCTGATAGATATGATAAGATAATATTTTTGGTATTTTTATGATAAAGATGCAAAGTAAAAAAAAAGGCAATAAAAATAACTAAGTATTGGAAGATTAATATGATGGAAAATAGGCCCGGGGGCCATAGGTTTCACTAGTGGCTTCTCTCAAGAACATAAGTATTACGGAGGGTGAACAAATTACTGTTGAGCAATTGACAGAATTGAGCATAGTTATGAGAATATCTAGGTATGATCATGTATATAGGCATCACGTTCGAGACAAGTAGACCGACTCCTGCCTGCATCTACTACTATTACTCCACACATCGACCGCTATCCAGCATGCATCTAGAGTATTAAGTTCATAAGAACAGAGTAACGCTTTAAGCAAGATGACATGATGTAGAGGGATAAAATCATGCAATATGATATAAACCCCATCATGTTATCCTCGATGGCAACAATACAATACGTGCCTTGTTGCCCCTCATCACCGGGAAAGGACACCGCAAGATTGAACCCAAAGCTAAGCACTTCTCCTATTGCAAGAAATATCAATCTAGTAGTCCAAAACAAACTGATAATTCTAAGATACTTGAAAAGATAACCAATCATACATAAAAGAATTCAGAGAAGATTCAAATATTGTTCATAGATAAACTTGATCATAAACCCACAATTCATCGGTCTCAACAAACACACCGCAAAAAGAAGATTACATCGAATAGATCTCCACAAGAGAGGGGAGAACATTGTTTTGAGATCCAAAAGAGAGAATAAGCCATCTAGCTAATAACTATGGACCCGAAGGTCTCGAGGTAAACTACTCACACATCATCGGAGAGGCTATGGTGTTGATGTAGAAGCCCTCCGTGATCGATGCCCCCTACGTGAGCTTGAACAGGCCCCAAGATGGGATCTCACGGGTACAGAAGGTTGTGGCGGTGGAATTAGGTTTTTGGCTGCGTATCTGGTAGTTTGGGGGTACGCAGGTATATATAGGAGGAAGAAGTACATCGGTGGAGCAACATGGGGCCCACGAGGGTGGAGCCCCCCCCCCCTACCTCGTGCCCTCCTGGTTGATGTCTTGACGTAGGGTCCAAGTCCTCTAGATCACATTCGTTCCGAAATTCACGTTCCCGAAGGTTTCATTCCGTTTGGACTCCGTTTGATATTCTTTTTATACGAAACTCTAAAATAGGCAAAAAAATAGCAATTCTGGGTTGGGCCTCCGGTTAATAGGTTAGTCCCAAAAATAATATAAAAGTGTATAATAAAGCCCAATAATGTCCAAAACAGAATATAATATAGCAAGGAACAATAAAAAATTATAGATACGTTGGAGATGTATCAAGCATCCCCAAGCTTAATTCCTGCTCGTCCTCGAGTAGGTAAATGATAAAAACAGAATTTTTGATGTGGAATACTACTTGGCATAATTTCAATATAATTCTTCTTATTGTGGCATGAATGTTCGAATTTGATATGATTCAAGATAAAAGTTTAATGTTGACATAAAACAATAATACTTCAAGCATACTAACTAAGCAATTATGTCTTATCAAAATAACATAGCCAAAGCAAGTTATCCCTACAAAATCATATAGTCTGGCTATGCTCCATCTTCCCCACACAAAATATTCATATCATGTACGACCCCGGTTTAGCCAAGCAATTGGTTCATACTTTTAACACGCTTCAGCCTTTTCAACTCTTTACGCAATACATGAGCGCAAGCCATGGATATAGCATTATGGTGGAATAAGGTATAATGGTAGGGGTTATGTGGGAAGACAAAAAAAGGAGAAATTCTCACATCAACGAGGCTAATCAACGGGCTATGGAGATGCCCATCAATTGATGTTAATGCGAGGAGTAGGGATTGCCATGCAACGGATGCACTAGAGCTATAAGTATATGAAAGCTCAAAAAGAAACTAAGTGGGTGTGCATCCAACTTTCTTGCTCACGAAGACCTCGGGCATTTGAGGAAGCCCATCATTGGGATATACAAGCCAAGTTCTATAATGAAATTTCCCACTAGTATACGAAAGTGACAAAATGAGAGACTCTCTATTATGAAGATCACGGTGCTACTTTGAAGCACAAGTGTGGTAAAAGGATAGTAACATTGTCCCTTCTGTTTTTTTCTCTTATTTTTTATTTTGGCATTTCTTCTTTTTTATGGCCTCTTTTTTTTGTCAGGTGTATCATCCCGACTTGTGGGGGATTCATAGTCTCCATCATCCTTTCCTAACTTGGGACAATGCTCTAATAATGATGATCATCACACTTTTATTTACTTACAACTCATGAATTACAACTCAATACTTAGAACAAAATATGACTCTATATGAATGCCTCCGGTGGTGTACCGGGATATGCAATGAATCAAGAGCGACATGTATGAAAGAATTATGAACGGTGCTTTACCACAAATACAATGTCAACTACATGATCATGCAAAGCAATATGACAATAATGGAGCATGTCATGATAAACGAAACGGTGGAAAGTTGCATGGCAATATTATCTCGGAATGGCTATGGAAATGCCATGATAGGTAGGTATGGTGGCTATTTTGAGGAAGATATAAGGAGGTTTATGTGTGATAGAGCGTATCATATCACGGGGTTTGGATGCACCAGCGAAGTTTGCACCAACTCTCAAGGTGAGAAAGGGCAATGCACGGTACTGAAGAGGCTAGAAAATTGCAGAAAGGTAAGTGTGTGTATAATACATGGACTCACATTAGTCATTAAGAACTCATATACTTATTGCAAAAATTTATTAGCCCTCGAAGCAAAGTACTACTACGCATGCTCCTAGGGGAAGGGTTGGTAGGAGTTAACCATCGCGCGATCCCGACTGCCACACAAAGGAAGACAATCAGCAACTACCTCATGCTCCGACTTCGTTACATAACGGTTCACCATACGTGCATGCTACGGGAATCACAAACTCCAACACATGTATTTTTCAATTCCACAATTACTCAACTAGCACAACTATGATATTACCACCTTTATATCTCAAAACAATTATCAAGCATCAAATTTCTCATGATATTAATTAAAGCAAATTGCCATGCTATTTTAAGATCCTCAAAATAATATAAGTGAAGCATGAGAGATCAATAGTTTCTATAAAAGAAATCCACGACCGTGCTCTAAAAGATATAAGTGAAGCACTAGAGCAAAACTATATAGCTCAAAAAATATAAGTGAAGCACATAGAGTATTCTAATAAATTCCGAATCAAGTGTGACTCTCTCAAAAGGTGTGTACAGCAAGGATGATTGTGGTAAACTAACAAATAAAGACTCAAATAATACAAGACGCTCCAAGCAAAACACATATCATGTGGTGAATAAAAATATAGCTCCAAGTAAAGTTACCGATGGAAGTAGACGAAAGAGGGGATACCTTCTGGGGCATCTCCAAGCTTTGGCTTTTAGGTGTCCTTAGATTATCTTGGGGTGCCATGGGCATCCCCAAGCTTAGACTCTTGCCACTCCTTGGTCCATAATCCATCAAATCTTTCACCCAAAACTTGAAAACTTCACAACACAAAACTCAGCAAAGAATCTCGTGAGCTCCGTTAGCGAAAGAAAACAAAAGACCACTTCAAGGTACTGTAATGTACTCATTCTTTATTTATATTGGTGTTAAACCTACTGTATTCCAACTTCTGTATGGTTTATAAACTATTTACTAGCCATAGATTCATCTATACTAATATTAAACAATCCAGCTAATTCTTTCTTAAAGCCACCCCGCAGATGTACACAGCCTAATTATCACCGTCAGATTAGTCCCACCTAATAAAATCTAATGGTTACAATTAATTTAATCCCGAGCTATGTGTGCAATTAGCAATTTAGTAGGACTGAACGCACTCCACCCGCAGAGGAATATCCCACGTCCGCGTACGACGCTTCGTCAATGCAAAAGGCCTTTCCAAATCACAACTACCACGTCCAACTAAAAAAACAAATCGCAATTACCACGTCACCAGGTCTCGGGGTAGAACCTAGCCGCCACTCCTTCCCTCCCCTACCTCCTCCCTGTCTCGCCGCCGATGGAGGGCGCCCCGGGGCGAATCTAGGGCCAGCCCCAAGGAGGGCCACACTGGGGCACCTGGTTCCCGTCGGCTTGGCGCAGGAGCGCGGCGAGCGCTTGGTGCAGCGGCGCTGAGGCACGGACTACATTGCGCAGGAGTACCGCCAGCGCGAGTTACTGCTTGGCTTAACAGTGAGGTGGGCAGGGCACCATGGTGCGATCTGACCACCCCCGTCTTGCTTTTGCTGGATGTGGCCTCTCTCCACTCCTCATGCATCTGCCATGTCTGCCCAAACGGAGGATGAAGTTCAGACCTGGCCAACAAGTTGTTCGTCACACGCCCACGGTAATACACCGACTCTTCCTTTCTTCAATCAAGATGTTGTCTGCACTACAAAAAAAAGACACATCCGTGACATTTTGGGCCGAACGAATTTTTTTTCTGTCATACATATGACACTTCTGTGACGATAATTGTGACAAAACCCGGTATCATCATAGATGTGGTGGGCTCCTACTTCTATGACAAAAATCATGATGAGAAAATGGGCTTTTCGTCACAGGCAGGCCGGAGAAGCAGCTGCATGACATTCTTTGGACCGTCCATGATGGGAAAAACCGTGGTAGAAGCGAGGGGAGGAAAATTTCGGGGAGTTGCTGGTTACGGTGGGAGGTCGGGGGCGGAGCGATGCGCGTTTCTCTCATTACATCTGCAGCGTGTGTGCGAGGCGTTGGCTCTAATCAAGCCGAGTGAGGCGTTGGGCTCTAGCGAACCCGGCGATTGCCTTTGCGAATCTGGCGTTCTTGAACCCGAGGGATCGATCGATGGCTGTTAATCGAACCCGATGGAGCGATTCTTCGCCATCGCTGCTAGCGAAGCCGATCGATGCTGCCTCTAGGATGAGCGATGAGCGTTGCCGGGGGGTTGGATGAATAGTGAGCGGTGGCGTTGCCTCTGGATGAACAGGAACCGTGGGGTGGAGGGCTGGATGAATAGTAGACAGTGGAGGGGTAGCCGTGGAGGGGTGGTTGAACAGGACCCCGTGGTGTGGAGGGATGGATGAACAGTAGACGGTGGAGGGGTGCCCGTGGTGGGGTGGTTGAACAGTAGCCGGTGGAGTAGCGTGCGGTGGAGGCTGGATGAACAGGAGCCCGTGGAGGCTGGAGGAGGTCGACGGTAGCCCGTGGAGGCTGGAAGAGGTCGACGGTGGAGATGAACAGTATCCGTGGAGTCCTGCTTTTGCGGCACGCCACACCCTCCCCCCTGCTTTGACCATAGCGCTCCAACACAAGTCCGTTTAAATGCATTTTGCGATGCGCCACACCCCTCCCAATCAACAGGACCCCGTTTTGACCGTAGGAGGTCCGTTTTCTCCGTTTTGCGGCACGCCACACCCCTCCCGATCAACAGGACCCCCGTTTCGACCGTAGGAGGTCTGTTTCCTCTGTTTTGCGGTACGCCAGGCCCCTCCCGATCAACAGGACCCCGTTTCAAACATGGCCGGTCGAACACAAGGCCGTTTCCTCCGTGTTGCGGTACACCAGGCCTCGTTTCCATCGCCTGTTTCGTCCAAGCCCTCCCGATGAACATGACCACGCATTCCGTTCCGACCCAGTCGGTTGGCTCCCCATGAACACGACGATGACGCTGTTTCTCCGGTCCGACCCAGCCATGTACGTATGCACGATAGGCGTTAGAGACCCTGCCCGTATGTACGACGCGTGGCAGATTTTCTTTCTTGCACCCTCGCCGATGTACGACGTGTACATGCTACATGCGGCGCCTCTACATCCACCAAGGTATATATGTATGTACACGTCACGACCAGAATGACAACGCTACGCACGCTTCGACCAGGTGGGTCCCTATCGTCGTGCACTTCCTTGCGTGCGAAAATGTATTGGTGGGTCCCAACAGTCGGCGAATCGTTTTGTTTTTTGCCGGACGCACTTCCTTGCGTCTCAAGATGTAGCCAGTGGGTCCCGGTCGAAGCGAATCATTTTTTTGCGGACACACTTCCTTGCGGCGAAGATGTAGCTGGTGGGTCCCAGCAATGTGGGGCGAATCGGTTTGTTTTTTTGCCGGACGCACTTCCTTGCGTGCGAAGGTGTAGCTGGTGGGTCCCGGCAATGGGGGAGAAGCGTTTTTTTCGCTAAATATGGTGGCCCGTCCGGTGAGTCCTCATTGTCGGTGGAGGAATAATTATTTTGCGGCGTAATAAGGAGGCACTTCCTTCTTTGCGGCCGTGGACCCGGTATCGACCTCCACGTCTGATCCACGTCCGATGGAAGCCGTTCCTTGACCACGTTGACCACGCCGCGCCGAGAGCACCAGGCAGTGGGCGGCGGTGAGGCCTAGGAAGGGGACGACGCGGAGCCGGGGAAGATGCGGCAGTGGATGCCCACGCGTAGAGGAGTACGAGGGTTCACTGGTTCGCTGCGGTGTGGGGTTGCCGTCGCTGCAGAATAACAGGGGGTGTGGGTGAGTAGAGGGATGGCCTGGCCAGCGGTGGGAGTAGTAGGGGGCGGTGAGGCCTCCGCCGCATCGCAGCCGGCCACGGGAGGCAGGAACACGAGGCACGACCGGCGCTGGTTTGGGCGGCTGGAGCAAGAAGACCAGAGGTTGAAGAAGCACTACGGCCGTTGGATGGACATCGTACGATCACTGGAGTTAGAATCGTGCATATTGACTAAGTTGACTAAGCCCTCCGTCCCCGTCAACTTAGTAGGCCCACAAGTCAGCGTGCCACTATACTGGGACCCAGCTAACAGGGGGAGTATTCATTTTTTTGTGCGTAATAAGGAGGCACTTACTTGCGTGCGAAGATATAGATGGTGGGTCCGAGCTGTCAGCGGCTGTAACTTTTTTTCGCGAAATACTGAGGCCCTTTCGGTGGGTCCCTGATGTCAGGTGAAAGAATCATTATTTTGCGCGTAATAAGGAGGCATTTCCTTGTGTGCGGCCGTGGACCCAGCTGTCGGCCTCTCCACGCTGATCACTTCAGATGCATGTTGGTGCGTTGACCACGTTGACCCGGCAGCGCCAAGAGCACCAGGCGGTGGACGACGGCGAGGCCTAGGAAGGAGCGACACGGAGGCGGAAGACTCAGCAGCTTGTTTCAGTGCGGAGGGAGTACAGTGAACGAGGGTTTATCGTTCGTCTGCCGTCACGGAGAATAACGCAGTGTGGGTGAGTAGAGGGATGGCTAGGCCCGTGATGGGAGTACGGTGGGGCGGTGAGGCTGCTTGGCGGCCTGACCGACCACGAGGAGAGGAGCAGCGTCCCACCGGCGCTTGTTTGAGCGGCTGGAGCAGGAAGAGCAGAGATTGAAAAAGCACGACGATCGCTGGATGGCCATCCAACAGTCACTGCTTGTGCGTCAATCTTTTTTTCTAGAAAAGCCTCAAATCTTTGGAAAACAACATACAGCCCATCTGCCATTATCTATAATACCTAAATAGTTCATCCCCACTAACCTATTTCTCTTGACATGCAATCTATCCACATCATCATTCATGGCCCACACATACCACTTCTGAAAAAAATTCCAGCAAATAATGTGATACAACTTTGTTTTTGAGGAAAAATTCGTGTGATACAACTTTATGGCCCATACGTGTGATGGTCTATTGCGCTGCCTTCCCAGATTCGTTTGCTCTTCCATTTTCTTTTTTCAAGGTTGCTCTCCCATCTTCTAAACAGACGAAGTAGCCAAAAAGCCCACAAGACCCGGCTGTTCGATCTCCACACCTCATATCCTATACTTAATCGAGTCGTCGCTGCAAATCCATCTCGACGGCGCACCACGACACCGTTCTTGCACAGCGCTGCCGCACGCCCACAGTGCGTTGTCGGGACCCGCATGGTGCCCGGCCTCAGCTTCGCCCGACCTCGACGTCGTGCCTGGACAGCGCCTCGGCACGCTCGCAACGCGTCACCGACACCCGTAGCGCCTCCCCGGTGCCCCCTCCCCCTTCCCCCATTGGCTTCGCCTGGCCGGCCACTTCCGACCATCCGCATCGGCTTTCCCGGTCGCAGCAGCTTCACACTCAGTCTGCGCCGTCGCAGCACCACCAAGGGTCTTTCGGCTGCTCATCGACATGCTGACGAGCCAGTCGGCATGGCGTGCTGTCGGAGAGGAAGAAGACGGGATCTGTTTGCATCTACCATATACCAAGGAATGGCTCATGATATTTTAATAACCAGCAATGTTGTCTGACACGTTGTGCATCTTTTGCGACTATTACTATTATTAAAGGATTGATGTAAATTCTATTTTTCAGATGAGCTTTTCTGGGACGAACGGATCCAATCAGAGTCCATGTAGCGAAGTTCGGCACCAAGTGTTTTTGCATTCCTGTACTTTGCAGAGTACTTCGGCACTAGGTTCTTCCTTTTGGAAAACGTTAGGAGCTTCGTTTCATTCAACAAAGGAAAAAACCACACTAGCATCATTCCTGGAGATGGGATAAGGTGCTGCTTGACACACTTGCACTTCTCTGTTTTCCCTTCAGTGTGCAATGACATTATTTTCACTTCCAAATGTTCTAAACCTCTGTGCATGTTCATAGCTTTGACCCGGGATTTTAGAGGCAATGTTCATCTGGGCTCATGCACCTGGGGAGACTCTTCCACCTGACTGCCTGAACAGATGCATTTCTTCACCAGCTCCAAGCTGAAAATTAATTTACTAGGAGGCAAATGATATGTAGATGCCAAGAGCATGGCTAGAGGGACTCCTTTTTACCCCATAGCTGTTAGGATACAATCAGCGATCTACCACCGGTGGGGAATGGTGCGAGCAAACCAACAATACAGGTGTGTACAAGCTGAATGCTCCTGTGTCAACCAATGTTCTTGATATGTACAAGATGAATTTTGTTTCTCCCATGTGTGTTGTATAGAAGCAAGCTGAATCTCGAATATACAAACCACATGTCCGCTGTTGAACCTCACTAAGAGAATACCTCATATGGTTAGTTGGTTGCATGTGGTTGGCGTTTTTAACTACATGGATAATTCGGATTGGTATTTAGCTATGTGTAAGTCTCATACTATTATCTAAGGGACTCTTTTGTTATATGATCTTAATTTATTTTGTTCTTATGTCGATATTGGAGCTCCATCTCTCGCCATCAAGTGTAGCAAGCTACTACGATGGCTATTTCCGGTTTTAATTTTCATCTTTGTTGATGTCATAACAACTATGTAGATGTGGAAAATTATTTACTCATACAAAATTACTTATGCCATTTCACTACATTTAGTAGAGAACTTACCACATAATTCAGATTTTTGCTTTGATCATAAGTATAGTCCAAGTATTGTGTTTCTTAGTAATTTTCATCTTAAGGCTATCTCTATTGTGCAAACAAAGTTATTTAATTATGTATTATCATATGTGCAGTACTAAGAGTTCCCGCAACAACGTGCGAGGTGTCATCTAGTTTCTAATAATTTACAGCCCATTTGCTAACTCTTAAGGTTGTTTTGGAGCCCATATTCTTTTTGTTAGCATTACAACCCATATTGTGGCCACGGTTAAAAAATTATATGAAATTTTGCATGTTTTGGTGTGGTCCGAACTGTTTTTAATCCTGAAATTTCGACTCACATTCAAACTGATTTTAAAACTAAATGTATATCAATATAAAATCCAACAAATTCTCCACGCATAAAAATTAATGTAATTTAAAATCTCGAAATGAAAAAAAAGATATTTGAAACTAATTGCCGCTTTGATGTGTTTTAAAAATGTACAGCCCATTTCTCATTACTGATGGGCCATTTCCCGGCCAGCCGAATGAAAGTTCTCCTCGTCTTGAAATATTTGCAGCCCAACAGGCCTGACAAAGCGACTTACTTGGCAAATCACAAAAAAACTGGGCTGTGGCCGTGGACCCAGCTGTCAGCCTCTCCACGTACAGTACTCTTCTGATGGAAGTCGTTCCTTGACCACGTTGACCACACCGCGCGGAGAGCACCACGGCGGTGGATGACGTCGAGGCCTAGGATGGGGACAACGCGGAGCCGGGGAAGACGCAGCAGTGGAAGTCCGCGCGGAGAGGAGTACGAGGGTTCACTTGGTTACTGCGGTGTGAAATTGCCGTCGCCCTTGAGGCTGGCCAGCGGTGGGAATAGTAGGGGCGGTGAGTCCTCCGGCGGCAAAGACAGCCGGCCACGGGAGGCAGGAGCATGAGGCACGACCGCGCTGGTTTGGTAATTTGGAGCAAGAAGAATAGAGGTTGAAGAAGCACTACGGCCGTTGGATGGACATCAGACGGTCCTTTGGAGCTAGAATCGTTCATATTGACTAAGTTGACAAAGCCCTTCGTCCCGTCAACTTAGTAGGCCCTAAGTCAGCCTCCCACCAAGGTGGGTCCCGGCTAGTGGGGAGTATTCATTTTTTTTTGTAATAAGAAGGCACTTCCGGTGGGTCCGAAATGGCGGGGCGTTTTTGCTGAAATCGATGGCCCGTCGGTGGGTCCCAGAGTGGGCAAACGTTTTTCGCAAAATACGGTGGCCCGTCCGGTGGGTCCCTATTTGTCGATTGGAGGAATCATTATTTTCAGCGTAATAAGGAGGCACTTACTTTGCGCGCGTGGACCCATTGAGACTCTCCACGTCTGATATACTTCCGATGGAAGTCGTTCCTTGACCACGTTGACCTCGCCGCGTTCCGTTGCATGCATGCATCCATGGGCGTGGTGCGTCCCCACTGTCAGCCTCTCACGTACAGTCATCTTCCGATGACTCTCGGTTGTTGACCATGTTGACCACACCGTGCCGAGCGCACCAAGACTGGAACGGCCCGGAGATGGGGAAGACGGGGCAGTGGAGTCGCAGATGGAGAGGTGGGAAACTTCATCGAAAAGGCGGCAAAGACAGCCGTGGTGCCGCCCCACGGGAGATGTGGAGCAAGAAGCGAGGTTGAAGAAGGAGCACGGCTATTGGATTAACATCCAACGGTCCAAATTGCTAGAATCATTTGTTGATTAAGTTGACAAAGCCGTGCGTACCGTCCGCTTAGCAGGCCCACAAGTCGGTCCACCAAATCTGACGGGTCCCGGTATCAACGAGATGAATAATTTTTTTCGCAAAACAAGGAGGCACTTCCTTCCGTGCGAAGATACAGCCAGTGGGTCCCGGTTGTCGGTGGAGGAAACATTTTTCAGCTTAATAAGGAGGAACTTTCCTTGCGTGCGACCATGGACCTCGTGGGTCCCGGCCGTCGAGCTCTCCACATCTGATCCTCTTCCTATGACTCTCGTTTGTTGACCACGCCGCACCGAACACAGCGAGGCGGTGGACGGCGGCGAGGCCCCGGACGGGAACGACTCGGAGATGGGAAAACGCGGCAGTGGAGTCGCAGATTGAGAGGAGGAGAAGGGTTATAACTGGTTTTGTTGCAATTCATATCAAACTCAGGTTCACGGGACACATTCATATTCATATCCAACATTCACTATCAACAACTCAAAAGATTCATATATACACAAGCTCAGCATATCTATGCATCCAAATGATCGATAGATCACACGACAATATTCATACATAATTCACAAAAGATTCAGATATACACATGTTCAAGATGTTTATGCATCCAAATGATTGAGATCACAGCCAATATGATCCATGGACGAACTTTAATTACCTAGGGTACAGACTGGTAAATGGTGTTCAATCGGAGGTACTTCTTGCTAAAATTAGTTCTTGTCTGAGTAAACTTTCGAGTACATAAGAGGCAAACCAGACAATCTGAACATTGCTTGTAGGTTTATCCTCAAATAGTGGCCTCGTCTTGACGGAGGTTTGAGCAACTTGGCCACTACTTTCATCCAACTAGTTCTTGGCTCATCTTGGTCACATATCTCGCCAAAATTCTACATTGCAGACAAGAAAGGAGGCGGTTGAGAAAATGAACCACCCAAATTTTTTGTGCAGTTCAACTGAAATTGAGCATCCCTGGCGTGCAGACTGATTAAGTTCCATATGAATATAGGCGTCAACCAACTTATGCGGAATCTTTAGACTCCATGCCATATAGTTCGCTACCATATGTGCCGATAACCAAAAGGCACAAGTTGGGACGAAAAGATCGGATCGCGTTTTTCTGGGCTATGCACCAAGCAATATTTTTGGCGTTCACTCTCCTAATACTTTGAGTTTGACAATTGGTTGACGCCGGTTGATACTCGAATGAATATAGGCACTTCTTGTCAACATCGATGCTTGTGTGAGTGAACTTTGGAGTACATAGCAGCAGCATAAGTACCCGTCCATCTGATCATTTTGTGCAGTTCTACTGAAATCACCCGATGTAATGATTTGCCTTGAAGTTCGGGCTCCAAATTACTCCTTTATGAAATCGGCAAACAGTAGCACAATACCAAATTACCAATACATATGATGAGGCACAATAATCGGGATAAAGACCAGTACCAACCTGTGTGAGGTAGCATATCATTTACTATTTCCTTTAACTGGAAGCCGAGATAAGCCAAGCGACTGACAGGAAAGGAAGAAAGCAAGCGGATATTAGCGACTGACAAGAAAGGACGGAAGCTGTCGAGGCAATGAAGCACCCAAAGTTTTTGTGCCGTTCCACCAAAATCGAGCATCCCTATTGGCACATATATTGAGAGAGTGAGATTCTTTGTAATAGTGGGACTATTTGATGAAACATACACTAACAAATAGAAGCACCCTCATTATCTTAATGGGTAAAGTTAGCAACATAGTAGTCTTGCTTAAATAGAGGTATTAGTTTATTTAATCAGTGCCAATTAGCTCAACTCAACACTCAAAGCATTGCCATTTATCATAGGTTACAAAACTTAAAAGTGCAAAGATAAAGGAGTTTCTCATGACAAGAGTAACGATACAAATAGAGATGACAACAAACTAATATGGATGAACGCCTTAGGCCCGTACCAACCTGAGAAAAAAGCTTATTCATGTAGTCCCATAAGAGATGATAAAGTACTCACTTTGGAATCACACAATAGTATATATTTTTGTGCACTTCAAATGTATGGTTGAAATCACTCTTTTTACCAAGGTCTTTGAGATTATATCGAAGATTATCAAGAACTTCCAGCAGAGTTAAAGCACCGGCTAGGGATACAGTTCATTGTATTGTCTTGTGTAGTTCCACTAAAATGTATGATTGGCACAACATGATCCTGTTTGCACAAGTAGGAACAAGGTGAAACCTTCATTAGCTTAGTGAGAAAGGATAGGAAGACATTAGCATATTACTCAAACAGTAGCATCAAATTCATGATGGACAATATGCAAAACATTGCCTCATTGAACCAATGGCAATAAATTGACATGCAAAACAATAGCACTATTATGTCATGACACTAATAATATTCCCTCCTGCTCCACCACATGATTCACCTCCATAGACAAACATTCACACGTACATGATTCAACATAGGGTCCTACTAAAGATTTGTTTAACTCCAACAGGAAAATTAGGCAGTAATAAATTAGTGATACTTAAGTGCTCCTAATTAATTAAGTGAGGCAGCAGAAGTGGAAGGGCTCCCTGGACGATCGTCTCACATGTAAGGTAGTCGTTGCCGGAGCCCTTGAATAGCCTCGACTGAGGCCTCTGGCTTCAGCAAGATCGCCTTGGCACTGTTTATTCTTCTTCTTCCTCCTCTTCATGCTATGTTTCTCTTTCTCCTCACCAGTTGGTGAAACCAAGTACATGATTGGCCTTCTAATTCAGAATTGGTTTTGTCAGTGAGGGAGTACAAGTGTACTAGTAAAAAACAGCATTATTTTCTCATGGCAATCGGAAAATAGAGATGAACACATGCATTAAATATCATTCTTACCTAAAGGAAGGTTATTGCGCCAATATGGATGATGAGGATTGGAACACAGATCTCCCTTTGTGCAGTTCCACCAAAATGAATCAACTGTTCCATCTGACATTCGAGTTAATGACACAAAAGTCACTTCTTTTAAGAAGAGTTTTGTGCAGTGCACCAAAGGTCTACAACAAAGAACGTGTGAATTGGATATCCTGTTTGCACAAAAGGCCTGAGAGGAAGCGATCGAGTCTCAAACAATTACAGGCAAAAACATTTGGCTAAACTTGTCGAGTCTCAAACAATTACGAGCAAAAACAGTGGCATGGCTTCATTTTACTAGGGACATTATATTAAGAACAACTAAGACTGCGTTAGGTTCACGAGTTTGGTGCAGGATTTTCGTGAGAACACAATTCCTACCGTATTATTTCCCTTCCAACCGCTCGAACACGGGAAAGGTGAATAGTGTTTCATAGGAAAGCTGGTGCAGTAGTACTGATTCCATCGGATTAGAAACATCCACGCTGCTCATTTTTGGGCGGAAGCCGAGGCAAAGCGCCTTCGCCATGCGTTAGACAAAGGTTCTTTGTCTGTGTTTGCGGAATAAAAAATCAACCTATGTGTGGTACGTTAGGTGAGGACAAGAGTAGTCCTGTGCAGCTGAATAAACAAATAGCATCTCATCTTGCCAAGCATGCTACTCTAAAGAACAAATCTGTACATTTCGTAGTCCATCCGAACACATTCTCTTGAGAGTTTCCTCCGGTTCGTTGTTCCATAGTTTTATACCTACATTCCTTTCCTATTCCTCTATTTTCATCAAGACCTATGTTTTCTGCCCCTTTATTCCGACCGGAGCCTAAATATTTGGTATAAGGGCATGGGACAGTGGGTGCACCAACAGTACAACACCATGTACGTAAACAGGGGCATAATGTGGTGATTCATAGTTTGTTGCCCCGAGAAACAAACATCCAAGAAACATATCTGGGTTGGTCCCATTTTGTTCACTCTAGCCACCTACTCCTATGTGTGGATAGCAAATCTAGTCCTGGTCATACCACTGTGTACAGCGTTACCCCTATATTTCCCTTTTCGACCAAGAGACCGGTTGGATGACCAGTCTGTACTACTTTCATCCCCTTTCCTTCCTGTTTGTACCAAGTCCGATGTACATACTAAATTCCCCCACCCCCACTTTATTTCAATGACAAGTATTTTCGGACGGAGGGAGTACAAGATTCGACTCCATGAAGTAGCTTTACCTCTAACAATAGAAAAAAGGTGACAGTGGACCATCCGATCGAGAGGGGCTGAGAGGTAGAAAATGATGCACATGCAGTGACGTAGCGAGCCGGGGAAGTAGAGCTAAGGCGGTTTCGAACGAAGATATACCTGAAGGTCGTCGGGATGTGGATAGGTGGGCGGCGGGAGGCCGGATCCGCCCACAGGCAACGGCGAAGGGATCAGAGGACCTCCGCGCCGGCGCTCGGCCAAAGATAACGGTGCGGCCGGCAGTGGGTCTCCTCCCTTGCTGTCGACGACGGCCCAAACGTTGCCCCTCCTCCTCTTCACCGGCGGAGGGGGATACGTCCGGATCTGTAACCAGCGGTGAGGATAGAAAGCCAGTGTTTTTTGAAGGGAGAAAGACAGGGTTACTACCCCTATCTTGTTTAGATCTGGAGAGGATGAGAGTGTGTCAATATAGCAGCCCTAGCAAGCAAGCACGGAGGCTCCAGCCTATATATAAGTAGTGGGGTAGTTTTCCTTTTTCACTCCATCAAAACAATCGTTTAAAATTGTGTACTATACTACATGCCAGGTCGCGGTTTTTTTAGTTGTTGATTGTTTTTTGAGATAGCTACCCGCTTGTTCCAAGTGGTGTTACGGTGTGCCAGGTCGCACTTTGTATCGTTCAAGTCTGGTAGTACTACAAGTCCCTCCATCAAATGAACAACCACCCCTCGTAAAAATTGTGAACAAGCCCTTTGCTAAAATTAAGCGGAAACGTGGGTTGCCCCAACATGCATTATTATTTATATTTTCTACTCCCTCCGTTCCTAAATATAAGTCTTTTTTTAGCCACACCTAAGACAAGAATTTTTTATTAGCGATGAACCCCACATGTCATAGACACAAAAATTGTGCCAAGATTCCCTTAGGCAAGCCAAAGTGTGTCTAACAATTTGAGCAACTCAGGTTAGGCAAGTGTGGCAAGTGTGGGAAAAATAATGTGGCAACATAAGACAAACATAGTCACAATCCAAACAGCCCCGTGATTTTTTGTGACATGCATGAAAATTTGGTTAGTTAAGTTTATAGTCAAAATTTGGCAAGGTGCATCAAATCAACACATGCAAGTATCAAAAGGAAAGTCACGACATGCATGCATGCGTTGTACTTCCTCCGTTTCCAAATATAAGTATTTTTAGAGATTGCAACAAGTGATTACTCCCTCCGTTCCTAAATGTAAGTCTTTTTAGGGATTCCACTACAAACTACATACGGATGTATATAGACATATTTTAGAGTGTAGATTCACTCATTTTGTTTCGTATGTACTCTAGTTCATAGTGAAATCTCTAAAAAGACTTATATTTTGGAATGTAGGAGAATACATCTGAAGAAGAATATGTCTACTCCTACATACGAAGTAGCCCATTTGAAATGTGTAAAAAGAGTTTTACCGAATGCAGTGCTTTGATGTGTCGCGTCAACTCGTACAAGCCCGAGAAATTTGATTTCTACGACGCCCTCTCCCTCACGGACAGAGCTCCAGTGCCTTAACTGCACCTGCCTTTGGCTGCATGACAGGTGGGCCAACCACCTGTTGGGCCCACCTGTCATGGACGCAAAGGCGGGAGCAGTAAGTAGAAGCTTTCGCTACACGCTATCCCTCCCGCACAAGGTGGGCGGACATGCAGCATTGGATTCGAGCATCGTAGAAGTAGGGTAACATCAACTTTGCTCGTCTTCTCAAGAGGCGAAGAGCCAAGTGCAAACCGAACGTGGCAGTTGTGAACGCTCGCGTGGTGCGGTTCCTTGGAGTACTAGCCAGGCTCTTGCATGAGACAAAATTGCTATTGTTTAACAATTAAACTCCATTATCCATTGGTTGATACTCCCTCCGTCTAGGTGTGTAAGTCACCTTACAAAAATCAGATATTCCCAAAACTCTTAGGCGCAATGCATTAAATTCCGTTCTCGTTCCCCTCACTGCCTCGTTCATCAGCGAGCAATTTTTTTGGCTAAACCAGGTGGGGCGGAAGTTAATGCGGGAGAGAAGGAGCGACCTATGCATGCAGAGAAGGAACACGTTGATTAGGGGAGGGATTGACCCCAGTTTGCATGCACGTCAATGGACCTGCATGGGTTGGCCGAAACGGCAGCCCTAGTAATGAGGGATTCATTGCTAATCTCCGTTTAGTTCAGGGAGGAAAAAAGTGGCGCAGTGATTGGAAGAATTCCCGGTCCGATTCTTTGGCCTCTTCTAATCGGCAGCCACCTAGGTCGCGCTGCTTCACCTTAGATGACTTATTCATCTAGACGGGGGAAGTACTCATTCTGCATAGGTCCACGCGCTTAGCACCATTTCCTCTTGGGGTCACCAATGTTTATTTGCTAATTAATAGCATTCCATGCAATGAACTAGCCATTGCAAGTCATTAAAAGCATGCACACCTCTCATCTCTTATTGGTTGATACGTATGTCAAGAAACAAGAAACAAGGTAGAAGTTAATGCACCGCGCCTAAGTGTTTTGGGACTATTTGGTTTTCAGAAGATGACTTATACACCTAGACGGAGGGAGTAGTATAGACCTGTAAACAAGAAAGGAGTAAATGACAATCTAGAGATTTCAACAAGTGACTATACTTGACTAAAAAACAAGTGACTAGACTACACCGTGTAAGTACCCCCTCCCTCCGGTTTATAGGGCTCAAATCTCAAATCTCATGAACCAAGGCATTTTGCGATTGGAGGAATGTATCTCGTACTTTACAAAACTACCCTAATTAAACTCATGCATTAATTACATAGTTCTCTCGTTTTCCTCTCCGCCTTGGTCGCGGTGCACAATATTGAGGCTAGCCATAGTGGGAGTAACTTAGGTACTTAACACATCCCAAGAAAATTTTGCTTATGTGGCAAGTATTTAATGAGGAAAGAGGTGCTTGTGGTAACATAATATGTTACTGTAACATAGCGCTTTTCGAGGCAAAATGAGTCTATGAGATAATAAATGAAGCAATCTATGATACTACTACTATGTTACTTTGCACTATGGAGGTAGTAACTTACACTAGTGTCATATGCATGACACTAGTCTAAGTTACTCCCCACTATGAACCGACTGAGAGAGTGCTTTGATACGTTTTAGTCTCATGACTAAAAGTAGTGAGACTAAAACTTGTTAGCCTCATCCATGCTTGGATCCAAATACTAAAGAGACTAAAATCAAGTTAATGACATTTCAACGCATCCGGGCCGCGTGCCATCCACCAAATCACGGCGAGGTGCTACTGATCGAGACTACTTTGTCACCCCGGTGTGGCCGTCATGACCCGTCATATCACAAAACCCACACCTTTACCAGCGGTGGTAAGGTGGCCTCCAAGTTGGTGGACGAAGCAACCATCATTTCATTGGAATGCTCGTTCAAGCCCTTTCTTCCCTTTCTTGAAGAAAACCTCACTCTGTGCTACTTACTTACGCCATGTTTCTTCTCTACCGCCGAAGGAAAGGTGGGCGAATCAGTTATGCTGCTATATTTTCATTCCAATAATCTTCTTTTTGCGAAGCACCGACCGATTCTCACATCCTATTCTTTTCCCGTTTTCATTGCGATTGTGGTTTCCTTTCGATTGCTTTTTGTTTGTCGGTTCATTGATGGATCACGGAGCACTAGGCAAAGAGTTGCGGCGGACAACCCACTGGAGACAGCGATCTCCAGGAAGCGAGCACCGACCAACGAGTTGACCATGTTGGCGGGCCAACCCATGGAGACGAAGAACTCCAAGAAACAAGCACTGGCCAAAGAGTTGAGGACGTTGGCGGACGAACTCCTCAAAGAAAGTTGGAAGAACAGCAAGGGCCCCACCGTGCCTACCCCAAGAGCTTTGATTGCCACCTATGTGAGGCTCAAGACCGAGTTTGAGGAGATAGTTGCCGTTGAGAAGCAGTATTCCCCTGGCAAGGTGATGGCCCCCATCGAGGACGAGGAGATGGCCCCCGGAGGGATGAGATCCCCCGGTGAGCTGCACAAGGTAAAAAATAATGGCTTATTACCATAGTTGTGGTTTTTGATTATTTGCAATGTGCTTGCTTTTTGATTATTTGCAATGTGCTTGCTAATATGTTAGTGTTGTGCAGTGCGGTGGTTGTCCTTGATGATTCCGATGTCGTGGCCCGTCCTGTTGGCATCGCCCGGAGATCGATTCCGATACAGCTATCCATCTGTGGACATCGCCCGAAGATCGATTCGATGTCGCTCGATCCTGTGGACATCGCCTGCAAATCGATTCCCATGCCGCTTGTCCGTCTTGTGGTCATTGCCGAGAGATCGATGACAAGAAATAGTTGGTCGCGCTAATCCTTGAGGTAGTTTGCATTGCCACGTGTTTAATTACGAGCGATGCGTGTTATCAAACCATCTTAGGGCTAGTGCATTGTCTTGTGTGGGCGGATCTTGCTACTTTTGTTTGATAGTGAATCATGCGATGAATCATGCGAACCCTCTACGAGTTATGGAAGCAGATGTATCCTCACCAGCTTTTGATGTAATATATGGCATGCTTAGATGTAAGTTTGAACTGTTTATCATATCAGCAGGGCTTGTTTGATGATTCTTGGTGTTAGTAGGCTAGCTCGTATGCGAGCTATAGTACTTGCAAAACACTCACCGAAGAGAAACGTTGGGGCTGATGAGCTCGTGGTACGCTTATACTTATCCCTCGTCGATTGACCAATAGCCCTAGCTCCTAAAATTGTAGGCTTAGCAATCGATCAGACAATAGTCGACATACATTCAAGCCTCATTTGGTTCATAGGGTAGGAAAATCGTAGCAAAAGTACAGAGAACGTGCGACACAAAATCATAGCAGTGCAGAGAAGTACTCCCTCCGTTCCAAAATAGATGACCTAGGCGGGCTAGTTTGGCCTAGTGGGTTTCAGTGATATGGCGATATGCAGTGCCGTCCGGTCTTGGCGTGTGGTAGCGATGTGCGATGCAGTAAGTTTTCTTGAAGAAGCGGAATTCAACGAAGTCATGATGGTTCCTTCGTCCGAACAACTTACGGTGGGAAAGGTTGGGCCTGCGATACGACCGGGGTAGACCAGGATAATTTTGTGCATGGCAGGTGGACCAGGATGGTCGATGTCCCACATGTCGGCGAATGAAAGTATTCTTTCCGATATAGGGGACGAGCAATGAGTATTCATTGTTTATTTTTGATGAAAGCTATTGTCTCCACTGTTACTCCTTGACTTTGTCAATGCCTCTCTCTCCTCCACATAAGCGGGGACTACTTGCTATGCATGCAGCGGGCAGCTGGCATCTTGAGGGGCCAGGGCGGTGAGAGCGGGCTCCGGAAGCGATCCGGACTCCAGCATGGCCCACCTCACATTATCACCATATATTTCTTGGAGTCCGTCTTGGCGGTGAGGCGATCTCTTCTCCTCCCCGCTTTCTCTCTTCTCGGTGGCCCGCTTGACGATTAGATTTCGGCTATCGACGGTTTATTCAATTACGGTCCCACATGTTAGTGAAATTGCAAGACAACGCGTGTCCCCTTTGGCGAGCGGCGTGCGAGCCGGACTGTCGGGGTTGCGACGCGTACGAGTCGTAAGTGTGCCGCCTTATCCTTTAGAACTTGCGAAGCGTAACATTTTCGCGTGATCGATCGATAGAAATCCAGAACAAAATGACGAGGGCGGTGCTTTCCCGCTCGTTAGGCAGGCTAGTTCGAGTGATATGACGTGCTACAGTGTCATCCACTTGCTCCATTTTTATGTAAGCAAGGGTTTACACTCGTACGCGGGAGGAGTGCGAAACACTGCGGATCTGATTTTGATCGAGGGATAACTGTTCCCTGCCAAATAATGGAGGATTGTTAGCGATTATAGCATGATAGTTAGGGCATCTCCAGCGCTGGCCCACAAATTTACACGGCATCTGTCCGAGGACACTGATGGATGCCATCCGATGCTGCCCGCATACCTTTCGACAACTATATGAACTAACCGGACGAAATTCGTGCAAACAAAGCAAATTTCAAATTAACCGAATGAAATTCATTACATTTCGTAAACTTTTCCTACAAACTGGACAAAATTCATTACATATTTTGTGGTGGAGCAAGGAACCTCGTGGTGGAGCGTCTGCACTCATAATATTTAATATTATTCAGCGATATAAAATTAACCAATCATCTACACAGTGGACTAGAAGAGTACGAAACACGGCAGCCCAGTGTAGTTCCATCATACTAGTACATGGCTAACCCACGCTATCACCATATTTCTTGGCTTCCGTGCGACACCTATCTCTAGTAATCCAAAGAGCTCATATCGCTTCTCCCTCCTCGTCTCTATCAAAGTGCGGCGGGCTGGGGTTTCTGCCGTCTATTGAGGTCGGTTAACTATCACATGTTAGCGACATGCCAAGAGCATTCTAAAAAAATTCCTTTCACATTCCGTTTTTAAAAATAAAAAAATCCTTTCATGTACGAATTTGCCTGTATGCTTTTGAGCAACTTGCATGTCCTATACTGCTCCTGTTTGATACTCTAACTTAGCTAGAGGTTAGACTAACTCATGACTAACCCTGAACTAACTGTAGCCAAAGAGGTGTTTGGGTGACAGGGTTAGATTGACAATAAATGCACTTCATGGAGAGAGAAAAGTGATTTTTCAATGGCCCCAATGAGAACTATCTCCGATTAGCACCTCTTGGGTGGGATAGTTTTTTTTGTGGGTTCGGTGCAACTTGCTCCAATTTAAACCCTCATGCTTGGATACTTTAGGGCTATTTGAGCCCAAACTAGCTCAAACTAACTCTAACCCATGGATCCAAACAGGGCCTATGGCCGATCTCGGCCAGCAGCGATCGCGTGCCGAAGCGGCGCTCTCTCGGCCGTCGCGCCACTTCAAAGCCGGGCGCCGGTGAGAGGTCGCCTGGCTCTGGCCGGGCATTAATGCGGCATCGACGCTCGAGCGACGCTGACCGTTTCACGTGGGAAGCGGCGGCAAGGGAGTATAGGTTTTGAACCGTTTGGTGTAGTAGTAATTGTAGTTTGCAAAACTACTCAATTATTGCACTCGGTTTCCTAAGAAATTGTGGTAAAAGCGTTACTCCACAGCCCGCTTCCCTTCTCCTTCCTGCTTTCGTGATTTACGTGGCCATGTTAACGTGGTTGTGTCAAAAAATGTCACTTCACCGCCGTGATTTGCGTTACATAATTACAAGCAAGATTCTCGTGCATTGCACGGAACATCAATATGCATTTTTTACAAAACACCTGTTGTGATTGACCCATGCAGGAGTAATCCCATGTGTAAAAACTAATGATATCTCGAGAATTTTATCGGAAAACTGGTATCTCAAGAATGTCATCGAAAAAATGAAAGATGAGAGATAAGGCGAGGAGGAGTGGAGCGTGGTGGTGACTGGTGGTCGGAATGGGCGGAGGCATGGGGATGGACGGCGCCGGCAGGCGGCAGTGGCCACCATGCATGCTAGATTGTTCCAGAGACTTATTCCTTTTTTAATTGCTGAGCAATGAGGTTGCGGGAGATAATGATGTGGAGAGAGGTGCAGGTATCTTTTGTAAAATTATCATAGTTTGCTTCCTATCCGTCAGATATAGATCATACGGTTACGTATTACAAGATGGCAGGCACACCATCATCGCCAACTCGTTTTTTTATAAGGGTATATACAGATGATAAGTTTGATGACTACTAAAGTAAAGTGGAATCTGTCCATGTTATGCAAGTAAATAAAGGTGATTGTTTATCATACGGGTAAGGTTGGATGAAGGGTGGTAGGAACAAATGCTCCGCCTAGAGCATGTGTGTGTGAGATGGAGTCTTAGTGTGTGGTGTGTGTGTGTGTGTGTGTGTGTGAGAGAGAGAGAGAGGAGAGAGAGAGAGATGGAGTCTTAGTTTGTTTGTGTGTGTGTCATAGAGAGAGATGGAGTCTAAGTGTGTGTGGGGGGGTGCGTGTGTGTGTTTGTGTGTGTGTGAGAGAGAGAGAGAGATGGAGTCTTAGTGTGTGTGTGGGGGGTGCGTGCATGCGTCTTGTGGCATGTGTGTGTGTGTGTGTGTGTGTGTCTTGTGGCGTGTGTGTGTGTGTCAGGGGTCCTCTGTGGCGGATGTAATTTAAGTGTGCATGGCTTCATCATAGAGAGGTGATGTGTATGGCAGAGGCCACCAACGATGGGGTGCGAGAGAGAGAAAATGCCCGTGGGAGGGAAGAGAAGGTGCGTCTTGGCGTGAGAGGAGTCGACATCGAGAGAACGTGTTTGTTCGAGAGACACCACGGAAGACTACTATATATCGATGGTGCATGTAGGTGGAAATTAAACAAAGGGATGGTCTTATTGGTTTCGGGGATATAGGGGAAGAGTGAGAGGCGGCAAGGCGGGGGTAGCTAGAAGGAGATTGTTAAGTGTGAGTGTGTGTTTTGCCCATCCAGGAGGAAGTTATGTGCACAAAAGAGGAGAACGATTCGGTGTGGCGTTAGGATTGAGGGTAATTAACTATGTATGGAGACATAGAGACCTTGAACGTGCATGTGTGAGAGGTATACATGTATATGTGGGATGTGTGTGTGTGTGCGCGCGCATGATCGAGATAAAAGAAAGAAGACATAAGT